>CM055980.1:24182500-25382500 GCA_029531755.1 Holothuria leucospilota
ACAAAGTTTTCAGAATTTGACCTCCGGTGACCCCAGATGACCTTTGACCCCACCAAAAACAAGTGGGTTTTTCCTCTTAATATGGGGCATCTATGTACCAAGTTTGAGAACCGTCAGAGTTTCCCTTCTTGAGATATCGTGTTAACGAGCAAAGTGTCACAAACACACATACACACACACACACATACACCCACACACGCCATCAAGAATGCATTGGTTTCTCTTATCATCGAAACCAAAAACTGTTGGGTAAACTTTTACTGGTTGGTCACGCATGCGTCCTGCTAAACTGTTGGGTAAACATGTACCCATTGATTGGTAAAGATTTACCCAACGAGGCTAATGTTTTGACCAACTTGGGTAGTTTTTTACCAAACAGTTTAGCAGGAGTCATACGTAACCAACCTGGTTAAAAGTTTACCCAATGGTTTTTAGAGTGTACGACATGTCTGGATTTCTCCCTTGAGAATGGAATTGCCGTTTCATTCGATTTTCTTTAAGCTCTAAAGGACCTTGTAACCACAATGAAAAAATGAGCGTTTCAACATTTTTGTTTCCAATAACAGCTCCCTGTAAATTGTAAACCTTCATTCAAAATTCTTATTTTAAACAGATCAAATTTCTTGCAACGTGGGAAAAGATTTAAGGGGATGAAGGTTAGGTTAGATGAGGTTTAACGTCCCAGTTTCCAACCAATTAGATAAACCAATGTCCAATGCAAAAGCCGCATCTTCATGTCTTATTTGTTTTGGAGATATTGCAATTCTTATCGTTTTCAAGGAGGTTGCCATTTTTCAAACTCTCTGACTTGTAGCAAATCTTTTTTGACTTTTCATGGTCACTTTGTGTCTGAGATCTTTCTTTCTCTTCGTATTTTGTTTCACTTTTTCTCCCAATTCAAGATTAGAATACTTTTCTTGGTATATTAGATAACAAAATAACAGTACTTAGTCTTTACATTTCTAAAATAATCTTCTGGATTGTAGATGGCCCTTGTAAATAAATTGAAGTAAATTGTAAAGAAATACATAACATTTGGTGAAGGAAGTGATCCTATGACATCATAGTGGACTACAAGTGGGAAATAGCGGCGTCCTTGTGATTGATGAGAAGGGCGATATCTCAGCAACCGAAAAAGATATAAAGATGCGATTTGCAGACTGGGATGCATAATTTTCCTTTGCTTTCTCTCAAGGTACTGTAACTTAACCTGAAGACTGAACCTATCCATCTCCTTTAAAGATCAGACAGCCCACGATTGTGCCATTTACTGTCGATGAGTTGATAGGCAGAGATCAGGGCAGGAGTTTTGTTTCACTCAGTCAGAAATTGAAAGATGTGAATTATCACTCAAACAAAATGCTCGATTTTATGGAAATTTTGGGGTTTTCCCTAAAATATGCTGCCTAGCTATTAAACTGTAGGTTTCCTTTGATAATCTGCAAATCGGATCTTGTGAACTGGAAGTTAAAGGAAACAATTTACTTAACAGCCATGTACACAGTTGCTTTACAAAGGATTGATTGTATTGCCATATGTGACTTAAAATCATGCAGTATTCTGTGAATAATTTACGAGAGGAATAGAGATAGCCTTAGTTACAGGTTACCAGTTATCGACAACCTCCTATTGGTGATTATGTGGAATACAAGTTATGTGTTTTGAATACGTGTCCAAAATGCCAATACGGGTCGGACCCATAGTCAAATGGGAGGGGGCAGGGGAGGTGCCACGTAGAAGATTTTTGCCCACAGAAAATGCTAAATTACTTTTGCTTCAATAATTTAGCACATGTCGCCTCCTAAACAGTATTTTGCTCCCTGGAAGCTATTTCGCCCCTCTCAGGTCTTTTTATGGGTTGGTTGAAAGACCTGTAACATAAATATTCCTAATGTTACAAATTATGCTATGTTAGAATACAAACAACCTCCTCGAATTCAAAACACCTAAAGGGGAGGGCTACGGGGAGCAGTAGAGCCGTCACGGGGGAATGGGGTTGCGTGCCCCTCCCCCAATCGATTCTGAATAAATTTCTGTTTTTTTTTTTACATGATCCCAAAAGGCGTTTAAGCTATAGATTTCTGTAGGGGGTAGGGTGAGGTGTGTTTTCGACCGAGTGATGGATCTATTTTAATAATTTTCTATCAGTATCACAAATGGTTCTCAGACTATCATAATTTTTGCAAACCCTTCCCAAACTATCAAACTTTTTGCTTGCTCAGAACGCTTCATACCTTACTTGAATGTTGTGCTTATTATCAATACCTTCCGATAACAACTCCCGGAGAAGCACAGTAGCAGAAGTTGAAAGCTTTGTGCGATTTCCCATGTGCATGTGGGGGACTCGCTTTCTGATTGGCAGATAGTTTTGGGGGGGGGACTGAAAGTGTCTCGATGCAGAGCCTGAATGTAGGTTTTGTTATGGAAGTGATATTTTATGCAAAATTTAGGCGCGCTTCGCGGGCATTTGTCACCGTTTACACTCAATCTCATGACCTTTATTAAAGGGAAAATACAGTCATCCCAATCAGAGTTAGTATGCCCCGTCACTCTAGTTCATGAATGGCCTATTTTGATCATGTGACAATGTTTTTGTTAGTGAATTGTGAAATTCAAGGAGGATTTCTCCTTGCTTTACCTATTGTTTGTAATAGTTATGTTCAAAACATCTTCAGAGGTGCTTGTAATGCAATAAGAGGAAATTTGCAAGAGTTTGCTGATTTTTCAAAGCAAATTTTGGGGCGACTGCCTATTGCCTTTAAGGTAATAATTCAAGTAATTATTCTGATCTCAACACTTTTCCGAAAAGCAGAGATACATCTCCAACCTCCGTAGGGGCCTTCGCATCAATTTCATGGTTACCTTCATAAAATGAAACGGCTATGTTGACAGGCCCGTGGTCAAGGGGGCCGAGGGGACTGTGTCCAGTAAAAAGATTCGCCCCCTAGAAAACTTCTTAGAACAAATTTAGGACAAAATTTACTATTGTCTTGATGCATCTGAACATATCTGGCCTCCACGAAAAAATAGCCCCGGCCCTGGAAGCTATCCCCCCCCCCCTTCAAGATCTTGTCTGATTACCGGGCGGCATCTTGGGTTTTTCTAAACGCTTAAAGGGCGACGCCATTCCATCCAGCAGATTCTACCGCAGGATGTCCTGAAAGTTGGAACTGCAATAAAAAGTCATACACAAAAACTCAAAACCACACTTCTACATTCGGCTGAAAATTACCTGACTTGATTAATAACTAAAATTAAAAGAAAAATCCTTGACATTAGGGTCAAAACCCTTATGAGATCGTTTGGGTGCCTTTCTGAGGGTTAAAAATACTATATACTGACACAAACCCATTCAATTTTGCATAGTTCTTTTTATATTAATTCCTAATCATAAATTTGCAAGAAAAAGAGAAAAATATTTTTATGGAGCATTAGGAGTCATGTTTCAAAAAATGGGGTCCATTATTTCTTCAGTTTTTGTTTCCGGGTCACGACACTGACCAAGGATATCTAATGGCTAAGTGGGGCCAAAAGAACCACTGGTCGTATCTCATCTAGTCCATTTCTGAGATATAAACTTTTAATTTAATTCATCTGATTCCATTTAAGGTGTCATAGATTGTATACGAAATTCAGATCACTCTTGTGCTTGTAAAGGTATACATACCTTTGTTATCTTTTGAAAATAAAATACACGTGGGACCTTGTAAAATGACAACTTTCTTTCGAAGTACTCTGTGTGCAATGGGGCTTGTATTCTCCAGCCATTCTATAAAATAGAAGACACTTGCCGTACTTTGAAAAAAAAACTGTGTTAGCTTTATTTATGTAAATGAAGAAATACGAACAGAGGTGACCTCAGTATGGTATGAGTGATATCACTAATTATTGCACTGTTAATATTTCAATAAAGTTCAACATTCTTATATTTCGGCAAATCTCCTGTCAAGATAGGAGTTGGATAAAAAAAAACTTTTTGTTCAACCTTTGTAGCTACAGGATTTTTGTAATTTTAGACATAAGTTCTCTGTAGGGAAAGTCGTTTTTTGAACAATGCGATTAATAACCACACGCTGATGAATTTTCAAGCCCCGAGAAGCTATCTCAGGAAACTTCATTTTCTGTAGATGGAAAGTTCTTTGTGAAGCTAAGTCTGATAGACAGACCATGCTTGTAGAAAAGGACATAATGTCCAAGCCCGTAGCCAAGAAGGTGGGGGCAAGGGGGATCCCTGAAAAATTATCGTAACCTTGAAAATTAAAAACCACCATTGCTTTAATCAGTTAATGCACTTAGTATGGCCCCCCCCCCTCCTCCCCCCCCAAAAAATGGAAATTATGTCGCCCCTTCAGTACCTTGACTGGGCACGAGCCTGAGGACGCCTCTATGAATTAAGAAAACCCGAGTGAATGTTTACGTCTAAAATTTTACTGTTTTGTATTGGGTGGGGACTGAAATGATTACACGTCCCGACCGCATTGTTCTAAGTACATATACGTAGGAAGCTGTACTCACATAAGGCTTCAGTGTTTTAGACAGTAGTCCATTGGGGTGGGCGAGGGTGTGTTTTCTGGCCCCCATTCGCTGATCAGGGGTAGTATTTGTGTGAATTAGCTAGTTAGTTAGTTTGATAGGGTTTTACGCCTCAACTTATAACCTCTTGGTTTAATGTAGCGGCCCCCATGGCCTTTTTTCCAGTTGTGGGACACTGGATTGTTTTCCCTTACTCCATTGCTTATGCTGAGCACCAAGCACAACGGCAATAGGTTTCATTTTTAAAGTCTTTGGTATGACTCGACCTGGGAATAGAACCCAGAGCGTGAGTGGCGGATGCTCTACCACTAGACCACATACACGTGTGAAGCGCTTGAGACCTCGTTAAAAAGCGCTATATAAAAGCCGAATTTATTATTATTGTAGGGTTCTTAAATTGTTTTGCCCTCTACAATTTGTGTACAGCCGAAGTTTTGGAGTAAATTAAGTTCCAATAAAACCCACTTTTTATGTTCGTCTGCCATATATTTAAAACATTTCTTATAGAGAATAAAATATGCCTATATTTGTACAAAACAAAAGTGCAGTGAAATCTCCTTCAAAAAACTTTATATTACAGTTTAGGAGTCCCTCCCCCTGGAGCCTTTGACTATACGAGCCTGGTAAATGTGAAGCAAATGTGTGTATATAGAAAAAAAGAACTGTGTGTGTGTGTATATAGAAAAAAAAAGAACTGTGTGTATATGGAAAAAAAAAGAACTGTGTGTGTATATAGAAAAAAGAACTGAGAGCAAATCAGAGACTGAAAGGCTGAACGTGAGACTGAGTCCTGTGGCAGCTTCGGACTGGTCAGTCATGTGCCGAATACAGGCATACCCAACGTAGTAGACGAACTGTTTTCGTTCTAGCTCAAAACTACGAAAAAGCAAACAAGCAAACAAAGATCAAACCCCGTTGGGCCCGTGGCGGTAGCCACCAAGGGCTGTTAAGTAGGTCAACACAGATTCTACTACATCTACAAATGTCACCGGCGTTGCTGAGTTACACACAAGTTCAAGGTCAAATGTGGCTCTTCACAAAAATATTTAAATTTTTGTGGCCCTTAGATGCATGTTCTTGCTACATACTGAGTAAGCTTTGAGGTAAATTTATTGCAAAAATTTGATATATTCAGCTACAGCGGATCCAAGAGAGGGGTACACAGGTGACGCTGGCCCGTTAGAATTTTAAGGGCTAAATTAAAAATCATACCGTACTTTTCACTGGTTACAGTAGGTCTCTGAAGGAAGATTATAGACCCTTTTATTTAACCCTCATGCTGCTCCAAAACCGCCTGCAAGGCTTAGTTTTGCATTGAATATTCAAAACAATTCCCACAACGCACCTGGGTTGACCCTCCTAACCTCACGCCCTCAAGCGCTAGGACTCGTCAGTGAAGAAGCTTCGCGCCCATACATCGTCCCCAGAAATAAATTCTGGCTAAGCCACTGTGCATAATGAAGACTAGTGTGTGTTTCAGTGGTTGTGGATTTAAAAAGCAAATGCAAGAAGTTTCCCTATCATTTTATGCCCAACTTGTTTCAGAGCTGACGACTTCAAAATGAAAATTTAATACCAGTGAGACTTGGAGGGGGGGGGGGGTAATGGGAGATGTTGAGTACTGGATCCGCCCCCGTTAGGATTATTGGAAACCCGAGATATATTTCATATAAAGGCAACAAATAAGAAGTTTCTTCCTTGAAAAATGTTGAGGAACACATTTAGCCTTCCACATCATTGACTGGGGGCTTAAGCCGCCCGCTTCGTACACCCTTGAATATTTCTAGTACAAGCTGCCTACGGATACATAGTCAGGATCATTCTAAAAAGCCTGTCATACCTTACAAAAAGTTTGTAAATGGATGTCAGGATGCTTTAAGCAGAAAGTACTGGGAATATGCTCTTAATTTGTGTAAAGTAAAAATACAAACTTACCGAGCTGGCCTTGACTAGTGTGTAACCTTCTTAATTGAACGATAACACGGTAAAAGCCCACTTATATTCCAAATTTTTCACGCTCTGTAAAGCTATAAGAACCATATATTGCCATCCCTTGCTCTTCCGGGCCAATCACGCACGGACGTAGCTCAGAGCTGAACAGTTTCTAACTTGCATAGCTTTATAGCGCTATACTGAAGTATGACTCTGCCTTTACAGACTGTTTGATACACCCTGGGTGAACACGTATACCGTATACTGTACTGTTTTCACACACAAATAAAAATAATAATGCTAATGTAGAGCACAGAGCATGCGCAGAGGTGGGGAAATCCCCGGCTTTGCAATATCTTTCAATGGCGGCCTTTTCAACGTAATTGACAGATTTTTGGCTTAGCAAAGAGTGAACCAATCAGGATCATCAAGTCGCAAGTACGGAAGCCGAGAACATCGCGGTGGTATGAAATCTGACATGCCGGTTTTCCCACCCTTTCTTCGGTAAACATGGGAAGGAGAAATCAAGATACGATTTCTCCTTACCATTATCCACCCATAATGGGGAGTGGAGAAAACCAAAGTTAGTGAGGGGTACTTTCAAGAAAGGACCATTACACAGTGTCAATAAATGGACGCGCCCGCACATGACACGGATTGACGCTATATAACTTTGGTTATATTATTACCAACGTGGGATGATCCCACCGTGGTACGGAGAAATCGTCGACGAGCGAGCTAGCTATGTTACTGAAACTGAAAAGAGGATCCGTGTCATGTGCGGGCGCGTCCATTTATGACAAGGGTGTTCGAAAATATGAACCTTCATATACCGAGTTTCGACATTTCCTAAGGACATTTTGGATGTTTTAAGCCAAAAATCTTCAGACTGAAAATTACTGAGGGCCGCAGCCCCCCCCCCCCTTATGCAGCCACGGTTTCGAAGGCATTGCCCAATCATCCACACGAAAAATTGTTTCAGTAGGTATAAACCAAAACTTTAAGACAGAATTATATTTTGCGATTTCTGCACTGATTGAATGAAATTTTGTCCATATGTTGCGGGAAAGAAGATCTTAATGATGAATTTACATTTTGTCAATTTTACCGTTATTTGAATTCATGGAAATCTATTTTCTGAAATCGACTACTGCCAGTCTGAATGC
The DNA here is from genome assembly GCA_029531755.1 of Holothuria leucospilota. Classification (NCBI taxonomy): domain Eukaryota; kingdom Metazoa; phylum Echinodermata; class Holothuroidea; order Aspidochirotida; family Holothuriidae; genus Holothuria; species Holothuria leucospilota. The sequence continues at coordinate 24,190,132 of CM055980.1, forward strand.
TCATAGCCACATTTTCAAGAAATTTTCATTTTGGATATTTTTATTCGTGGACTTCAGACACGGAAAGTATAGGCCTGAATAGTATGCTAAGCCATTATAGGGACAGATTTTTTTCCTATTTTTTTTTTAATTTATTTCAGTTTTCAATGTGCAACAGAAAATGGTTTTCTCGTTGCAGGTATATGACCCCAAGGTCACACTGGCGTTCCAAAGTAGGGCATTTTTCCCTCTGATCAATAATACTATCAGTAAAGGAATATGTAATGGTAAAATATTGAAATCAAATGAAATGGATTTTTCGTAGTTACAAGGTATTCCATGTTATTCTACACTAAACTCTAAGACGTAAACCGTAAGGAAATGATTTCAGTGTAAAATTGAATTATGATTACTGAAACACAGTACCAAAAGGTGACAGACGTTTGGCAGCCTTGCACGATAGCAATAGCTCAGCTGAGTAGCTATGCTAATAACACATGAACGGCGGTTTTAATAGCCATAATACCACATTCAGGCCTACCGCACAGGGAACGCAAAGTCCATCTAGTGCAGGGCGTGGGCCTAATCGCCCTTGGGAAAACAGTTGTAAAAACGTCCACTATTTCACAATTCTTGCACTGTTGAATAAAAAAGCTGAAAAGAGTTTTTTCTTTTTGAAGCATTTTATAACTGTTACTTCTTCTCTTTACATTGCTAAATTTATCACATTCTTTATTATCAACCCTTTCATAGGAGGGCAAGGGATTCTTTTCCCTGGAATTCACCGAAACTAGCAAATTGCCTACAAAAATTCAGCTCGATTTTCCTCCTGCAGGTAGATGTGGCAGTCTTCTCCCGTTGTTCAAAGCAGGAAGTGTACCTCTGCTTGTAGTACCAAGGTTCTGTATCTGGTTTGCGCGTAAAGACGCGATATACAATTGCATGTTGCATTGCATATACTGCAGGCTGTAGCACGCCTACTTCCAGAAAGCTGCCCAGATCCTTGGTACTGCGCTAGAAGTGGTATTACGAGTCGTATTCACACGTTAAGTATCCGGAAAATGGTTGGCAAGATCAATAATTGTGGGTTAATACCTTATTATTAATAATATGCAGGCGCGGATCCAGACATTTCGAAAGGGGGGGGGGGTTGAATATTCTCCTAGATAACATTATGCCAATTTTCGCGTATTTTTTATTGTTGATGTGGCGAAAGAGGGGGCTGAGGCCGGGAAAGCCCCCCCCCCCCCTTGGATCCGCGCCTGATATGTCACATGCTTCTGACATTACATTCATAAATTGCCTCGCGGGTCTGATCAAAAGGTCTCTCGGGCTATATACGGCCTTGGGCCGGAGGTTCCCCGACCCTCATGTGTAGAGTCAGTGCGGCCTGATATACAGGTACCATGGTTAATGCTAGGTTTACTTCATCCGAAACTCAAATGCGGACTTTGCATTGTACACAATAGACCTTATGCATTGACGCCACTCGACGTCATTTTGGAGGCAAAACAATGAAGCACACCACACTGCACGCACAACGTAGACTTCGCACACGCTTGTAGTAGACTTGCAAGCGTATCCGATTGGTTCACAAATCAGCTGTCTGCGTTTGTTGGTGTATTAAACTTGCAGTGATACGCGCTTGCCTCCAAACGAGGGAGCACCTACTTTGTGACGTCATATGCATAAGGGCTATTAGTTATTTTACTCTGTCGCCATGTATTATAAAAGTGATATTTCACGGACATTGTGTAGAAGTTGAAAGTTCAATCAACCTCAGAGACTGCGTTGTTAGTATTTCTTCAGTCTTCTCTAATAACGTTGTACTGCATGCGTACCTGCCACACCGTGTGACCGTGGGAATTTTTTTCATCTGCAAGAGGGGAAAATAATACCTTCTTTGCTCGGGTCCCTCCCTCGCTGATTTTGCCATATCATCCCCTGGTGACCCACTGTCACTAGGATCACCATGAGGAACAGTGGTACATATCTTCACCTTTAGGTGGCTCATTAGCAGGTGTATGATGGCGGTCAGAGGCAATCCCCCTCCCCCCCCCCCATCTCGAACACAACATTATCTATTTCAAAACACTACTAAAACGTCATTTTTAGGGCAAAATTCTTGTAATAATTACTTGCCTGTGGAATAATCTTCAGTAAAAACACGGTTCACCCCTTTTGAAACGTCTTCCAATATCCCACGTTCAAATACGTGATATTTTTTCCATACCCGAGCCCATGGGAACTAAAGGGCGTAACACCAAAAGTGGTTTAAAGCAATTGTGAAACCTTACGACAAGGTTCGCCGTAATTCATCGCGATATATCCAAATCCAAAGTTCAAATAAAGGTTTACAATACAGAGTGATTGCAACATATGGGTACTTTCTGACATTGCACATGTTTATTATTCTCTGAAAATTGTTTACATTCTCCATAGCTCAACAATCTTTTCTACAATACTTACTACAGTCAGGCGATGATCAATCCTATCGTACAAAAGCGTTATTACAGAACCATTATTTTGATATAGCTGATATGTATAATTCATAATTATAGTTGCTGAACGGAAAAGATACGTATTAACTTATGCTTGTATTGCAGACTTGAAACACGTCATCATATGGTGCAACATTCAAGGATTCTTTGATGTGAGGTGTAGGATCAAGTTCAAGTTCATGATGTCAGGAAATCAAAAGGTATTTGGTACAGGCGGTTGAATTAAAGTTGCGTTCATAGCTTCTAGCATCTTTAACTCATAAAAAATCATCAACATATCTTGAGGGCTCAGTTGGTTGAGGACGGAAAAAAGATAATTCGAATAGACAAAAGGGTTGGCGTAGGTCACATACTGCGGTGGAAAGAGTGGGGCGCTAGGGAAGGGGACGGAATAGCTGGGCAAAGGTCCTGGTGAGGGGCATTCCGAAGGAGGGTGTTCTACCAAAGGTGGACAGTGGGGTGGCGACGTCGATACAGAAACTATGGCAGGGTCTTGATTACGAATCTCGGGTGGGATCGGGTTTTTGGCATTCTCGCCCCTCTCCACAAAAATAGGCACACCCGATTGCACCTCTTCTTTCGCACTCGATAGCTCAATTTTCGTCATGGAGGAAGTCAATTTTTGTGGCGCTTCTGTCATTTTTGGTTCTAATTCTGAATCAGAATGAGCTTTCTTTGAAGGCTGTGAAGGAACAGTGTGCAATACTGCCTTCTGTGGAATTCTCTCGTTAACTCTGTTTGTAGTGGCAGGAGCGCGTGGGTGTTTCTCCGTCAATGTTGGTGGGGGTGTCGCCATGTTCATGGTAGGTTTGGGGGTTGTTTTTGGTGGATTTCGACGGCACACATCTGCGTATGTAATGGGCTTGTTGTTGTTTTGATTAGCGTAGAGTGGTCCTTCCTGGTTGGTATGAAGTGTTGTTGCTGGTAGAATAGGATTTACAAATGAGGAAACAGGTTTATACTCTTGTGACAAGCTAGTCTTCGTGTCAGTCGTTTGCCTTGATGCTTCGCCTAACTTTTCTCCTCTTACTTGTCCAAAAGATTGTCGGTGTGATTGACCTTTTCTATTCGTTTTGTTATTCTGAATGGATCTATGTATTGCGGAGTAACTTTTCTTAGGTGGACCCTCGCGATTTTTAGGTTGCGGGAGGTTGCGATGGAAACTTCGATCAATGTGGCAGGGGTTGAACTTCTTTGTACCGCGGGGGAATTGCTGCTTTTCTTTAGTCGCTTTGGTGGGTGTTGTAGTGACTCTCTCTGGTTCCCTTATCCTTCCAAATATCAGCAGGTCTTCACTCTCTGACTTCAATTTTTCTTTGAGTTTGCTATCATCGTCTTCATGTCCTTCTCCACACTCGGATATCTTCAAAACTTCCTCAGATGTGTTCAGGACGGCGGACTTTATCTTGAGGACATCATCTGAGATCTCCCAGATATCGTCAATGTCGTCATCACTTGCGCAGTCTCGTCTAAGAGATCGAGATCGTCGTCTTGAACTACTATCAGAACCTGACGACGAGTCCGATTTCTCGTCATCTGAATGTGACTCGGTTTCCGAACCATCTTCCTCTCCTTCGCTTTCAATAATGCTGTCCTCGTCGCTTCTTGGAGATTCTGCCAAAGAATCAGTGTCTCCTTCACTCAGATCCTCCCCTCTGTCTCTCTTCAGATCACTCTCGCCCGACCCCGACCCATCGTAGTCGGACACATCGTCCTCTTCGTCGCTATCATCGGACAAATTTGGTCGTAAGACGCGCTTGTCGTCCACCCGCATTTTGACATTGGACCTGTCGTAGTCTTTGTCGTTGTGATCTGGTGGGTTAATCGGCTTCCATCGGTCGGCTTTAGGTCGCCTATGTTGGCCAGGCGTGGTCAAGCTGGCGACACATCTCACGGGCATCGTTCGCTTCGTAATGTCCGGGCCGAGACTTAACTTTGATACGAGGCTGGAAGCGAGAGGGTTAACGAGTCGGGCCGGTCCCTTTCCTACAGATCCAACACCTTTGAAAAAATGAAATAAAAACATGAGCCTGAAAATATTCACATGCACGTTGACTAGGCACGGTAACACATGTGGCAGCTTCGATAGATCTCTATTTTATTGGGTTTTTTTTTTTCATTATCAGGGAGTTGCAACTCCCCGGTGTTGTAATATTACTAGTGCCGTTTCTAATATAGAGGGGGCTGAACCATTGAACTCCAAGATTAGGGGGCTGAACTATTCAATTCAGGAGTATTTTGGCATTTTTTGAGGTAAGGTTGGACATTCTTAGGCAACCGTCCTCCAAATTGAAAATTATTGGCAGCCTGTAACTCCCACCCACCCCTTGCCCCATGTGGGCTGGGGGTCGTAAAATATGCCTACGGTATTTCCCGCCTGTCGTAAGAGGCGACTAAAGGGAAGGACTTGCACCGTGTTTGGACTGTATATAAAACCGAACTTGAACTTGAACCGTCTTTGAAAACGTATTCAAATTTTACCTTTTTATCTAGTTGACACTATATAACACATTCGTGTTGATGTGTTGTTAAAGCTTATCTTACAGTCTTACTAACCCATCCACCCCTTATCCTGGTATTACTTGCAGCTAATGGACTCTACATTATGGAACCATGTTTGATTAAAATATGGATACAGAATTAGTGGGCAGGGAAGAATTCTTGTCTCGTAATTTGTATTTCGGTAGGGCGGTTGACGTGATTAATGGAGATAATGGGGATGTTCCCAAAATGTTGGGAGTCACTGAGAAATTGTCACCTGGGAATCTTATCTCCTAAGCAGAGTAATTACAGAATTTGCTGGGGTGCAAGGGTTAGTGTTGTTGCATTAACTTATCACGAAAACGATCTCTATCAATATGAGAGATGCCGGTGTCAATGAGTGATTGTAAGCAGGGTAAGGTTGCGTTATTGTATCAAATTCTCTATTTGTCCTTCATTTGTTTATGTTTTGTCTTAAAATCTGAAGTTACAGTTATACCCAGGATTGATTACACCAGGGAGTTGCAAACAGATTACACAATCTTTTACCACATTTTGCGTACAATAACCTTAACACAGATACAGATAAACATTAATACCCAATGTCCATCTTTACACATTGAAGTGTACCTTTTGCTAGGATGTATGCTGACAAAGACCGCCTGGCAGTTTACTTTTTCAAGGGAGGGGGGGGGGGAAGGGCGTGACTCTTTCCAAGTGACTTGAGAAAAATCGCCCCATCAAAAAGGAGTTTATGGGAGGAGGGAAATTATTGTAAAAAAGTATATTTTGACCTTACTTTTTCCAAAGTCCCCTTGACTCTCTGGCGAAGAGCCGAAGGGCGAAATCAAACGTTACTCCCGAAGGAATGCTGTTTTCATAGGAGTTACGTCCCCTGTCCGAGAAAACAACAACACAAAACTCTAGACCTTCAGACCCCTACATCATGGGTCTGTCATCTGTCATGTTTGGCTCCATTCTCAACTGGCTGAAAAGAACAGATACTACACAAGATCTTAGCCAGAGGGTCGAGACGCCCTTTTTTAATATTTTTCTAAACAGCTAGGTGCAATTGTGATAACTGTAAGGGCGAATTGCCCTTCACATTTAACCCAGCCTGTCAATCCTTTGCAGATGCATTTACTTACACATTTTTATACAAGTATTTTTTTTTTCTTCATGGGTTCTTGATCCCGCTCCACTCTCCCCAACTTTCTCTCACAAGATTCAGCTACTGGACACAATTTTTATCTTAAACACAAAAGGTAAGGCGCAACTGTTCCCCATAGCAAGGGGCCTTGAATTCAGTTTGACGTGAAACGTAGGGAGTCAAATTTTAAGCTTCGGGAAAAGCTATTGAATAGAATGGTAGACGAAACCAAATTTGCACTTCATTAACTAGACGGGCTACTTCAAGAGGGACATGCATTGCGACATGGTAAATTGCGACATTCGGGAATTTCCAGTTTCTGTCCTACTCTGTTTTCACATATCTTAACTGACTGCCATAAAGTAGGGTAAGTGTTAGAACAGGAGAAGGCAGTAATATAAACATAGTCTTATATAAAAGATTTTGGTTAATTTAAGAATGCCAGGCAAGCCCGTAGCCAAACAAGGCACTGAAGGTGGGCGAGATAGCTGGGCGGAATATTTTTTCTTGGGGGGGGGGGGGGGGAGCGAGACACACTAAAATCCATTAAGGAAATGACAACTCTTAATTTTCTGGAGGGAGAAAAATCTTTTAGGGAGATCCGTCCCCCTGCCGTTCTCTCTGATTATGTACGGGCATCATGAGTGAGATTAAAGATAATTAAAAACCCATCATCTAAATTTCTACTTTTTTCATAACTATGAACAGATGAAGAAATAATGTACAATTTCCATTACCCCTTCACCAAAGAACATCTTATCAACATATTTATTCTATGAAATATGTGAATAACATTGTGAGGCTTGAAAATCTCATATTTAGTACTTAAAGGGAAAATACACCCCCCCCCCCCATTTGAATAAGTGTATCCCGTCATCTTAATTCAGAAATGGTTCCTATCAATCATGTCACGGTATTTTTGTTACTTATTTGTTAAATTTATGCTGAATAATTCCTGGGCTTCCTTTCAAAATTCAATGTCTTTACACTGAAACAAAAATGAAAGAAACTTGTGAGCGAAATCAGAGGAGATCTGTAAGGTTTAGCAGATTTTTGAAAATAAACATGGGCCACTGTCTTCTCCCTTTTGTGTTAATTTTGGTTGCTCTATACATTGAAGAAATTATATTTGTGGAGAAGACTGACTATGGTACCGGGAAAGGGCTGAATAATGGTCAGTTATCCCCCGCTCGATCAATTGATGAATTTGATACAACTTACATGGTCGATAAATTGGCCTCTTCGGTGCGGTGCACCACAATAAGCTTAATGTACGTCCGCCCCAAATGAACCTTTCGGAATAGTCCCTTGCAGGGGCGGGATTAGAAGTCTGAAAGTGGGGGACAAACCCGGGTAGACTAAAACGGAGCGAAGGCGCCGCGGGAGCGCTCTCCCCTAACGGCGTGGGGTCCAGGGGCCCATCTTATGGCTCCTAGCGGGGACCAGGGGCAGAGTCCCGTGGGGGGCCAAGCCCCCGGAAGCTCTGGGGTATTTACGATATTGCAGGCATTAAAATGATGCATTTTAGCTTTCACCTCAAATGACACAAGGTAGGCACTCAGACCACAAAAATCACAATTTGAATTTTTGCAATTATATGACTAACAGTCAGCCGGGATCGATAGTGCAGAGGGCTTGAAGGAGGAGGGGTAAATGGCTCATTTTGAGGGTTCCCCGGGGCATAAGAACAATAATATTAAGAATGACCCAGCATTTAGAGTGGGTGCCCGCGAAGGGCGCAGAAAAAATAGCATTTTCAGACTTTTTTAGCGCCATGAGTAATAGAGAAGCTAAGAAAAGTATCCTAAAGGAGAGGGCTCTTGTCCCTCTCCCCCTTCACTGAGTGTCTGGCCCTTGTTACATTTTCACAGGTCTGTGGTGTAAAAATGTTTCTTTGAAATTTCTGGAGGAGGGGGGAACTTCCCCCTTCGCTGCGTACGGCCATGGGTGCATTGGTGGTTTCAGTGATAATAGAAGACTTTGTACGAAGCTACGACAAGCAAGATGCTCTACAGGAAGTAATTACCGAATCCCGAAACAATATTTAAAACGGATGGGCGGGAAGCGCGCCGAAGAAAAAAGCGTTTGAGACGTTTAATTGTAGGCTATTGTTTTTGTTTAGTTTTAAATGCAGTATTTTTCATTGCATAAAAATGTTCCCACTTTCCCCAGGTGCCTCTTTTTTCCATAGAGTCATAGGAACCTGTATCCTGCTCTATTGTTCTTTCATTCATGTTTCTTTGTTGTAAAAGGTCTGAGACAAGCCCCCTCAACTTTTTTATTAGTGTGAAAAATAAGATAGAGTCGATTTTGAAGGTTATAGACTATGTGATACTTAAAAAGTTAATTAAATGTTTTATGTGTAGTTTTTACATGGACATGGCTAAGGGCATCGGCAATTAAACTGCTAGGAAAGTAATTTTCGTTGGAGACTGTATCTTGGGAAGTTGTGGCCGGCAAAGCCTGTAACCGCGAGCGCCGAAGGTGCGAAGCCGGAGTCTTTCTTAAATTCGATGGCTTTTGCGGCAATTTTGCACCATTTCTTGAGAAAATCCTGCTTCCCCGATGTGTAATTTGAAATGCTAATGAAATAGGTTTCTTATGATGATCGCAAATTTAAGATAGTAACTGCCAGTCAATTTGCTGAGGATGGTGGTAGTTTTTGAGGACAGTGAAAAACAGCCAAAGGTGTAGCGTGGGTTTTGGAAATATTAATTTTCACAAGCTGTCCTACAGTAAGTAATAACGAGGCAATTCCACCAAAGTTTTCCTTAGCACAGCATTACAACAGTACAGCAGTACTAATGAGGCATCGCTTTATATAAGGCCCAGACAAAACACGCCGAAAATGTTTTGCGAAAATGGCGATTCCCCATACATGGGTAGGGTAATTTGAGACTTTGTTTGCAAGGACCATAGTCCATTTAATGTCGTACATTAGTACTTTCAGTGACCCTTATTTCAGAGCTTCAAATCTCAATAGTGTGTCGCGTAGGGAGAAAAGAAATTTTATAGTTCCAGACAAAATTTTATTAATCGGTTTTCTCTGAGGGTTCGCCCGAAGGGTGCCGAGAAAAATTTTCTATAGCATTTTTATGGCTTTTGATATTAATGATTTCCTTTATTTAACATTGTAAAATTAAATCATAATATTCCATTGAAAATTCTCCTATAGTTTCACTTCTTTTCTCGCTTCTTTTCGCTGATTATTTTATTGTTTCATTTCTTAAGCTCTGGAAAAAAGTGGGGCCCCTCCTTGCCCCTTCCCCCCGTAACCCTGCCTATGAACTTCCTTGGAATATTTTTCGATGGCTATTTAAGTAGAATTTAATACTTTATGGGAATTTTGTTAGTCTGTTTGTGGATGTGACAGATTTATTTGCCTCAAACGGTTGATATCATATGTATGACCACTTCTCTAGGTCTTTTTCGCATATGACATTATTGATTCGCCTATTTTTAGTTTGCAGTTTTATTGTGTAGTGTGCATAAGACAGAATAAATTTGGGGACCTACAGTAGATCATTGTAAAGAGTATACAAAAGGAAAAGGAACCAGAAAAAGGAAATTTGAATTAGCTTTCATTTCTGAACCCTGGGCTTCTAAAAGTAACCCAGGAAAATCTATCCCACAAGAAAACAGCGCTATATATGATAAGATAACCCGTGTATGTGCACACAACACAACCGATAGGCACGTACCTTCTCTCCTTTTCTGAAGGCGCAAAGTTACTACATTTTTTTACAAAATAGTGTTATGAGGGATTCCTAAGTTCACAATCATAAGGAATTTCGGACTCACGTAAGCCTACGTCATGTGTTGTCTCACTTCCTATACCTTAACAGGCGCAGCAGACAGGCCCGTAGCCAGACAAGGTAATGAAGGGGGCCAAATAGCTTCCAGGGGGAGAAATATTTTCTTAAGGGGAGATACACACTTAAATGCATTAAGGCAATGTTTGTTTGAACTTTTTAAGGAGTGAAAACTTTTCTAAGGGACGCCCCTGCCCTCCCCCCTTGTTTACGGGCTTGCCGCAAATGTTTTTGGCCCCAGCACCCCCACGAACTTAACAGGTTTCTTGATCGGTTATATTCTTGAAGGTTGTTTAGAAAGGCAGCGCCTGCAGTCGCAACTGCCAATTTAGACGCAGGTGTTATCAATATTTATATAACACCTTATTAATTTCTCTACATTTGATTGGAGGACTGGTGGTCACATGCCATTGGTGATTCGGCACTATCATCACGGTCGTGTGTTATCCGTCGTGCAATAGTCTAGTATAACACACGGTCGTGCAATAGTCTAGTATAACACACGGCTGTGACGTCACAATCACTGCGCGTACGTACAAACTATGCCGCAACTCAATAAATCAACGCAGCTTTGTGTATCGCACATTGCATACCGTACGTAGTAGACGCGTAGGTAGCAAACGACAAGCCATGGAGCTACCGCACGGCAAACGCCAAAACACAACCTTAACCAACGACTAGATAAAGGTAACGTTGGATAGTTATAAGGTGTTATATAAAACAAATAATGAATGTTTTTCATTCGTGCGATAGTATGAATGATTTCATTCGTTGAAAGATTGAACGTTCTATTCAACTCGGCTTCGCCTCGTTGAATAGAACGTTCAATCTTTCAACTCATGAAATAATTCATACTATCGCACTCATAAACATTCATTATTTGTATATTAATGGTAGGAGATACAGTATAGAGGTTATGCACGTGACGTCAGTGCGTTTTGCTGGATGGAACTGATCATGCGCAGTAAGTGTGTTACCGATACGCGCGCACGATAGCACCAAATAACAATTGTTGCACAATGTACGCTTGGATGGAAAAATAGAGAAACGTGACGTAGGTGCATAAGCTCTATACAGAGCAGCCTACATTTTGTATTTGTCGAGCCTGTGTATATTAAGTTGAAACAAAGAACTGAGTAAACAACAATGACACTGTCATGCATGGCCAATCCGCGTAAAGCGTAGGTCACACTAGAGCGATTTCAGATAGGATTACGGTCCGATTTTTGTGAGGTTTAGTTATTTATTTATTCATTTTTTTTTTTGCCAAAAATTTGCCAAACTGTGTAAAAATATGATTTTTATCAGAGAAGTACGAAAATGGAATGTAAACTTAATATTTCGTGACGTCACATCGCCAAACAGCGTTTATCGGACACGCGTGCAAAAATCGGATTCATTTTCGAACAAATACCGCTCTTTTGAGCGGTATATAAGTAATATATAATGGTAGCAGAACATTTTATTGTGAGACAAACTATGATCAGTTATCGATGTAGCGTGAGTATCCTTAGACCAAACTTTGAATAAAAAACTGTTGGTTCGATTTAAAAAAAATCGGATCGGATTTCGGATTGAAAATCGCTGTAGTGTGACCCGCCCGTAAGGCAGGGTTTCTCAACCTTTTGTAGCTCAAGGCCCTCTGTTGATTGTTAAAATGACCCGAGGACCATCTTTTACCATGAAATGAAAATGTAGTTCAACATTTAAGCCTGTTTGTAACTTACAACCATACAAAACAGGTTTCAAATCTAATCACCGTGTGCTCCCGCACTAACATTCCATATTTGTCGGATGAAGTAAACTACACTCAAAATAATAATACCAACGAAGACATCCCTTTTTTATTGTTTTTCGGCCTATTTCGCCGCCTCACAGGTGGCGCTCTATGGCCCATCAGAAACGATGGTCTACGTTTTCTTGTACTGTGCAAAAATTTCGAAAAGCACTGGTTGCAACTCCGTATGGTAGTAATATGCGCACCACAGCCACTTACATCTTAAATCTGGACCCTCTTCAATTTTAAATGCCTTTTTTTTATGAAAGTGGTTATAGTTGACACGTTCGGGAAACCAAAAGTATGATAAGTATGCGAGATGAAAGCTGCTCTGAGATGCGCCCTCTATTATGGCTACGCTTGTCACTGCCATTGGTAACTGTCGCTGTCCTTCAGTTTTCTTCGTGTTATGATGTTTGATGTACCTATGGCATTGGTCACTACACACAAATGGTCATGGAGATATTTCTTTCAAATCTTCCCTGTCGCCTGGCCGGAGAGACTGATTGCATGTGATATTTGAATGACCCATGCCGCATTGTCGTGATCAACACTGAACGGGTAGAGGCAAGAACCCTTAGCTCTTGCATTCCTTCTGCGCTGCCCCCCCCCCCCGTCCCCGAAAAACTTCTTGCAGCAGTATGTGGGGAACAGCTACGACTAGTCTTTGTAGGAAACTTATCCCTGATCCCTTTGTGATATATCAGTAGGAATGCAAATTATTATTTGGTGTAACTTAAAGGCTGTCCTGAGATACTAAAAGCAGGCGCGGATCCAAGGGGGGCTTTCCCGGCGTCAGCTCCCCCCCCCCTTTTCGCCACATCAACAATAAAAAATACGCGAAAATTGCATAATGTTAATCTAGGAGAATATTCAAGGGGCTTTCAGCCCCCCCCCCTTTCGAAATGTCTGGATCCGCGCCTGAAAAGGTCAACCAGTGTCTTCTCAGCCAACAAAACATCAGACATCAAAAATTTGAACTTCCGCTTCTATACTCCCTACATATTAAGCCCATTTGCTCAGTCGTTAAAGCGACTGTCAGGAAGGAAACCTTTGGCTGAATGAAAGGGTGCCTGAACCTAAATACCGACAGCGATGCGTACACTGTAAAAAAAATGATAAACACATTTTTGTAACAGATAATAAACACGTCAGGGCGTTTATGTAATAGAAAAAACAATAAAATACATAAGCACAGTAAACGTCTAAAACGCCTACTTTAACACATGATAAACACATTAACGCCACTTTAACGCCATCTCTTATACACGTTTATATAATGTTTGCTGTGAACATCAAGTTGTTTTTGGTAAACAAAATTAAAATAATTAATTAAATATATAAATATGTTTACGGAGTGCCCTTTAAGCGACGTCAGTATTATTATCATGTGTAAGTATGCGTTCAGATACTTACTGTTCTTATCTATTGTATTGTTCCTTTACTTTCTCTGAAACGCCACAACGTGTTAAAAAATTTAGACGTTTGTTTTTACAGTGTATTAATCAACTTGCTGTTTGTCAAGATCTGATGTCCTTTGGCGCCATTTACGGGATTTCCCACAATCGCCGTCCTATATATCTCATACCAAACCTAATGATCCAAAAATGTCAAAATAACGGGTACAGTACGTATACAAATGTCAACGCTTTCGGAAATCTGCGAAAAGCTTATTCCTCTTGACAAGGAAAGGGATGGATTGCAAATTTTCGGCTTGACGTTATTTACAAGGGAAAATTTCTTTGCAACCTCTCATCTGATTATCACCCCTCTTTTGATTCTGGTGCCTTCTAGCCTTTGGTTAGTGGTCTGTAGCCCACGAAGCAGCCTTCTTTTGGCTTCCTCTATATTTGTCGTGTCACGACCTGAGAGAAAAAATTCGTCCGGCCGACGGGCAGACGGGGCTAGCTGAGAAATATTCAGGGATAAATACTCGTGAAAAATATTTCAGGGAGAAATATACAAATCTAAGTAGCCTACTTAGTTCATGTCGAAAAATACCTCTCAAAGAAACGCAGAAAAAGTATTCCGTATGGTGTATGAATATACATTCGACCATTGTAAAACACTATTTTATTATGTTCTAAATGTAAGTTGTAAGACTGCCTGTACATAACATATAGCCTAAGGTTTTTGTCATTTTTTCCATGAACGAGACCGTATTATCCAAATAAGCAGACTGGTCCTTCGAAAATTTGAGGGCCTACGAATATATCAAAAGAGTTCATAATACATAACACAAACTTCCGATATTAGCACACAACCTAACTTTGTTACACCCCACATACCTCGGGAAAACGGTGTGCCTGATTAGCCCATTTATCATTAGCAACGAGAGCACTCCATAAGCTAGCTATTGTGGGCGCTATAGCAGTATGAATTATCCATTCACTCTGTCACCTGCATCTAGCCAAAACTACTTTTGTTATTTTCCGGTAAAAGGATGATTCCATAAATAATGAAGTCAGTAGATTTGGTGTCTCACATTACTGTGTGATAGCCTATATTTCACTTTCAAATTGTCAATACATGAAAGCATTGAATAAGTGGAAGAGGGCCTCAGTCATAAACTTTAGTGATGCCATATTGTTTCAAATGAAAACATACCAACAAGTGGTTATGATATTTTCATGCAAAAGCTGACTTTTTTCCCCTCGTGTAACTTGGACATCAAGAGTGTGATACTGAACATTGTAGTAAGGCGTGATTTATTTTGAAAATGAACTGTGTGAAACCCCAAGAGTAGCAAGATGCAATATTAAGGAAGGACTTGTTTAGTTGTATATTTCGGAATTTGTGCAGCTTCATTAATTCTGTACCTGTAACATGGAATAGCACTGTGAATAAAGTGCAGACTCCCGGTGTAACAATAAGTGTAATTTCTTGGTGTCCCATTTCAATAGTAATTAGCCATTTCACTAAAATTTAAATTGGAATATGGGGCGAGGGCATACTTCCGCCCCCACCGTAATTCAAGGTCGAAAACCCCTTATGTGTTCCTCTCTGTAAAAAATGTCAAAAATTTGCACTAATTTTCCTATGCTTTGGAGCGTAATCCAAAGTTAAGTATTTGGTTAAAATTTTAAAACTGGATAGATTATGGAAATTGTAACTGAATATTATAGTAAGAGTTCCTTCTTTTACTAAACTGAAAAAAAAAAAAAATGTGAAAAAATAAAAGGGACACAGCTTGAAAAATGGTGTTTTTATATTTAAGCGTAACGGATGGACAGGGGCCGGGCCATCACAGAGAGGTAAATTTTACTTTCTTAAAAGTACGCACTTTAGAGTAGAAGACGAAAGTTTTCTGAGGGAGGGGCCTCGCCTCCTGCCCCCTGGCTGTCCCTCACAGAAGCTTACACAACTGTTACTCCTCGCTATGCTAAAACGACTAAAAACTTCACAAGACAGTTCCGTTTGTGTGTCCTGCTCAAATATTTTAATAAATAGTCACGGAGGTTCATTCAAAGCAAACTTTTGAGAGTCATATTGATCTGAGAAGTTTGTCCCTCAAAGAGAAATGTGTCTGTCCCTCTTGCATATTTTTGATCTCCCCTCCCCTTTTTAAATGCGAAGAAAGGCCTTGTTCATAGACCACACTTTAGAGTTAACATTTCTGTATAATACTTGTTAAGCAATATTGAAAGACATGCTCAAGTTTCAAGAAAATATTACAAATTTTTCCATTGATTTAAATATTTTCATTTTTATTGATGTCTGTTCTTCATGCTCTACAATTTACTATGATGAACAAGACTGAAAGAATATATTTTGAAGCAATAATTGTGAATTTTCCGATGTCTGTAGTGATTACTTCGAAGAGGGCCGAGTAATTTTAGTATGTTCAACTTAAACATAGTATAGTCCTTTTAGTATAGTTTTTAAGTATAGTCCTTTTATTTGAGCATTTTATGCCTGCGCTTCACGTGAGGGACGGAACTGGATCACACTATTTAAGAACTTATAAAAAGGACTCCGACGAGAAATTGAAGAAATTGAGAAATTGAACTTTTTTCTCCAACTAACACAAAATGAGGGCGATATTTATGAAAGTGGTCTTACTCTGCTCAGACCAAGCAAGAGTTTGAACAAATGGAATATCATCACCAATTTGTTTGTTTGTTTGTTTGTTTTTTCGATTACTTTTTTGCCGGTCAGATTCAGATGCTCGGTCAGTTATGGACCCCTGACTTCAAAGTTGGGTCCAAACTAAATCAGGTGAAGGGAATTAAAGCTATTGCATGGCCGTACACCGGCATTTGGAAACAGGGGCATTTCCCCCTTTCCCTAGATATTTTCAAACTAAATTTTTATTCCATCGACTTTTTTAAAATCTTTAGTTATTAAAACCGAATGTTTAGATGTAACTTGTAAGGCACCAAAGTGCCATTGCTGACAACACGGGAAGCATTTTTGGCAGTATTTTTTCTTCTTGGTAGACTTAATGCCAATTTATAGTGGCGCTCTGGTTAGCATGTTGTCCCCCCCCCCCCCCCCGTCGAAAATTTTCTGCGTAGGGCCATGAGCTAAAGTTGAAGATAAGTGCGATGGTTGTTGTTCATCAGGTGGGTGCCCGGACCCATTGAGACAAAGACTAAACACAAATTATAAGAGGCAGAATTCTCCTTGTTATAAACAAAAAATTAGTTCAACATTTTGAAATAAGTTGGGTGCGAATATATGGATTGTTAGTACGTTAGATTTAGCAAAGCCTAGGCCTAATAGGTCTTGCTAATTCCTACTGGCTAATTTAGGTAAAACTAACGTAGCCTAGGTCTAATAGCCATCATCTAGGCTAGGATGAAGCCTATAAAGAATGAGAAATTGGGAGCTTACAAGATTTTAGGCTTCACCTGCATGACAAGACGATTCACAGCTAACCTAGCCTAGGGTACCTAGGCCTAGTTCTGACGTACACTTTGTTCCCTGAACTAGGCCTAGGCTATTGCAACACAAACTTTTGACCGCATATTACTGTGAGAGTAATATCGTCTGCGTGCGTTGCTGCAGTGATTGTTGCTATATACGCGTATGCGCGTGTATGAACGTAACTATAGCTATGGACTATGTCACAATTGAACAGCAGTGCGTGCTATTTCGCATACAATAGTGTGAACGTCCTAGTTACACGATTTAGCAGTTTCATAGAATGTTAAAAAAAACAAAACAGGATCGTTTGTGTAAATCAAAATTTTTGGTCTTTTTCTGGACACTAAGTGCAAATAATCTTAGAATGAAGGGTCTTAAACATATAAGGCCCCGTAGAGGTCAATTGTGTAGGAGTATACGTGAATTTGAGAAAGTTCGAGACCATTCAAAATTTTTGAAGTTGCAGTAGCCCAATTTTGACAATGGGTATATTGCTGACCTAGTATGGGAAGCCCCAAAGCTTCCCAAATACTAGGTCAGCAGACTGCGGACTACAGCTAACCTAGCTTTTCATTTGATTTCTACTTTTCTGAGCCTAGCCTAAGCCTATTTCAATCGCATCTTTCAAGGCAGGTACAGTACAGCTATCTTAATCTGGCTAAAAAGCTTCAGCTGCTGGGTCTAACTTCATTCCGAAACTAACATTAGGTGTAAGTCGAAAGTAGGCTAATATGCAAACCTTTCTAAGGCTTTCGTTGATTTAGACTTATTTTAATAGGCCTGGCTTACAGGTTATTTCATCTGGCAATTAAGAACCAGATAGGTATGTAAACCAGAAAACAGCAATTATAGAGAATGCCTAAACCTAGTCTAATAAAATTTTACAAGATTTGCTCTAAAGGTATTAGCAGCGTTATCATTCAAAAGAATGTGCTGTATTTAATAGGCTATTTCATACAACTTACCAGAGGACATTTCTATATCGTGTGTACGCGCCTTCGTTGACTTTGATATGACTAGACTGGACGATGCATGATAGTCAAACAATTACAAACCATGCGAGAAAAATGCGCACTCGAAAGGATACCGTTAAATAGATCATATGCATTGACGTCATGCTACGTACTTTTGGAGGATAAACAATGAGGCACACTGCACGCACGAAGTAGTGCTCTCACACGCGCGTATTAGACTTACCGGCATACCCGACCGGTACAAAAATAAGATGTCTGCATTTGTTGGTGTAGTTTGCAATGATACGCACTTGCCTCCATTTAAGGGCACATTTTCTGTTCTGTGACGTCATATGCATAAGGTCTATACTCATACCCTAAAAAGCGCTCAATGAATTATCGAGAAAGTATAATTTAACGAGCAAAGATTCATGCGCCCAAAGCTCATCTTGGACCAATGACGCACATGTTAGCGCGTATGTCATTGCGGTTATCATAAACCATAACAACTATTAAATTAGGTTTATCATGCATGAGGTTCTACGTATGCACGCGTCATGCTGAGCTGAGCCTGTGTATGCGAGATCCGAAACTACATCACGATATCTGCCATTTCACTCCGCTTGTCTGTCGGCTATTGGGCGCAAGGGCGGTCGTGACGTCACAATCGGGTAGAAACGAACAAGCCGATGAAAACAAGTACTGTACTTCGCGTACACACGGCAAAAATAGACCTTATGCATATGATGTCACAAAGGAGAAAGTGCTCCCTCTTTTGGAGGAAAATGTAGGAAAAGCGCATATCATTGCAAGTTACACCAGTAAATGCAGACAGCTACACGTGTGCTTCATTGTTTTCACCCAAAATGACGTCAGTGTGATGTCAGTGCATAAGGTCTATAGTCCGACCGGGTTTGTTTTCATCGGCAATGTGACTTTTGAGCCAAATGCCCGTATGACCGTCCCAACCTGGGGCCGGATTCACAAAGAATACTTAAGCCGCGGTCACACTACAACGAATTCGGATCGGATTCCGATCCGATTTTTGTGAGTTTTTATTAAAATCTTCTCCATTTCTGGTCGGAAAAAAACCCCAAATTTGCCAAACTGTGTAATTATATGATTTTTATCGCAGGACTACGAAAATTAAATTTATACGAATTATTTCGTGACGTCACATCGACAGACAGCTTTAATCGGACTATGCGTATCCGATAAAAGCTGTTTGTCGGTGTGACGTCACGAAAAAAATCAGTTAACATTTTATTTTCATATACCTGTGATGCAAATCATATATTTACACTGGTTGGCAAATTTTGGGCTCTTTCTGACCAGAGATGGAGAAGATTTTAATAAAAACTCACAAAAATCGGATCGGAATCCGATCCGAATTCGTTGTAGTGTGACCGCGGCTTTACGCACAAAAACGTGCGTAATTCAGACTTACAAAGCGCATCTTGCTTAGTCGGTATTTATGAAGGGTTAGTTAGAAGATGTTTAACTGCCCAGTTTCCAACCAACTGGTTGAAGTCGAGCCGGCCACGGCCTTTTATCCAGTTGACGCTCACTGGCTTGTTTTCCCTTACTCCATTGCTTATGCGGAGCATCACGCACAATGGCAGAAGGTTCCATTTTTAAAGTCTTTGGTATGACTCAGGGGCGTCAATCCGTATTCAAATGTGGGGGGACGGGGGACATACATGACTTAGCACAAACCAATCCCTTTGGTTTTGAAGAGGGGTGTCTTCCTACAGGCCCTTCCCCCCCCCCCCCATGATGACTGACGCCCTATTCTAATAACAGGCCCGTATCCAGGAATTCTGATATAGGGGGGCACCGACACCTCATAGAGGGGCACCGAAGAAGATTATGTTTGTTGTCAGTAGTACCACCACAGGATTACAGTTTGACGGAACTACAGGGGATTATATTTCAAGCTTACCACACATAGCATAAAGGTATCGGTTTTACGTGTGCACATACGCGCGCCGAAGCGCGTGAAAATTTCACTCTTCTGATGGAAATTTTTCCCTCCACTT
The DNA here is from genome assembly GCA_029531755.1 of Holothuria leucospilota. Lineage (NCBI taxonomy): Eukaryota > Metazoa > Echinodermata > Holothuroidea > Aspidochirotida > Holothuriidae > Holothuria > Holothuria leucospilota. The sequence goes on from CM055980.1 coordinate 24,209,693, forward strand.
GCAATACAGAGACGTAGAAATTCTCCACAAGTGAAGGGAACAACACTATAATCACGATATATCTCCAGCTCAGCAAGAGCAGGTGAAGCCGGTTAAGTACTTTGCGAAAGGCAAGGCGGGACCAGGGGCTACCATTAGGCAGGCTTGGTGTGATCCAGTACGATTTTGTTAGGACCCAGAGGGAAATTCCCCGAATATGTGGCGAATTAACAATATGGGAACACTAGCATGGAGCTTTGAGTAGGACTTTGAATGACAGTGAGAGCACACCAATGTCTTCGCAGTTCACACTTCGGATGGTCATTATCGTACTTCTACTTTGAACGAAATTTTACATGAAAAAAAAAAACATGAGAAAAAGTAAATTTTGGAATAAATTTTTGGTACGAGTAAATGTAGCTTCAAACCGTATAGTCGTCGCGGAGCCAATGTTACTCAAGGTACTAGATTACTACATGAAAGCCCCTTGATGTTCGGGATCTAACTTTGAGACATCACCTAGCTTTGGCTGGAAGAGTTCACTTGAATTTTTGTACTAATAATGTTCATGGGTGATATTACTTCGCTTGTGAGAATTGCGCGCGAAGCGCGCCGAAATTTTGCAGGAAAATTATTTACCACGGTAAAACCTGCATACAGACTCAGCAAGGGGTGGTGGAAAGATAAGCCCGACGAAGGTACCAAGCCCCCTAAGAGGTCCAGCAACCCGAAGCCCCGTCAGAAGCAATGGGTTACAGATTGGATACCGAAAGCGAAATTTTGGCGACCGGCGAAAAATTTAGGGTCCTGTTGAAGAAAAATTGAAAATATTTGGTTCTTATTAAGGAAAGTTAGAAAATTTGGGTTTCTATGGAAGAATCTGCCCTCTTCGGCCTAGACAGTTCCAATTCTCCCGACTAAGTTACTTCTTCCAAAACTGTGTTGAGCCCCTCCTTGTGCAGACACAAACCTAGTTTATTGCTTAAGGAAATATCCTGTTGGGCGTACAAGGCCACAATATGTAACCAGAACATTCTCTGCGCATACTGTGTGTTGTGAGCTTTGATGTTTATCAAAGAGCATTCACCTATGACCAATTGAGAATTTTGCTTTCTTGCAACCAGAATGTATTTGGGGTGATCAGTGTCTGTCTTAAAGAACAAAACCAAGACGCCGGGCGACTGGTCGCGAGGGGGTGCCCCCTTCCAACACCCCTGGACACTGAGACACTTTACGTTTCATACAAAATGATTATCATGAATTTGAGTCTGAATTAAGAATCTTCCCGATCGTAAGAGAAAGAGGATGGAACTTTTTATGGATTCAGTTTTGTGTTTTTCCGGGAATCACACCTATACACGAAAGAACAATAGCCTAATTGTGGAACCTGTGCATTTATAAATTAAGCCAACTTCTCTGAAAAGGGTGTTAAAACTATATGTAACAAAAGGTGAAAGCGCGCGTAGCGCGCGAAAATTTTTGTGATTTTAGAACAAAAATGTTACACAGAATAAAATACGATCATTATTAAACTCCTTTTGGGATCATTTTTGGTTACAAATCGCTTGGTGTAATACCAGGGCCACCGTTTAAATGTACTAAAATTTTATTTTCGATCGATTTTCCGTATAGGGGGTCACAGTGGTCCGCACGGGGGCACGGCCCCCTTGTGCCCCGGCCTGGCTACGGGCCTGTCTAATAAGAATTATCATTTCAAAGTTAACATGACCATCATTGAGATCTGCCAGTTGAAATACATTTTACCATGTCCCAAAATAGCTGAAACCACGCTTCGCAGCGTGGATCATTGTCGGAGATCATGGACCCGACCAGGCCCGTTGCTAGGGTGACATGTTTTGGGGTGTGAAGGTGATCGTCCCAAATTCCGACTGGCTGGATGTCTTTTTCCAACTGAGTGGAGACGTGTAAATTGCACTTTGTTTATGAGCGCTATGCGTTTTGTGTACAGTAGTGGGGATCCTTCCTTTAATTGTCACTACATAAATGTGTCGTCTTGGGGAGGGGTCTAAGGGAAGGGTACGCCCCCTCCCCTTTGAGAAATTTTCGTTAATTTAAGGTTGCTTAGATGCAAAATGGTGCTATCTTTGGGATATTTTTGGAGCTGATCGTATATGGCTGGAAAATGTCCATAATTTAGTGAATTCTAACATTCCCGACTGGCTAGATGTTTTTACTAACTGCAGTGGAGGCGCGTAAATTGCACCTTTTTATGCCCCCTGCGTTTGTATACAGCAGTGGGGATCCTTCCTTTGTCACTATATAAAGGTGTCATCCTGGGGAGGGGTCTAAGGGGAGGGGCGCCCCTCCCTTTGGAGAAATTTTTTGTTAATTTAAGGTTGCTTAGATGCAAAATGGTGCTATCTTTGGGATACTTTTGGAGTTGATCGTAGTATAGCAAAATTGTGAGGGACTAGCAAGGGCGTTTTCAGAATGTTTTTAAGTCGTATGTGTATTAACAATCACCATCTATACCGATAATGGCATCGGCGAAGCGCTCTGTAAAAATTTTTGAAAAATGTTTAACGGCAACAAAGTACTTTCAAACTTCCACATCATGCTACAAATTAGACTGAATGCAGTGGTGTACCCAGGATTTGTCTCATGGGAGCGGGCATGCAGTATGTTGTGTGTCCGCCGGCCTGGGGGAGGGGTGTCCCCCTCCCCTCTGAAAATTTTTGAAAAATAAGGTGTCCTTACATGCAATCTGGTGCCATATATGCTACCTCTGAAGTAAAACTTGTGTTAAAAAATTTACATATTTTTAGGAACTTAAAAAAAATCGGAATAAGTGAGGGGGCATGGCCGAATGGCCCTCCCTCTGGGTACGCCACTGATGGAATGATCCCATATTAATGAGAGGCCCCTTCAGATGTTTGGGGATGTATGTCTGTTTTCGGAGAGTGTTGTGATCAGAATAGTTCCATGTTTTTACCTTTTTAATGGTCATGAGAAGGAGTGCAAACCGTGACGCATGCGCGCAAAGCGCGCCAAAATTTTGTCATTATAGATTTCCCTGACGAAATCTGCATTCAGAATCTGCATCGAGACACTTAACAATTGCCCAACAAACCTACATACCACTCTAAAAGCCAGTCAAATAGAGCCACGGCACTATTCTTTTACGCAAATGTGGGGGGGGATTTGATATTGTGTCCCCCACCCATCGAAATGTGGGGGGACATGTCCCCCCGCCCCCCCCCCAGGATTGACGCCCATGGTATGACTCGACCTGGGAATCGAACCCGGGACTCCCGCGTGAGAGGCGGGTGCTCTACCACTATGAAGGGAAAAGTTCGTATAAATATTTTGCTTAACTTTACGCAAGCTTCAAAGTTTTCATCAGTACAAAAAACCGTAGTTACACATATACAGAGACAAGCTATGCCAAATAGTTGAGCAGCACGTCGTAGGATCACGCGTGTAACCACAAAAGATCGTGCGCGTCGTCTCAACAATAACGGTCAACTTTGCGATTGGCTTAAAATGTGACAAAACAAGATGCAACCGCACACACGACTGGCTCACGTGCATTTATTGCAGTTTCTCAGAGAATCTTTACGAACTGCTTAAGTTGTTTTCGTGAATACCACTTTTGGTACTTTTACTTACGCAAGAACTTACGCAAATGTAAGTGAATCCCACCCCTGCTTAGGTTAGTTAGTTAGTTAGATGAGGTGTAACGTCCCAGTTTCCACTCTGGCCCACGCCCATTACAATTTAATTAATGGCTCTGCTGTGCGCATATAACGTCCACGCTCTATTTGCACATGAGATGTCACGCCAGTTTCGATTTCTCTGCTAACGTCAGTCATTGTAATCGAAAACACGCTGAACCTTGGGTGGAAAACTTCTATCGGACGTGTGACCGTTGACGTCTGTAAAAGGGGAAGCAACAGGATGTACATTGGTCTACTGCCTGGGTTGAAATTTTCTAGCTTCGCAACCCACCTGGAATTTCGGCTCCTATCCCCCATCACCAGACTCTAGCTACATCCTTGCATGCAGGCCTAACCATCATGCATAATCTTCACCACCCACCCACCCACATGCTCAAGTTACTGCATAATCAACTTGAATGTACTTGTCTACGGATAGTTAGTCCAACATAGGTAGATGAAGGTGGTGGGGCAGGTATAGGTCAGTTGGCATGGACTTAAGTTCTAGGGGACCTCTTCAATTTGGTAGAAAAATATAGGTACGCCGCATTTTTTTTTTCCTTTTCTTATATGAAGTGTGATTAGATTTTAGAACGAAAATATTTAGGTACAACTTAAAAAGCCTGGCAAATGCCACCCACGGCAATCTAGGAACCATTTTAGCTAAAAATATTTTTAGTAAGCTACGACGGTTGCAACCGACGGAGTCACGACAAATCAGTAATCACCTCCCCACATACGCAATTTTCAAAGTGGATGTGAGCCATTGAATCTGGTATGAGCTATTTACCAGCTCTGCCAGACCTGCACATAGGCTGCAACAAAATAATGATTAAATCGTAGTTCTAGTGATCATCTGTTTAGTGCGCATTAATTGCCATTTATAGATAGCTAAATGTGTCAGCCTTATACCGCCAATATTTTAAATACCCCAAGGCTTCCGGCACTTTAATTTGCTCTCTTTTTTCCAAAGGTGTTACCCTGGATCTAACCCAGGAGCCCAGCGACGGACCCCTGTACACCAGGTCCTCGAATAGACCCTTTTCCAAATAACAATTACAAAAGATTGTGGGATAAATCTTTTGTACGCATCATATTTGTCAATGGCATTTTGCTGTGGTCAAAAACAGCACACACCAAACTGTATCCCATAATCCTTTGGGATTGATATTTGGAAACGGGTCTATGGGACGCTTCGCACTTCTGAGGAGTCGTTTAGTCACTGCAAAATGAGACCCAGAAAAAATCTTACAGGAGCTCGGGTCGGTGCGATTTGCCGGATGAAAAATGTGGACGGCCAAGGAAACTATCAAGAGCCCCTGATTTAGGGAGTTGCTCTAGCAACTACCTGATCACACACACACACACACACCCACCCACACACACACACATATCATGACCTTTTTATGACCCATGCAATCTGCTGTTTGTGTGCAAAGACTGTCGGTAGCCTACAGGTTCGCAGTTTGGAAGTTTCCAGAGTTAAAGGCGGGAGGGGGCTGAGAAGGGCAAGTTTGTCCCTAGTGTGATTTTCAGAGAAGTCCGATTTCAGCTACGCCTTCTTTCTGCAATGCTTGCATTATGAAAAAGTAACCCGATCGAATAACACACGCTTGTCTTCGGTCTTTTCACACAACTTGAACTGATGAAACCTGATTTACCAAAGTCTAGACCAACTGTGCGACCCTAAGAAGGCAACTATATGATGTCCTGTTGACTCAACTTTTTCGAACACAACAATTTTTCTTCGCACACGTAATGCTCTTCTCGGCGTATATCGGCATCGACTGTAGTCTAAGACGGAAGGGTGGACACTAAGGGGGGGCACAGGAGGAGGGGGTTAGGAGCTAACCGCTAAGAGGGCAAGTCGAACAGGGATATATATGGTAGCTGTAAGCAGTGTATCAAGACATGCACAGGTTCGCAAGGATAGCCCACGGAAATAGCATTTCCATAAAGCTAGGCTACGGAGAAGTCTGAAACAATACACATGCGATTAACTGCAGGTGTAAAGGTCGTTTTACGGTTTTACATGGAACGCAAAAAGGACCACAAAATATTTTGTACGCTCGTTGTATACAAAACCCACAGTATACGAGACCTTTATATCTACAGCTAGTTTTTTCCTTTTTGTAATAACGTTGATCCTGGTTCATTGCTCACACCGTATGCTATATTAGAATCCCTTATCCCCACTGCTTACTTCCAGTATTTGGGGAAAACAAGGAGTAGACCGGTAGCGAGGAATTTGAAGCAAAAATAATATTACAACTTAACAATTGTAGTTTTATTGGCATATATACTTAGGAAGCGGGGGCTAAGGGGGTGGAGGGGTCAGGCCCCAATACTTTGACTAAGGGGCCGAGATACTTTTTGGCCCCAATAATTTAAGGACAAGTGTCTGGACATATGAACAAAATGTCTGAAAAGTACTGAAAATTAATAATCATTATTACATTTTATTTTTTATTTACTAGTGACAAGTTTAACCCATCTTCAACAGTAATAAGGTGTACATAAGTCAAAAAATCTCGGAGAGCTTCGCTCCCTAATGTACGGTACGCTATACAATTAACTATATACCGTAAACAGTGGTGGCACGACGGGGTCATGAGGAATGGGTCACCTCACAATTTTCCTTGCCACCACTTTCCCTCAATCAATTAAGCACTTATACAAAAATAAACATAGCTGTAGACTCCTTGTTCAATTCGAAAGAGTTTACGATAAGTGCATTGGACTTTAGATAATTACTTAATTGACTTTAAAGGGCATTTTTTCATTGCCCGTCCCCAAACACGGAGAAACTTGGAAAGTGTTCCATTATTACTTTTGACAAGCTTTTATGATATTGTTCCAAAGATGCATGTAACCCCTTCTATCACTGATGTAGCCCCCCCCCCCCTTCACAGTCCCCATGCATCATCAAACCGACCGACCCTAGTCTGGGTCAGGCTTTGACAAAATTAATCAGACTGTGATATTTGTGGTCTAACAAGTCCACAAGGATCAAATGCATTTAAAGATATCTTAAATCTCCTCTGGACACAGATTAAAGGCCAGAGACGGATCCCTGGGTCATTCCATTTCTGTCCCCCAATAATTTGTGTTGTCTGCCAAGTAGCCTACTATAAGATGAACAGTTCGTCCCGGGCACAAGCCTTTGGCTAGTTAGGAGTGCAATACCACAGCTAAAGCTTCTCTAAATGATAAGAATTTCTAAACTATATATATATACATACATATATATATATATATATATATTCTAGTGTTCGCGGTGCCGGGGGGGGGGGGGGGGGAGACTGGGGAACAAGTTCCCCTTCCATTGATTTCCGACTTTAAAAAATAATAAACCCGAATGTGTTTAAGCAATAGTTTTCTGCAGAGGGTAGAGTGAGCTGTGTTTTCGATCGATTGATGGATCTGTTTCAATCATTTCCAACCACGAGTCGTTCACAAACTATCACAATTTTGCAAATCATTCGAAACCTATGCAATCTAATAACGGCTGCTTATTATCTATACGGTTTCAAATATATTCACATTGTTCATCGCCGTGAGTTTTATAATTAGTTCCTATTGTTTGTGTACATAGGCCTAATAAGGAAGAGTACACCATTTCAATAATGCAAGCAGGGGAATTCTTTTCGCGTTCCCCTTCTTTTGGAAAGACATGTTTCACGAAAGTTCAAAGCTTTAATTAACGGATGAGTCACCTAAGAACACGTATATGGCAAACATATATTTAGGGAACTGAAAATGTCTCGGTGCCGCAGAGTCTGCATGCAACATTTGTTATGGAAAACAATTTTGCAAATTTTGCAAAATTTCAGCGCGCTTGGCGCGCATCCGTCACGGTTCGCACTCACCTCATCTTATGACCATTGTAAGAGAAATAATATGAACGAATGTGTTCAAGCCAAACAGTAATTCACAGAGCAATCTAAAATGAAATATCTGGAAAGATAGATAGTAATTACGGCGATTTTGTTTTTCGACCCTCATTTTTGTTTTAGATCTTACTTTCTTCGCGGGTCTGATGTGACCCTCGGGCCGCCATTTAAGAACCTAGACCTTACAGTAACATATACTGGGCTATTCACATCGAATTTCATAAAATATGAATGATGATATAAATCTCCTTAGCAGAGTATAACTGGAGTCGGTTCAGCGCTCTTAATACACAATATTGCGAGGGCTTCCGGGGACTTCGCTAAGCTGCTGGATTGGCTGTGTCCAATGGCAACCTCCTGAGCGCTATTGAAACGGCCGGACAATACTGCCCATCTGAGACGGTATAAAAGTAGCATAGTCAATGTCCCTAATTCTGGGCACCCCGAGGACAGGAGCCTAATACATTACTTCATATCACAATGGCAACACACACGACTAGCCATTCGATTGTCGAAGCTGACGGAAGTGGGAGACGTTTTTCATCGAAATGAAGCCATTCAAGGTTCGGTTTCTGCTAAATGTCGTTCAGAAAGTTGGATTTCATTAACTCACTTTCTTCTACAATTTATTTTGTGGAAAACTGTATGACGTGTGTCAGAAATCTACAATTTTTTTCTGCCGACGAAGTTGTCAAGACATAGCAGTTTTGCGGTCTGTTCACTGCATTTTTGTGCTAGCGTAGCTGAATGAATTAGCCTCCGAAATTACATTACCATAGTACGCCATCACTTAAATCTGAGGTGCGCAAACTTAGGGAAAAAATAACACGAAATCCTGCCAACCGAGTCTTTCCTCAATTGATTATAAATTCCTTAATTTCAATCTCACCAAAGCATGTTTTGCGTCAAATTAAAGAAGACGAACTCAAAACTTCGCTCGTAACAGTTTTCGACATAAATGATGAGTTGACGAAGATATTTATGAAAAGCCGCCTAAAGTTCGCAATATGCGATAAACCATGCTACTAGTATTGTAGGAGATTTACAAGCGCTCGAAGCTAGGGATGCCGGGATTATTGATGTGCAATGAGTTTTTTAAATATTCCAGGGAATCCTGTAAAGTAATATTTTATTAACGTAGCCTGAGAATTGAAAGGTTTCAAAAACAATCCAAAGCATTGTGGCGCACCCAGGATTTGCTGAGAGGGGTCGGGAATGGTTGGACATGATTTTGCAGCTACCGCCAACATTTTGAGATCTGTTTATTTCACAAATTAAGGAAGAGCGTAAAGCAAGGGTTTTGGAATTATTGACATCTTATTGCTGGAATGAATGGTATCTTTAAAACTGTTCCATTTTTATAATATTCCCAAATGGCGCAAAGGGAGTGTAAAGCCCTCTCAAAGAGATCGTGGGACAAGGGCGGATCCAGCCTCTAGCTCACGGGGGGGGGCAGTTTGAAAAGGAGGCGCCAGCAAGTGGTAGTTTTACTTAATTTCTTAGGACGCAGGAGGGACGCATGTTTCTTGTATTTGGGGGCACCTGTATGGTCATGGGGCAACTGCCCCCAGTTGCCCCTGGATCTGCCCTTGTCGTGGGGGACCAGGGACACGTGGTGAATGTTATTTCCATCAATCCTGGAGGCGTTTCTTGAAAAATATTTCTCTACTAGCTTACTGGTAGTGGCGTTCCACTTATTCAAGTCGCGATTTGATAAAAAAGAAACATCCTGCATAATCCTCCTGTAATTAAGTTATCATATAGAGTTAGACGACACGCGTATACAACACGTAGCTCCCCGTTTCATATAGTAGTTAATTAGTGGCAAAAAGTGCACATTGCTGAATTGACTTATTTTTCTTTTCCTCAATATCAATGCAGCGATGTGAATACCGGAGATGCAGAGATGGAGGCAGACAGGTGAATGTCCCGATTTATATGAGGGGCAGGTAGGGAAGAAGGTCTAAAGGAAGGATTTTTCTGTCCTTTTAAACTTGAAGGAAAACTAGCTAATAGGTAAAATGGCATTTACAGACTCCAGGACGGTGCGATTGTGAAGCAATATTGTTTATAAATACTCAAAGCCAGGAGTGAACCTCTTGATGACATTGACTTATTTGCTCATTTTTAATACAGAAACGAGAAGTGACGTATGATTTTCACACTTAGAGATCCCATATCGATGCGAGGCCTCTACAGAGGTTGGGGATGTACCTTTGTGTTTTTGGAAAAGTGTGATCAAAATAGTACCATGTATTATTACCTTACCTTAATAATGGTCATGAGATGGAGTGGAAACCGTGACAAATGCAAGCGAAGCGCGCCGACATTTTTCATTAAATAAGATTTTCATGACAAAACCTGCATTCATGCTTTGCATCGAGACAATGTTCATTCCCCAACAAACCTATATGCCAATCACAAGCCAGTCTTTTGCCTGAAAATTCGTAATCAGCTTTCAACTTTTGCTGCCGTGCTTCTCCGGGAGTTGCTACCGGAAGATATTGATAATAAGAGCAATATTGAGGAAAGCTTTGAGGCGCACGGAGCGCTCGAAAATTTTGATAGTTTTCGAAGGATTTGCAAAAATTCTGATAGTTTGAGAACCATTTATGATAGAAAATGATTACAATAGAGCCATCACTCGGTCGAAAACACACTCACCCTACCCCTTACAGAAATCTATAGCTTAAACGCCTTTTGGGATCATTTTAAAATTTAAAAAAAAAATCTGAAATCCATTGGGGGCACGCGCTCCATGCCCCCCGTGCCGGCGCCACTGGTTGTAAGTTAAACGTACCGAATAAACACAGAAACGCATTGATCGAGCGGTGTCCCAGTGGAAATAAATTTACGCTTTCCCCATTTTCAGAACAATTAATTCAAGTTGGTCTCACAGTGTGGTAGATAGTAGGATACGGTGACGATTGCTTATATCACTGGTTAACTGACTTACATAACTAAAGGCTGTAACGACCTCTAACTGAAAGGTGTGCGAAGCGCGGAAGCTTGAATTAATTGCACGTTTATGCCTGTCGAATCGGACTGATGGTCTGTTGGAGTGGGACGAAGACATTCACTTCAGGTACTTGCTCAGTGCTGAATGTCATGGTTGGGGTTAACGACCACATGATAGCTCTGCTATTCGATATTCGTTAACCCTGGACCCGGACGTGGTCCAGGGGGGCACCCGAAAGCTTTGGGTATTTACGTGCAAAACATTGGTGGACGGATCCAGGGGTCCAAGGGCGTGCTTACCCCCTTCCCCTCCTTTTTAGCAGTGAAAAGTTCTTCTGAGCCGTTACGTTTATTTTCTTTCACAAATCGATCCCAAAGTATAAAAAATTAGTTAATTGACCGCAATCAATTTAAATTTCCGAACGCTCAGCGGGCGTACACTTTCAGTTCTATTTTTCATGTAAATACTATCCCAAACTTTTTTTTTTTCGTAGGTACGGATACGGGTTTTATAACTCGCATAATTGCCAGGGTTTACACTTCATGCCCACATGACGACCCTTATCTGCTTATTACGACGATTATGTGGAATTGTTCTGGCGAGAACTTTTTCGAAAACAATAGGCCTGTGTACATGTCTAACCACAGGCTTGCATCCGTGAAGAGGCAATTATGTGGCAATCTCATATTATGAGCAACACTTGTAGCGTAATGTAGATGATTTGAAGTATATTACTCATAACAGACGCTTATTCAAAGGTCATGTCATGACATTACAGGCAGGCCTAATTGAATTTACAGAGAACATACATTATGAAACATGCTTATTAACAGGCGCGGATCCAGAAGGGGGCGCACCCGGCGCACGCCCCCCTTTTTTCGATGACCAATGATTTTTTCACCAGCGATATGAAAAAAATGAGCAAATAGATATGGAAAATATGCTTCCCAGACGCGGAAAAGCAAAAAAAAAAAATAAATAAATAAATAAATAAATAAATAAATAAATAAATAAATGAATAAATAAATAAAATAAAAAAAAAGTCTTCAAAATTTTGGAGACCTTTTTCTTTCTTTTTTCTCGTCGGCCTTCCCGACGATGTGTGCGCCCCCCTTTCTCAAAATCCTGGATCCGTCCCTGATTAACCTCTACCCCTTTTGTTGTACGTTTTATCCTCTCTCGAACATTCCCATTGGAACTTGCTGTTCGTTTGAATCCTCAAGCAAACATATCACTAAATAACGGTAATTTCTTAATATAGCATTAGTTCAAAGCGTTGCCAATGATCCATTTAGCATCTAAACCAGCTTAAATAAACAAAAATTTCTCAAGGGGAGGAGCTTCACCCCTCCACTTCGACAACACAACCCTTCCCTTATACACCCCAAAAAATTCACTCAACTTAGTATGAGAATTTTTCAACATATGATAGTTTGAAACCTTGACAAAGATATTACCATTTGGAATCTAAGCTACCTTTGACGAACAACAAATCCTCAAAGGGTCCCTCCCGTTAGACCCCTCGCCGGGACGGCACTTCCGCACTAGGTGCAAAAGGAAGGGTCCACCCCGAGTGCAAAATATCGTAGGTACGCATATGCACACTTACACCGACTTTCTGGGTTTATCTGAAGTGGGATTACGGCATCACCTTCTGTGGTGCTCCAATCATCAAATCCTGCCGGCCAGCTGGGGCTATAACTGAAAAGTTGCTGAATTCTGTTTCTGAAGGGGACGTAATTACAACCATCATCAACGTTCGTGATTTACGTCGTAATAGTCACCAAATTCCAAAATTTCATGTGGAATTTTCAAAAATTCCCAAACCCTCCCGCCATTGGCGCTTCCCAGATCACTCGTGCTTTCGGCACTCAGTGGACCCCCTTTTTAAATCCTTCATCTTTCTGAAAAGTGTCGCCCCCAACACCCTGGGGCATTGGAATTTGGTGAGTGAACATTTTTAACTACCGGACACTCGATACTCACTCAAAATACACACGGAAATGATCGTTCGACCATTTTCTGGGGTAGAGAGGCAACTCCCTAGAAAAGTCACAGGCGGCAAAGCCCCCCCCCCCCCGACACCCTGAGTCACTGGTTAAGTCGTGCGTAAAAGGCAGTAATTTTGAGTATTCAAAGGGCTTGTGGGCAGTGATATAATATTTACGGTTACCGTCAGGGGGCAAATGGTTTTGTTTTCCGAAGAATACTATACCGGGGCTTGTACAAATAGACACCCCTCCTCATTTATCCCACAATGTATGTAACTCCACAATCTGAATTTTAAACGTTCTTGATATTGCCACTCCAGGACCTTTGTTGACCCTTTTAACCCATTTGTCTTATTTCATCTTTTTGGCTCGTTTTTATTGTTTTGTTTTCTTTTATCTGTGTATATATTTCTACTTTCTTAAGTTTGTAAATTGTTCTCGTGCATTGATATCTGTTTTATGTGTTTATGCGAGCATTTAGTTACCCCTGTGGGGTTTAATAAAGTTGATCATATCTTATCTTACCGACTAGGTTCGAATACGTGACACTCAGGGAAGGCTCATGGAGCTTCTCTTCAAGAGGCCCATATAGCTACAGAATTTCATCGTATGGGAAGTTCAGGATGAAATAACCCCACGGTCCAGAAGGTGCCGCTGGAACACGGTAAGCTCTCCATGCGTGTGAATAATTTCACTGTCTAAATTGGTATTGAATTCGCTCTAAACAGACTTCAAAATTGGGACTTGACTATTTTTTTCTACAATATCACTACTTAAAGGCACTAGGCAGTCGCCCCAAAATTTTCTTTGAAAAATCAGCAAACTCTTGCAAATCTCCTCATATTGCATTACAAGCACCTCTGAAGATGTTTTGAACATAACTATTACAAACAATAGGTAAAGCAAGGTGAAATTCTCCTTGAATTTCACAATTCACTAACAAAAATATTGTCACATGATCAAAATAGGCCAATCATGAACTCAAGTGACAGGATACACTCACTCTGTTTGGGGTGACTGCCTACTGCCTTTAAGCTGTCTAAAAGAATTGGCAATGGCGCAATAATCTACGATGAATGCCTGAAGAGCGCTAAGAAAAAGAACATTTTAAAGACAGTGCAGATTGTTTCAGTTCATCCTGCATTACAAAAGTTATCTAAGTTACATTGAAATGCCTTTCCTTCTTTCCGTTTATTCTCCCATTCACTTTGCCCTTTCCTCAGTCGGTAATCTGAGCTAACCATCGCCAGTCAAAACCATCACGGGGTTTCCCCGGCAGATACGCTACCGCTTGTGGTTCGAGATGATATATGGTGGTAGGTGCTGCATGAGGAGTTGAAAAACAATCTCGCTCAAACTGATAGGTAACAGTAAGACAACAATCCGCAATGCATGCGCGCGAGGGACGCCGAGAAAATAGCATTTTTGAAGTCGTTTAAATTCATTAGTACTTTATTTCACACTATTCAAAAGTTATCAACTTGTTAACCAAAAGCAGTGATACAGAGGGTATTATTTTGTAAAATATTTGAAGTTTTTCGGAGGGGGGTGTTTGTGTAGACTATTCCCCTTATCAAAAAGTGGGGGTTATACGTCGATGGGATAACCACAGAAGATGACTTAAATCTTCCTCTTAAAACCCCCTGAAAATTTTTGTTTAATTTGCAGATGCAATCGAGCGCAAGAAACTTTCCTTCCTGGTGGCAATTAACCCCGTCAGAGGCGTAATCTTCAAAAGTAAGAGAAGTTTGGCTTTAGCAATGTCTCTTTGGCTTTTTTGCGAACAGGGAGGAGTCCAAGGGCCACCACAGAGCCCCGGTGGGGATTAGGAGTAACATCTTGGTTGGGATCCAGAAATCGTGACTTTAGTAACTGGGGAGGGGGGATTGTTGGAGCAGTTTGCAAAATAACGAAACTCAATCAAATAATTTGATTTCTCAGAAAATATTTGGTTGCGCAAGTACTATTCCGCATTCCATTTACTAACACGTCACGGCATGGTGCTTGAGCTCATGGGGTTTACAGTTATGATTAAGGATGCTTAATCTTTGAAAATGTGGTAAATAAATATACAGTCAGGGGTGGCGCCATTTTTTGCCCGACAGGGGGCCAGCAACCCAAAGCCCCGACAAAGGCGATGAGTTGACAAAAGGATGAGAAACACAAAATTTCGGCCCGCAAAGCGCGCGAAAAATATTTGGCTTTTTAACACACAAATTTGAAAATTTGGGAGTTTTATTGAAGACATTTTGATAAATTTGAGGTATTTTAAGGGAAATTGGAAAATTTTGGGTCTTTATTGAAGAATATGCCCTTCCTATGAGCAAAATAAAGCAAATCATCGGGACGACTGAAGGTCATTGGGATTACATATTTTATCGTACGGTGTAAGGGTCCCACTCCCAGATGAAATTAGAAAATTTCCCCAAGAGGGCGGCCAGTCTTCCCCGACGGGGGGATGGCCCCCTGCCCCCTTCCCCCGCTGGCGCCACCCTTGTTTATAGTTTCATGAATTGAAGAAATGCCATTAAGTTCACGTTACTAGTTATTCTTCAAATAATGGTCATCACACTGCTAATGTTACACAATTAGATTTCTACTATCATGAAGCCCTCTATAAGCCTGACAGCTCTGAGCTTCAGTATGATCTAGTTTGGGCAAGGATAATTCAGTTTGCACTAATAATGTTCTTGAGGCAAATACTGTGAACCTGGGGAAGTTCTACTGGAAGCGCGGAGAAAAACCAATTGCATAAAAATTCATTGACCACTGTGAATTTACGTGCAGGATTTCTTATTTCTGACAAAATTATGTTTTCTGTGCCACGATGGCTCTTCTGGATTCAGAATTTCTCATAAGTAGCAGAATGCGAAAAAAAAACTTTCCTTCTTTGCAGGCTTAACCATTTTGTGTTCCACCAGAATCACGCATACAACGAAAAAACAACTGTAAAACTCTTTCCGTTGAATAAAGCTGTAATATCAGAGTATCGGTAAGTTTAAAAACCGACCCTGAAGAAAAATAGAACAAAGTGTGGAAGCGGGCGGAGGGTGCAAAAATGTTGGTTGTTAATGAGAAATTTGTTATAGAAAACAATTAAAATACATCCATCATTCACTCCTAAAGGCGTCTCACCACACTACGGGGCATATAGCTGATAGATAGCTTATTCGAATATTCGGGTCATTTTAAATTTTGGTCAATATGTGCTTAATGGGTCCGATGTTCGTGGCTGGTAAAATTTAAGAGCTATCAATTTGCTAAACTGGGAGAAGATTAAGGGGAACAGTAATCTGTCCATGGGAACGGCTCCTACGTATGCCCGCAGTAAATGCATATACTTTTGTGGTGCCCCCTCCCCACCCAATACGTAAGAGTAACTACCCAAAGAAAACCAGTACAACTGTTAAGTGTTGTAACAACTTTTTCATTGGAATTTATTGTTTTTTTTTTATTTTTTACTTCAATTAAGTTCCTTACTATCAGTCTGCTCCTTGTTTTCCCCAAAACTGAAGTTCTAAGCCGCGTGGACAAGCGACTCTGATATAACATACGAAGTAAGCAATAAAGCAGGACATCATTTAAAAAAGACAACAAGCTGTAGATATAGGCTTCCGGTATAGGTGTCGTATATTGTGATTTGTTGGTACAACGAGGTAACAAAATCATTAACCTGTTTATTTTGGGTTATTTGCGTTCCGTAAACACGAACTTTACAACTGCAGTTAACCGCAGTTGAAACAATACGACAAATTTATATTTGTCAAATCGTAGTCTTGATCAAGACGTCTGTTACGTCGGTCGAAGCCTTCCACCGTCCGTAATTAAAGATGTAAAGATTAAAGATATAAAGAGTGAATTTTTTTTTGAAGTTAAATTTATCATACTACCTTATGTACATAAGTAATAGAAATATGAATTATGAATTAGAAATAAAGATAGAAATTAAATCTATTCTATCTGTTCGATCATTTTAATCCGATCATTTCGACCAGATTAGGCGGCAGCCTTTTGTCGTAACCCATATACCGTACTCCACGACACTCCTTTAATACAAATATTATTCTTTGCTCTAGCGGTCATCAATAAACTATGATTAATTGATTAATAATGACTCTCACAAGCATACATAGGCTAAATGAATATTTTTCATTTGGACCCTTCTTTAATCCTCTTTAATCCGCTTTGTACTCCGTCGGCAGCCATCACGTGATTATTATAAATTATTGTCGAGATCAAAATTTATTTCTAATGGACGTTAATAAAGCAGATTGACAAAAGTGATGATCCGTGACGATAATATACAAGGAGGGGGTGATCCTCTGTGCGGTACAGTTAGGCTTCACAGAACTCATTGGAACAATATATTTGGGGGGAGGGGATGGGCTGACCTTGTGACAGTAACTTGTTCATTTATTTTTTACGCACAAGACGCTGAGGCTACTTGATCATGAGATATTGCACCACTGTTACGTAAAACACGTATTAAAGAAAATAAATGGCTCCACTTTTTCACCTACCGGGACTGCTGCCCATATCCCTCCCCCCCCCCCCTCCCACACACACTTTTGTAATACGTCACTAATGGACCCTTCGCTACTAGATGAAGTCAAATAATAGACCTGTTTTCCTGTAATCAATCAAGTATTGAACATTTAAGGCTCATTTGGCAAAGCTGTTCCGCGAGATAAAAGCAACAACCAAAAGCACCCACTGCCGTGCCTTTATCCTCATCACCATGCCAACCGACGTGCTCATCCTCCCCTGCCATAACTTTATTTATGGTGCTACCTTTCATATTCCGTTGGACAACTTCCTCAGAATGGTAGCATTTCCTCTTGAAAGCTCAGTTTCCAAGTCTGCGTACTCAGATGCTCTCTTTGGCTTCCGCCACATGGAGGTACCGCGTGGTCGCATGGAACTTTGAAAGACTCATGCTACTGAAGCAGGCTGTCCTGCAGGTAGAAATAGTGAGAAAGCTGAAATTTCCGGACGAAAAAATTGCATTTTTGAAAACATATTAACGTTTTACCCCGTAGCACATTGTAAAATTATCTATTATGTTACAGTTACCTACAATTGTCACTTCTGTCAGTATGTCATGTTTTGAAAAACGAGGAAAAAACTACATTCGAGGTAAAAGTGGAGGGACAACTTTTAGCCTTGGCCCCTTCGAACCAATCTGGAAGCTCAGTTAGAGGAAATCTTTTAAAATCTTGTAAGGTCCCCTTTTAAATTAAATATCTCATTTTTTCAAACTTGTCCCGCCCCCCTTAGCCCTCAACGCCTCCTGAGTTGCGAAAACGCCCCCAGGAGGCGATAACGCCCTGTGTCAAGACCTGTAGAGAGAAAAATATATTTGCTACGGTAGAAAAAAAGCGTTCCACAATACAGTGAATTCACGTGCATTTGTGAGTTAAGACTCGCAACATTTGTAATGTGGGTTTCCATGTTCAAACAGTAAATACAGATGAGGGGTGCATTTTTATGTTTTGCTCTTTTTAATTCTTTTCGTCACCATGATGTATGCACACAAGTGAAATAGGAATGAAAATTATGAATATAAAGCAGGGCTGTATCCGCTTCCACGTAACCGATTCCGGGCCAATTCCGCTTTCAGGTCACCATTTCGGATAAATTCCAATTCTAG
The DNA here is from genome assembly GCA_029531755.1 of Holothuria leucospilota. Classification (NCBI taxonomy): domain Eukaryota; kingdom Metazoa; phylum Echinodermata; class Holothuroidea; order Aspidochirotida; family Holothuriidae; genus Holothuria; species Holothuria leucospilota. The sequence continues at coordinate 24,227,842 of CM055980.1, forward strand.
TACTCTCAGATTCCTAGCCAATCCTGTTCCAGATTCCCACATTACCGGCCAATTCCGAATCCGGCCATTTGGCACTGTAGCATCTCGTACAAATGCTTTTTGTACTATTCTGAAGTTACAATCAATTTTTAAGAGTCAATTTCTTACCCTGGTTCACCCTGTAATTCAGTTGACTGTATGCAGGGAGTTGTCAGGGACTCCCTGCTGCATGTGACCATTCATGTGTTGAACTTTGCACCAGTGACAACGTAGCCTTAAGTAACGTTTATGAAACTTTCATTTTCGTGGACTGGCTGGCTGGAATCGGCTTCGAGTTCGAGTCCAGATGCAGTCCATTCCGGGCCAATTTCGATTCCAGGACCTCCCATTCCTGGCCAATTCCGAGTCCAGTAAAATAGGACTAGAGTCCGAACTCGGACGTTACAGCCCTGGTTATAAAGTATGAGAAATAAAAATAGAAAGTGATTCTATAATACGTTAAATGCTTCATTTCACCTAACCAGTCTATCGTTTCGACCAGACTGTGTCCTTTTGTTATGTTAACATACTCCAAGTTATTCAGTTGTTACGAAATATGATAGTAAATATGACGCCACTCTTTGTGTCAGCTATTATCAATAAACTCTAATCAAGGGTGACTAATTATTGTCCCAGGCATAGCTATATAAATTAATCTATCTGACTTTGAAGTAGCATTAATCCTCTTTAATCCCCTTTGTTACGTGTCGGCAACCATCGTGGATTATAAAAACTTATTAAGATCAAAATAAAGTAATACTATTTATGTTTGATATAAATGTAAGTTTTGCAGGTTAACAAAGGGGATGTTACCCAGTGGTACACAAAGAGTGGTGCACCCATGTGTGGCAGTGAGGGTGGTCAGAGACATACATGGAGTAACTGCCGGTATTTCCCGTTCCTCCCGTAACGTAATTTAATGTTTTGCCCGGGCTACTCCGGCAGTTTGCTTGCTTTAGCGCCCTTTTCTCACATGCGGAAAGGGACCAAACTCTTGCCAAAGTTTGTACCCTTTATTTGAGGCCGGAACAGCTGCTTGGTGCTCAGCATAAGCAATGGAGTAGGAAAAAAAGCCAGTGAGCCACAACTGGAAAAAAGGCCGTGGTCGTCTCGACTTGAACCAATTGGTTGGAAACTGGGACGTTAAACCTCATCTAACTAACTTCATCGTCCCCCATAGCCAGGCCGGTAACGGATCCTTATGGATAGAAGTCACCCTTATAAATAAGGGTAGTGGGCTTGTGTTCATGATCGATATATTATAATTATAAGACTTCGAGAAATTGTGAAACGGATTTGCCACCGAATCTAGAAACAACCAAAAACATCTGCCAGGACCAGAAATTTGGCTACTTGGTATGAATATCATCATCTCCACTCCCCTCAACTTCCCATCATAAGACTTCTGCTTAGCTCAGTTCCTCATTATCTTTCTCCCATCCTCATCACCATAGCAACTAAAGCAGTGACCACCGAGACGGGGGCTACGAGGGCTCTAGCCGCCGCACTTTTTCTGCCGTGGTTATTTTGGGGCGCCTTACGATAGATGATAGATTTTTATTTTCTTGAACATATTGGGCCGCTTTGATGATTACCCCCCCCCCTGTCAAAATTGAATTCACGGTCCCTGTAAAGTACTTTTATCATTTTCTTAGTTCTCTCGCAATACCGGCTTTCATATTCTACAACTTCCACCAATTCACACTCTTCGTGACAAGTATTTCTTGGACTGTGTCTGTACTGAAGCGATTTCGGGTGGACCAGTTAATAAGTCCCTTTTTGTTCGTTCGCTTCTTCTTCTTGGAGTACGACATACGGTCAGGCTTACTTCGCGTTCCGTACACCTGTGTCCCGATGAAGCTGTATTTTTTACAGGAAATAAGCAGTAGCCCAAAATTCGTTTTGAAAAATCATTTAAATTTTACAAATCTCCACTTATTTAACTTAAAGACGTTTTTGAACATAAACGTTACAAAGAAAAGGTGAAGCAAAAAGTTGTTTTCAATGAATATTCACATTTTAGCAATAACAAATATATTGCCACATGCAAAAAAGCCATCTTTTTCTGTCTGATTTTCCTGTCTGTAAAATTTTGGTGGAAAAACTGGTGAATGAATACAGACCTTTAGCAGGGAGCTAATTTTCTCAAGTCTTGAGTACGTGATTAACTATACGTCACAAACAAAAATGAATAAATAAAAACGTCTCACAAAAGACATCCGTAAATAACAAGAAGATCACCCCACCCAAAAGAGAGAGAGAGCTTACTTAGACAAAAAGAAGCAAAACATTCAGTACCTTTAAATACCCTTTCCAATCACTTTGCACCTTCCCACCCATCCCCCAAGTCACTCGTATGATTGATGTCCAATACCACAAGGCTTCGGATGTTACTGGTATCAGTATATACGTCCATTTAATTAACTTTATACGAATTAAAACTTTTTCCCTTCAATACTGTCCAATGTGATAACTTTGAATACATATTCTAAAAGTAGCAACAAATGGTTTCGCGTGCAGACGTGTTGGTAATGAATTTCACAGAGATAGATCTATCCTTGAGACTAAACTGGCTTCTTGATTTACGAAACAATGTGTTACAAAATTTGTGATTATGGACAGAGAAATTACACGTACGGAGGATGCTCTTGAGTAAACTTTGCAAATTTATTAGGGTTTCCTACATTCCAGAAGAAATTTTCAAAACTCCGTTTCCTTGGCCAAATTATTTATTTCACAACACAATATTTTAATTTTCAAGGTGCAAAGTCCAGCCCAGCGGTGTGGACCTTCTGACTCACGGCGAACACAACCTTTGAGATGAATTTAGCATACAGGCACACGTAACGTTCTTTTTCCAGAGTGTATAGCAATGGTAACTCACCTTGTATGCAAACTCAGAGGAGAATTGGGGGAGGGGTTGGGGAAGGTATGGGGAGGGGCAGGTGGAGGGATACGGCTATACTAGTCGATCTAGCAAAGAGAGCAAGCTCCTTAGGAAAATAAGCGGTAAATGGAACAATTCACCAAGAGCACCGGAGTTTAACAATGACAGAAAGGGAATTTTATTGTTATCAAGGTAGAAAAAATCTTCAGATACACAATAAATTCATGTTTCCATGTATAGCAGTGATCAACAAGTTTGTAATCATAGGCATACGAAGCCGGGTGTGGGGGGGGGGGGGCTGCAGCTCTAGATCCGAAAAAATTGCTATTTTGGGGGCAAAATATGTTGCAATATATTCCGGAAAAAAACGTGCCTAAAATGTCTGGAAAAAGAGCGGTTCAGCCCCCACTTGAAAGTGGTCCGCTACGCTAATGTTTGTAGTGTGGGCATGGGTTTTTCAGACGCATTTATGAATATGAGCGGTGTATATTTTTAATTTTTGAAGTTCCTTTTCGTCACCTTTATTTACGGGCACCAAAAAGAAACAAGATTGACGAATACGAAATACTGATGAGAAGCAAAACAAAAGCAAGTCTATTCATACTTTGAAATGCCTCACTCCATCAATGCTGGACCAAGCAGGGCCCTTTTATCGAGGTAACGTTTTCACTCTGATTAGGCCAGGGGCGTAGCCAGGAATTTGTCAAGGGGGGGGGCGAAGCTCATAGACAGACACTCAGCGCTTTGCGCCACCATGGGGTTGGCGCAAAACGCAAGAAAATTTTGGCCAAAAATGCCTCCCAGAGCTGGAGATGGCACTTCCCAGGCCTATTTACCGCATATAAATAGGGGAAATACTAGCAATATTGTAAATATAAACATTAAAAAATACCAAAAATATGCTCAAGGGGAGGGGGAGGCTGCCCTTTCTCCCCCTCCCTTTGCTACGCGCCTAGTTTAGGCATTATATATGTTAATAGTTAATACGACATCACTCCGCGTGTCAGCGACCATCAATGATCAACCACAAGCCCATAGCCAGAAGGAGCACGGGGAGGGGCCTCTAGAAAACTTTTGACCCCTAGTAAATTAAAATTACCTTACCACTGTCTTAATGCATTTTAGTGTATCTCGCCCCTCCCATCCCCTGAGAAAATATTTCGCCCCCTGAAAGCTATCTCGCCAACTATTAATGACAATGGTTACCTCTTTCTTTAATAAATTAATCTATCTGATTTCGGCATGGCTTTAATCCTCTTAAATCCGCTTTGCTTTCAGTCGGGTAACATTGTTGATGATTATAAATTATGGCAGATCAAAATGAAGTGATATTGGTTATTCTTTAATAAACCTGAAAATGCATGTTGATAAGGGTGATGTTATCACAATGAGGCCCGAAGCCCAGAATGGTCTAGTTATAGAGTCAAAGAGACCAAGCCTTAGAATTAACTAAATTTTGGACTCCCCAATATATGTAGGTCTATATGAACTTAGTTTTTGCTCCGACTATATGCCCTTCCAGTCTGCCTGCTATTGCCCCCATTTTATCAGTGGGGAAAAAATGAACTTTCGCAAATTTATTGGCCCTAACCTGAGGCTGGCCATGTCGTAACCTATCGCTACGTCACTCATGAAACCTTCCTAACAGATAAAAGTTACCAATTGATAAAAGTGGCAGTAACCTATTTTCATAATCAACAAATTACCGAAGACTTCGAGAGTGTGTCAACACAGATGAAAGCCACCGAACGCAGCAACTAGCAAAAGACGTTCACTTTCAAAACCAGAAATATCGTCTTCTTTTTGTGAAAATCACCGTCCTTACTCTTCTCAACTTTTCCACCAAACCGAGTTCTGCCTTCCCACGTTTCCGTCTTGCCTACTTTATCGCCTTGCCCCCGTACTTTATCACCACAGCAACTAAAGCACAATTGCCATATTCTGTCTATATGTCTAAATTTCTAAAATTACCTCAGGATAATCACACTCTCCCAGGAGGTTCAAAACGTTGCTGGTCCGTGTCTACTGGGCTGGAGCACATATAGCACATATACTACTTCACGGTCGTATCCAAGGGAGCGTAAGGGGCGTAAGCCCCCATTTTCGGCAAAGCAATAAGTTTTGTAACCAGAATTTTACATCTCCAAGCCCATGAAAAAGGTATGATCAGAAGAAATCCTAACAGATTACATAAAAACAAGTTTAACTAAATGTTGGCTAACTGTAAGAACTTTGCATCTGGCAAATCTTTCTGAATCAGCTTTCCATCATGAATTGCGCCCTGCTTCTCATATTCCTGGGTTCGGCCCTTTACTTCGTATTGGGGCTGCAGCATTTTTGAATGTTTGCATGCTCACTTGTGCCTAGGAGTAGCGCATATTTTGCCCGATAAAAGGCAATTTTTGCCTGAATATGGGAGGGGCTGCACCCCCAGCCCCAACTTCGTATGCCAGTTAGGAAGCATCTGGGGTGGACCAGTTAATGAGTCACTTTAGTTGTGCGTTAGTCCGTTTCTTTTTCATGGATTTCTCAGTCGGAGTATGACGTAGGACTTCCATAGCGCACAGTACTCATGTGTCCAATGAAAACGTCTTTTTTTTGGCAAAGAACTTTGGAAAATTTCAGCATTTTACCAAGGTACCAATCCACATATTTGGTTTCACTCAGAGGCCTTTTCTCACACTCACCGTGCGCAAGGACAACTAGCCGCCCCAAAAGCCACACTTCAAGAGAGCAGTAACTTCAACGTACCATCACTAGAGACACCAGCTTTCTTTTCCAAAAAACATTTTCAATTACGCTGTAAAAGTATAAAGTATAGAAAGTGAAAAGATACAGCTTTATGACCAAATCATTGTTTTAACTATCTTTGGGTAATTATTTCGGTTGCAAAAAATAGCCCTCGTAAGTATTATATATATATATATATATATATATATATATATATATATATATATATATATATATATATATATATATATATATATATATATATATACATACATACATACATATCCGAAAGGTTAGTGTGTAATTTTAAGTTTGAAAATATAAATTCAAACAATTTTTGTCACCCCCCCCCCGGCACCGCGCTCCCACACTTCCCTTCACAAGATACAATATATTTAACAAAATCAGTTTAACCCCACAGTTAAATCGTCCCTAGTTCTCCTTCCCCGCTCGCCTGTCCCTCTACTCTTTCTCTCAGAATTTGTTGCAAATCTTACTCACATGGGATGGCATTTCACAACACTCAGAGAACACTTCTGAGGCATTTGGCCGTACGGCGAGCAGAAGTAATACAAAACTTATGTAGGCATATGCGGTAGCCGTAAGTGACCTCAAGAGAGGTCGTGCATTCAAAGCCACATGGTCCATTTTCGGGTAAAGGACCTTCAACACTACTACAATGAAACTAAGAGAACAACTCTTCCGGAGACATGAAGTCTGTCGAGAGCGCCCGGAAATTTCGAGAATCCTAGTTCACTTGCTAAAATCAACCGATTTCTCAACCTGATTACGGTTCAAGTTCAAAGCGTTACCGATAGTAACACAAACGGTAATTGCTCTTCATACAGGGAGATGGGCTGTGAAGACACGGCCAAATATCTATTTTGGCGACACGAAGTCTCCACCGCTCTGGAATGGTTTGCTTTTCCCGGGCGCCTTTGAAAACTTTACCGGAAGTTTCACACTTAGTGTATTCATAAGCGAAACAACGTAAGATGAGGTACGGGCGAGTAAACTTTGACCTCTGAATTAAGTTGGGTTCATCCAAGTGGGAAAAGAGGGGAATCATTTTAAATAAGTACCGAACAACAAGAAGATTGCACAGAATTACAGTGCTTGGCATGACTGGGCACTGGTAACGTTTTCTTGGTACTGATTTACAGTCTTAAGCTATTTTAGACTTCTCTAGCCTATTGTGAAGCAGTGAACACCGACCAAATCGAATATGTGCATCAATGGCGTAGCTCCACCCTAGGAATGTAGCGACATTATTATACAATATGTGAAGACTTAAAATTTGATTCTTTCTACCAGGAAAAAAAGCAAATCTGAGATGTACGAGAATTTTGTTTCAAAATCGCAATGTAAAGCTTCCGAGTAATCTCCCTCACTATGAACCTTCTCAAAAGCCATTCATTTTCTATAACAAAATGTCAGTGCCTCAAGTTTCTTCAGGGGGTGCCAGGATTTGCACGACAGGGGGACAAGCTCCCGGCGAGGGGTAGTGGGGGAAGCAATCGGAAACCCCGACAAAGGTGGCGACTTACCGGAAGAATGGCGAACTTGCGCAAAAGTTAAGGCTTTTATTGAAGAATATATGTACACATGGGGTTTCCGATGGAGAAAAATTAAAAAAAAAAAAGATCATTAAAGAATCTTTTCTTTTTAAGTGCATGAGACAGGACAACCATCAGGGCGACTGGTCGCCGTCGGGTATTACTCTCTTTATCGTACTCAGTAAAGCTCCCTGACCAACTGGAAAATTCCCCCAACAAGGGTAAGTCTTCCACGAACGGTAGACCATAGCCCACCTTGCCCCCACCTGGCGCCATCCTTGGTTTTTTCAACCTATATATTGCAACAAAACTGTAACGATGAAACTTTTGCAAGTACGCTGTACCTTCTCTCTGGAAGCGAAGGCCTAATTTGTTGCCATTTTAGAGTTAATTCTAAAAGAAAAAATGGCTTCAGGCAAAATTTGAAAGCCACAGGTTGGCGGCTAGACTAAAATTATTAGCAAGTAATCATAAATAAGAGCCCTGGACCCGTTATGTGTATCACGGCATCAGACACTTTGATTAGGTCCACCTTAAGGGATTAGAGAACATCCATGAGAGCAGCCAACCGTGACTTAATCCCCTTTGTCGTTTATTGCAGGCCTTTGTACCGCCCGGGTAATCCTCTTGTGTGCGTGCACGGGCCGCGTACAAGACCTCTATTTATTAGGGAGTGAGCAGGATGCCATCTTATTTTCAATCTAGTCTTACAGCTATCACAACGCCTAACTTTGCAACCCTGCCTCTACAATCGTATTGTCCAGGGGTCAGGTCAACTCTTTCGGACGGAAGGAAAGTTACATACCAAGTTCGTCGTGTCAGCGAATAGATCTCAGTACGTCGTGCATCGCTATCTGGCCAACATTTTATACCAGAGGACCATACTGTGATTTTGAACAAAAATCACTGGAAGATACGGACGTTTGCTACTAATTCGCTGAAGTGACAAGTAATTTGGACAGTACAAGATGTACTCGGCAACTATTTCGAAGTCCCTAATTTTATGTCTTCTGTGGATTTTTTGCCAAGGTATTGACAGTGGCCCAACGGCAACAGGCGAAGAAACCGTCGACAGAATTAACTCAACCAGATCCATTCTTGAGCTGTATAAATTTTTCAGGAATACTGAAAACCCACCTCGCCAAGAAGTTGACGCAATCAAGAAATCAGACACCATTAGAAGTTACACCGGTCGAATCATTGGTAAGATGATTTTCTTTTTATACTTACAATTTTCTTCCTGTCGAACAAGACATGTCACTTGCTTTGATTCCTCTCCCTCAACCCCCTCCCCTTTCTTGTTCCCCGCCCAAGTTGCCGCAGTTAAGTGCAAATTCTAGCTGTCATTCGCTTTGTTTTTCCAAAATCGGGTTTCAGATTCATTTATGATTGCCTTACCGAAAACTATATTACAATTTAAATTATCCATAGGGTCAGGTTTTAACATAGATTGGTTTAAAACTTTGTCAGCCGAAAATATGGAAGGTTGCGAAATATTTTCAAGTATTTGTACAAAAGTACAACTATTTTTGTACTGCTACATTTAAGGTATACTTTGATATTCATTGCTTGTATGATTGTTCGAAGTGTTTGTTTTCAATATTGAAGAAACCGGTATTTTTCTCTGTAGAGACTCCTCGTTAAACTTAAAAGCTTAAACTTAAAAAGATCTATAACTTTAATTCCTTCGAGTAGTACACTGTATGAATAGCCTTTATGCTTTGAAAGTATTAACTAATTTTACGTATTTTGTAGGCCTGTGTTTGTAAGAAAAATAAATACGTAAACACTAAACAAAATGACAACAGAAAGTTGCCTTTACTTGAAACCACCTCCCGACTTGAATTCTTGCAAAGTTACATTACGTCACCTGTCACCAAAACTTGGGGACGAACATTTCTCTTCCAAATATATGGAAAATGGTCAGGTTGTCTCGGAGTTTGGTTATTTTGAGTACCCATTGTGATGACGTGACGACATACATGCACTTAGATGGAGATGGCAACGATATTTTAGTTACATTTGCAAAGCTGCTAAGTGTTAAGGTGTCCTGGACAATTTTATTATCCCTCATTTAGACGTTTTTACTTTACTTCGTGTGAACTGGAAAAACTTATTGTTAGTTCGAACCTTTTCCTCACTTGATTTCCCTCAAAATATTTCACTTTTCCTTAAGTGTGTCCCTAATATATTTTTCGAAGTTTCTTCGATCAGTCTTGTACTACAAACTTCGCCGTATTGTTTACCAATTATACTGTCTGTAAACCCGTTAAGGCCCTCAGCTCAATGGGATTAGTCTCTTCAGTACAAATGACCCCAATATTCAACCTGAATGCGTTCAATAAAGGCCCTACTTTGGGGGTAATTACGGTACAATAGAGTCATCCAAACGGCTTAGTGTCACTCTGTAGGAAATCATGTTAGCTTGTATACAGGTATACATACACGCGGCTATTAACTCCTGTCTCAATCCGTTTTTGTAAGGGAGTCAATTTGTTGCAGTTTCATGTCTGTCTGAGGGATAACCGTTCAAATTAGCAACCAAAAGCCAAAGGAAATGAAGTTCTTATTTAGTGGACTGCTTCCGTTTTCTGTCTATGCCCCGAGGGTATAAGTTAACTGTTAGGATAGCATGACGCAAAATGGGTAGCTAAGGGCGGAGGGTGGCGCTACGTTCATGATTGTCATTGGTTTAACGCAATGGAGTTAAGGACGACTATTTGTTGTAAATGTAAAATTTGAGATCTTTTCTCACGTCTTGCCGGTGTGCATCTGCTAGGCTATAGTTGATAACAATTCTGGGATTGATTTTAATTTTTTTTTCTCGGTCAAAATAGGAAAAAGGTCGTTTTCTAAATGTTACCGACTGTGCTAAGTTTTGAAGAAAGTATCCCAAAAGACTTATTTTGAAAACGACATTCATCTACCAAAAATGCAACCTTAAAAGGCATGAATTTAATATAGGTACAATTTCGATAAAGCTTGGCTGTACAAACAGGCATATGAAGCAAGCTCCGTATTTTTTTTATCTTATCGTACAGATTTTGAGACCTTTTCGCATGTTTAATTTTTCACTTTTTTGTTTTGTAAATAAGTTTTAACTTTTTACTGTTAAAGAAAAAGGAAAGCACGTCAGGGCCGTAGCCTGGGGGAAATTTCTAGGGGACAGTTCATGACACTAGCTAAGTGGAGCACCAAGTGGCGTGCCTACAGAAAGTTGACACCCGGGAGGACCCTGGCTAAGGTGAAAAATTGAAGGGGATATTGCCTCAGGGGAGGAATGACACCTCTACTCTTTGAGAAAGTTTTCTTGTTCTAAATTTTTCTAGATCTAAAATGGTGTTATCTTTGGTAATGCTTGAACTGATAATGATATGAAATTTTAATCATTTATTAAATTTATTGGCTGTGGCATGGCATCCGTACAAGGCTAGTACCGGATGCAAAATGGTGCTTCTTTGGTAATGGGAAGCGTTGAATTTCAGACCTTTAAAGTTGCATAAACATTCTTCACTATTTAGTATTTCACGCTTTGGTAGTGTGTAGATTTCAAGAGGGAAAGTTAGATTTGATTAAAGGGTGGCCTCTAACTTGAGAAAGTTTTCTTGTTCAAAGTTTCCCAATCTAGAATGAGTGCTATCCGAGTATCCTATTTCATGAATGACTTTTGAGGAATTTTTATTACAATATATTTCTCACCGGCTATGACATGGCATTCGTACAAGTCTGGTACCCTGTGCGGGTTTCCCCCTAACGATCTTAGTAAGCCACTTAGTAAGCCACAATCGGTAGGCGCGTAACCGTAGCGTAGGCCTGCAGGAAAATGTTCGGTCGAAATGTCTTCCAGATGGGAAAACATGACACATTTTAGACCTGTAAAGTTGCATCTAAACATTCTTTACTTTTAGATTTCATGCTTTAGAAACAAGTTTAGATTTCAAGAAGAAAAGTTAATGGCCTATTTTGATTATGTGACAATGTTTTTGTTAGTAAATTGTGAAATTCAAGGAGAATTTCTCCTTGCTTTACCTGTTGTTTGTAATAGTTATCTTCAAAACGTCTTCAGAGGTGCTTGTAATGCAATAAGAGGAGCTTTGCAAGAGTTTGCTGATTTTTTTCTTTAACCAGTGTACATGCTGATGTATTCAAGCGATGTATCTTGTAGGAGGAAGATGGTTCATTCGTTAGGAGGAGAAATCCGCATAAGAATTCATCCACGACCGGGGTCTGGGGAATTTCCCGGGAAAATTTGGGAGGAAAAGAAACCTTCAAGTGCTACTTCCCAGGTATGGGGGATCTTGAATTATAATTTGGACAGTGAAATTTCAGCATTTTTAGTATTTTTTCTCAACGATTTGGAAACTTGGGGGGGGGGAGACAGTCTTCCCCTGCCCCCTCAGCCTACGGCCCTGAACGTAGGGAAGAACGTGGAAGCTTGAAAATCATCAATGATGTATGTTTTTGTCGAATGTAAAATATTTCATAGGCGTAGAAAACTGTTCGAGATTGAGGGGGCTGGAAATGTTTTCGACCGCCGTTCCTGGGGGCCTAAGTCCCCCTCCCATCTGGAAATGTTTTTGATATATGAGGGTCCTTAGATGCAATTTTGTGCAACATTTTGGGCAAATTTTAAGGTGTATTACTGCCAATTTTTGACATTTTTTACAGCGGATACAAATAAGGTGTTTTCATCCTTGAAATTTTGAAGGTTTTGCTTTATTTTACGGAAAGAATGGAAGTTGTAGCCCGTAATATCGAGTTCTGAACTGCAATAGCACTTGTCAACTAATTTCAGCACTAAATGGTCGTTTCGTCAAATAGTATCAATCAGTGGCGTAGCTACGGGGGGCATGAGAGGGCACGTGCTCCCCTCCACGACAAAGCCGTGCCACCCCAGGTGCCCCCTACGGAAAATTTTGGAATGTGCAGTTTTATATATATTAGTCCTATAGAGAGGGAGGCAATTCAGAAATTGTGCCCTCCCATGAAAGGTTCGTGACCCCCCAGTTCCCCCTGCTCAAAAAACGGCTCAACTTCAGAGAAAATATCCCTTCCATCTATGTGCTGTTTTATCGAGTTTTTTTTCAAAAGTCCAGTTGACATTAAACAACAGTTCCTTAACCTTTTTTATTTTTCTTTCCTTAGATGGCCATTTCTTTACCACCGAATCCCGGAAGTGGCGGGTAGTATTTCCGACTTTTGACAAGTTCAACGAAACGCTGTTACTCGCCGAGTTGCACATCAAGATTACTGAAGGCTCTGATCATGTCGTCGGCTTGGATACGAATCACATGCTCACATTTCCCTGCGACTCCACGACACCGCTCGCCGTCTGCAGGAAGCGGAAGCTGCAGAGGTCGATGGAAACAACCAAGTACATAAGCAGCGACGACGAAGGGACGACAGTCATCGACTTTACGGATGAGCTACGCAACTGGATTTCACCGGAAGGCACAGTTAACAGAATGGTGGAACTTTGGTCATTTCGAGGAACAGAACAAGATCTCAGAGGTGACGAACATTTGGCAAGAGACGTTGAGGCTACCAGAAGCAACCGACGACGAAAGATGATGAAATTACTGTCTGATCGTGAATTCCAGGCAGCGAACAGTGCTGACGATGATGACGGCGACGGCGTCTTGGAAGTCAACCTTGTGGTCTACGGTCGTTCTTCCGCCGATAAGACGATTGCTCAAGAAATGTTCTCCGTAACGGCACACCGTGAAGGCCAGCTCCGCAGAGTTCGACGTAGCACCATCACTAACGAAGAGCGATCGGAGCGACGGAAGAAGAAGAAGCAGAAGTTACTTCGCAAGGAGAGGAGGGAAGAGTTGCAACGAGCCCGTGAAGAGAAGCTTGCCAGACAGTCTGCCCCAGTTGAGAACGGACCGTGCAGAGTAGTCGAGATGGAGGTCAACTTTGAAGAGATTGGCTGGAGCAAGTGGATTCTCTACCCAAAGAACTTCAACGCCATGAGGTGCGCAGGGAGATGTTCCGGACCGCTTGACGCCATACACAACCCCAGTAACCACGCCGTGATGCAGGACCTGATCAGACTGAAGATGCCAGGGAGGGCACCAGAGCCTTGCTGTATACCAACAAAATTGCAACCACTGAGTATGCTGTACGTCGAAGAGGGAGCGATTGTTGTCAGGCACCACGACGAGATGGTAGCGGAGGAGTGTGGTTGTAGGTAGTAGATGTGTACTTGAACGTTGTATTGTTTAAAGGGGTAATGGGCAAAGAGCTATGGTGGGGATTCTGCACTCATTCCAAAAACAAGGGATGGTAATACCTTTTTCCCATACTTATCAACATCATAATAATGCATAGTTCCGTTCTGTAGGGGGCAGGTGTGGGTTGGAACGGGAGGGGGGGATTTAATCTACGCACTATGTGTATGTAGGTGGGAAATGGGGGGGGGGGGACTTGCCGTGAATGCTCCGAGGAGTATGGTTTAATTTAGAAAATGAAATCTGGAAAGATTTTAAAACAATGGGGTACTTGTTTAAGTGGAATTTGGTTGCGTCTTTTACATACATAACAACATCATAATGCATAGTTTCGTTCTGTGGGGGGGGGGGGTAGGTGAGGGTTTTGAACAGGCGGGGTGGGAAAATCTTATCTACGTACTATGTGTATGTGGGGGAAATGGGAGGGGGAAATTGCCGTGAATGCTCCGAGGAGTATCGTTTAATTTAGAAAATGAAATCTGGAAAGATTTTAAAGCAATGGGATTCTTGTTTAAGTGGAATTTGCAAGATTGTTTAATGGGGTAAGGGGTACAGGGCTAGGGATTCTGTACTCATTCCAAAAACAAGGGATGGTTACATCTTTTTACATACATAACAACATCATAATGCATTGTTTCGTTTTGTAGGGGTAGTTGAGGGTTTTGAACGGGAGGGGTGGGAAAATCTAATCAACGTACTATGTGTATGTAGGGGAAATGGGAGGGAGAAACCGTGAATCATCCGAGGGGTATGGTTTAATTTATAAAACAGCAAAATCTGGAAAGATTTTAAAGCAAAGGGATACTTATTTAAGTATAATTTGCAAGATTCCTTATTAAAATACGATTCTTTGTTGATGTATAAATTAATTGCCAAATGCCAGAATGAAAAGGTTTATCGCAAGGTGCATTCACCTTTTGTTAGGTAGAATGTGCCCATTTTACCGAAGTCTTCATGTGTTTTTAGCTTGACAAGTAAGTGAACAAGGCACGTTTGCTGAACTGATCATGTGATACTCTTAAGTACAACTCAAATATCTATTATTTTTAGTATCGATCACACATGTCTCTCAGATCAGTCGTCAACCAACAAAGTTGTAGTATCAAACATCACAAAGATAGTGCCATCTTACTTTTCACGTATGCATACGCTTCCTATTTCATCTAGTACGTAAAATGCTCTTGATATGGGTTACTTCAAAGCATTAAAAGTGCACTTTTCATATCTGGATAGCTCATCCAATTTAGGTTTTATTCTTTAACCGTAGAGAATGTGTCACTGGTGTGGGGGTTAATGGGGAAGGGGTCGTGGGTGTCAGGTAGGGAAGGTGTAAGGGAGTATGAGTAGGATGGAAGTAAGAATTATATTTCTACTTCTACCGTGTCACTTTGACTATTGTATTTAGCGGCCTAGCGACAAAATGTGTGGGATATCTTGAAAGTCTCTAGTTGGCAAACATCATACTTAGGTAATAATATCGGGGTGTTCTTTAGGGAAGGGGATTGGGTTAGTTTAGCAACAGGCTTTTATTTGGATCACGTGTGTTCTCACGTGACACATTTACCAAGTTATTACATTTCCTACCAGATATCTATACTTAGAAGAAAACTTTATGAATATGTAAAGCCTATCATTTTATCTATGTTTACTTCGCGTTACTTTTCGACCTATGCAATTTTTATGTCTTCTTTATGTAAATACATCCATACATATATCACGTTTGAATTTGACCTATGAGGTGCTGTATTAAAAGAGAATACTGAGAATAAAAGTTTGTTTTTTTCTCATTCGTGTTTCATGTATCGCAAAGGTGAACAAAATGAAAAACAGCGCCCTCTCTTATCCACCTTCCCCACAGGATTCTCATAATTGCTATCAGGATTCCTCTAACACACAGCATCAATTCCAATCACTCGAATAAAATAGTGCCAATCATATAAGTCAGTAAATACTTTCCTTCTCAATACTTCCTAGTAACAGAAGTTTAATATCTTGTCCACTGGTGTCGCCTGATAAGTTTCATCATTTGGAAGGGGGGGGGGGGAAGGGTGCAAGGGGTACATCCACCATTTCACAGGGGATGACTCCAAGCATTCTGCTCCCTTGAGATTACCTGTGGAGAGCCACTAGGGTCACGAGATTTCCTCGGACACCAACACCCCCCCCCCCCACCATGCAGCTGGCCACATACCTTTAATACTCGTGTCTTCCCCTGCCCCAAACCCATAGCTAAAAGGGGCCAGGGCCCCCAGAAAAAATCTTCTATAATGTCACTTTGACTATGTTGTATTTAGCGGCCTGGCGATAAAATGTGTGGGATATCTTGAAAGTCTGTAGTTGGCAGACATCATACTTAGGTAATAATGTCGGGGTGCTCTTTAGGGATGGGGATTGGGTTAGTTCAGAAACAGGCTTCCATTCGTATCACGTGTGTTTTCACGTTACACAGTTACCAAGTTATTACATTTCCTACCAGATATCTATACTTAGAAGAAAACTTTATGAATATGTAAAGCCTATCATTTTATCTATGTTTACTTCGCGTTACTTTACGACCTATGCAATTTTTATGTCTTCTTTATGTAAATACATCCATACATATATCACGTTTGAATTTGACCTATGAGGTGCTGTATTAAAAGAGAATACTGAGAATAAAAGTTTGTTTTTTTCTCATTCGTGTTTCATGTATCGCAAAGGTGAACAAAATAAAAAACAGCGCCCTCTCTTATCCACCTTCCGCACAGGATTCTCATAATTGCTATCAGGATTGCTCTAACTCACAGCATCAATTCCAATCACTCGAATAAAATAGTGCCAATCATATAAGTCAGTAAATACTTTCCTTCTCAATACTTCCTAGTAACAGAAGTTTAATATCTTGTCCACTGGTGTCGCCTGATAAGTTTCATCATTTGGAAGGGGGGGGGGGGGGAGGAAAAGTGCAAGGGGTACATCCACCATTTCACAGGGGATGACTCCAAGCATTCTGCTCCCTTGAGATTACCTGTGGAGAGCCACTAGGGTCACGAGACTTCCTCGGACACCCCCCCCCCCACCATGCAGCTGGCCACATACCTTTAATACTCGTGTCTTCCCCTGCCCCAAACCCATAGCTAAAAGGGGCCAGGGCCACCAGAAACAATCAGAATTACCACTGGCTTAACACATTTCAGTGCATTTCGCCCCTACCCTCAAATATTACTTTCCCCCACTAGAAGCTATCTCTCTCCCCCCTTCGGTTTCTATCTGCATGCCTTGCCCCTTCCTTTTCACATGACAAGATGATAGGTGATGATGATAGTTCACTTAGCTTGTACATTTCTACATCTGCCTTTACCTGGGGCAGTACAGCTAAAATCAATGTCCCCTACGCATTTCTTCCAATATCAAATATGACAGTATTGCAGCACCATCACTCGTTATTTCTTCCCTCCCGCTCATCACTCAACAAGTTAAAATGTGGCAAGCCCTTACAGTATCTTCACACTAGAGCCCTAGGATTGTATAACTTGTTCAATACACATGGGAAAGGGGCCTAAGAAGACGGTGCGATGTCTGTGCTTCCACTTCTCTCAAAATTACCTGCACTGCTGTTTTCTTCAGGTAGAAAATTCAGGAATTTGAGAGAGCAATTTTTCCAAATTAGAGGGGCAGAACTTTTTTCTCTACCTTCGATATGTATGACGGATGCTGGTGAAAAGGTTCGTAGTAATGTCTGTGAGAAAACTATGACAAAGAGCATGCAGTAAGCATTCTAGACAATTTCATGATGTAACTGTCGATGTAAGGAATTTTTCGACTTTCTTCAGGAATTTTCGTGTTGAATTATGAATAGTGGGTCATATCTGAATTTTTCCCTCTATTATGACATAATGCTGGAATTTTGTGAGTTCAAATATCTACTAATGTGGGCAAATTCTTTGCTGCTGCACACTGGAGAGAGGACCAAGTTATCATCAAATACCCTTTATATTGACGATAATGAGACTTTTTCGTTTGTTACTTCCCAGTTCCAAAGATAAACCATAGTCCCCCACCCTTCCCTTAGAAAGATAGTTAACAACCACTGACAGTCCATGCTGTTGTTAGCATATAGGGCACATACAGTGTGTAATGACAGAGCCTGGTCTGCTGAATCAGCTATGGCTATTTTAAGTCAAATGAGAAAATATTTGTTCTTAATTTATGCAAGATACTCCTGTTATATATGCAATAAGTGTATGGTGAAAAATTATGAATGGTCCTAGTGAGGAAAATCAGACGAGAATTGAAAGCAGTGGCATAATAATGGGTGGCAGCTGCCCCTCCCTATATGGGCCAGGGGGTGCAAAATGAAGGCAGAAGAAAAGAGAAAAATAGTGAAAAAGATATTCTTTTTAAAACAAAGAATAAGAACAAGAGCCCAATGGGCACTGTGGTTCCTTGCTGAATGTAATGGAACTGAGCCAACTACTGAATGAACCAGTATTTCTGTAGATGCACAAAATCTGCACTGTAGACAATGCACATCTTGTGTTAACACAATCAAGCATAAATAAATTGCCTGAAGAAATACAGGCACTTCAAGGGATATCTTGACAGACAGTGTACAGTTACAATTTGTTTTATTCAATTAAGCAATCACAATTCATGCACGCTCAATGGTATCTGATCCAAATGATCAGTAACTTTAGTTCTCTTTATAAAACTAACAACCCATAGGAGCATTTAATTAATCAATTCCAATTTCCAATTTCTACAAGCTCTCATGTCCTAATCTAAGGACAAATGTCTGTCTAGTGAACTTTCACAAGTCATCTGCTTTGTGGGCAGAGAATCTTCTGCAATATTAAAAAGCTGTATTTGATGCAGGTTTTCATAATGGCAGAATTATGGATTAAAATCGTAATACTATAATTTCAACTGAAATTGAGATACTTGGCATCTCTGAAAGATGTCCCACATCTTTCACTCATTGGGTGAATGTGATCTTAATGTGCTGGAATCATACAGTTTTGTGCTTATGTTTGACTTTAGGAATTCTTGGCAATTTGCTTTTTGGCATCTGGTGATTTCACCTCTGACATCCGACAAAACTCATATGGGTTTTCTGCTGGATTTAATGCAACACCTCAAAGCATAAATCTATTCAAGCTTCCTACACTGAGATATAGAGTTGAAAAGGTTTAAGGATTTGACCTCCAGTGACCCCAGATGACCTTTGGTCTCCACAAAAAAGTATTTTCCCCACCATAAGGCATCCACACACTAAGTATGAAATTAATCCAAGCTTCCTACCTTGAGATATTGTGCTAACAACAAGGTTATCAGTTTTTGACCCTTGGTGACCCCAGATGACCTTTGACCTCCACCAAAAACTGTATGGCACAGCTTCTCACTATGGTGTATCTATATACCACGTACTATGAAATCTATCCAAGATTCTTTCTTTGAGATATTGTGTTAACAAGGTTTTCAGTATTTGACTCTCAGTGACCCCAAATGACCTTTGACCTCCACCAAAAATGACAGGATTTATCTTCTCACCATAAGCCATCCACATACCAAGTATGAAATCTATCCAAGCTTCCTACCTTGAGATACTGTGTTAACAACAAGTTTTCAGTGTTTGACCCCCTGTGACCCCAGATGACCTTTGACCTCCACCAAAAGCTACAGCATTCATCTTCTCACTATAATGCATCCACATACCAAGTATGAAATTTATCCAAGCTTCCTACCTTGAGATATCGTGCAAACAAGGTTTTCGGTCTTTGACCCCTGGTGACCCCACATGACCTTTGACCTCCACCAAAAACAATAGGGCACACCTTCTCACTATGACAGATCCATATACCAAGTTTCAGTTTAGTCCAACTTTCCCTTGTTGAGATACAGCGTACCGAAGCAAGTGTCACACACACACACACGCACACACACACATACACACCCACACACGCCAAGCTGACTACATAGGTTCCTTTTGCTAACGCAAGGAACCAAAAAATGGAAAGAGAAGGAGAAGGAAAATGAAAGCTTGTGTACTTTTCGCGCCCCTCTGCCTCCTGGTGAACTGTTAATTCGTGACAGCAAGAGCACTTTAACTAAACTGAGAGGCTGATGCGGTCATGTTCTTTTGTTGCAAGGGGCTCTGGGGGCGCACGTCGAGTAACTTGACCCCCTGCAAACAACCCTTGTGACACCACTGATTGAAAGGTTTAACTAATTTTTCCAAACAAAGAAGTGCGCAGACTGGCTTTAAAATGTGCGCCCAAGTTTGGACAGTCTAAAAATTACAAGGTGTACATAGATATAAAATGATAAGTACCCTTTAACAAGAACAATTTCCATTATCAAAATATTTACAAGCAAGCACCACTTTACATACCGAAATTGAAAAAAATGTCACAACTTCAGAGGGCAGTACAAAGAAATGAAGACAAATTCGATTTCTACATCTTCTGTACAAAATAAAATACTTACGGAAGCATAATTATTGATCTCAAACATGCAATTTGTTCTTTAGTCTCATGTTAAAATGTTAACTTCAATACTGTGTTCATTTCCCTGCCCTCTTTCCACAAGTATACAAGAGTGATGTTACTCTGCAGAAATAAATAATGCAACCTTTTACAAATCATTTACAAATTTAACTTGATTTCAGTTTGACCAGCTATAGCAAAACAACCCTCCAATTGTTTATCAAAATGTAAAGTACATTTATACAAAATTGTGGCTTATGTTCAAGAATGAAAGGAAAATGTTTAAGCAATATGCTACCACCATGAATATGCAACACTCTCTCGCCCCTTCCTCCCAGTCCTGTTTGTGAGGTTATAAAATTTCAGAGTTCAATTTTAATAGTTGTCCAGGCACTTGTGACGACCAAAATTTGTGAGGGACAACAAAAATATGGTGGGTTGGTTGTCCATCTGACAGCCAAGTTTATGCAACAAGTTAACAGAGTGCTTCTAGGGAAACTAAATTTCTTTGTGGACTACTAAATTTTCTTTTGGACAACCAAAAAAAGCAGACAGGTTGTCTAATGAACGACCATAAAATTTTCTTAAAATTGAGGCCTGAATTTTCTGTACTTAACCTGTGACCATGGTTATCCCTCTCAGAAAAAAAGTGATTTGTAGTTTGGATAAGTAAAGTTTCTAATTAAAGACTTTACCTACAATGTTTTTTTTCAATGCAATGGTATCTTTTTGCAATCTTCTAAATTATATGTGATTATACAGTGCAATATACTCTTGATTTTTTGTCATCCCTGCTTTATCAAAGTATTAAAAGATGCTTTCAAGATTGGTGGGCACATACAAGGGAGATTTCAGGGCATGGGAGGGGGGTGAATGGGGAGTTGATGAGAATAAACTCTGCTCTAATCTTATATTAGCAGTACCAAGTGGTAACAAAAAGTCAAACATCATACCTTGGCAGCATTTCTTTTCACAGGAAATACAAAAACCATTTCCCTTGACACCCACCAAGCAGTGCAGTGCATAGCCAGAGGTGTATCAAGAGGCACTCTGCTCCTGATCCTACTTCCCTGGACACCTGTCCAACTGTTTCCCCCTCCCCCAGTGATGCTCTCCCCCCCTCATTAATCATTATAGTGTAACTGCTTTCAAACTTGTGGTGGGCATAATCAATCTTGCTCCCACAAAATGTAACCCTTGCCTCACCCATGCCCCCAAATTCCAGTGCCTGGCTGTGCTATCAACACCCACTAGCCCCTACCCCCCCCCCCCTCCCATACATGTTTCAATGCTGCCTCTAAAACTGTGTTTTCAGAAACAATGAATTTTTTAAACTGGCACATGATGGACATACAACATTTATATTGCATCTGTCATGGAAGAAAACATTGGTTCTGGAAGAGGGTTAAAAAGGTGGCGTCAGTACAGAATCCGATGCCTCTGTGAGTGAAAGACCAGCTGACTTGGTGATAGGTTTCATGGTGACAGTTGTCGGTATTGTAAATGCCGGTGCAACGGTGTTGCCAGATGTGTAGACCTTGTGGGCAGTGACATAGACAATGGTAGTTATGCATTGAAATATGAGAATACTTGCAGTCACAAACAGAAACCACATCTTGTTAGGTGCCTGAAGGGAGAAAGACGAGAACAGTGTCAATCTTACAAAATGTTTCACACTTAGTGACATTATCAAGATTTCTCCTGGCAAGAATGGCAAGGAGGAGGGGAATATGTGGGGGGGGGGGGAGAAAGTGAGCATTTGTTTCTCAAGGTTTAGTTCATTTCACATTCTGAATTACAACTACCAGGAAGTACAGTGAGTTCTGTTTTATTTTCTGACCATGTGAAATGAATTTTATATTGTTAGTTCTTAAAACTGGCTGCTCTCCCTCCGTCAGCATATAGGACTACTGCCAGTTGAGGGGGAGGGGGCTAAAGTTGGCTAAACATTTTTGCCAGAAAGTAAAAAATATTCTGCCTGAAAAGACAAATGCAGTCCCTGTCTGTCCCCCTCCTCTCCTCTCCCCTTTCCCCATCCTCATATGCCTCTTTAACTCTCCCACATGGTGATGCCAGTCTTCCTCTTCACATATATTCCCAAAGAAACAGTCAAAATCTTGAAGAAGTTGAAGTTACCTTTGAAGGTTAGACAGAACTTTTACACTTTTAAAAAGTACGAAATTCCCAGTTAAACATTTTGGATTCTTAATCTTTGTCAACGCTTGTCTACAAGATTCTACAGTGTAAAAGAAATTTTATCTCCATACTAAAAGCCTGAATGAATCCACTTTGCAAAAAATCTCCACAAATACACAAATTTTCCATAAATCTGCACTCTTCTTAACAAACAGCAGGAATAAGATAGCAGATGAACCCTTTGAACTATACATAATGATTTCTTGATATCAGGAAGATTCAGAAACAAAATTCCAAGTCTTGGATGTGGGGCTCAACAAATTTAAGGTTAAAGTGGGCATGACATGGCCAAAATAACTTTTGTGTATTGCAAGACTGGGTACAGTAATGTAAAAGTATCATCTCACACACAATTAAAACCGGCGCAGTTCGGCATAAATAGAATTTGAAGAAAAACATCCAGAAATCCAATTTCGAAAAATGCCGCAACAGGTCACCTGACTTTTATGACGCAATTGGCGGCACCCCGCACTGCGCTATGTAAGGATGAGTATATAGATGTGAAAATAATGCAACGTTTTGGGAAAGTTTCATATCTTAGAAAACTCATGAAAAGGATTACATCACAATACCCGCCCAACATACAGAGCGCAAAGCGCGGAACATGTTGGGGGCTTCGAAGCATATCATTGGCCAATATGTTGGCGTGCATATGCGCCCGTGTTTTAGCTTCCCTGCATATAATAAACAGCTTTGTTTTTTTGTGCAAAAAGGACGCGGTACGGGCGCGCTGTACAAAACAGCTATGAACATGTATGGACAGTCCATAACAAGCGCGCCTAGTGAGCTGTTCAGTAACATTGCTATTGTGAACGGTAAGCAGTCACCGCGCAACGACGCATAGCTCACGATGTGGTCACTGGTCACGCGCCCTGCTGTATAGTATGGTAGCACAGGTGTTTGCAATGATGTACCTGCTAACACGCGTTAGCATGCACATGATTCGATGTGTAGAATGATGGGTGAGCTGCCTGGTACAGTGTTACTAACCGTGCCTCCAATGACGTCACGATTTTGAGACGCGCTCACATACTTTTTTTTCGCTTTTGGATTTCAGATGGATGAGTCTGGCCTGTAAATGGGAATTCACAAGGTCGTATTACTGTGTTTATGGACGTAGTTGAGTCGGAAAAACATTTGCTTCATTTCAAGCTGTACCCAAACAATATTTACTAAGAAACGTACTTTGGCCGTGTCATACCCACTTTAATGAAAATGACAGAATCTATTCCTATTTGAGAAAGGCATTAGGGTAGCCTCAAGTACTGGATTCCAAAATCTTGTGGAATAAGAATCACTTAGTTATTTCTTGCCAACAATGAGACCACAAAATTCCCATAGTAAACCTAACTAAAACAGGTGTCAAATTCTCCTTTTGTGAACTCTAGCAGTCTATCAATTTTAGAGGTGTTACAGGGCAGCCTCAAGATGAAGCCAGCTTCAGGATCGACTTTTGTGGCCTTTGCCTCATGAGCTAATGCCTCAGCGTCATGCCCTCTCAACCTTCTGATTTCAGAAATTTTTGCTGAGGCATCTTTCTGGCTATTACATGATAACTGATAATATCCCAAAGATGTTACGCAAAAATGTTTGTTTTTGTTCTGCATACATCATTTTCTTGTTGCAAATGCTTACAAGTATATCTCATCAAGTCTGTCCTAAGTTATCTGATCAAGTTATATATGCTACTACAAGATGAAATGGTTAGGCTTACATCTTTTGTACAGTAAATGATATAGGTATGCAATTAGCTGGCCTTGACAGCAAATTGTGGACTTGGCCTCTGGGGTGTGGCCTTGGCTTCACCCTGGGGGAACTGTGGCTATGACATTGCATATTTTGTTGAGTTGATGGTATCTCATTTTCAAAATTATTCTTTTGAAACAAGATTAATGCCATGTCTAAGGATATTATTGCAGTAATTGTTTTGAGAATAACAACAAGGCATTTACAGGAGGCCCCCCCCCTGCAAAAAAACACTGAATTTGGAGTTTTGGCAATGTCGTGGCTTGGACCATTTCATGGCCAACAAGCCCAAACAGCATTTTGGCTTCATTTTGCATTGACTGCATATATTTTCCTTAAAATGCATGTTACTCTGCACAATGTCCTCAAAAAAGTATCTATAATCAATGGTCTAAACCCAACCAATCTCTTGAGCAGATGAGTAAATGAATACGTCAAACTACAACTTTACAGTCTTGCACATAAGAGAGTAAGAGGGGACATAATTTTAGTTTATAAATACATGAAGGGAGGAATTACGATTTTATCAGATGTGACGAGTCCATTACCAGAGGACCTCATAGAAGATGGTTAAACCAAGAGTAAACTCTTAACTCTGCCAAAGCCTTTTTCCATTTTGTGCTGCTGAAAACTGGAATTATCTACCTCAAATAATATGTGACTACCCTAGTTTAAACTGTTTTAAGGCAAGGCTTGATTCTCACTGGCACCAGGGTTGCCAGATTTTCTGTGGCGAAACCGGCCAAATTGCTGGCCAAATCACATGAAAAAACGCCAAATCAGAACAGGCTCCTACTTGAGGAAAACTAACCGTGTATTTGTGTACAGTATAACACATGTCAACGTTTTCGAAGTTTTTAATACGATATACATCATTACATAATCTATTATTGCTAGAAGTGGAGTGCAAATTGTAAACCAGTTTTACGTCCCACTCAGTTGACTATTAAAATTTGGGAAAAAAGAAGGGGTTTTCTTGAAATTTCGTGAAAGAAGAAGGTGTTTTTATGTTAATTTCCATTAGGCCCCAAAAAATGCCAAAATGCCGTTTGACGTGCACTTTCAATTTTCACCGGCCAACCAATGTAAAAAAACGCCAAATTTGCCTATTTTGGCCTTTAAAAGGCCAACATGGCAACCGTGACTGGCACAACAAACCTGGAGTGTTCAGGTACAGAGAGACTCTAATCAGTGATTCATGAGAAAAGAAATGGCCTTTGGCCAACAATATTGAATCAATGTGAAGTGATATTATTATAAAACATGCTGCTACTTCACAACACAACCAACATTCTTGCACAAATTCTGGCTGTTTTCCAAGTCCTAGCAATCAAATTTGCATTTGGCTTTTTTGAACCACTCTTGATGCAAACTTTGGCTGGACGCCAATATGGCCAGTAGCCTCACACAAATGTTGGCATCCCTGAATTTTGCTTCATCTATTATGAAACGTAACTAAAGAAACTCGTCCACCTTGTTTTTTAAATGAACAAGTCTAGTTTATACAACAAGCAAGATATTGGACAAGGTCCAAAACACCACATGCCCATAAATGATTTATGAAAAAGTTAGACAATTGTCACAAGACCATTACAAATCACATGAAGAAAAGTTCCTCTGTGCACAAGAGATGAGAGGAAACTGATACTATGAGTGGTTAATATTTATACAAGGAAGTAGTTTGTATGATGTAACCACAAACCAAAGGTCATTTCAATTGATTTCAGAACAAGGAAGAAATGAAGATCAATTATACCAGGCAAGCTTTCTGGTCAAAAGATGTTTCCTGGTTTCCCATTTTTTTTTTTTTGTGAACTCAGGTCCCACTTTAGGTTTACCTGGAGATGAAGCAATTTCAGCCACGCACATACACTACGAGAATTTAAGGATACATGGGGCTTTCATGACATGAGAGTCCTTTTAGCCCAAATTCTTGTAGAAGCTGACCACAGTTAATCATGCTTGTATCAAAACAAGGTAACAAAACTTCAGCTCTATCAGCACAATGTGCGCTCAAGGAATAATGACTTGTAGTGCTTAATAAGTAGTTCCAGTGTCTACTAGGGCTTGGCAGGATCATACGTCCGAATTGAGCATGGTTGTGAAGATACACCTCGCTGGACTAAAACCGCAGAATGTGAAAATTACTGACCATCACTAATAAGACTTTCCCGGGCTGTGCGGGACTACTCGGGATTATAGGCTTATGGGCATTTTCATGGCATGTTAAAGAAATTAAAAGAAATCTGGAGTTACCAAGGTGGAGAAAAGTGTCTCCTGCCCTGGTTATGAACTTTTTGGTGTCTTACATGAGACGTCTCCACCCATCTGGCAGGTAACAGTGGCTTCCAGTCGAATTTCACCCTTGATTTAATACATTAATATAACACCAACAACTTAAGAAGACATTAATTATTACACTAAAGTAATCAAAGGTTTTTCTTTTTTTTTTGGGGGGGGGGGGTGGTGAGGCATAATCCTCCCCTATTTCTCCTGCCACAGGAATGTACTGTGTTACATACTGTACTCAATGTACCTAAACCTAGTTATAAATTCTTTTCTGCCCTAAAAGAATGAATAACCGAAGGACTTTTTACACTAACCCTGGTTTGCAAATAAATCACAGACATAACAATTTTAATTCTCATATTGACATATAAAGTACATGATAAGACTTACACTTTGCATCTATCTGAAGCACTGGAAATGCTGAACAAATTCCATGTAATACCAGGGAGGAAGAAAGCACTATACAGGTACAGCATGGGCCATGGTAACATGTAGCGGGCCCACAACCCCTGACAGAGACTCCCTACAGTACCTTGACCTGGACCGTGGCCCTACCCCCACCCCTCTGAACCTGCTCCTGTTGTCTGAACGATATTAGTTCCTTCCCCTGACCCTGAATTAAGCAAATTCATCTCATCTCAGGAAATCATCTTTGAAAGTGTGCACATCAGTGTTTTAGTTTCACCACTATTCCTGAGGCTGTTTCACCACTATTCCTGAGGCTGAGCCTACACTCCCTTAGGCCAAGGTTGAGGCCAGCTAACAGACCTAAACCTAACCACTTCAGTTTGTGATAGCCTATAATGTGATACAATACCATACAAGAGACTTGAGGATAGCTCTTGAACATTTCAAGTACAAACATGAAAATTAGTCTTGAAGAGAGAAATGTGTACTTCTGTCACATGGATTCTTTTTGGATATAACTGTTTACACCGCATTCCAGCCTCAAACTAGCCTGCACTCAATTTCAGAGGGTCAGGGAGTACCAGGATATGGCATTACCTTACAATGCTCAAGTGAGGGCAGCAAAAAATTTGCCTTGAGGTTAACTCTAGGAAATTTAACACTAAAAGACAATGTACAAAATAAGAATTAACAAGAAAACTCACCAAATGCCCTTGCCTGTACCACAGTGCCTGGAGTAAAAGAAATTAAATTTCATTTTAGTAAACAAATATGAATCTCACAACTAAAATTTGAACATTTTTGTGTAAAAGAATACTGTTAGACTTATCAAGTTGCAAAAGAACAGGGAATTCCTATGCTGGAACATACTCTCTACAGCAGGGGTGGTCACCAAAATGGACCAACAGCCAAGCATTTTTTTGTGTGTGTGTGTGTGTGTGGTAGGGGGAGGGGGTAAACTAAGTAATGAATTTTTAGAGTAATTATGATTTTATGGGCCAGTTCTATGACATATTGATTGTCCTAATCAACATAATGTGCCAATAAACTTTATTGTTTGAAAAACTTAGAAAAGGGACTATGGAAAAACTTTCTTCATTGTCAAAGCCAATAATAGGGCTGCAACAAAATGTTGTGGCCAACTGCATGAAGAGAAGCATATGGGGTGCAAACAGCCCACACATACACTTGGCCCACCTATGCTTGAAGGATGTAACAGATACTGGTGGAATTCCTGCCACTAACTGTCCTTTTACTTATTAACACTTCTCTGCAATTTTTAAGTGTCCCCACCCCTCCACATCTCATCCAAATAAGCACTGCTATTATTTTTAAATCAAAAGCAATTGCTTGTCTTATCATGTGGGATGGAAATATCCATATTTTTTTTCCTTGCTGACTCTTTTTCCTATCCCCCCCCCCCCCCCAACAAAAAGTCCCATGCTAAGTTCCCCTCAATCTTCCTCTTAGCCCTTGCACTACACTGTATTTCGACAGCCATCAGCCCTTAAGCCCATTGGACCCGCAGTTAACAATGAAAAGCAAACCGAGTAGCCTACAGCCCACTGGCTCTACAGACTACTGGTCCTAGAGTCCAGTGGTTCTGTTGCTCATTTATAGTCCTACA
Source organism: Holothuria leucospilota (assembly GCA_029531755.1). Taxonomy (NCBI): domain Eukaryota; kingdom Metazoa; phylum Echinodermata; class Holothuroidea; order Aspidochirotida; family Holothuriidae; genus Holothuria; species Holothuria leucospilota. The sequence goes on from CM055980.1 coordinate 24,255,996, forward strand.
GTACATACATAAAAATTGCCACTGACCGTAGGAACAATGGCGTGTAGGAGTAGAACAATGAACTGTTGTACCAATGGTCTGTAGTAACAATGGGCAGGAGTACCAATATTGGACTGGATGAAAAGTAAAAGTAAACAGCTGTTAGGCATGCACTCACCAAGAAGGATATAACTGTTAAACTGATGATGAGGTTAACAATGAGAAGACTGTATGTCCAATCTCGATGTACCTCCAAGATGGAGACGATAATAGCCACCTGGAAGAGCGGGAGCATGAAGCAAGAATCAGACATAGTTAACCCAACCAGGAAGGACAGTCAACACTTCCCTTTCATAATTGAACATTTTGGTAGAGTTGTATCAACATTACCAACATCTGATATTTCAATTCCCAATATTGACCAATACCCATCCATTACTGATATTTTGAAATCAGTGTAGTTTACACAAAACCATTGGTTTTTGTTCACTACTGTGAAGTGTCAATTTATTTACATGAGCTAACATACTGGGACATGAAGAAGTCCCTTTTGCACCATATTCCAGTGGTGGTGCCAAGATGTGCTCAACAGTGTGATGTTGGGGGTGCAGCTAGCAAATACCCCAACAAAATGAGGGGTAAGGGGTATAGGAGTGACAGGGAATCAACATGCCAGCAATAATAGCATAGTGAAGGTTTTCCACATTTCATAATTTCAACTGTATCTATGCATTACTTTTTGTTACAAGTTTTTGCTCACCAGCTACATACCCCAGTGAAAGTGCCAGTCATCCCCAAAGGGAGGGGGTAGCCATCCCAACTGAGAACTGTTCTAGATTTCAAAACACAGCCTTTTAACCAACTGAAAATGTAACTTGATGTTATACTTACAAGGACCATCACCACTGATGTCACACCTAGTGCTTTTCCAGCAATAACCTAAAAAAAAAATGAAGAAGAGTGATTCAACAGTCACCATGAATTCTGTATTTTAACTGGCTAACTCTATACTGTGATTTGAAGGCATATTCCAGTGACATTTTTCAAGGGTCTCATGTTATGAAGAGAAAAAAAATTCAAGTCCTCCACACCCTGTAGATATACTTTATTCCTAACTCAAGATATCTCACTTTAAAGATTGGTTATTTCTGTCCAAAAATACCTCCAGTTTTCATCAAGGTCAAAGAATGAAATGAAAAGGGCACATTGCCTCAAATTCATTTTGTTTTTTTATAACTGAATGTCCTGTTTGCCAATGACATTTGATACTGCTGGATTATTTGAATATCTTTTCATGTAAACCTAGCACAAAACTACACCATATGTAAGGTAAAAAAGAGCTAAATTGTAAATAACATTGGGTCAAATGGGGTCAATATGTGGGAGATGGAGAGGACATGACCCCCCACTTTTGACAGTGGAAAGAACTGCCCCCTCACTTTTTTCCAGAATCCTAACAAAAAAGGTAAGCATAATCCCATACCTTGCAATACAGCTATTTCAATGAATTCAAAATCAAAACAGTAGAAACAGCCATTTAATGGAATAAAACTATTGAAAAATGCCTCAGATGACACCACAGATTATCTGGCTTCCAAGTCTTTCCAGTGCCCTTAAGTGAGCCACTTATAGGGTTTCGCGATTCCTGCTTGAAAAAGTGCTGACCAAAGTGACTGGTCATGTATTGTCTTCCCCACTTCTTAGAAGCTGTTGATGCTCTTGTACATAATTCTGAGACAATCTTTATTATCTTAGGCTTAGCTGGTAGGGGCAAGTGAACACTATCCCTTTAAAGTCTAATGATTATTTTCACAAGAAAAAGATAAAAATAAAATACCAGAATGCAAAAATGCATTGAGGTTTCGATGATATATGTTCTATTCCAAATAATGCCATGATGTCCCATATCTTTCAGTCAATGGTCAAATGCTACAGTATCTTAACATGTTGGAAAAATACAGTTTTGTGTTCCTATTTAATTTTGGGAATTCTTGGGAAATTTGCAGTTTGACCTCTGGTGACCCCAGATGACGATCTTAGGAAATCTTGGAAAATTTTGCTCTTTGACCTCTGCTGAACCTATAAAACTCTTGGGAATTCTTGGGAAATTTTGCTTTTTTACCTCTGGTGACCCCAGACGACCTTTGACCTCCACCAAAAACAACAGGGTCCATCTTTTCAACATTACACATCCACATAGTACTGTAAGTATGAAATCTATCCAAGCTTCCAACCTGGAGATACGTGTTAACAAGCTTTTCAGTGTTTGGCCCACGTTGACCCAAGATGACCTTTGACCTCCACCAAAAATGATTGCATTCATATTCTCACCACAATGCATCCACATACTACGTATAAAATCTATCCAAGCTTTCTCCCTTGAGATATTGTGTTAACAAGGTTTTCAGTGTTTGACCCTCAGCCACCCTAGATGACCTTTGAACTCCACCAAAAACAGTGGGTTACATCTTCTCACTATAACACATCAATTTACCATGTAAGAAATCTATCCAAGCTTCGTACATGGAGATACCGTGTAAACAAGATTTTCAGAGCTTAACCCCCAGTGACCCCAAATGACCTTTGACCTCCACCAAAAATGATGAGATTCTTCCTCTCACCATAATGCATCTACATACAAAGTATCAAATTTATCCAAGCTTCCTACATTGAGATATTGTGTTAACAAGGTTTTGAGGGTTTGACCCCCAGTGACCACAGATGACCTTTGAACCCCACCAAAAATTATAAGATTGTTCCTCTTACTATAAGGCATCTACATACAAAGTATAAAATTTATCCAAGCTTTCTACATCGAGGCATTGTGTTTACAAGGTTTTCAGGGTCTGACCCCCGGTGACCCCAGATGACCTTTCACCTCCACCAAAAATGATAGGGTTCTTTCTCTTACCATAACGCATCTACATACAAAGTATGAAATTCATCCAAGCTTCCTACCTCGAGATATTGTGTTAACAAGGTTTTCAGAGGTTGACCCCGGTGACCCCAGGTGAGCTTTGACCCCCACCAAAAACAATAGGGTTCTTCCTCTCAATATGGGGCATCTATGCACTAAGTTTGAGAACTGTCAGAGCTTCCCTTCTTGAGATATCGTGTTTACAAGGTTTTCAGGGTCTGACCCCCGGTGACCCCAGATGACCTTTCACCTCCACCAAAAATGATAGGGTTCTTTCTCTTACCATAACGCATCTACATACAAAGTACGAAATTCATCCAAGCTTCCTACCTCGAGATATTGTGTTAACAAGGTTTTCAGAGTTTGACCCCCGGTGACCCCAGGTGACCGTTGACCTCCACCAAAACAATAGGGTTCTTCTGCTCAATATGGGGCATCTATGTACCAAGTTTGAGAACTGTCAGAGTTTCCCTTCTTGAGATATCGTGTTAACGAAGTTTTCAGGGTCTGACCCCCGGTGACCCCAGATGACCTTTCACCTCCACCAAAAATGATAGGGTTCTTCCTCTTACCATAACGCATCTACATACAAAATATGAAATTCATCCAAGCTTCCTACCTTGAGATATTGTGTTAACAAGGTTTTCATAGTTTGACCCCTGGTGACCCCAGGTGACCTTTGACCCCCACCAAAAACAATAGGGTTCTTCCTCTCAATATGGGGCATCTATGTACCAAGTTTGAGAACTGTCAGAGCTTCCCTTCTTGAGATATCGTGTTAACGAAGTTTTTAGGGTCTGACCCCCGGTGACCCCAGATGACCTTTCACCTCCACCAAAAATGATAGGGTTCTTCCTCTTACCATAACGCATCTACATACAACGTGTGAAATTCATCCAAGCTTCCTACCTCGAGATATTGTGTTAACAAAGTTTTCAGATTTTGACCCCCGGTGACCCCAGGTGACCTTTGATCCCCACCAAAAACAATAGGGTTCTTCCTCTCAATATGGGGCATCTGTGTACCAAGTTTGAGAACTGTCAGAGCTTCCCTTCTTGAGATATCGTGTTAACGAAGTTTTCAGGGTCTGACCCCCGGTGACCCCAGACGACCTTTCACCTCCACCAAAAATGATAGGGTTCTTCCTCTTACCATAACGCATCTACATACAACGTATGAAATTCATCCAAGCTTCCTACCTCGAGATATTGTGTTAACAAAGTTTTCAGATTTTGACCCCCGGTGACCCCAGGTGACCTTTGACCCCCACCAAAAACAATAGGGTTCTTCCTCTCAATATGGGGCATCTATGTACCAAGTTTGAAAACTGTCAGAGTTTCCCTTCTTGAGATATCGTGTTAACGAGCAAAGTGTCACAAACACACACACACACACACACACACACACACACGCACATACACACATACATACACACGCCATCATGACTGCATAGGTTTCTCTTATCATCGAAACCAATAACTTACAGTACAAGCATACATGCAACTATTGACTGTATCAAATTTTGTACATACTATGAATAAAAATACTGACAAGCTCTTCACATAAATATTTAATGTCCTTGAAACTTTTATCTGCAATGCAGTAAATGTTAGCAAACCAGAAAGCCAAAAGGCTTAGTGATTCCTTGCCAAAAGGAGGGTGCTTTGCTACACTGAGGTTCATCCATCAAATTTATACTTCTCTACTACATCATTTTTTATGATGTGGTCACAATTTGACCTCTTCTCATGTCACATGACCTTTGAACTAAAACTTGAATAACCAAAAATATGAAAAAAAAAGAAGGGATTTGTCTGTGCTTCCTCCCTTGTAATGACATGTTTACAAAGTTTCAGTTTTGACCTCTGATGACCTCAAATGGCTTGTGACCTCCATGAAAAACAATAGGGTTTTTCCTCGCACCATAACACATGAACATATTTAGTATGAAATCTATCCAAGATTCCTACCTTGAGATATCGTATAAGGTTTTCAGGGCTTGACCCCTGGTGACCCCAGATAACCTTTGACCTCCAACAAAAACAATAGGTATCTTTCTCTAACCATAACACATCCACATACTAAGCATGAGATCTACCAAAGCTTCCTACCTTGAGATATCGTGCACACAAGGTTTTCAGACTTTGACCGCCGGTGACCCCAGATGACCTCTGACCTCCACCAAAAATGATAGGGTTCTTCCTCTCACCATAATACATCCACAAACTAAGTATGAAAACTATCCAAGCTTCCCACCTTGAGATATCGTGTAAACAAGGTTTTCAGATTTTGACCCCCGGTGACCCCAGATGACCTTTGACCTCCACCAAAAACAATCGGGTTCTTCCTCTCACCACAACACATCTACATACCACACATGAAATCTATCCAAGCTTTCTAACTTGAGATATCGTGTAAACAAGGTTTTCAGATTTTGACCCCCGGTGACCCCAGATGACCTTTGACCTCCACCAAAAACAATACGGTTCTTCCTCTCACCACAACGCATCTACATACCACACATGAAATCTATCCAAGCTTTCCAACTTGAGATATTGTGTAAACAAGGTTTTCAGATTTTGACCCCCGGTGACCCCAGATGACCTTTGACCTCCACCAAAAACGATAGGGTTCTTCCTCTCACCACAACGCATCTACATATCAAGCATGAAATCTATCCAAGCTTTCCACCTTGAGATATCGTGTAAATAAGGTTTTCAGATTTTGACCCCCGGTGACCCCAGATGACCTTTGACCTCCACCAAAAACAATAGGGTTCTTCCTCTGACCACAACGCATCTACATATTAAGCATGAAATCTATCCAAGCTTTCTAACTTGAGATATCGTGTAAACAAGGTTTTCAGGTTTTGACCCCCAGTGACCCCAGATGACCTTTGACCTCCACCAAAAACAATAGGGTTCTTCCTCTCAATATGGGCCATCTATGTACCAAGTTTCAGAACTGTCCAACTTTCCCTTCTTGAGATATCGTGTAAACAAGCAAAGCTGTCACATACGCACACACACACACACACCCACACGACATCACCATCGCATAGATTCCTTGCCTGCCTTCGGCAAGGAATCAAAAAGAGTGTGTACCAGCAAAATGAACAAACTTTGGAAATAAAAATTATATTGTATCAACTATGATGGTACATTGCTATGGAATTAACAAATTAAAAATTTGGTTTAAATAACAAACTCCAATTTTTGTCAAAAAAAAAAAAAATTGTCAATCCTGCCACTTACCACCAACAGTGATTGTGTGGGGATTTATCACAAAATGATATCATGTATTCAGCCTGGTTTGCCTCCAACAAGCTCTCCCTCAATAAAAGTAACATATACTACATGGTTTTTAAAGTCACGACACGTTAAAAGCCCTTAGCCTCATGAAGTTACATGAAACAATAACTTAAAAACACATTACATTTACATGCAAACTAACCCATAACCTGTTATGCTGTTGCCAAGACTGTTTTCTAGCTTCTAAACTCACCTTTATCTTGTTCATGGCTACAGAATTGTACACGACAGTCTAGTTATCTCTACATTCCTACCACATTATTTTCAAAAAAATCCTCTTTTAAGTATTGTGCTGTCAGGCTCTGGAATACCACTCCTAATCAGCTGCAGAGAAAACTAAACCTTACTTCTTTCTATATAGCAAATTGTGTAGATATATATTATCAATAATTACTACCCCCCAGATTCAGTGATTTAGGCAGCCAGCCGTCCAGCCGTCCTTTGCACGGCCGGTTTCCCAAAATGACGGCCTATATTTTCGTACACGGCTTTCAAAATACACATGAAGCCGTGCACCAATTCTCCCAAGCTTCCAGTATACATATTAAGACTGTTTGGAATAAGCGTCCGAGACGACCATTTCTCCAACCGGAAGACCTTTACATCTTCACTAGTTTTCAGCGGGACTACTAGCGTGATTTTGTTCAAATCACAATTCTAGTAACATGCATACACATCTCTTCTTGTACATCGGAATTCTGATAGCAGCACATATTGAGTCAATGCAGTAATGCGTTGACTTTACGTTCCATGTACTTGCCATACGAAAATCCTGTCAACTGAATTGTGTGGTTGCTCACAACGTAACTGCCGTGTTGCATGTTATGCTGCGAGCGCTTGATACCATAAATTTTACAATGTAGTCTGTCCGTAGGATCAGACTGTTCTCACACAAACATGACACTAGCTTAGGTTCGATATATCTCCATATATAAATACGTTAGGATAGCGTATGAGCTAGTGTGGGTGTTTGTGGATAATAAAGGATCGTGCAAGAAAAGTACCGAAGTAAAGGTTCCGAAAATATTACGAGGGACTTAGTTAGAGTGATTTACACATACCTCATAATTAATTTATGAAATGTTTGTCACTCTTGATAATTTTGGATGCCTTTAAGTTTGACATCGAGGATTTCTACCCTCAGACTGTGGCACTGCATATTTAGTGTGTACTACAGTAGAAATGAAACTTGTAAGGACCAAAAGAGTGATCGTAGGCTGGAATGTTTGGACAACAATCTCCGGACATTAGAAGCATACGAAATTGCTCATTATCATCGATGATAAAATTTTCTGAATTTTTTTCATTTTTTGTAGATGTATCAAGTTTATTTGGTGAATGCTTTAGCAGTATGCTGCATAGGGAACCACATCACAGTAGTTCTGTTTGACTTTGAAGCCAGTGCTGTGCTCTCTGTAGATCTACAGACTACGGCTATTGGAACTACAGTCTAGCAGACGGTGCCATTGTTTAGAATCTGTAACACTGCAAGTCAAGATTTAGTTTTACAGTTACAGTAAGGTTATAAGTTAAAGCTAAAGGCTGAGGATTAATACTTGGCTTCAATTAGGCCTATGGCTAGGCAAAACTGAGGGAAGGGTACGTGAGGTTGGATACTTTTGGTTTGTAAGTTTGTAGCATAGACGATACCTCACACCATTTCTAATTTTCCAAATATTTCACATGGTTGGAATGCCCCCCCCCCCCCAAAAAAAAAAACAAACAAAATGCAGCTAGCCCAAAGTCCTGATGTCCTGTTCTAGTAAACATCAGCCTCGGAGTCGAAAGACTAATATTTTGGCGGAAGACCAGAAGGGGGCAGAAAGTGTATTGTCAAACTCCTATTTCAGGTCCAAGAAGTCTCAAAAATCGGCTGAAACAGCTTGTGTTTTACCCTCAGAAACCTCTAAAATGCAAAATTCTAAACTTGCCCCCCTAACCCCCACAAGGGCCCCCTTGAATTCCTGCCAAGGAAGGTGATTGCTTCGCGATCGTGATGATGCCTTCGGCATCATATTGGGCCAATATGTTAGCACACCCACTATTTCAATTGGACACCCACAACTGAAATTTCTGCCTCAGAGCCTGCCCAGATTGCATAGTTTGTTAATTGCGAGCGGAATGTAATTGTTAAGTTCGAAATCGCGCGCCAATGCCGCTACAAACTGAATACACACGATACATTTAACTATATGTGTACGTATATACGCATATGTATACTATATTTATGTGTACTACGTACTATATGTACATATAGTGTATGTATGTACACTACACTTATACATATCATACTACTGCCAAAATTTATGTACATTTTTCCTATTTGGCAGGAAATAATCATATTTTGTGTGGTACTCTGTGGGAATTAAGTGGAGGCACATTACAACACAAAATTGAATGGCTGCTGTGTGTGTATTGGATAAGGCTAGCCTAGTTTGCATTGCACAGTACGCCGACAGACCGAGGTACTGTAACCGTTTTGCCACCGCTATGCCGGGATGGAGTCTTGCTCTGTGCGCCGCACACCAAACTGAATTATTGCGCGCCAAATTCATGGTAAAATCAGTATGAAAATTGAAAATGCGCGACTGACAAATTATGCAGTCTGGACTACCCCTAGTAATTACTCCCCTTTTGGTACGTAGGGTGGGGGTCCTCGTTTCTTTAGGGGGGAGGCAGAGAGTCTTTGTTTCTTGGGCTGTTTTGCAACTGTAACTGCAATGAATCATTTCTTTATTGGGTTGGGGGGTTCCTTTTTTCTGCATTTACTTTTTTTTTGCGTTATTATAGTTATTCATTTATGGTAGGGAGTGCATTCTCGACAAGCCCTCTGGCATTTAGAAGCACTTTCTTTCACTTCTCATTATTCTACGTTAGGCCTAATGTGAGGCACTATATTTTCTTGATACTACTGGAGAAAAAAATAAACGAAATGAAATAAGCCTAACTTTAATTAGGCCTATAATGATCATGATACGATACAGTATCCTATATAGGCCTATTCTCAAATTTAGGTTTTGTAATTAAAGTGCAGAAATCTGAATCTCACGACGTATCGGGTAAAGCCTATATGGCTACTAGGCCTAGGCTATGCCATAGCTAGGCCTATGGCTATGCCTAATGTAAAGCCTAACGGCAACCGCTGTGACTGAATCCAGGCATGATACTGGAATACGGCAACTCATAGTCATACTCAGTAACTTACAACGGCAGGGGAATGATCATGATAAAGTGGGGGTTGGCTCGAAGCCTCGCTTGAACCTTCAATAGGGTGATAGGACATTTTAAATACAAGAGTGGCTGTGGAACTGAAAATCCGTGGGAGAGTTGACAAGCTCCAAATGTATGAAGTTCAGGTTGTTCCACGTCTTGCGCTGTGTAGTCCGCTGAATTGGTAGTTCTACAGTAGCGAAACTGCTATTTGTAATTATGTCTGATACTATCTTCAACAGATCTTATGACAAGGGTTGTCAGATTACCGCATAGTAAAGTCACATGATACTGTAGGTGAGTATCCTTAAAATAGAACAATTTGAATATAATTTAACGGAAAGTTAGGGACAGTAATCTGCTCTGTCTATAATGGTATCACTTTAAAATTCTAAGGTTAAAAAATTTTATCAAAGGTTTATGCATTATTCTATCGATCTGTTGTTGAAAATATCGTAAATTTGTCCACTTCAACCTTATATTTAATGAACTAGTCCATTTAAGGTCACGACCTAGCTTAAGCTTCAGCTGTAAACAAAGCTGCAGGGTAGCTGCGAGTGCGAAGTGGACGGAACGGAACAGAAGAACAGATTCAATCTAAAGTTACAACCCTTTCTAATGCTTGATGTTAGCAAACATAAACACTGTGTCCTTTCTGCATCCGGTCAATACAGTGGCAAATTGTTGAAAATCATCTTTCCATATTCTTGGATACCGTGATTCTACCTGCAGTTTGAACTAGGCAAGGCTAGGCTAAGTATTGTTCCACGTTAGGGACGCCTGTGCGAACTGACAGCTGTGTGAGCTACTAGCAATTCCGTATTTTACGAAACGTGAGTGACACATCGCAGACATACGATATCTCGAAAAAGTGAACGTGGAATTTGTTCTCTTCCCTAGCTTTTAAAACTGTGGTAAGTGTCACTATTACTTAGTGCATCTGTCAGGCTAAGCTACTTAGTCACATGAGTCTAGGGAGAGAACGTCATCCCTAAACCCCAAAATACGGTTAAATAGTACTCATTCGTATGATATCCTTGTTATTTTTGATTCGGAGATTGCTTATTTTAGAGGCCACTTAACCCTAACCTAACCCCTAAACTGACTTAACCCTAACCTTATCCCTAACCGAACCCCAGGCAAAATCGGACCCCCAGGTGGAACCCCTGAAAAACCCCGTTTTAACAATAGGGTGACGTTCTCTCCTTAGTCGCATGTTACTTAGGCCACAGGCAGTTCTAGCGTTATATAGTACATACATATATATAAATAGACAAGGTAGCGCACTTCTTCCACACAAAGGCGTTCAGTAGCCAGATTTGGCCTATTTGGCCATATATGCACGAGTACATGGCCAAGTTTTGAGGATTTGGCCATATTAGTGCATTGCATCCAAATCTGGCTACTGAACGCCTTGGTGTGGAAGAAGTGCGCTACCTTGTCTATTTATATATATGTATGGGCTCGAATGGAGAATCCGTGCCCGGAAGTGACGTCCGTGATACGCATAGGTATAGGGTTAGGGTTAGATACGTTAGTAGGCATACGGATAGGGTACGCATACGCATAGGGATAGGGTTACATACATAGTAGGCACACGGATAGCATACGGATAGGGATAGGGTTATACATATGGTACGCATAGAGATAAGGTTAGGGTTATACCCGTAAGGATATACGTATAGAATACGTATACATGTATAATTATAGCCTACGTATACATCTGTAAGTACTTATAATATTTAAAACCATTTGCCGGCAGCTCGGCTCGCAGCGCTATCGGTTAGGGCATAGGATCGCTATACTGAGATTTATACCGCGTTCGTATTCTTGCAATTTTCCGCGTTCAAATCCCACTGCTGCATTCTGTTGAACAGCTTGTCTTGTCACGTTACTGTTGGTTCTTTTAGAACTTAACTTGTCACTGATCTTTTGTAAGTTTTAAGTTATAATTTACGCAACTTCCGGTCACGGATTCTCCATTCGCACCTATGTATGTACTATATAACGCTAGAACTGCCTGTGACTTAGGCCTGACATTATTTAGGCCTAGGCTAGTAATACTAACCAAGGCCTAGGCTCTGCTCTGATAACATTCATCCAGTAGGACCACACCAACAGCCCTTTGTTTGGGGAATTTGTGTGCATTTCCATCAAGATCCAGGGTCCATGCACATAGCCAGGCTGAGTAACCTAGACTGGAAAGTTTGGATCATGGCCACTATGCATCCGGCAGAGTAGTATGATGGTGGTACCATGAGTCTGTCAATTAAGGGAATTTTCACTAAAAGCATACACATAAAGTAGTCATATGTAATTTAAACTTATCAGTTATTCTCATGAACGTGTTTTCTCATAATCCTGAAAGTTAGAGTGAATTTCGTTGGTAAACTTTCAAGAGGCGGAGAAATTTCCACCACAAGTTTCTGATGTGTTAGGTTCAATAACGGTACCTTGAGTCGGTCACCCAAACATTATGAAAGCCCATAAGAGTGTTATCAAGATATATTCCAATAATGATATCACCATTACAAACACAAATCATAAAATGATGGAAGGAGAACATTTGCAGTGATTTGGAGAATTGTTTAAAATAATTTTTTAGGCCATTTAAAGAAGGTCTCAAGCTACCTTTAGGTAACACTACATGTAGGCTAGGCTGGGTAAATTTCTTCAAAAAATGGGAGTAAATGCTTATTTTTGACAGAATTTGAGTTATGGTCATTTCGTGCTGGAGTTTCTCTACTGTCATATGTTTATTTGAAGGCTACAGCACGCATGTGTTACATTTTGTGTGCATTGACCGACTCGTGGTACCGACCGACTCAAGGTACTCTCACTATACAGTTCAATTGTAGGAACACAGGGCTTCTATTGGATTTTTTCCCAAGGGGTCCTCAAACTCATGCAAACTTTTATGTGGAGGGCCCAGTCCAAAATTGGGGATCCCTAGCAGGGTCATCTAGTAAAATTCAGTCATTTCAGTGGCCACATTGTTGCTAATTAGGCCTACTTGCATTACTTTCGTACATCGACAAACGGGCCAAAGTGCATTCCATGTTAGGCCCACGCCAAAGTTTTTTCCCAAAAAACAATAGAAAACATAAGGAAAATTCCAACTCCATGCCGAAGATCTTCAGTTCTGAGTGCACGAAATGCAGACTGGCAAGCGGGGCTACCCTACGTATTTTGCTGCTGCGGTAAAACACTGTAAAAGTGAACAGAGCACAGCCAATTTGTTAATCCCATCCACTGCAGTCAATATACATATATTGAAATCTCAGAAATGGTCAAACTGTGAAGAGGTCTATCTTGGGAAGGTTAAAACAAAGTCAAATAATTCCAACAGATTTTTTATCAGAGAATCATCTTGATCTATTATAGTTGAGAACATGGGCGGCTCTAAGAAATTTTGTTTGGGGGGCAAACTCAAGTCCGTATTCAGGGAGGTTCGGAAGACCCCCCCAGCAATATTAATGGTCAGCTCCGGATAGTAGTATAGCCTCAACAGGAGTTTGCATAGGCGTAGGGGCCCAAGTTGATTTGGGGGGGGGGGGTAACGATCTGCCCAAAAAATAGAAACAAAAATTTCCGCGCGCATCCAAAATGTTAATGTACATATCATATAGGCATGCATCCGTTATCACACCGCATGCCAATTACATACAATAATTTGCCACGTTACTAGCTATTCCATATTGGTTATAATTCTGGGGAAAGTCCTTACAAAAATGCTGCTAATAATCAGTGGTGTAGCCAAGATTTCTCTCATGGGGGTGGGCAGGCACTATGTTGTGTGATTGCCGGCCTGGGGGAGGGGTCTAAGGGGAGGGGGTATTCCCCTCCGCTTTGAAAATTTTTGGAAAAATTAGGTGTCCATACATGTAATCTGGTGCCTCATATGCTACCTTTGAAGTAAAATTTTGTTTAGTTTAGGTACAAAAAAAATCGGCGTCAGTGACGGGGACATGGCCTAATGGCTCCTCAAATACACCACTGATAACCATAATATATAAGTTTAACCATTAAAAACACACTGGTGAATTAATACCAAATATATAGGTACTGGTGCAATCCATATCAGAACTATGCTTTAATTACCAAGGAAGTTTTTTTAAAGTATCGACTTCCGTTAAGCTACATATTGCATTATTTTTCTTTCAGTAGGTGCCCGAAAAATTCTCAGAATATTGCCCGAATTTTCACAAAAATATTTTGTTGGGGGAGCTGCAGCCCCCAGCCCCCTGCCTCCTACGCCTATGGGAGTATGGTTATTATTATGTATTACAGTCATGCCCCATGTAGTTTTCAAAAGCTCTTCACAAACCATTTCAGGCAGTTAGTCATGAGAAGACTACTTTAAAAATAAACACAACCATATAAACCTGTCGCTACCGTACTACCATAGGGGTGGAGTAAGAGCCAGGTGAAATGGGCAAAGCGGCTTGATCCATTTGTATAAAATGAGCCCTACCTTTAAATATTTTATTGTTTCTTTCATTGTGCCACAATATGTTTCAGCTTTGCCAAGAGGCCATAAAATGTTGGTTTTCTGAATTGTTTTCATAAACTAACGAAAATTTCGAGCATGAAGCCACTTGAAAACGATGAAATGATAGCACTAGCAGGGTTTCCTTCAAGGGGGGGACAGGGGGGGATTTGTCACCCCCTTCCCAGAAGAAGGTGGGTAAAATCCCCCCCTAAATATCCATATAAATATAAAAAAATTGTCAATGTTTTGGTTTCTTACTTTAATAAGAAAAAGACACTTTTTCAACAATGTTTGAACTAACATAAATAAATTGCCTTTAAAACCCTTTAAATTGCACCAAATAGGGGCCTTGAAGCAAGCTTTTCTCCCCCTGAACCCACTTGTAACTTTGGCCTAGGTCATTATCAAGTTGGACTCAGGGTTTAGCCGTAATAAATCCCCCCCTTTTTTGAGTTTCTGGCGGAATCCCTGACTAGTATTTTGGATGTCAGCACCGTTCCGAAACGAATTTTTTTACAGGGGGAGGGGAATTCCCCTAAGTTAGAACGACGTCTTATCCTATATACAAATAGCTAGGCCACTAGTCAAAAGTCTCATTACACTGAGCTAAGATTGACTGTTTGGTGTGTTTATTTTAAATCAATTGAAACGGTATACACTTTAGCACAGAGGTGGAGAACCTTTTGCTTATAACAGGCCATTTGACAGTCATAAGACCGCTCGTGGGCCAACGGCGCTGTCAGTTTGGACAAGGGAAGGGAAACCTCTCCTTCTATGGGAAACACAATACTTTTAGACTACATGCCCGTTACAACTTTTTGTAGACAGATGCCTATGCTAATCTGGCCAGGTGACACCCTGGCAAAACTGCTTTTAGTCGTGGATGATAATCAACACGGCTAATGGGCTGTGTATCTAATGACCCCGAAAGCTCTGAAGTGTCTGCAAAGCTATGGGCATTTAACTCCAGCATTAACGTTACACTCTGTAAATGACATTATGATGCCTAAGCTAATCAGATTACAAATATCACAACGTGATCATTTGTTTTTATTACCTTAGCTCGCACTATTACGGCAGGTCCATTTGTGGTGTCTGAAGTATATATACGGTAGTAGCAAACAAGCAACTGAGAAAACGCACGCGAAGCGCACCGAAAAAAATGGCATTTTGAAAGCACTTTATTAATGTTTAACCTTCGCATTGCATTGGAAAGTTATTCACTCCTTTAAGTTTAAGCCCACTCAAGGAAAAGGGAGGGCCTAACCCATCTCGAATTACATGTTTTTTTATTTATTATTTTTATTTTTGAAAATTGAAGACCATGCTTTGCAAACTTTTGGGGGGGGCAAATGCCCCCCCGTGCCCCTATGGCAAGCCGCTAATGGTTGAGAAAACAGCTGTTTTGGTTAAGAAAGGGATGCACAGACCGCCCAAAACTGGGACCATACGGAGACCACCCAAAACCAAAGTCAGTTTTGGGCAGTCTCGTTGAACTCAGAGTCTCGGACCGACAGTTTGGTGGTCATGGAAGCAGTGTCTCTTTGGCCCCAGGTTGTCTAACTATTTTAGACCCAAACCGAGAAAAACAGAAAAAACCAAAACAGATTTATGCAAAATTTTGCTTGACCCAGTGCTCAGTGGCAGAGTGCATGTTTCAGACTTCTTAAGAAATAATCTACAAAAGATCTATATTGAGTATTAGGAAACCCAGTGTTTCTAACAGAATTGAGTGTTCACTCAGTGTTTTCTCCTGTAGAGCTTTCTCAAAGAATGTCACAAATTTGCTGTCTTGTCCATCTGCCTGGCTGCACACATGGCAGTGTCCACATACAAAAGGTATGTAGCGGCCAGGTTGAGGTACCAACACTGGATGCTCCTAGAGGTACTTCCAGTTCAGATGACGAGTTTATTTGTAGAAGAATCACAGACGGAGGCAATTCTTAAGAATATCGAAGTACTGTACTACCTCCGAGGTAGTACAGTTACTTCCATGCTAAGAACCATCAGGAAGTTGACATTTACATGTCTGAAGCTCCGGGAAAGACTTTTGAAACCACCAAAGATATCACGGAGTACTGGAAAACGAGTTTGGGTTTGTACCCTTCTCTGAGCAGAGTACGCTTATTCTACTCTCCATTCAGCCTCCTTTGCCACTTTCGAGCGGTACTTCTCCAATTCCTGGTATACAATTAACACTAAACCCAAGCGATGTTGGCAAACTTCTTAAGAAGTGCCTTGGGCATGACAACTTTCACAGAAGACAAGATGGAAGATATTGTAGACCCTTGCAAACTTACTTTAACTTTTGATTTGCTCTTTAATATTCAGCACTAATTTATGTGTTCGATTTGTGGATTATTGAATAGTAACTATCGCTGAAGTGATTTTACCGGGGTGAACGTAAACGTGATATGAGTTTAAGGTGTAAACTTACCATAATTATCATTGTGGGATGATTCCCAAATTCAATTCCCTTCATTCATATCCCTATCATGGTCAATGGGGAAAGAAAAACATATCTACCTTAATTATGGAAAGGAACTGGTACACTTCAAGTCTATGTGGAATGTTAAGAGGACGTTGAAAAATCATTTAACCGAAATGCAGTTAATGTGTATATTTTTATGTCCAAATTTGTACTTCCAAGATAATATGAGGTGATTTTTAAAAAAAAAATCAAAATGTTAACATAAAGAAGGATTGGAAAGGGCTTGATAAAGTGACATTACTACTACTTTAACAAAATTTGACAAATATATCCTTTAGCTCTGACATGTGGGAGATTTGATTCATAGCTGTGTGGTGTATGCGATCTTAAATAAACTGTATTTTGGCTTTTATTGATTGTACTTTGATCTCAGGTTTGATCCTTCAACTTTTGCTTTGTTGAAAGTCACTATATCTGTTCAAGTTAAATTTAAATTTTCTAGCCCTCCCTCTGGCAGTCTGGTTGATTGTTCTTTGATCTGGTAACTTTTGCTTTGTTGATTGTAATAGGGACATATGCACAGTAAATTGTGTGATTTTCAGTAATAAAGAATATCCTACTAATGGTACGTTTTTGCCGGTAAACATTGCTTTGGATTTTTTGGGTAGGTCTTAGGTGGTCTGTCTTGAAAGCTTTATCGGTTTCGGCAGTTTGACCTACTCCAAAACTGACAACGGTTTGGTCTCAGGTGGTCTTAGCAGGAAGCTTTGTCAGTTTTGGTTGGTCTTGGTCAAGTTCAAACCCACAATTGGGTTCTCCTGACATTAAAACCAGACCAATGCACACCTTCATTGGTTACATGTCCACAGACCTTTAAATATGAATTAAGAACAGTTGTACAATTTATGTAAACAAATTCAATCAACCAGTGTTTTGTTCTTCATGTTTCTACCTGTTATTTTGACGGATTGTTTAGGTAAGTATGCCCCATTGATATGTTAACTATAAATGAAGTTTACAGTATCGCCCGTGCTGAGAGTGGATCCACATTGTGAATTTGATCAGGTTTGGATGGAATGAAATTGGATATGTTACTGTATTTAAAGAGAAACAAAATATTGGTTTTCAATGTAAAGCCATGACATCATGCCTACTTACTCCAAGTTCTCTTTCTGTAGAAAATTCGGTAACTTCAGATGCTTATATCAAGAAACTCCCCCCCCCCCTTCCCAAAAAAAAAAAGAAATTATCTAAAATTTCACGAATGTGTTCGGATTAAGTTCAGGACCAAAAATAAATATTGGTTCAGCATATTTGTTTATTGATAACATGCATAGTGTGTGCATATCTACATTATAACTGAAGGCACTTGTTATTCTGCCAATTGATGTGTCCTGCAGGGGAGTACTGTAAAGTGCTGTAGAATATCTTTTTTAAATTAGTAAGCTGTCTAAAGTGTCTATTGACATATCAGTGAAAATGTAGTATTTATTTCATGATTCTTTTGATACAGACAGTATGACTTAAACTCCTGTA
Source organism: Holothuria leucospilota (assembly GCA_029531755.1). Classification (NCBI taxonomy): domain Eukaryota; kingdom Metazoa; phylum Echinodermata; class Holothuroidea; order Aspidochirotida; family Holothuriidae; genus Holothuria; species Holothuria leucospilota. The sequence continues at coordinate 24,273,872 of CM055980.1, forward strand.
TATGCACATTATTACTCAGTGCAGTTATGATTGTGTTTGCTTCAATTTTCCTTTGACAGTGTTGCCATGGCAACTGAGAATACTGCAATATTTGGTGGGGAATCCATTGCTGATAAAGGATCAAGTCCCAGTTCAGAGCAGGCACCAGTTTATCATGGTACATATGAAAGTAAAGGACAGGTAAGTTTTTGAAAAGGGGATGGAATGTATTCTAGCCTTAAATAAGACATTTTTTAGTCCTTCTATGGGAGGTAATGAAGTTGGATATGTTTGCCATTCACATTTCCTTTATTTGCAATTTGCAGTAAGCGGAGGTGTGCTGTTGAAGTAAACTCTCCAGTCAACTTAGTGTAATTATGAAACTTATGACCACAGTGGTTATTTAATACTTTGTATTTTTTGTGCCAAAGAAAACACTTCAATGGATTTTTTTTTTTTATAAAATGTGCTTTCTACAGTGCAACAGCTTAAAGGGTATGTTGTCACCTTAGTCTTTATTGTAAAATGCAACCTGAGGATGAAACAAACCTTACTACAGTATTTGATAATAACATTGTCAGTAATTGGCTACAGTATACCTGGTTATACTACCCTTTAAGAGTGAAATACTGTACTGTGCTGGAGTACTTATCATTCACTTGTTCCTGTGTCTCCATGAATGGCATTTTTGTAATTCATATGGAAGAAGAGATCAGGTTTTTCATTTGTTGACATCTCTGGCAACACTACACATACACTGTAAAAAAACTGTCTGTAAAATTTTGTTAAATTGTAAAAAAACAAAAAATAGAGAAATACAATCCGTAAAAGTGCTGTTAATTTTTTTTACTAATTGACATTGCCTTTTTTGTATATTCATTTTGAAAATTTCTTTACATTTTATTCAGTAGATTTACAGAAATGTTTAGCATTTGAGCCAGACATTTGTAAGGGGGCGGTATAGGGAATGGGGGATATGGGGGCTGCTAAATATAGTGAAAGCATTCACAATTTCACTTTTCATAGAGAATACTAAAACCTGTACACAGCCAAAAAGTTGGAATGGGAGCCATGGCTCACCTCATGGCTATGCTCCTGGTGCGGTTTAAAGTACAATACCATTGTGTCAGATAGGTTCCATCTTTGACCCCTTTTTTCCGCATTGAAAATGTTACCTCTTAAAATGTAGGCATCTTCCATAATTTTTCCTTTTCTCTCACACTCTGAAAGCAAGTTGCTAGAAGAAAGAAATATATCTTTTATGACTTCATTTAAAGTTATGCCCCTTCCCCTCTAACATCTAACCCTGCACTCAAAACTGAGTTAGTACTGTATACCAAATGATAAACCAGTTGGCAATCTCATCTCTCTTGTAAAGATGTGTTGAAGAAAATAAACAATGTTATATGTTTTTAATAATATGATGTCCTTATAGATCACATAATGACCTTAAAGATGAATTTCATGTAATACTTGTTTTTCTTCACAAATTCATCTCTTGTTTCCTGTTACCTTTATAGAAGTACACCCTGTATGGCTTCATCAGTGTCATAGTTTTAATGGTTGTGGTGAGTTTTGGATCCTTTCACTAAATTAATTTCTTAGAATGTTTTTCATTTTTCACACATGCAACTTTAAAATAAAGGCAAAAATTCCCATGTGAGAAATAAGTTGCATTGTGTAAATGACTGATAGAATCTTTAAAATCATAGCTCTATGTGTAGTTGACAGCTTACAGTAAACAAAACTGAACAATGAACATTCAGAAATGTTACTTACTGTAAACCAATTGTTATACATTTCCTAGCTCTTAAATCTTTTTTTGTCGTGAATCCTGTGTTATGTCATGAACTGAATATCATAGTTGTAGGGAGATGTCAGCAAAAAAAAAAAAATCAGTTTTCATGTGTGAAAGAGGAACTAAATCTACGCAATTTGGTGAAACTTCCATTCAAATTGGACATGTAGTACTCGAGATGTCAGCAAATGAAGTTACTACACTTGTGACCCAAAGTGAGCTTGACTCAAGCAGGGGTTATATCACTTCCTCACATTGATGAGAAATGCTTTGTTTCCTTTGTTTTGCAGTCTGTTGTGCTGACCTTGAAGTTAACAGGGATATAACCTCCCCATAAGAAATGTGAAGTTTGTAAAATTCCATGCCTCTCATGCAATCACATTCCGATAATATGGGATTGTAGAGGAGAAAACTGGTTGTAAAGTTTAACTGGTTGTAAAGTTTAAAGAAAAACAAAAGACTGCTAATTAATGTGAGGCTATGATGTCATATGTGCTTGCATCAAGTTCACTTTGTGTTGAAAATGTGACAACTTTAACTGCTAATATCTTGAGAACCACACATCAGATTGCAATGCAAATTTCACCAGAATGCATGAAATAAGTACCACCTCTAACATATCAAAACTTGATTTGAGCTTAGACTCTTCTTTTACAAGGAAAGTAACGGACATGTTAAGCTTAGTTGTAAGGGTCATACAGACCTGGGTGTCGCATTGCAAAATGATGCAGTATGATTAACAGTTGACTAGGCCATGCCTGTTCATGCTAGCATCTGAGTAAATAGACTGATGTGATTGAAAAGAACATCAAATGTTAAAATTTAATAAACAGGTTTTTAGGTGCAATGTCACCTGCAGGCAATGCATTTCTAAAAGATTGTACTTTTTTAGACTACTTACATTTTTTGCATTGAATTGGGGCTGTTTATATTGTCTAGTGGAGGCCAAAATGTGCTATGCATGTCAAGCTTTAATCCTCTGGTGACTGTGCCGGCAATTTTTGGGGAATGTGTTAGACCATTTTACATCGCTTATAAGAGAGAATGTTAGAGTTTCTTGCATGATTTCTGTCGTTGTGCTGCTAAAACATAGGTATACAAGCCAGGGGGTGGGGGGTTAAAGCCTCCATGGACTTTGGGAAAATATATTTCTAAGGCAGATTTTTTTTTTAAAAAAAAAAGTGAGCCATTTTTTCTGGCTATGAAGGTTTCTCTCTGGCAGAAATGGCCTAGGCCCCCCCCCCCCAACTCTAAGGAAAAAAATCCCCTGTATGTCTAGGCTGTGAGGGGAAACCCTGGGAAGGTGTTTAGATGAGTTTACCCCAGACACTGATAGTTTTAGCAGAATGCTTGTATTTACTGGCCTAGCTTTGTGATTGTTTGTTTTTATATATGGTCAATCAATATAAAAATTGGTATCTTTGAAAAACTAGTATGTTACATCAAGACATGTATCCTCAAAAAAACTCATGATATACAGGTATTTTTTAATTCCTGCTCCCCATGTGTACTGCAAGTACATTATATGGTATTTTCTGAGTGGAGTTAGAGTTAGATGAGGTTTTACGGCTCAGTTTCTAACCAGTTAGTTTAAGTCGGGCCGGCCAAGGCCTTTTTTCCAGTTGTGGCTCACTAGCTTGTTTTCCCTACTCCACTGCTTATGCTGAGCACCAAGCACAATATTCTCTGAGTGGATTGTACACCATTCTGATAGATTTAAGCTGCTTGAACTATGTCTTGATGACATATGAGCAGATTAAACTTCAAGTACAAGGAATCTATTTGTGTAACAGTATCTGGTGTCACAGTGCTGTGGTGAATCTGGTGAACTTTGTTGTGGCAGTCCCTGTCTGCACTGTTGTGCCTCTTTGGGGTCATAACTCCATTTAGGAGTAGTTTCAGGTGATTGCCTGGGGCAGAAGATGGCCTGCAGGACTTTTTCCTCAAGAAGAGCTCTTTATCAAAAATTCCATAAAACAAGTATCATATTTTGATATGTACATTCATTCTCTGTGCACCATCCCCCACCGCTCACCCACAAGATGAAACTTACCGATGTAGAATGTGTTATTTCTGTACAGTCAGTGAAATATTATCTTAGATTAAGTGTCCGCACTCTGTATTCCATAAATTGGGTAGGGACATGAAGAGTGTGTCTTTATACACTTTTGTAGATAATTTATAACTGATGTTATATTTTTATATGATTAATGACTTATTATTCTTGCTATGCCATTCTTCATTTCAGATTGCATTCATACTCTGCATCAAACAAGGCGTATCTAGTACCCAAGGCTTCCTGTTCTTTCTTCTTGCTTTAAATCTGGTTGGCTTCATATTTATTGAAATCATGATTGTAAGTACAGTACCTTTGCTATTAAAATGGATCAGACCTTATTTCAGCAAATATTTCTTTCTTTTTTGAACCTAGCTACAAAAGTGGATACAGAAATTATAACAGCATAGAAACTCTTTCATTGAAATGTTAAGTTACTAATTAATACACATATATAACGCAAAAGTACACAAGCAGCAAGAATCTTGAGTTAAAATACAAGGTCGACTCACAGGAGATAAAACAGTGGGAAAGAATAAGCAAGTTTGGTAACTTCGCTATACAAGGCATGCTGGGAAGGAAAGTGTACCACCACAGAGACTGCTTGTGTAAGACTTATATTGTGTAGCCTTATAAAGCAGGCACAATTTTCAAGTTTAAAATTATGGTTCACTTGAATCTGTCTCTGGTGAAAGAAATTCCTTTTGAAAGAAAATTCTTTTTTGAAGTGAGTGTCTTGAACTTGTACCACAAAAGTTAAAAAGTATGACATTTTATTGTGGAAAGAAATGAAAACAGAAGTTCAAAGCATTTGTGTCTGTGAGAAACCATCCACAGACTTGGTCTGTGGTGCAACAAAATCCCTGGATTGTGAATACCCACACTCTATTAATCAACAGCCAATAATTGCTAAGCAGTGTTAATTAATAAGCAATTGCTTCATTTTGATAACAAATAACTGTTAAAATTGACTTTAAAAGTATTTTTAAAAGATGTATCTGTTGGCACAGCATTAGAAAATATTGATGCACAGCTGTTGCAAATTGAAATGAAAATTTATTTGCAACTGAAGTTTACAGGGTCACAAATTGTGGTGCTAGTGGGATTGTTTCATCCTATGTAGTCCTCAGGCAAGGTTTATTATTTTGTGCTCAGAAAGAATGGTAATACACTAATACTATACCCATATCTTTGTGGTTTGCTGTAAAGAATAATCTGTGTGTGGGATTATCTGTCAGTGGTGATAAATATATGGGTTGGATGGTAACTGTATATGTTGGTAGAGATTCTGGTCATCACACAATGGAGTATTCAAAGGGGTAACAATATACCTTGATAAACATTGTAAATTTTGTTTTACCTTTTATAAAGGTCTTGGTAGGCAGTACTAAGAGCTGTGTAGGTTACAGGGTAACACAGACAGAACTGCAGCAAAAAAAAAAAATTGTCATGGTGATTAAGAGTTTGATTTCCTGCATAGACCCTTTTCCTAATAGCAATTGCAATGGATTGTAGGACAACGTTCTGGTAGGCGATGTTGTTGTCAATGGCATTTTGCTGTGGCAAAAAACGATGCACACCAAAATTCTATCCCACAGTTCTTTGTAATTCCTATTGGGAAAAGAGTCTATTCTGGGGTATTTGAGATTTCAAATCTTGTCTCACAGTGGTGACCCATGCATGGAAGATAAAGAATTTAAGTAGTTCTACCACTGAGAATCAGGCTTGGGTGGGTTTACCTTACCTTATAGACTTGGGTGACTTCATTACCTGTGGCTCTATAAGTTGCAACTTTGATTGAAGTCACAACTCTTGTAATGATGTTATAACTGATGTAGGAACACATAACTCAGCTGCCATAAGCTGTCAGTGCGAGCCAATGAATATTAATACACCAGTAGGCTTACACTACAGGCATTTCAATGGCTTTGGTGTGCAAGGGCCACAGTGTCAGTGAATTGTTTAGACCAGTTGAGAGGAGAACTTGTGATTGAATGAAGAAAAAGCCCAATAGAGCCACTTGTGTTTCAATGCTATGAAATAGCTCTTATGATAACTCCAAAATATGATTTTTATACATATTTTGTACAGTACTGAAGATTCCCAGTGAGTCATGAATAAAAGGAAAGTGCTTAGCTTCTCGATTCCTGGCCAGGAGTCATGACTCTGAAGTAGAGGCAGGTAATCCACCCAAGCCTTTTACCTGACTCCACTCCAAAGTCATTATCTCCTTGCTGAGGGTTGAGCAGTTGTGACCCCACTCTCCTTGGAGTTGTGACTCATAAATAATTTTTAGTATTGTCACAAACATGCTTAAAAATCAATTTTTTTAGTAAAAGGTCCACATTTGTGGTTTTTTTCAAGTTTTCATGATTTTTTTTGACAAAACTCAATCTGTAAGTCTAATTCTTTTGCTGATCACAAGTTTTCCCATTGGTGGACTGCTTCAATCCTGCAACACTGGCAATGTGGTGGCTTTGCCATGGAAATGCCTATAGTGTATAGTCTTTCTTGTGTAGTAATATTGAGTAATAGGCTGGTTAACAACATTCTATAGCTGATGTGCTATATGAATCTGCGGCAGTTATTGCATCAGTGTTAGAGTCGTGGCACCATACAGGATCGCAACTATTGAAGCTGCCTGTGCCGAAATTAAAGAAGAATGGAGTCAATCAAGCCCACTGAAATAAGTGAAAATAGAAAGAAACACAAAATCTGTCCAATACCCATGAGCTTATGACATAATAACATTGAACTTCTTCAAGTGTTGGCTGTATGTTTCAGATTTTGCATTGTCCAACCCTTGCAGAGAGACAGAGTATAGCTAGACTATTGATGTTTTGTAAGATCCAGAATCAACTAGTCACCATTGATCCAACTATGCATCTTATCTCTAAAAATGATAAACTCCCCACTCGTAGTGAAAACTCCCAAGCGTACTTTATTCCTAGCTCTACTAGAGACTATTATAAGATGTACTTTTCCCCATACCATACGTGAATGGAACTGTCTACCTGAGGATATCATAAAGGCTCCCTCCTTAAGTGTTTTTAAGGATAAAATCCATGTAGGATAGTTGTGCCCACATAGCCAATATGCCTCTCCAGTGCAGGAGTCTTCACTTTTGAAGTTGACACTATACCAGATGAAAATGAAGCACTTTTTACAAGTCAGCTTGTTTGGAAAATGACAGCTTCCTTGTGAATCATAATTTTTCTTTGATCATACTAAAGTTTAAGTTTTTCCATCTTCTTTTAACTTCATAACTTTTTCATTTTTTTCTCTACAGTTAAGAATGATAAGAAGTGGTGATCTTGCAAAGGAGAAGGCATGGTTCCTTTATTTCCTGGGAGCGTGTACAATTGCAGAAGCCTTGTTTGTGGATATTGTGGTCATGAACTAACTGGCACCACTAGTGACTGGTAGAAAGATGTTGTGATTGTGACTCTGTGTGTCAGTTTGAGGATGCACAATCAGCCCATTTCTGGATTAAATGAAAATATTTTGTACTACATATTCATTATAGGGCAATGGTAATTTTGGTAAATTTTGTATTTTGCCTTTTTAAGGCACCAGTTTTTATGCTCAATACTGAAGACATCGCAGTTTTACACATTTCAGACAAAACATGATTTTGTTGTTGCAATAGAAAGGGTCCAAGTCACTAACCTTAAGTGCAATCGAAAAGTGACTTCACTCAATTTCAAAGACAAAGTAAGTCTCCAAAGATGTATGTCACTAGCAGTAGTATGTGCTGTGATAGTTTGGTATACATAATGTCCAAAGACGTTCTACAGAACTGTGTGAAATTTCCTTGGTCCTGATAGACTGGAGGTTCCGTATGGACCGTGCAGAACTTGCTGGGTCTTTGTTTATATGCAAGGAGTTTCTTAATGAACCTTGTAGAACCTCCATGGTAGAACTGCCGTGATAGTTATGTCTTCTCTGTCATGGTGAAATGTATCAAAGATGCTTCTAATTGGTTTGTGCTTGGTGCTCAGCTTAATCAATGGAGTAGGGAAAACAAGCCAGTGAGCCACAACTGGAAAAAAGGCAGTGGCCGGCCTGACTTAAACCAATTGGTTAGAAACTGAGCCGTAAAACTTCATCTGACTTTAACTCTAATTGTTTTGTGTACAGTTGAGCTCAAACCATCATGACAAACAAACTTATCGCAATATTTTACGAATGGTTCTGCATAGTAATTAAATTTTGCATGATTCCATGATTATAATTTATTTGACCAATTGCTGCCTTTTGTTGTGTACTTTTATTTGGTTTGAGATTTATTGTGATAGAATGTACCTAGAGAGAAGATTGATGCAACTGAGAGAAGTTTGCTGATAATGAGATGTGAGTTTGGCTTCTCAAACAGTGCTACAACCATAGAAATTAAAGTAAGGGAGAATGATGTCTGGCCATCTGGACTGAAGCCACTCATATGGCTCCCTGTAGGGCATCAAAGCAACAGTGTATGATACAGACAGTGTTACCTTGGTTTTGCCCCGGTTGTTTTTTGGAGAAACTACTAGTTTTCAAGTAAGAAGTGTATAACAAAACACTTAAGGCACCATTATTCATTTCTGTTGTGAAAATTATTCACAATCTTCCGAAAATAGATAAAATGACATTTATCTTCTGAAGTGGAATGTACATTGTAGGAACGGAGACATATCAATCAACAAACTTTTTGCCGTGCAGTGGAAGGGCACTCACAATTTTTGTGGCTTCAGTGGTTAAACACGCAGCTGTGCACTGTGTCAGAGTTCTCCCTTACTTTAATTTCTGCGGCTATGACAAGTCTGTGAAACCTTAAAGGTATGTCCAGATGGTACAAATTCTCCCTTCAATTCTCCCTTCAAAGTTTTCTGTTAGCCCCTCCTACAATCCCATCATTTACCTCTATCACCTTTCACAATATATTTACATTGCTTGCAGTCAAATCTTTTCTGCTGATGACACAGTAGCATGCGATCTCTTCAAAAAAAAGCAAAGTCGGCTAGTTAACTGGTCCACCCTGGGGCGCTTCAGTCTGGTGTGCAACTGACTTTGTCGGCTGGGCAATTAATTTTGAAGGTAAGCCAAATGTCAGGTGGGAGGAAAGGCGGAGTACCTGGAGAAAAACCCATGTACATGGAGCGGGATTCGAACCAAAGCACATGTGAAACACATTGGTGCACAGCAGCTGGAATAGACCACTCTGCCACTCGACTCAGAGAGCCCTTTCCACACAAAATATTATATACCACTGTTCATGGGAAGGTGCACAACTGTGGGAGTCTGTCACCAGCAGAGCAGTCACATTTTCATTGAGCATGAAATGTAAGCAGAAAAATTCCTATTGATACTTAGTCCTTACATTCGCAATATTTCAGCTGGAATAAAATCTTTCATTTTCTAAGATTAATTTTAACTTTAATGATAGCAGGGAGGGTTAAGAAAATAGTTCATTGTAAACTTCCAAGTTTACTTGATGAGGACAGATAGAAGCGAAGAAACAGCCTTATTTTACCAACTCAGGATCTCTCCCTGGAATAATTTAACTGCACATTTTTATGGGGGAAATCTTTTTAAGGCAGTTGAAGTGCTCATGTTGTGCCAAAATAGCCACATGTAACATTCATGGCAATTTCCTTAGCCCTTTGAATAAATTTCCTTAAAAACTGTTTGGAAAGCCAAAAGGGTGTTCCCATTATATCATGAAGATGGCAATATGGGCCATCATAGGAGGTATTTGAAACGGAAGAAGTCCGACTTAAATTAGGTTTTGTTTATGATCTTTTAACGATGGCATTTATCATAATTATCATTGTTGATTTATTACAGAATAAAGGGGAAGTACAAGGAGGGTGGAGAGATTTGTCACCAAGAGATTCATTGCAAGTTAAAGGTACATTCCTTCAAATATCCAAAATGAATTCATCTTGCTAATTTAGTTTTTGATCTTTTGAAATTATGCAGCAGTTAACCATGGGTTAACTTCTGCTGTGGGTCCCACACCAAAGGTTTGTGGACATGTAACCAAAACAGCTCTTATGCTCAGTGGCAGATTAAGATCCCCAGATGAAAAATCCATAAGAATTGTTTGAATATCTTTTACCGTTCTCAAGATATATCTCTTCAAAGTTTGATCATCTCAGAGATTCTCATTTGCTATGCCAAGTACTGATGTGAATTGTTCCAGAGGGGGTGTATTTCTTTTTTGAATCCATTATAAACTATACATTCATTTCTTACCAGCTAGTTTCTAGTTTGGTGTTTAATGTGGATATTTTCAAAGTAGTCAGTAGCAACTTCCAAAATAAACCTCTCAGCGCATGCCAGCATCACAGCTGTCCTTGGAAATGAAAGTTAAAGAAACAAAGGATAACATAAGACATTTCATGAGTCCCTCTTTCCACATCACAAATTTGCATATGTAGCTCATGTTTATTCATTATGAAATTGCAAAAGCAGCAATGGTATTGTAAAGTGGTCAATATTTGATGGATTTTAATGAAACCTGTGACTATTTTTATTGTTTTTGTGCTTCTTACATCAAATAGGAAGGTATGATATTTACATGTCCACAGACCTTTAAGGAAGGAAGGAAGGAAGGAGGGGTGGAATATATAGCAATTTACAGTGCAAGGTCACATTTTAGAGATTAGGAAAGATGGCTTCATCATGCAAATGATTCACAGTTGTCATTATTTTTGCTTTTACTAGAGAGCAAAGGTGGGTGGAGGGGGGGGAGAAAACATCTAGAGGTACTATGCAGAGTGACAAGTTTCAGATCTCAATAGATAGCAAGTTTTTTTCAAGATTTATTAGTTGGTCTTTATGATATTTTAGCCATGGACTTCATTTATGGGTGGTTGTTGCTGTTCTTGCTTCATTAAAAAGCAAGCTGAAGGGGGGGGGGGGTGGAGAGGGTGCATGTATATTTGAGAGGTACAGAATAGAGTTTCAAGTTTTGATGTATGCAGATAAACTTATATTCAGAATAAATTTACCTCAGTTGACTGAGTACTTGATCTGCTGAAATTACAAAGAGGTCAGCCATGGGCTTATCCTTTGTTTGCTGGAGGGCAGGTGGTTGAGCACCTAGTCAAATGGGATGTTTTTCTGGGGGGCAGGGGTAGCCACTTTTGCCTGTGGATCCCTGGCAAACTGAGAAAACTGCCTGACTTTTTTGCCAATATCCTGCCAGTACTCCCAGGGTTACTGCACCCTAGCCTAGCTTATGGGGGGGGGGGGTGGAGGAGCCCAGGTTAAACTCCTCAAGAGTGCAAAATGGCAGATTTGGACCCTGAGAACAGAAAAGTATTCAGAACTAATTGACCTTTAGAAATGTTGCAAATTTGGACCACATGCATACATGTCTGATTGTCACATCTTCATTTAGGAGTGTGTGCTGGGGGGTGGGGGGGGGGAGGAGCTTGTTGTACAGAGGTATGGTGCATGGTGCAAAGAGACATGTTATGATACCCAGAGATAATGTAATTAAGTCATATAATAGCAAGATTTAGAGGTGGAAAGTGCTTATCTCTCTTTAGATCAGGTCAGTATTTGAATGAGAACAAACGAGCTTCTCTCTGACCGAAAATGAATTAACTATGTGAAGAGTGGCGCAGTTCAAACTTATGTCCGATAGAAATAATTACATTCCTTATGAAGGAGTAACAGTTGTAATTGATATGAATGTTTATACTTTTACAGAAAATAATATTACAAAGAAGTGGTAATCACAACCTTGTGCGATTCATTTTAAGTTCTGTGGTCTTATTTGTAGGGAGTAGCAGTAGGCAGTTTGGGGTTTGGACAGGGTTAAGAATATGATTGGGAGGGGATACTTTGTATAAAGTGCATTCTCAATAGACAGTAGAAACTTCTGCCAGTCCAAATTCAGACAATAACACTTTGATTTCCCAATTATGTCAGCTTTGTCAAGATTTAAGATTGTCAAGAAAATTGGTATTTTTGCTATTTTGCAACAAAATCGAGGAGGAAAATATCGGATTAGCACTGGAAGACCCCACTATCGTCCACCATAGACTATACAGTTACCCCAGTTTGAATTAGTGTACCCCAGTATCCTAATTAATGAATGGTTCCTTTTAAATCATGTGATAATATTTTTATAGTACGAAATGGTTCAATTCATGCAGAATAATTAACTTTAAAGGGCGCGTCAATTCAATCCGAAATCCGATCCAAATTTTTCTAAACTCCCGGACCACTAGTTTTTTATTCAGACTTTGCTTTAAGGATGGTCGCGCTTTATCGATAACTAGTCCTAGTTTGTCTCACAATAAACTGTTCTGCTACCATTATATAACTTATACCGCTCTGTGGAGCGGTATTTGTTCGAAAATCAATCCGATTTTTGCACGCGTGTCCGATAAACGCTGTCTGCCAATGTGCGTCACAAAATACATTTCATTTTCGTAGTCCTCTGATGCAAATCATATATTTACACAGGTTGGCAAATTTTTGGCTCTTTCCCACCAGGGATGGAGAAGATTTTAACTAAAACTCACAAAAATCGGACCGTAATCCTATCCGAAATCGCTCTAGTGTGACCTGCGCTTAATATGAACTCATTTTGTTCGGATAATCAGGAAAGATATTTGAAATAAGTGGAAATTTGTATGAGGTAGCTGATGTTTTAATTTTGGGGTGACTGCACTTTACCTTTAACATGCGTACAATGTGAAAAGCAATGAGTAAAACATACCATATAAGTAATGTAGTTAAATGGTAATCTTACTGGGAGGGCGTTTTTTTTTTTTCAGAGTAAACGACTACAGGTGAAGATGGGTTTTAGTTTCTTCTACAAACATTTTGCTGAATAAATTTTTCTCTACTCTTTATTTTTGGAAGTTATATGATGTAGGGAAGTGACATTTTTGGCAACCTGGGAAGGGGAGGGCCGGGGCATTTTGGCATAAAATTGTTCGCTAACTGTGGCAGTGGGTTAGTTAGTTAGATGAGGTTGTTTAACGGCCCAGTTTCCAACCAACTGGTTCAAGTCGAGCCGGCCACGGTCTTTTTTCCAGTTGTGGCTTACTGGCTTGGGAGTAACGATAGCTTCTTTTCACTTAGACTACCTCAGGTTCAGAGCATGGAGTCTCGTAGTAACTCCATGCTCAGACTCAGTAACACGGGCCCTGGAGCTAAAATTTGAAATCTCATATATGCACTTGGTGTTCAAGATAACACTAGAATGACAATTTAAAGAGGGATTTGCATCATCCCAAGTATGACTTTTACTTGGTGGTAAGCCCCGCCCATAATTTTCTTTACTGCTTCTCCTTGTGCAGGCACAAACATAGTTCACAAACATAGTTCATAATCAAAACATTCTCTGTGCGTTCTGTGTAATATAAGCTGCTCTGCCTCTTTTGAATTTTGTAACTCTAATGTCAATCAAAGAGTAGTCACCAATTGAGACTTTTACTTACCCCTGTGTTAAAGTCATACTTGGGGTGATGCAATTCTGTCTTTAAGCTCTCAGGGGCATAATTTAAAGTCCAAATTTATTTTTTCCTAGACTGTTGAATTCTCCTAAGTTTACTCCTAGTCCCTCCTCGAATTTAAAGGCATTTTCCAGTGGCTTTTCACAAGGGTCCCATGTGAAAGAGAAAAAAAATTCAGTTCATACCCTCTAAACCCCGTAGCAATACTCTTTTCCCAACTCGAGATATCTAATATTAAAGACTACTTATTTTTGTCAAAAAATACCTACAGTTCTCATCAAGGTCACTGAATGTTATGTAAAGTGGGCACATTGCCTCAGATTTCTTTTGTTTTCCTTTATAATTGAATGTCCTGTTGTCCTTGTAATTTGATACTGTTGGAATGTGTGAATATCTTTCCATGTAGGTTTAGCATAAATCTACACAATATATACGGCATAAAAACAAAGTTGCTAAATATTCCCTACACCAGTGTCAATATTATCATAAAGAGATTCAATGCTTTGTCAAATTAATGTGCCGCGATGACATCACAGATTTCCCGTAATGCACTTTATCTTGAGAAAAAATTGCATTTCTTGAAAATTAGTATCTTCCAAACGCTACAAGCTATTGAGATGCCGTTTTTACCTCCTAGAAGAGAAAAGTTTCCTGCATTTTTTGAAGTCATTGATTGTTGTCACTGGCAAATCCCTTTAAAGGGGAATTTTGATGATCCCAGACAGTTCTAATTCTCCCAACTATGCAACTTCTAGCTCCTCCCATAACTGTATGAAGCTCGTCCTTGTGCAGGAATAAACCTGTTTTATTGCTTAAGGCCATGTCCTGGTGAGCATACAAGGCTATAAAATGTAATAAAAGCACTCTCTCTGCCTTGTGTGGAATGTGAGCTACTCTGCATCTTTCAAATTTTCAAACTTTGATGTAATCAAAGAACAGTCACCAACTGAGAATTTTGAAACCCCCACAATAAAAATATACTTTGGGGTGATGACTGTCTGTCTTTAAAACATTGCTGACGTTCAGGCCGTTTAAACTTTAGTTTCCAAACAAACTTGAAGACCTATAGGACTACATGTAGTGTAACTGCCGGGGGGAGGGGTGAAGAAGTAAGTTTGCCCCCTGAGAAGTTTGAGAACAAATATCACTTTACCTTAAGCATGCCTCACTGAAAAGTATTTCGACTTGTTTGAATAACCAAAAAGCTATTTAGCCCCTTCAACATTTTGTCTGTGAACAATGGTCCTATATATACAGGTACTCGGTATACTTGAAGTAAATACATTACACAGGATGCGGAAGGCCATTGTGAAAATGTGCTGGTCTTGCCGAGTTTGTGAGAATGGTGCTCAACTGTGACAGGATGTTGGCTGTACTGTAGAGTGACTGAGCGATCGATAAAGCTTCAGTCTCATTCACATATTATACGGCATACCCAGATAAGAGTGGTGAATGCTTTCAGTATCCGGATATGTGTGATACTGTGGGCCCTGTATGAGCGGTTGTTGAATAACGCGCTTTCCAAACTCTACAAAGGGACAATTTGTAGCAGGTCTGTGCATATGTTACTATTCTTTGTTTTACTCCTGTATTCGTTATATTTGGATCTACGCACTTCTTGGAGTTTGTGCCTAAATTGTGTGCAGCTTTTCTTGGAGTTTGTGCCTAAACTGAGTGCAGCTGCTTAATGCAAACACTAGTATGGATACAGAGCAACCGGCCCATGTGAGGGAATTGACCCTAACCACAAAATTCTTGTAGGGCCCTATTTCTGTGACCCTGACGTGTTCAGACCTACCCGTGTACTGTGATTCTAGTCTTTGTGCTCAAAGAAAAGTGTGGACAATTAGGGAAAATCTGCTTACTGGAGATTTTTGTTGTTTACCTCTGCTGGGTCCGCAGTAGCCACTGTCGTTAAAGACTGAAAAGGAAAACATATTACCTATAGCTTCACTGACTTCCACCACTAGCTATCTCCATACTTCAACGCGGATCACTGCACGACAAGGAAAGATGAGACGGCATTAACCTGTAAGGGTTAGGCTTAGATTGACTGTATTTTGTTGGAGAACATTAAAAAATGGATCAAAGTTATGGATGGAGAAAAGAAGATGATGCAATAGAAAAAATTACTTTTAAGGAACTTTTAAGCGATTTAGGAGAAACTACTCTTAAGTATCATGACGTAGAGGTTGATGATCGAAGAGAAACAGCATCACCTGGTGAAGACGATGATTTGGATTGGATTAGTGAGCTTGATGACGATAATGAGTCAGATGATCGAATCCAAACAGTCCAGCTTATTAAAGAAATTAATGACCCATCCAGGGAAGGTACGATTAAGAAACTTACAAAATTTAACGCCAGCCAGAAACTGGGAAACGACGCATTCGGTAGATTAGCGACAGCTGAGGATCATGACGATGAACGAGATGATGAAACCCAAACAGGCAAGCGAGCTAGGGAACTCGATGACAAACCTAGTAAAGTTAGGAAGAAGCGATGGAGAAAATTTATCTGGAGCGAGAAAGATGGAGGCAGCGGAGAATTTGCTGGATACGCGAAGTCCTCGCAGACGATTCTTATGTCAGGATCAACTTCCGGCATTGACTGGAGGGTGAAACGGTCAGACCACACTACTGACCGTCGGGTAGATGTTATACTCAGACCGGACCGCGAACCAAGAATAGATGAGGTGGTGTTAGTTATTGAAAAAGTTGTAACTTCACTTTTTGAGAAAAAATACATCGATGAAATTGACCAAAATTGTGTCAAAATTTGTTTGGCACCCCAAGGATTGGATCCTATCACACTTTGGATTGGAGATCCGAAGTCATTCGTCCTCGCTGACTTCATGACAACAGTTGGTATTGAATTGGAGGGGGACAACAAGATTTCTTATCACTTTGGAATTACCGTCAGGTTGTCACGGGCGGATGAAAATGACAGAATAACCTCGGAGAACGTGACGACATTTGTAACGTCAAAGCAAGACATCATCACGCCTAGCAGTCAAAATGTCGATGGTTTAGATTTAGCGAGATCAATTATGCTTATTATGTACCATCCTTCGTATGAAAATCACCCTCAGTACACTGAGATGAAAAAACGCGGTCGACGTCCGAGTCCACTGTTAGATCAGTTTTGCCAAGAGTTCCACGAGAAGGCAGGTGTACCCGTCAAAAAACGCTTTACCTACTCCGAGTTTGATACTTTTCAGAAGACACTTCCTGATAGATATAGACTGGTTATTCTTGGTGATCCGTGGTCCCGAAAAATTTTGTATGCCGGTCCCCCAGCCGAATCGAATATTTACGTTTTCAACTATGAAGATCGTTACTATGTAGTGAGAAAACCTGAGAAATTTTATTCGTTGCCGTACTTTTGCGAAAAGTGTTTAAAAGGACATAAAAATCGGGATCATATCTGTAAGCAAGAGTTCTTGTAGACAACACCTACGGGTTCGAATATCGGGGGACTGTTGAGATTATTTTATTTTTACTTTATTGATTTTTTTCAGGAGATACAAGCAAAGTTGCTTTGTGAAGTCAAGGTGGGGGGGGGGGGGGGGGATGAGTTATGGGTTCAAGTAGGTTCAAGGACGGTATTTCATGTTCCTCTGTCAAAATTCAGGAAAATGACCTTGATATGATTTTGATTTTAATTGATTCAATTGATGTAATTTTTATTTATTTTTGAATTATTTTGACTTTGAACTTCATTCTCGAAAAGTGCGTCACATGATAGATTTGTAGTATTTGATTGGTCGTATGATTCATGATCTGCCCTGCAGTGTAAAAAGCACTAACCAGAAAGACTTAATAATTATAGACAGGTGTCGCCGAATTTGGTTGGAGAAAATGGTGATAATGAAAGCTGCGTCACAACGTCAACGTCCAAAGCTTTAGTATATTTATATAGGCTAATATAGATAAAAAAAAATGTTAGGCCTTCAGGGGAGGATGGAGAGGAGGTCATAAAATTATAGATGAATTACTTGATTACCTCAGACTCTAACCAACTTGAAGGGAACGTGTGATCATTCCAGTGTGAATTTTTATAACTGCAAGGGTACTTTAAACCGCGTTTGGTTTGTCTCATGCAAGTATTAATATATGAAGGACTGTAGACATGTAAATGTGCGAACTTACATATTTGATGTAAAATGCTTTAAAAATGTATCAGTAGCCACAAATGCCATCAGAATTTATCCAATATTGACCATTTCAAAAGACAGTTACTGTACTGCATGCCTTGACACATACATAATGAATAGACATGACCTTCATATGCAAATTCGTGACGTAGGAGACTCACGTTATATGTCTTATGTCATCCATTGTTTAAACGTCCTTCCGAAAACGACTGTGATATGCAACTAGCTGACTACTTCGAAGATGAGAAACTACAGTCTGTTAGTGATAGTGTAAGTAATTTACAGGTAATTTATACAGGGTTAACAAAAGAATAATTTGAATACACGGTGCAACAATCCACAGTATTTTAACATAGCTAATGAGATACTTTAGAAAGCTCATATTACTTTGAAGAGGTATAGCCTACCTTGAGAACCGTGAAAGAGTTTCGAATAATTCCTACGTATTTTTCATCATTGTATCTTAATCTCTCACTGTTGAGTAAAACAACTGTTTGGTACCATTTCCATAGCTTTAAGTTTAGTGAGAAAACTCCGTATATGATCTGTGGTAGGCCTATACAAAACTTATTTCGTTACACATTGTCAAGTATACTTAAACAAAAAGAGGATATTTGATAGAAAGATAAGCTGATTTTGTGAAGGAAGGTTCGGAAGACTCAGTAATTTATATGCCAAAAACTTAAACGCCGGCACGGATGGTGACTAAGATTAGAGTCTTAAATAGCCACGACATGTGTTTTGGCTTTATTTCACTGAGTAGGCTATGTTGCATATTTTTGTACTGCCATGGCATAATGTTTTGATTCTTCCAACATGAACGTAACAGTTTACTACAAGAATGATTACAGTCTAGACCCCAGTATTTCCACTTTCCTTGGACTTTCCCGAAATTAGTGAAATTTCGGTGATCTTCGAGTTCATTTCGTGTTTTGTCATTATCCTTCCTTTCTTTTTACATGTACGGGCGATCAATAGCATAATGCAGGAAAGCGTTATTGAAAAAAACATGGAAATTACAATCAGATTTCAGGAAATCACAGACACTATTTCAGGATATTTTTGAGTTGTGGAAACACTAGACTGAAAAGTAGGCCTATTGGTATTAGTTTTCTTGCACTTTTTCCACTAAACGGTTTATAACAATGTTCGATTCAAGACCGTAATGTTTTATTTTTTATATTAATTCTTTTTCTTATATATGTGTACTTCTGCCGTTCTAGCGCGAATGTTTTCTGCACTCGTAGTCATGTATTAGGGACATACTCGCTTCATGATTGTTCTTGAAACATTGTATTTGTACTCAGGATTTTTGCTTGATCTGTATGTCTGATATTTAGTAATTAAATGTGAATAGCTTTTATTACTGACAACCCTCTTTCTTATCTCCAAAGTTATTTTACGTTGCTCGTGAGGCCGTGACTGAAAGGAGCAAAGTCAGTTATTACCCGTATGGTGTGTACTATTTGTAAAACATCCAGGACCATATTTGCACTTTTGCATGAGCAGATGAGGCAGTTGGTCTAGGGACGAAAACCCACTGACATGTCACAGAGCAAACAAAAGTATCGATACAGGACAAAACTGTCATTTTTAAAGCACTTAGCACTTAATATTCAGGGCAACCTTCATTTCAAGATTGTTTGCCAGTGAGAGAAAATTTTGAAGCAAACACCGAGGGGCGAAAATACGGGGGTGTGTGGGGGTGAAAATCAAAAGTCGGTCTCTGAGCGCCAAAAAGTCGGTCTCAAATCCAGTTCAGTGTGCCTTTGTAACAGTAGACCAGACATGAACAACATTTTAATTTTAAGTGCAAAAAAGAAAAAAAAACGGTCTTTGAAAATTCCAATCGTACAACTATGTCAGAGGGAGTCCGTCTCCAAGAAATGCAGTTGGTCCAAAAATAGTTCACCCCCCTCCCTGCAAATTCATGTATATACGCTCCTGCAAACACCATCCACCCACCCTCTTTGTGGAATGTAAATTCATACACCTATGACGATCATAAGCTGAGAAGCGGTATCACTAGCCCCTCTTACCTCCAAGTCCGTAGGCAAGGGGGATGGTATATGGGACGCCCCTAGAAAAACGTTTAGCACCCTGGAAAATAAAGCTTTACCATTACTTTAATGCAATTTAGTATGTTTGTCTCATCTGTCTCCCATAAGAAGTACTCTGCCCCTTTCCTCCAGCCGAAGTTATCTTGTTGCATTCAGTCCTTCAGTACGGCACCTTGTCTGGCCACTACAGCTATATATTTCAACTGGTTTGGTCGCATTGGCGACATTCCTTTGGACCATATAACTGTTCATTTGTTCAACTCGTCGATGGTGAATAACATTTTGCACTTTTGGTCACCAGAAATAATTTCCGAGAATCAGTTTTTTGTAAGGCTATTTAAATTGCGTAAAAAATTACTGTGTGATTTCCAGCTTTGGTTAAGCTGGCAACCATTTTTTTTACTGTAGTAGCCGGAGGTCACTGTTCAGTTTCTTCTTGTGTACAACACTCCTAGCTACTGGCCTGCTCCCCCATAACAAAAATTCTCATAACGTTGATTACTAGTCTGGACTAACCACATTTTTTTATACCCGTTAGCAAATTACCATCGTCGTCGTAAATCTTATTTTCTGTTGGCCACTGTTCTCTTTCAACAAACTTCCTGATACCAACAAAGTGGTTATCCTGGGAACAACCAATTTCATTTTAAAGATCAACACTGTAGTCATACCAAAAGATAAAAGCATATAGATTTGAAATGTACGCTTTGAAAGTCTGCGTTGCCGGGCTTTCGAAACACTGAACATCCGAGAGTATGACAGGGCTCTGTGCTGAAAATGATGATAGCCTATCTCAGAGACCAAACAAGATGGAGTTTAGAAATTTCATCTGCTCTTTTGTTTTTGTAATTACTATTTAGAAATGGGCCCATAGGGAAGATGGAAACACCCGCTTTTTCCGTCTGAACATGAATGAGCGTCAAATTGGCAGACATTGTATGAGAAAGCATTATATTGGCATAGCAGAAATAATGGTCGGTGTAATATATCCTCACCCCCCCCCCTCCATATTGTTCAGTCATAGAAGACTTCACGGTGGAATTAAAAAAAGTAGAGAAATTAGGGAAACCCGAATGCATCCGGGGAGTGAGTGGGAGAACTTTACCAAAGCCCCTGGAAATTTCTGAAGTCTACTCAACACCTGGACTTGTTGACAGGGGCGTCGCCAGAGCATTTATCATGGGGTGTGTGGTGCCGTACGGTATTTGCGGACTAAGAAGAAACAAATGCCGACTGAAAGCATGCGCGGATTCAGGGGGGGCCTGAGGGGCCCGGGCCCCCCCCCCCATGCCACGAAAAAAAAAAAACGAAAGGAGAAAAAAAGAAGAAAAGGAAAAAAAAAGAAAAGAAGAAAGAAAAATTAAGAGCAAAAAGTAAATAAAAGTGTCTAAGAACGTATTCAAAGTATATGTTTCTGTAGGGGTTGGGTGGAGCTATCGCTGGACTATCTCTTTATATGTCTTTCAAAGTAGTTGGCGACGAAAGGAGCGCTACAGTGTTCGAAAACAGGTGAATAGCTGAGTAATGATCCTTGACTTAAGATCTAAATAAGTAAACATCGTGACATATGTAGTAAGGGCTCGGCTAGCTGCACTGAAATTTAGTAACAATTTTGTGTTAAAGAGTGAAATTTTTTGTAATCTAGAGGGATTGAGACGCAAAGTTTACGCCATACAGACCTTGCAGAATGAATACAGAAGACAAGCTGTCAGGTGACGTACTATTGTGCACAGTAGCACCAGCTGTTGCAGGCAAAGTAGCGGCGTGTATACCCTATTCGATTTCGAAACTGTCTGAAAAGTTTTAAAATGAACTCAAAAGGCTTTTAAGCTACAGACAGTGGCGTCGGCACAGTGGGCAATGGGTGACGTGTGTCCCCCTCCCCCATCGATTCTTGAAATTTTTTAAAATGGTCCCAAAAGTCGTTTAAGCTTCAGATTTCTGTGGAGGGTGTAGGGTGAGATGTATTATTGATGACTGGTTTATTTGTTCTAACCATTTTCTTTCACAAAATGTTCTCAAACTATGATAAGTTTTGGAAATTCTTGACAAATTCCAAATTTTCGCACGCTCCGCTAGCGTCAAGCCTTGTGTCAGAGTTGTCCTTATTATCAATAGCTTTCGGTAACTACTCACGGGGAACAAAGGAGCAAAAGTGCTTTTTAAGAATTCTCAGTCAGAAGATTCGTTTCTGAATATCATAGTTTGGTGGGAAGGTGACAGTGTCCGATGCAGGTTCTGAAATGCAGGTTTTGTGATGGACTAATATTTTATTCAAAATTTCGGCGCGCTTCGCGCGCATACGACAGGGTTTACACCCGATTTTATATACCATTGACAAAGTTATGACGCAAGAAATTATTCCAATGCAACATTTTTCTAAAAAGTACATCTCCTTCTCTGTAGGGCTCTCATCATTATGGGATCTTTGACTAATCTAGTCTAGCACATGATTTGAAAGATTGTAAGTACGTAATTGCCGTTGCTTATTTTCCAAACATTTTACCGCGACGTTCAATAATGACGAAAATCTTTTTGAAACGAATTTTACCTGCCCACCATCCCTCTTGCTTTACCTAAAAAGAAGGTGATATATCATATCTCCTCCCATATGGATGTCGGGTAGTGAGAATCCCGTTGGTCCCTCTTTTGTGTACTGTAACTAATTTAGAGCTCCCGGGAGGCGCTATACTGTTCTCTGTCAACCTTGGATATCCTTTTAAAATGTAAAGGAAAAACTTTATTATAGTCCAAGAATGTTTCTGTGGACTCCACGCAGGTATAATTGCGTGTACAATTTCCCCATGGGCGTGGATCATGCGGGACGGGGGGACGCGTCCCCCTCACTTTTTTTGGAAGGGGGACATCGTCAAAAAGTCCCCCTCACTTTTTCAAAAATGATGGAACAGACTGCAATTATGCCCAGGAAAACGAAAATTTTAGAAGAAAAATAACCTAAAATCGTACACTTTTGTTGCACCAAATCGCATCTGAGGGCATTCAGTTCTAGAAAAATTTCCCTTAGACCCCTCCCCCATGCCGACGATCACAAAACTTATTGCCTCCCCGTGACGCAAATTCTGGCTACCACCAACTGCTTCTTCCACGCCACCAGGACGGCGATTCACAAATGTGAAAAAGCCCCCCCCCCCCCACACACACACCACACTTTTGGAGATGGATCCACGCCTATGATTTTTCCTGGGACTTAAGGAGGTTTGAAGACAATATGTTAACTGTCTCTTACTCCCCCTTTTCACCCGAACAAAAGTTAGAATTCACTAAATTGTGGACATTTTCTAAACATACAATCACTTTAGAATGACCCAAAGATACCACCATTTTGCATACAGGCCCCCTAATATAAACAAAAATTTCTCAAAGGGGAGGGTAAAACCCTTCCTGGAATTGCACTCTCATGTACTAAAAAGAAGAGGCTCTCCCACTCTTGTATATATAGCGTAAACAAAATCCCACTGCCTAAAAAGGCACGGTTTAGCAGTTATCTGCGGTTCCTCCAATCACCAACTCCCGCCGGCACCATCGGTCATAGATTTCTGAAGGGTATACTCTTCAGAAGTCCATAAAGAAGGTGATATATCATCTCTCCTCCCATATGGATGTAAGGTTGTGAGAGTCCTGTTGGTCCCCCTTTTCTGTGTACAATTAATGCAGAGCTCCCGGGAGTCTCTATACCGAAAATTTTCGGCCCGCTTCGCGCGCAATTGTTTACGCTTATGGAGAGAGGTACGTTTTTATTGAGTGATGGATTTATTTTCATCACTTTTGACCAAAAGTCGTTTGAAATCTTTCACGATTTTTGCAAAGTCTTCTCAATATTTCTTGATTTTCGCTTGATCTGCGCACTTTTAGCCTTGAATTTCTGCTTTTACTATCAATAAGGTGCCAAACGTATTCGCATTACTCATCGGTGGGGTTCTACCATTAGCCAATTATTCGTATGCATAAACGTGATTTCAGAGGAGCCAGCATTGTAAGGATGTGAAGCAATTGATATTCATTTTTTCACCCTCCTCTTCTTATTAGAACTGAAAACTTAGTATCGAACCCACCTTCTAATTGATCACAAAAGGGAGTTGACACCTTTAGTCATAGCAATGGTTTTAAATGTAAATTCAAATTTTCGGCGCGCTTCGCGCGCAATTGTTTCATCTGACTTCCTAAACCCGAATACCGTATAACGAAAATAAAACACTCATTATAGCAAAAATCATTTCAAAGTACCTGCACGGGCTCATAATGTTGGTGTGTAAGTTTTAAGATAACTTAGATTCTTCGGAACTTCTGCAGGTACATATAGTAACTCTGAGTCATACACATCAAATTCCATGCAACATGAAAAGGTATAAAATCTCACTGACATAAGAACTGGAGCCGATTTCTGTGCTCTTAAAAATGCAATATTGCGAGAGCTTCCGGGGGCTTCGCCCCCTGGACCCCGTCAGGGGCCCTAACGCGGGCCCCTGGACCCCACGCGTAGGGACTCGCGCTTCGCGCTCGTGGTGCACCTTCGGTGCACATGAGATTTTCCATCTTGGGCCCCCCCCCCTCGAAATTTCTGGATCCGCGCCTGACTGAAAGTGTCGATAAGTGATGCAGTTAGAGGTGAGAACCGTTAGTCCAACCGGTAGTGGTCCAGCAGGGCCAGGCGCCAGGATTTGCCTAGCGGGGGGGGGGGGGCGGGCAACTACCAGAAACCTCGACAGCCCCGATGCAGCCGAGGGGTTGGTAAAGGGAAATTTGAAGAAAACCTGTGTACTATACCATGCCAAAAACGATAAATTCTACTCATTAAGTTACTTGAAAAAGATGGAAAGGGTTTGTTCTATATTTAGCTATTAGTAACGAAACTGAGGAAGAGTGGGCAGAGCATACCGAAAATTTTGGGTTTTATCGCAGAAATGACCCTTTTGAAAGCTAAAATAAGTAAACCGACCATGGGTGGCGACAAAATTTTCCAGACAGGGGGCCGGACAAGTGCCAGCTAACCCAAGTTCCGACAGCATGTCGGGGGGGGGGGGGGTGAGAAGGGGATATCCAGGAGCCTAACTATCCCATGCCATTGCAGAGTATATTTTGCATTAGGCCTATATCTGGATCTGGATCTGGAAGGGTACTGCACAACACTCTTAGGTGGAGTCAAACATGCAGGGTGAGGTGTGCAGGATGAGTTAGTCCTCCCTTCTGAGTAACCTCAAGGCGGAGATCTTGAATTGCTTGGAGTCCTCGAGATCTGTAATGTTCTGGGGGAGAAGGTTCCAGTCTCTGACGGTGCCAGGAAAAAAGCTATATTTGAATTAGTCCTAGCATGTATAATAGGAAAACTATTCGAGTGTTGGTGCCTAGAAGGCCGCCGGACCGGTTGTGAGAGATTGGCCATTGGCAAAGCAAGGAGGCCAATCTAGCAATATCACTTAATATGTCAAGAGCCGAGTTGCCCACTGATAGTGTTCTCTTGAGTCTGAATCGTGAAATTGCAAAGGGTGCGAAAATTTTTGGTAGGCTGACACAAAAACAAGGTATCATTAAGAACAAAAAGAAAAACATAAAAACTGTGTAGGGGTTGTAGACTGTATAGGGGACAACTTACATATTGTGTCGAAACCACCTGGACAACCCGATGAAATAGCCAAACGTTGCTCCGTGAGTGGCTCACCAACTGACCGTAACATATGACACACACTAGAGAACAGCAACTAGGCTTTGCGATATAGGATGAAATTTGCGACCTCTACATAACCTGTGTATCCTGTCTAGATGTTACTTGGTAAGATTGACAGGACTTATGCTATCTAGCTATGTGGAATGGAACTACTGAAGAAACTGGAGTGACATTACAGCGAACGCAGCGCGTCGAAAATTTTGGGTTCTGATACAGAAATTGTCCTCTTTCTTTAACTTCTTTTCCTCTTTCTTTTCCTTATGTTTTCTTTATTTTGCCGACTGGTGCAAAACTTTACCGACTCAAAACCAGAATGTCAGAATACCACATGAAAGATAAACATCTTTAGTATACAATGATATACTGAAAAGCCCTATGTAGCTTTTTGCCGACACAATATGTTTTAAGTTTCAAAAAGTGTTGCTTACGGGCTTTGAAAATATTGTGATAAACGCTGTCTACAACTGTATTCCAATCTCCTGTCTTCCGTCTGCACCAACCCCTTCCTCTTGCCCTGCTTTGCCCCTCCCTCCCCTGTTCTTTTCTCTGTTTGCTCGGTCTTTCTCTCTCCCTCATCTCTTTCTCCTTTCTTCTTTTTTTTTCGCTTTCTTCTTTCCTCTAACTTTCCTTTGTTTGCACTTCCCTCTTTCCTTCATTTTGCCGACTAGTGCAGGGTTTTGCCGACTGCGTGGATGATGGGGGGTATCACACCCCACACCCTCCTCTAGCGACGGCCCTGCTTGTTGGTTACAAAAAAATCATACCAATGGATTAGTTATTCAAGTTCAGCAATACAGCGCACTCTTTCCTTGATTAAGACACATGCAAATCCCTATTGCCAAATTGCACAGAGCCCTACATTTAAGTTGTAAACGTGACGAGTTAGATGAGGTTTTACGGCTCAGTTTCTAACCACGGCCTTTTTTCCAGTTGTGGCTCAACTGGCTTGTTCTCCCTACTCCATTGCTTACGCTGAGCACAATAGAAGTAGGTAACGTGACGAAAACACACACAGAGTGAAGGAGTCTTTGTCAATACGGTAGCCTACAATTGAAAGCCCCATCGATCTACAAGGATCAATAAAAAAAAAAGACAAGCGTGCTGAAACTGTAGTGCATTTACAATAGTTACACCTGAGTGTACTGCTGTTAAATATTGACTCTGGGCATGTAAGAGTCTGCAGTATACGAACACGATCTGAGAAATCTTGTTTCAACTAGCACACGACTTGGACTCTGCTACATAACTGGATTGTGCTACCTAACAGGTATTAATCCCGTACATGGCTCTGTGATAACGCCATTTTCCTCCTTTCAAATTAGGAAGGTTGTCTTTTTTTCTTTACGGCGTTCAAACCGTGGGAATTTGTACTGTGAAGTCAAGTTTAGGCTACCATTGTCTCCGATCACCATAATTCAATACCTCGTAATTCGATACCATCTGTTAATGAGAGGACCCTTCACAAGACATGAAGAATCATATGTGTAATGGTGTCAGTTGATGTGGTGAACGAGTTACAGTTATTTGAATTATTGGTTTAGTCAGGGAGTTTCTGGTGCTTTCCATACACTCAAGAAAGTGAATTGTTTTTGTACGGGAGAAACGAATGAAATATTACAATACTCTTTTGTATTTCGTGGTTCTAACACACTGCTCATTCTGTACGTTACCTGGCAAGTGGAAACTTTCTGCAATTGATAAAAGACTGGTTCTCTATAAGATAAATGAAACAACGGACGGAAGGGAGCCCTCAGTATCGATCGTCACATATTTTTCCCAACCCGAGCTGAAGCAAACGGTGACAGGTAAGGCGTAGGCCTATCCATCCACCATCATATTTCAATGTGCTTAATATTACACAATGCCCAGGCTACTAAACTTAATATCCACATAAAGTGAAGGAGAACTTTCGACGACAAATTGGACTAAACTGGTACCAGAAATTGAGGATCGACGCTCGAAAGTATGTCAGTCAAAGCAAAATTTTCAGTCATTAACTTGACAGGGAGAAAAGATGATACGCATGAAATCAGTGGTCTTGTTGAGAGTGGTGAATTTATTTACTCCCTTCCTCGGAGCATAACTCAAAGTTGCTGGCTCGATGCGCTGAATACAATATTCTCTTCTCTGACCGACGAGGAGAAGACACAAATTAAGTGTCCGGGTGTGATGGATGTATGGCAGAGGACAACCACGGCAATATTGGACAAGTTCCCACAATTAGATTTTCGGATAGCGCTTTTTGTGTCCCAGGTGCTGGTACCACTCCCAAAATCTAAAAATGAAGGCGAGGTAACCAGAATTAGCTTTCAGTCGCACGATAAATGGCTTAAATATTTCAAGCAGAAAAGGAATATGATGGCAGCAGTACACCAACAACTTGAGCCTGAGGAAAAGAAAGGGGAGGCTAAACATACTGATGAAAATGATAACAGTGACGAAAAAATATCAGGCGATGAGTCGACAGGTCAAAGACGATGTAAAGAAGAGAAAGGTATCGTTCAGAAAGTAAGAAATAAGTCTGTAGCGTCGTCAGACAGTAGTGGCAAAACATTCGAAGAACTTAACGAAGGATTTGAAGGAGGGTGTCTTCTTACGGGCGTATTGACTGGAATAGAGTGGAAGGTTAAAGTTATGCATGCTAAAAAATTTCGATACATCGATGTCCGATTTAAACCGAAAAGAGAACCTGGTTTTGATGTTCTGTTGAATGCGATTATGAAAATATGTAAGAATCTGATGGACGAATACAAAGATCGAGAAGACTTATGGGGAACTGAATGGTCTCGTCTGGTATACTTTTCTCTGATTGGCCAAGGGCTTCATTTGAAACCTCTCATCTTTTTTGTTGGGAATCGCAAAAACTTAAGTACTGTTCTATTTACAAAGTACATCAAAAATACAATTGAACTTGTTCAAAGACTTTCTCTGCACTTCGGTGTGATTGTGAGAATATCTCCAAAGATGGGATTTTGGGACACCGCGGCTCACAAAAAAGCAGCTTTGCAGAAAGTTGATTACAAAAAATGTGTTCTCAAAGCGTACAACGAAAACGGGATGGGCTTAGCAAAAGCGATTACAGTTGGAATGCATCGCAATGGTTCATCATATCGGGGGTTGAGGGCCACGATGGCGAGAAAACGTTCACCTGCACTCTCACGATTAGCAGAACGGCTACAAAGGAAAGCGGGTGTAACCCCCAGAAGATTTGCGACCACTGCTGATTTTGACGCATTTCAGAAAATTCTTCCAAATCACAGACTCATCGTATTTGGTGATATCACAGAACGCGTTGTGCTCTATCGGGGCTCATCCGCGCCTTCTGACATCTACCTGTACAATCACGAAGACACGGTTTGCTTGGTAACGTCTGCAAAAGGACTATACAGATGGGGATATTTTTGTACAAAATGTCTGAAACCATTCGTTAAAACAATCCAAGGTCACATTTGTTGGTTCATGAAAGTTGGTTGTCGTGACAGATCACGTGGGACTTTGCCAAGTTTGTAGTGCACCAACCAATTAAAAACGTTCCCAGTCGGAAAGTTAACCCGTGTATATTATGTCCGTTTGGGTAATTCTCACCAGAGACTATATGTTGCTTAGGGAATGGGCACAATTTATAATGTAGATGTTTACAGTTAATTAGTTTAGGACCCAAGGGACTTGAGAAATTACTGTAGTCACTTTTCGCGCATTAGGTCTATATCCTTTTAATATGAAGAATAAGCCTGCTTTGAGAGAAGAGACAAATGGGAAAACACCACCCTGTCGCAGAAGCCCCGACACAGTACTTTAGCTCAAATTTGCAATGTGCTCATAATGCGCACACATAGGTGAAGGAAGCCGGGGTGGGTGGGGGCCAAAGCCCTCAGTCAAAAATGCGGAGGAGTCGAACTTCGAAGTAGCCTATGCTTCCGGCCCCTCCATTCACGGAATTCAAGGACGAAAAACCCTTGTTTGTTTCCCTCTGTGAAGACTGTCAAAAATTTGAAATAGTTTTTCTTTAAGTTTGCCAATATGTTACATCATATTGCATCTAATGACCCTCAAATATTCAAATATTTTACACCTTTCCCTCCCTTAGACCCCTCCCCGGGGACTGCGGCCTGGAACAAAGTTCAGCTCCCCAAACGAGAAAAGCTTTCAACGCCTATGTGTGTGCACAAAACGGTACATGCGCTTCTTGCACCGTAAGTGTTGATATGAAGGGCATACTTGTTGAAACTTTTGTAAGGGAGCGAACCGAAAGCCACTAAAAGGGCGAAATATAGATTGCAAGAGGGTGGATAATTAAATGTGGTGTATCTCTACGCTTCACACACGGTGGCGTATCCATACTTCCTTTGGAGACTTAGTAATATGCAGTGAAGAGTTCCATTTGGGCAACTTTCGTGCGCGCAGTTTTGACAATAGGAAATTTTAATCATTGCTAAATGCTCCCAAGGAATTATGGGAACTGGGAGTAAAATCAATAGCGTGACGTCACTAGTCCATTGTTTATACTCCTTTATTTCAATCAAAGGCGCACGGAATTTTTTTTTCTTAAAGTTATTACAGGAGTTCAAAAAAGTCTTAACCTGGTTAGTCCAATATATGACTTGGGTCTGCCAATGTGAAAAAAAATTCAGAACAGAGACTGCACTCCCTCACTCCCCCACAGTCGGGTAGAAAATTTTCTGTGTTCGGCGAAACGTATGCTATCTTCGGGAAAACGTGCCTAAAAATTTCTGGCAACAATACTCACCCCCCTCCCCACAATAAAGAAGTCTCGCAAGCTTTGGATCATAACTCATGCTAGTATGAATCATCACCTGCAATATCTGTACAAATGTTCGTAAAAGGAAAATGTACTGCCTTTGCTGTACAGAAAATTTCAAACTCCCAGAGTTATGACTTACATGTATAGAATGATGACTGATGAGCAACAGAAAGAAATTCACTGTTTTGTAGTTTATACATCATTTTTGTTCACCGAAAATTTCGAATATCCAAACAATACAAGATTCATAAGTTTCAAGAATATTTTTGGGTTCATGCAATGGTTTAACAATTATGAAAGCTATTTTCTGTCAGTGACATGTTCAGGCGCGTAGCCGGGGGGAGGGGAGAAGGGGCACCCCCCCTTGAGCATGTTGATGTGTGAACGGTTTCCTCGGACAACTCACCCAGACAATTTCCATCCACGCAAATTCCAAGTTTTATGGGGGCTGTCTGAGGGGTAAATGCCACGCTGGAAATTGTCCGGGAGGGGGAATTGTCCGGTGGGAATTGTCATGGGGAGATGTTCCGGTGGGAATTTTTCGGGGCGAGAGTTGTCCGGTCACGAATGTGAACACAGTATTTCTCTTAAATGTTTGGCACATTTTATTATACGTCTTTTTCATTGTTGGTGAAAACAGAAGTGGAAGTACGCAATGTTTGTATCATATTTCATAGAATATCATAGTAACGAATAAACGGCAGTGCAAACTTTACCATTTAGGCTTTGCGTTAACCATAAGGTACTTTAAATTTCCCTATAAATGCTTTTCGTCAGTTTGTTCTAATATTTCTTTCCTTAGCCACCAATATCATGAGAGGTGGGAGGGGGGGGGAGAAAAGCATTTAACTGGGTTTCCCCAACCTATGTTCACCACACCCCCATGGTTACGTTACTGCTTAGATGCATGCTATCATATAGACGTTATGCTACCAACCCGGGATCCCACGGGTGCCGAAAAAGGCGGGCAAATGGGCGAGTAGGCGTGTTTTTCAATAATTTCGCCATGGGGTGGAGATGCATTTCAGTTTATCAACAAAGGTTCTAAAAAACCTGTTTCATTTTCATTAAGGCGGGTGGCTCATTAGGCTCAAAAATTTCCCCAAAGGGTTTTTTGTCAAACTTTTTAAAAATTGACAAAAAGTCATACTAACATAGTGATAAAAATGAAGTCTGAAATTAGTTCAAACTTTTATTTTGCCCGCTATTGTTTTTTTTTTTCACATTGACATCTTTTAATGTCGTTTGGGCGGCTAGACATGAAAAGTATAACCTGATTTTACACTTTTAAATAAGTCTTGTAAATTTGTTAAATTTAAGGGACTCCCCCTTTATAAGCTGAGTCAACTGAGCATTGTTTTTCTTTGCGCATCAATCTCCCATTGGCTTACGGAATGGCAGGGGGAGGGGGTTCGGTCATGGCTCCCTCGACGTACCTCTTGCGTAGCGCTCGAAATTTTTAGTTTGGAGTGGTGTTCCTCCTCTCCACTAAAATTAGGGGATACCTACCGTCAGCTAAATCATGCTTAGTGCAGGACTGCATTGCATTTCGGTGGTTTTGGAAAATCACCAGTAGTGGCTCTTGGTGGTGCGGGGGTGGCGGTGGCGCTCTCCCACTAATATTTCTTATTGCGAGGGTAATTATACCAAAGTAAATATTTACCGGCATAAGTTATTAAGTGGTTACAAGGTCTGTGAAGTGTCACTTACAGCGATCTAGAGAGAACGGTGCAGTGGCACTACGATTTCTTACCCAACCTTACCCATTCGTTCTAGCAATAAAATTCCACAGGCCGGACATGGCATTTTTACCCTCATTAATTCGTTTGAAGGAGGGGGTTGGGCACGATGGGTGCCTTCACACACCCATCCGTTTCCAGCCTGAGGAATCAATTATTTAGCTGGAAAGCCTCTTGTTGGTTAATATTTGCAAAGGGTCAAAGTATTCTCATGTTTATGATAAGCTTTTGAATCACCCGTATAAAAGTTATCATTGCCAATTAGAATTGAACAATCTTTCGACACTATTTTCTACCCAAGCTTGATTGTCAAAATGAGTAAAATTCATCAATTTATTCGGCCAATTCGTATTCCTAGCCACAGTGACCATTTAGGGAGTGAAATATAACTGATTACCCAGAACTGCCGGATCCAATGGGTGGGGACCGAACAGGGGTACGCGTCAAACAGAGAACTGCTACTGGAGAGAGATTAAACAGCAGTCCCTTCATTTTCACCAACGTTTTTGCCGCCAAGGCAGGACGTCAACCTGTGATGGGGCGGGGGCGGACATCTCCATTGTTTGATGTTAGAAGATATCATATGATTCCCCGGCATCTTTTTCAGAATCCTTTTAATTGTAATGGTACGCAAATGTTTGATTGCATAGCTCACACAATAGCTGATTCAATGAAATCAACGGTAGACACAGCCATTTAATATGTAAAAATCTTGGTGAAATGCTTCATATTACACCACAGTTCTTTCTGGAATCCAGACTTTCACCCCCTGGCCTTTAAGCGGTCCCCGGATCCCACGCCACTATAGGGCTTTTGCGATTTGCGTTGGAAGTAGTCCTTTTCAACGTCATGCCCCCTCCCCCTACTTTTGAGAAGCTGCTGACGTTCCCGGGCCAACTTGATCACTTGTTTTGTATAGCATTTAAAGACTAAATTGGCTTTAAAAAGCCTTCATATAAAAAGGTTCAGTTTATCTGCCGCACGTTGAAAAGTAAGGTCGATAAGTTTTGTCCATCGACACGAACTTGCCATTAGCTTCTAAATTGCATTTCCCAACGAGTTCCAATGCGTATCGCAGTACAACGAATTTTATTACATGTAATATTTTGAACGTGGATACACATTTCCAAATTGCTAAAGTTTCCGGAAGTTAACAAAATGCCACAGCTAATTATAGTCTTAAATCAGGCCCGTAGCCAGACAAGGTAGTGAAGGGGGAAGATAGCTTCCAGGGCTAAATTTCTGTGGAGGGGGATATACTAAATTGCCTGAAGGCAATGGTAATTTTTGATCTTCAAGGAGGAATTTTTTTTCAGGGAAAGGCTTTCCTCCCTGTGTTCCCTTCCTTGACTACGGACTTGTCTTAAATCCTTTTAATCATTTACGTGTGTCGTCAACTTTTCACAGACCATCTGTAGAGATAAACAATCATTTTAATTTATTAGAAATGCTCGTTCCTCGATTGTCGGTGATAAGGCGTAGATCAAAGCATTGTTCCTGGTAATCCCAAATAGCAACTCCCTGTCAAATAGCAACTCCCTGGTAATCCTACTCATGGGGCTTTGGTGGATGTAAATAAAGTTTACTTAGGTATCAAGTTACAAATTGGAAAGGATCAGGCAAAAGAAGTTTGGGGCCCTATACTCTACTCACCACTCATGAAATGTTAACTTCCTCAAACTGAAGTGGAACTGATAGGGTCACAGCGAACATTTAACTTTCCGATATATGATGTCCTTTCGAAAGCCATTCCCTAGCCCAAAGGTGGGTCCCAAAAATATTTTTCCTTTTTAAATTTGCAAAGAAGGCTATCTCAATTTGTTCGCAGGATCATACCCTACATATCCCTTCCGAGTGGCGATCGCTGTGCTAAAGATATCGTGGATGAGTTTATTACTGCCCTGCTCATATGAACCTATTGGATACATGTTTAATGTGCCACATCCAGTATAGTTTTTCATTCAAAATTCGCGCCACACGTACGACATTCTAAGCGGTCTTCCAAGGAAATGTCTGCACAATTCTTCAAAAAAAAAAAAAAACAAGAAGGAGGCTCGACGGAGTGGTTTCACAATTAATGCAATATATGTCATAGCAATGTGTTTATTTTCTGTAAACATGGCAACATGGCACTATTTGTATGAAGACATTCTGTAATTAACTCCGTCAAAACTGTTACAAAAAAGGAAAACAGAAAAGTTAATCCACGGCTTTGCAACAGATAGCCACTAAACTATATGCTCAGTGCAGATAGTATGCTTGAAGTAAGCCGATGCCGAGGATCACTCCCCTTTAATGGCTAAAATGACTCAATTGGGCAATAAATGTTCGGCGTATGAGGCGGAGAGTGGGGATCATAGGCGAACTAGGGCCGTTGTGGCGATATGGCGATCGCCGCATGGGCCGCTCGGTTTATGGCTGCCTTGGGCCAGATACTAAGAAAAAAAGAGAGGAAAAACGAGAGAAGGGAGGAGGGAGAGAAGGAAAAAGAGAAAAAAATTAAGGAAGGAAAGTGAAAAAAAGAGAGATTGTGAAAGATGGAGAGAGGGAGGCACACAGGATCGCAATGCAGTGTGCGCGGGAACTGATTGTGCTCTGAGGACCCATAGCTATAATAATCTCCTGCCTCATCGGTGGCCCCTACCCAGATAGCACACCACGTTGGACCAACATTCTTAAATGGTTGGCAAATGTTAGCGAGCGTTGGCAATATGTTGTGTTGGTAAAAGAATATTGGCCCAGCGTAAGACCAACATTTACCCACCACCTGTAGGACGTAACAATGTTTTACCAACGTTGGGCTAATGTAAGCTAGCCAACTGTTGGCCCCAATTTATCTAACCAACGTTGGCTGAATATTGGCCAGCCAAATGTTAATTTAAATTCCTCTCTCTAACGTTGAGCCAACGTTGAACAGCCATCTGTTGGGATGTTTTAACTAAACCAACATTGGGCTTACATAGGACATCCAACAGTTGGCTTGTATTCCTTTAACTAACGCAAGATCAACGTGAGTAAGCCAACCGTTGGGCCTAATTTATAAAATCAACGTTTCGCCAACGTTACTCAGTCAAATGTTGGGCCCGATTTATTTAACCAACGTTGGGTTAATATTGGCCAGCCAACTATTGGTTTAAATTTCTTTATCTAACGTTGAGCCAACGTTTAACAACCAGCTGTTGGAATTTATATAATAAACCAACGTTGGGCTAACATGAGACATCTAAAAGTTGGTTTGCATTGCTTTAGCTAACGTAAGACCAACTTGAGTCGACCAGCCGTTAGGCCTAATTTATAAAATCAACATTGGGCCAACGTTAGTCAGTCAAATGTTGTGTCCAGTTTATTCAACCGACGTTGGGTTAATATTGGCCAGCCAACTATTGGTTTAAATTTCTATATCTAACGTTGAGCCAACGTTGAACAACCAACTGTTGGGATTCATTTACTAAACCAAGGCTGGGCTAACATGAGACATCCAACATTTGGTTCGTATTCCTTTAATAACGTAAGACCAACGTGAGTCAGCCAACCGTTGGGCCTACCCAGATAGCACACTATGTTGGACCAACGTTGGCAAATGGTCGGCAAATGTCGGCAAGCCTTGGCAATAAGTTGTGTTGGCACATAAATGTTGGACCAACACAAGGCCAACCTATATATATTGAGCCAATATATACCAACCAACTGTTGGGCCACATACTTTGAACCAGCGTTGGGCGAACATTAGTTAGCCCAACTGTTAGGCCTTATTCGTTGAACCAACGATGGACCAATGTGTACCAACCAAATTTTGGACCTTACTCGTTAAACCAATGTGGGGCCAACATGTACCAACCAAGTGTTGGGCCACATTCCTTTAACCAACGTTGGGCGAACATTACTATCATACAGTAATAAAACAGTGTTAAAGAATTTATGTATAGGCCTGTCAAAGCAGTAAATCAAGGTTCGAAATTCATCAGTGGCACTTATCTGTGATATTATCATGTTAAGTATAAAAGATCAATAGTGTATAAGGCAATCTGAAAGAGTTAAATTATAAGTCATCCCTCGACTGATGTGCTGAATCTGGGGGACACTTAAAAGTCCGTCTACAACCTATGGTTGGCCCAACCCGAACACTGGATTTCGGTGATGTATTGCTAAAGGTCCACATTGGTTTCGGTTGGCCAATGGTAAGCGGCCCAGCATTGGCCCAACAATGTGCCACCGAAAAAATACTGAGCTGGTCATTTTGGTATCAACCCAACCTACAATTGTTTTAATAGCAGCTATTTCTAAATTTTACATTCACAGTGAATATTTACAAAACGTTCACTAACAAAGTGGGAATTTTTGCTGAGACAATTTGAGAAAATGTTTAAAATGCTGCGAAATTCTAGTGGAACACCAGGTTTATATACCTTTCGTCTGAATGGAGCATTCCTAATTTTTTAAATGAGATTTGTCTTTATCACTTAATGGTAGGTCTAATTAAAATAAATTGTGGCTGGCAATGGTGAATTCTTGCAGGAAATCATGTTTCTCAGTTGTGCAATACAACATAAAGAAGGAAACATTGAAATATCATGAAGAAAATTGTATTATTAATCGTTAATACTACCACGCAAGTCTCAATGAATATATAATACCTAAACCAATCTTCTCGTTTAATAAATGAATTTTCAATGAAAATCCTACTACATTTAAAAGTTAAGTCAAAGTTTCGGGAGTATTGTTTGGTTTTCGCCCCTGGCTCTTCGCCAGAGAGTCAGGGGACTTTTGGAAAAAAAAAAAAAAAAAGTTTGTCCCTGGCGCAGGAGTATCCGTGATCACGACGGCGAAGCTCCCAGGTGGGACCTATCTATTCAGCCAGTCTAGAACGGGACCACTGTCAGGTGGTGTCAGTTAAGTCACTGTTTGTCCCTTGGGGACGTTGTTACTCCTTCGGGGAGCAGAACTCTTGTCGGGAGTATTGTTTGGTTTTCGCCCATGGCTCTTCGCCAGAGAGTCAGGGGACTTTTGGAAAAAAAAAAAAGTTTGTCCCTTGGGGACGTTGTTACTCCTTCGGGGAGCAGAACTCCTTCGGGAGTATTGTTTGGTTTTCGCCCCTGGCTCTTCGCCAGAGAGTCAGGGGACTTTTGAAAAAAAAAGGCTAGTAAGGCAATGCTAGTAGCTTTTAAAACTTGTAGAAGGTAGCTTCTCTGACATACTTCTTTATGGATTCCCATAATGAGCAGTTAATTAAAGAGAAGTTTTAGACAAAATGAGACATAGTTTAGTTGGTACAACATTGTGCCAACCATTCTTTGCACTGAGCACCCAACCATCAGATAACATTAACCCAACCGCTGGAACAACGTTGGCCCTTTGCTACAACAATGTACCGGAGTAAATGTTGGCATAATGATGGCCCATTGCTTCTACAACATGTTGGGTAAACGTTGGCGTAACGCTGGCCCTTGGTTTCGACAACACGCTGGATAAACATTGGCATAATGGTGGCCCATTGCTGCAACAACACGTTGGGAAAACAATGGCGTGACGTTGGTCCATTGGTAAGCCAACATGTTGGGCCAACGGATAGACAATGAGCAGCCAACCTTCAAACTACATTTTCCCAATGTGGTTCCAACAAATTTTGCAACTTTCCTCCAACATTGGCCCAGCGTTATTGTACAAATGTCGGCGCTTCGTTGGCGCACTGTAACAACAACATATTGGACAAATGTTGTTGTAACGTTGGCCCAGAGTAACAACAACTTGCAGGATAAACGTTGGTTCAACGTTAAGCCGTTGCTGTTTTAGCATGTTGGGTAAACAGTGGCATAACGTTGGTACATTGATAAGCCAACATATTGGGCCAACATTTTTACAATGAGCAGCCGACCCTCAAACTACATTTGCCCAATGTGGTTCCAACAAATTCTGCAACCTTCTTCCAACGTTGGCCCAACATTCTTGTGCTATCTGGGTATAAGACGTTTGGGCCAATGTTCAGAAATGATCATAGAAACCGCGAGATTGAAA
Organism: Holothuria leucospilota; assembly: GCA_029531755.1. NCBI lineage: Eukaryota > Metazoa > Echinodermata > Holothuroidea > Aspidochirotida > Holothuriidae > Holothuria > Holothuria leucospilota. The sequence continues at coordinate 24,311,578 of CM055980.1, forward strand.
AACAATGTTCCGGTTTGAGAGTCAGGTCTGGGGTTAGAAATGGTGGATAACCTCAACACTAGCGGTCTGGGGCATCTACAGGTTCCCAAATCAGGTTCTTTATCTCAAAGGGCTGCTATACCTCATTCTCATTGACCCGTTCATTGAGACGGCATAGGGACAAATAAGTGGGTAGCAACTTAACAACATCGTACCTCCCCCCTTCCTCCTCCAGGGCCATGACAACAGGCCCTTAGCCAGGCGGGGGCACGGGGACCGTGCCCTGCCCGTGCGGACAACTGTGCCCCCCCCCATATGGAAAATAGATCGAAATAAAATTTTACTACCTGTGAACGGTGGCCTCAGTATGACTCCAGGCACTTCTTTACCAAAAATGATAACAAAGAGCGTTTAATAATGAACTTGTTTTGTTTTCTGTAATATTTTTTTTTCAAAATGTGCAAAAATTTTCGCGCGATGCGCTCGCTTTCGTCTTCAGTTACATTTTCTTTTACACCCGTTTCAGATATGGTGGCTTTATTAAGGTAAAGGTTACACAATTGTTATCGTTCTTCCTTTTAGGCTTGATCCTGGAGAAACACAAAATTGAATCTATGAGAATTTCTGTCTACTTTTTCTTACTATCTGGACGATTCTTAAATCAGACTCACAATCATGGCAAACATACTTTGTAAGAAACGTAAAAGTGTCTCAATGCTGAGTCCAGGGGTGGTGTAAGGGGTAACCACCCCCCCCCCCCCGCCGTGACCAGGTGCCCGGCATCTTGATTTTGCTCTTAAAGACAGAGACTCATCATCACCCAAGTACATTTTTGGTTGGGAGAAAGCAAAATTCTCAATTGGTGAATGCTCTTTGATTGACACCAAAGTCAAAAGATGCAGGGCTCACATTACATTGCATGCAAAGAGAGTGTTCTGATTACGCATCATTGCCTTGTGTGCCCACCCGGATATAACTTTATGCAATAAACTAGGTTTGTGTCTGCACAATTGGAGGGGCTCATGACAGTTTTGGGAGTGGCTAGGAATAACTTAGTTGGGAGAGTTGGAACTGTCTTGGATAATTGAGGAGGGGAGCAGGTTCTTCCATAGAAACCCAAATTTTCTAACTTTCCTTAACAAGAACCAATTATTTTCAATTTTTCTTCAACAAATCCCCAAATTTTTCGGGACGCTTCGAGCTCCCACAATTTAGGGTTCGGTATGCAGGGGTTGCAGGGCCCCTTTTAGGGCATATCCCCTGACCACCCCTGTGCATGCAGGTTTTACCGATGCAAGGTAAATAATTCTCCTGCAAAATTTTTGGAGCTTCGCGTTCAGTTCTCACAGTCAAGATTTTGTCACCAACGAACATTACTAGCCCTAAAATGTCAGTGAAATATTCTAGCCAAAGCTAGGTGAAGGCTCATAGTTAGATGCCTGGCATCAAGAGGTTTTCATGTGGCCATCTAATACCTTGAGTAAAATTCGTAAGTATAATTCGTGACATAATGGTTTGAAGCTAAATTTACTGGTGCCACAAATTTACTCAAAAATTTTCTTGTTCTCTTGCAGTTCATGCAAAATTTAAATACGATAATGACCAGCTGAATTGTGAACTTTGCAGAGCTTGGTGTGCTCTGTCATTCAAATTCCTGCTGAAAGCTCAGTGCTAGTGTTCCCATTATGTTAAATCCTCGGACATTCGGGGAATTTCACTATGAATCCTACCAAAATCATACTGGACCACACCAAGCCTGTCATATGGCAGTCCCTGGTCCCCTCTCTGTTCGCAAAGTAATTAAAACTTAACCTGAGCTTGCCGAGCTGAAGAAGCATCATCGTGATCATAGCTTTGTTCCCTTCACTTGTGGCGACTTTCCACGTCTCTTTATGGCAAGAAGAGGAGAAATTCCCGCCAGAAGAACAAATTGTCGCGCGCATGTACACACTTTAAGCTATCTATGGTAGGCTTTAAGGTATCCTCCCCTGTGGTTCCCGCAAACTGTTATCATATGGTAACACTACTGACTGCAAACATAGTCTTCTTCCGGGCCCCAATGCCTTGCCGGTGCCCTGAATCAGAATTCCTGGCTACGGGCCTGCATTTCAGTTTTTAATATTTCTGAAAAAATCCCTGGCAATCAAAATTTCAGAATTTTTCCAAGGGAGGGCCCCGTGTATTACCCAAAAGACGTTAGAAAGTTTCCAACGTCTTTTCGGTAATGCGGGGGAAGCGCATCAGTTACAGCATGAAATTTGAAAATTGTGTGTTACTGGCTACGGTGCCTTACATGGAACCAAGACAGGGGGGTAAGTAATATTTCCATGTTGATAGAATGTTTTCTTATAAATTACTTGGTGTTGCAGAGAGAAGTCAACTCCGAGTTATCGTGAAAGTAACTTGCCTGCATCTACCGGAAAGTCGGAGACTAGTCCAACATAAGGACCAAGTAGCGAAGAAGACAAGTGAGTTCAGACGACTTCTTCTTGTGTGACTAGTTAGTCGATATGTACACTATTTCATTCATTACAATATCCTATAGTGGTCAATATCGATGAAGACAAGTGAGGTGACCCCTAAAATGGCCAGTTCTAGTTACAATAGCCACTACAGGACCTTTTCCTCAAACTGCTGCATGAACACCCCATATGTACCATTGTTCAATGATGATACTGACCACGTGTTATGATCATCAATCTGTATTAACAGAAACCTTTTGATTGCATGATCCCAAAATGACCCTTTTGTGCCAAAATAACCCATAGTTGACCTTTGACTTTGAACCCTAAATAACCAAGCAAGATTTGTCCCCTTAAAAATCCTCTTGAATGACATCTGTTATGTTGAAAATGGGCCTGGGAAGTGAGGTGCAATTTCCTGCGATCTGGCGGGTATTTTTGTCCAAAATTTTATTGTACGCTACGCGCCAACTGATGGTGGCGCTCCACTAAGAATAGTGCCTAAGAGTATTTATTGACTAGAGACCAAGGTCTAATATATGCCCTGTACAAAATTTTGGCCAATACGGTATTTCGGAATCACCTACAGCGCAGGCGTAGTGACCTTTGAAATAAGGTCAAGTGAGGGGTTTTCATTGTTTCAGCAGTGTTTTATATTTCTACCTTCATGGAAATCTCCTTTTTATAAAAAGAACCTTAGTGCATTCCAGAAGCTTTAAAAATGGTTTCAAAGGTTAAAAGAAATTTCAGAAATAAAAAGTCTTTCTGAAAACGTGCAAAAATTGAAATATTTTCTAAAATGAATCGAACTTAGTGTCTACTATTTCAGGACATTTTCTTTAAGTACATGGAATTGTAAGCAGACATATGTTGCATGTCTTCTGCGTAGCTACCGAAGCGCACGTACTCTTTCTCGCACGTACCTCTAGTGCACGGCATGTACGCACGTATATCTGTTATAAGCGTACTAGTATACGGCAGTTATTAACTATGCAGCCCACATGCACACATATCATGCAGACTGACTAGCCGGTGTGGGTCGGGTGACGCTAGAGAACTTCATCAAGTATAGCCTACAAGGTTAGTGAAGGGAAATCGTACATTATTTTCTTTACCATTTTTTTCGAGTGATCATTATCACACTCATTTCTTCTATTCTAAACTGGTAGGCCTAACGGTAGCGTTTCGAGTTCGGGCATTTTCAGTGTGGCAAGCACTAACGTAACGTTGGACTAACTTAACGTTAGAGCGAAGCTAGTTTAAGTCCCCGTTTTCTCGACTCGCCATTATCAAATTAAATGTGTAGATACATCATCATCTTTCATAAATCTCAATAGCCTAGATTTTGTGAGCCTAACTCATGACAACCTTCTCTAAACTACGTCGATAACGTGATCAATCTGAGTACTGCTGTGAGGCTTATGAGTCGAGTAGTAGCAGCTAGCTACCTGTCTCTGCACAAAAACGCTTTGTACTGCACGTGCACAATCATACAATTATGTGTACAGTATATATACACTATGCGTATCTCGTACCTACATGTACGTACGTACATGTAATTTTTGAATGTTTACATCCCGCCATCAGCCGAGTGTCTGCGTAGCGGCTCTCATTGGCTGTGTATATATGCTCTAGCTACACAGTGACGGTGGCAAAAAGTTCGTCGGTTCCCTGCAGGTTCCCCTCATTTGTCCTTTGACCTTCGCTACTTGCGTTCATTCCGAAATACCGTATTTGAAAGCAAAAGTTAGGTCCAAAATGGTTTAGTCTCCGACGGTCAGTCGTTGCGCTGTGCGCATCTAGTGGGCGAAACATGGCGACAACATTTTAGTGCTTTTCGTAACTTAAGAAGAGGTATATTGTCCCTCGCAATTCCCGAAGAGTAAATGAACAGCAGTGCTTTTGTTGCTGTAGGAGCACTATTTTACCTTTAGTTTGATTATGTAATAGTTGGAGAGCTGCAAATTAGTGGCATGTCGCCTATATCTGAGATTTATTTTCAACTTTCAGAGTCGCAAAGCGAAGGTAAAGAGATACCGAGTTGCCTACTGAGCCGCCTCGCTTACGCATAGACTGTGCAATCCTTAACGTCAACTTCTGTCTATGTTTGACACATTACTAACGCATACAGCGCTAATGTAACGCTTAGATAACAAAACGTTACCTTAGCAACAGGATTTACTACGAAACCCTAGGCGACGATAACGAATGAAAGCTTTAGTCGTCTAACATGGATAATATACACTGGAATAGATAATAGGCACTTACCTTTGGGTGTCTCCTTGAACTACAAATCCTAGGCTAAATATCTAAAACGCCAAACGTACAAAATTTCACACTGACTGAGCAGACAACTGCTTGTAAGGTCAAACTATACGCCGAGCATATTTGAACGCAAACGCAACTATTGCTATGATTTGTATGGAGGCTATAAGTGACAAAACAGAGCGCGCACTTCGGTTTTCATAGACACGCGTATTTTTGTTTTGTTAAGGACGCGCGAGTGTGCACGCACAAACGTTATCCTGCTACAGCGCGTCGACACGCTACACATAACAGGCTATGTAAAGCGCGTCGACGCGCTAAATATAACTGGCTATGAACAGCGCGTCGACGCGCTGCAGATAACCTGATAAAGTTTGTGCGCGCACTAAAGCGCTGTATTTCAAAAGGGCCCTTTATTTCTGTATGATTATGAGACGCGATACGGCGTATGTTGAGGTTAATTCTGTGCACAGCATACGCAGGCAAGCCCTATAAATAGCACGAGTGTTAGAGAAAGTACACGCAAGGAAGAAACGACTGGTTGGTCGAGACACTGCAAATTCGTACCTTCTTTGTCCTCCATGGTCGGACGTTCCGCCATTTTGACCTTGGTCTCTAGTCAATAAATACTCTTAGGATAGTGCAGTCAAAGGTCGCTCACTGTTATTTGCCGCGGCCGCGTAAAACTCCCAGTCCGCCCCTGGTGGGGATGGGGGCAGTGAATTTGCTATTTTCGTGCAAAATGTATGTTACTTTTGGAGAAAACTTTTCTAAAACTTCGGTCACAAGAGTGCTCATGCAAACCCTATCGACTGAGGTGGTCCTGTACCCTAATTTGTCGTATATTGATAAACAATTAGTGATATCAATTTGCGACTCACTCCAGTCTTGTCAATATAACGTTTAACAAAGTGGACACTCTTTTACTGCGACTTATAGGCCTAAGATTCAAGTACTGTAATACTATTAGAATGATTAGGATTATAGATAGAGGCAGCAGCGCAGTCTATCATCACACAAACCCCATGCTGGCCAAGAATTTGCCTACGTAGCAGGCTGTACGGCATATTCCTTATTGGGAAGCTGAGGAGCTGAGCAAACAGAGTCCGCTCCGCGGGGTAGCCAAGATTGGGCTAGATTCGACATTCTTCAGTCCCTAATTCAAATTATGACGCTATTATGGAAAGTGGCCGATAGTTCAAATTAAAGAGGAACACATTAGTACCATTCCTCTCGAGCTAAATTCTTTCGGCCTGAGCCTGGTATAGGCTCTGAGTCATAACCTATTGTTAAAATGCCGTCATAGTGTTTCCGTATACAGGCATGCACTAGGTGTATATTAAAAAGGGTGGTGCAGGATTTAGCCGACAGGTCAGGCTCCCCACGGGGGGGGGGGGGTTTGAAGCGACCTGGAGTCCTGAGGGGACCACGGGTTGCGGAAACGATGTCGGGGTGGGAAACTGAGGAGGACCGGGGGAAAACCTCTGAACTTTACCATTCCATTGAAAGGCATACGTTATTTTGCATAATACCCGTAGCAGGGTGCCAATCTACTGGTGTTTTTCAGGTAAATATTATATTATATTATATATGGAATTACATAGCATGCGAAGAGTGCGATTTTTTAGGCACACTCAAAAGAATCTATACTTATTTAAATCAAAATTAGATCAATTGCCGGGCGGTTTGTCCCTGTCAGCGATAATATACATTGTTTAGTATCCATCTTCGTCCTCTGTGAATAGCTCACCGTACAGTACGACAAAGACCAAACAATTTGCGATACGGGATGAAACGCCCAATCTTTGCATAAAATTATGGAGTCTACCAATGCGTTACTTAGTAAAGGTGAAAGGACTTGTACTTTTTATCTATGATACCGAACAGAATAACAGAAGAAAGAGAAACAACCAGGCCCCTGTTTCATAAAGAGTTGCGGTACGATCGATCTTAAGTTTGATCTGTCATGCAATCGTCCTGTTGAAATCAAACTTAACATTAATCTTAACCCTTTATGAAACAGGACCCAGAACTATCAGCGCATGAAGAGCGCCGAAAATTTGGGGTTCCTATTTTAAAATAAAACTGCCCAAGTGAGAGCAAAACTGGTAAAACTGTCATACGGACTAAGGCCCCAAGAAATTGGAAAAATTCCGAACGGGGATCCCTGCCGGGGGCATAGCTCCCTCTCCCCTCCCCCACTGGCGGCATCCCCCCATGTAAAGACTACACTTCAGCTATTAGTAGAGTCGACAAAAGAGGCTATATAAAGCTATGCTGACATTAAGCAAACCGTGAAAAGCACTCTGTACTCTATACACATACATACACACAAAAGATACATTGATTGCTCTTACGTTTAGTGAAAGTCAATAATGTAAGGAAAGGTGCTGGTATGGCTCCCTCTCCCCCATAGGAGAACGGGACTCTTCCAAATTGGGGGGGGGGGGAAGAAAATTTTTTGCTCGAATCTCAAAAAGTTGCCCGAATTTCGTTGCAGTTCAGGTGCATGAAACAGATCATCAAACCACTTCACGCGCGCTAAGCCGCAAAAAATTTTGCACATTTTTCGGGCATTCGACTCAAAAATTCGGGGACTCAGTAGGAAATTCAGGTAATCTTTTCACCTTTTCTTCATCTCTGCCGGAATTTCACCTATTCTGTGACCGATTTTTTGTCCTTTCCTGCATGAATTTTCGACCTCAGAATTTTTTTTTTTTTGGGGGGGGGCACTCTCCCCCTTGTCCCGTGCCCCTGTCCCCGTCTCGTACGCATATGCTCTCCCATTCCCCTCCACCTGACGGTACCCCCATGTGAAAACTACACTTCTGTTATCAGAAGAGTCAACAAAAGAGGCGATATAAAGCTGAATCGACACTAAGCAAATCGTGAAAAGCACTCTCTGTATTCTATACACATGCATACCCACAAAAGATACAATGGATTGCTCTTACGTATGGCGAAAGTCAATAATGTGTTGGAAAAGATGCGGGTTTCTGCAATATACTACAGATAGATAACAAATAGATAACAAAGACTGTATGGACAGTCGAGCTGACCACACTGGATATAATGCCTCAGCACAGGACATTACGGCACTAACACATTGGAGATCTTTGTCTCTTATCTTGACGTTTACTACAACTTCGTACAAACCAAAATTACGTGGTTTTCATCAGCGTAGTCAGCCTCTGGTACTTTTTCATAAACTCAGTGAAAATTCGGTCTGCTTGTTGTAAGACTGTTTAATTTGTTAGTTAAACAACCACGTCAATTGCGGACCGTTAATTCAATGGAACCGATTCCTGTATGTTTTGGAGAGTTTACCCCCACCCGATTCTTACAAAGGACTTGTAAAACCGGTGAGACCGTGACTGTACTTTGTATTCTGTATTCTGTGTATTCGAAGGTAAACTCAGGATGCTTTGAACAATCTTCGTCGCATTTTTTCTCAGTAACAAATAGCTTTAGGAAGTTCCTTCTCCCTTCAAGGATTACCGGGATCTGAAATAGATGAAACGATTAAAATCTGGCTACATTCGCACTCTATGAAACGTATCACTGACAAAGAAAGGAATGCTGACAACAAACAGCAATTTTGGACCTACTGAGCCTTAAGAGTGGTTATTCAGCAATACTAAACAATCACGATCGTTTAAATCTTACTCAAACAGCTTCAGATTTCATGTTACCCGCTTACTCCTGCACCTACATTGGCTGCACTCGTGAGTATGTACGTCAAAAGAGGAGTAAACCTGTTATGGAGGTATGATCACATCGTGTTGCGACACAATTTAACATTTTCTTCCCTACGAAACAGGAGTACATTTCCCCGATCGATCTCGTTCTTAAAGTGACGATATGAATCGGAACTTTAGCTTTACAGTGATAAATTTAACAGGACGAGAAGATGACACACATGAAATAAGTGGTCTTATCGAAGATGGAACGTTTATTTACAGCCTTCCTCGGAGTATAACGCCAGCTAGATGGCTCGATGCATTACAAGAAGTTTTCTCCTCTCTAAACGATGAGGACAAAACACGTATGCTGCGGCCAGGTGTAATGGCCGCCTGGGAAAGAACTACCGCTGCCATACTGGAGAAGTTCCCGCAACTGGACTTTCGAGTGGCCATGTTTGTTTCCAAAAAGATTGTTCCTGCCCCGGTATATCGTAGTGAAGTCTTTGAAGATCATTGGTTTGGTTTTGACCAGAAGTGTCCGCTCAAGGGTACTACATCTGGGATTGAATGGAAGGTAAAACCTTCGCTAGATCATAAACTTCGTTGGGTCGATATAAAATTCAAACCGGAGACTGAAACATTTACTTTGGATGATGTGTTGCAGGCGATCGGGACGTCCATTGAAAAATTGATGACCGATCACGCTGACAGGGAAGACATTTGGGGAAATAGATGGTCAGGTGTTATCTATTGTTCATTGTTTGCCCAAGGACTCAACAGGGAACCACTTTTATTCTTTCTTGGATATCACGAGGAATTTTCAAATTCTGATTTGTTCTTAAAATACCTAAAAAATACAATTGAACTCGTGGGACAACAACGAATTTCTTGGCGACCTGGTCTGATTGTGAGGATGTCCCCTAAAATGGGACCATGGGACACTCCGGCTCACAGGGAAGACGCTTTCAGCATAAAACGCAAAAAGAGTCTCATAAAGGTTTATAACGACGGGCTTGGTTTGGCAAGAGGGATTGCGATTGCCAGAAGTCACCCTTCGCGGGAAAATCATCCCAAATACAACAGGCTCTATAGGATGGCAAAACGAAAGTATCCAACCGACCTCCGTGAAATGGCCAATGAGCTCCAAAAACGAGCTGGGGTAAAGGCGAGACACATCCCTTCAACTGTGGACTTTGACGCTTACCAAATGGCACTCCTTCCAAAGTACAGGTTAGTGGTGTTCGGGGACAGAGACAACCAGTTGGTGCTTTATCGTGGCCTCCCTGCATCGTCGGACATCTATCTGTATGTTTACGAAGATTTCATTTGTGCCATGACATCCCCGAGACAATTTTTCACTTTGGGAAAGTTTTGTCAGAAGTGTTTGAAACCTTACGGAAGTAAGAACGTTAAATATCATATGTGCTGGAAAAGCAAATCTAAATAACGTGTGTAACTTCCATGTGAATAAGTTTTGGTGAGAAAGTTATCTATTTTGATTTCAGTATATTGCTTAGGCCTACAATATAGCAACTCTCTCTGTTCACATAAGTTTAGCAGAATAGGCCATGGCAGATGTTGTAATAAAATCTTACATTCATTTGCCTTAAGTTCAACTTTACATTCCGCACACGACGATGCTTTGTATAGTATTTATATGTACACATGCAATTACGCAACCTTAGTATTGCTCCGCCTTCAAATTTGCACCATGTATCGCACCAAATTGCATCTAAGGACCCTCAAATATTTAAAAATTTCCCAAAGGGGAGGAAGACACCCCTTTTCTTAGACCACCAATCCCAGGACGATCCGAAACTGACGTTCAGTCCCGCCCCCCCCCACCGTGAACAGCTTCCTACGTACGCCTATCAGCCTATGTAACATGATTGGCTCATGGGCCTTTGATGCAGTTACACTGTGTATCGATTAAACATGTATGTATAAGCTCCGTAATAGCTCCATGGTTTACGGCACATCACTTCAATAAGACTAAGACTAGCAAAATTTCGTCGGCAGTTCGAAACTATGTAGTACTCAAGTTCTTAACAGTGTCTTCATATCAACGTGGCCCCAGATTTCGTTATGGTGAAGAAAATTCATGTTATGAATTCATTGATATTCCTGAATCCGTGGTGGTCGTTTTCAAGTGGGCCCAGACCCCTAGCCAGAAAAGGTACTGAAGGTGGACGGGATAGCTTCTTTACTAAAATGCAATAAGACTATGGTAATTTTCAATTTTCTTGGGGGCCTTGGCTATGGGCTTAAGTGGGCCTGTGGAGTAGTGTTCACTTCGTACTTCATCTATTATTAAAAGGGTAAGGTTGAACTAAATCGCTCAACAATAGCCCAGTCCGATGGCTAAAAAGGGGCTTTGGAGGCATGGCAGCCGGGAAGGCCTATGAGGCCTATGCTCTGTTTTGTTTTTTAATATTCCGATGTTGCACGGTATAAACCATCAGTTTGGAATGTATCCCAGTTACAAGAAGATAAAACCAAGTTAGTTTCTAAAATCAGGAAAGGATTTCGAGACTATTTGAGGGCTAATAGCATTTAAAAAGCATGTTAACACATTTGGAAGATATCACTTATCGACAAAATAGTCAATGCAGAAATGCATTGCGTTATGGGAAATTAGTGTCATATTACAAGCAAATTTATCGGATGTACCGAAAGCTTGTATGCATCTTTTAAAAGCCTTGAGTTTGCAGTTTTCATTGTAAGTCGCCCTTACATATCTATTTCATGTAAAGGAAATATTTAGAAACAGAAATTTGTTTTTAACAATACATTTCACAACGGTCTTCCTTAATTCTACACTTAATCTGTGGTGCTTAAAAGATGGATTTGAAAAAAAATGACAAAAATGGACGGGGGAATAGGGACTTCAATTGAAAGTATTTGATGGCATTAGGTGGGAGTCAGTCTGTCAGAGGGTTCTGGCCCTTGTCGAAGGAGGCTGTTTCCCGTCGGGGAATTTCCCTAATTTTAACATGCAGTCTTATAGTGGGTACAGTAGCCTACATTTATCCTTTTTTTTCACCGAAATTTTCGAATATCCAAAAGATACACGATTCATAAGTTTCAAGAATATTTTTGGGTTCATGCCATGGTTTAACAATTATGAAAGCTAGTTTCTGTGTGTGAGATGTTGATGTTGTGGAAACGGTTCCCTCGGACCATTCCCACCCAGGTTAATTCGAAGATTTATGGTGGAGAAAGAATTGTCCGGGTTGAGAATTGTCGGGGAGGGGAATTTCCGGGGAAGTTGTCAGGGGGGAATTTGTTTGGGTGGGGATTTTCGGGACGAGGGGAGAGGTGTCCAGTCACGAATATGAACACAGTGTGTCTCATAAATCTTATCACATTTTACACGACTCTTTCATTATTGGTGCTAACAGAAATGGAAGTACGGTACACTGGCATGTTTGTATCATATTTCATAGGAGACCATAGAAATGAATAAACGGCTGTGCAAATTTTACCATTTGGTTTACGTCAACCACAAGCAGTGGCGTAACTCCTATTCGCTGGGGGGGGGGGGGCACCCGGCGGGTCTGGCACCCACGATGACACTGTTTGCAATGGACTTTGAGCACACCCAACCCATTCTTGCCCCAGGGGCCCGGGCACCCTCAACCAAAGTTACGCCACTGACCACAAGGTAGTTTAACTTTCCTTATAAATGCTTTTCGTCAGTTTTTTCTAATGTTCCTTTCTTTAGCCACCAATATCATGAGGGGGAGGTAGTTACGAGGGAGAAAAGCATTTTACTGGGTTCCCCCAATCTCTGTGCACCACGCCCCATGGCTACGTTACTGCTTAGATGCATGCTATCATATAGATGTTTTGCTACCAAGCAGCCCGGGATCCCACGGATGCGGAAAAAGGCGTGCAAATGGGCGAGTAGGCTTGTGTTTCAATGTTGTCGTGATATGGGGTGGTGATGTGGTTCAGTTTATTATTAAACAATGGTTCTACAAACCTGTTTTATTTCCATTAACGCGAGCCAGTTAACACTGACTACCCCAGGGGAGGGGCTCTAATACTTCCCCAAAGGGTTTTCTGCCAAAAGTTTTAAAAATTGACAAAAAAAAATCGATACTCACATAGCGATAAAAATAAAGTCTGAAATCGTTCAAACTTACATTTGTCCCGCAATTGTGTTTTTCCACATTGGCATCTTAAATGCCGTTTAGGCGGCTAGACATAAACAGTGTATCCTGATTTTACACTTTTAAACAAGTCTTGTAAATTGGCGAAATTTAAAAGACGCGTCTTTATAAGCTAAATCAACCGGACTTTACGCTTTTCTTTGCGCATCAGTCTCCCAATGGCTTACGGAATGGGTGGGGGGATTTTGCCATGGCCCCCTCGATGTACCTCTTGCTCGAACTTTTGAGTCCGAGGTGGTTCTCCTCTCTGCTAAATTTTAGGGAGGCTACCGTCGGCTAAATTACGCTTAGCCTGGGACTGTGTCGTATTTTGGTGGTTTTGGAAAATCATCAGTAGTGGCTCTTGGTGGTGAGGGGACGCGCTCTTATTGAGAGGGTATTTTTTATTGCGAGGGTAATTCTACCAAAGTAAATATTGAGCACAACTAGTGAAGTGTCACTCACAGCGACTTAGGGAGTACGGTAGTGGTACTATGATTTCTTACCTAACCCTACCCTAGTCCCTATATGACCATTATTTTTATTTTCATGATATCTATGAAAAATTTCTGAAAATCGCCCATTCGTTCTGGCAAAAAAAAAATCCGCAGGCCGGTCATGGGATTTTTACCCTCGCTATTTTGTTTGAAGGGGGTAGACGCGATGGGTGCCTTGGCACACCCATCCTTTTCCAGCCTAGCCTGAGGAATCAATTATTTAGCTAGAAAGCCCTCTTGTTGGTTAATATTTGCACAGGGTCGAAGTGTTCTCATGTTTATGATAAGCTTTTGTATCAAGTGTATAAAACTTTTCATTGCCATTTAGACTAGAACAGGCAGTCTCAGCCAGGCGCGGATCCAGAAATATCGAGGGGGGGGGGGCCAAGATGGAAAATCTCATGTGCACCGAAGGTGCACCACGAGCGCGAAGCGCGAGTCCCTACGCGTGGGGTCCAGGGGGCGAAGCCCCCGGAAGCTCTCGCAATATTGCATTTTTAAGAGCACAGAAATCGGCTCCAGTTCTTATGTCAGTGAGATTTTATACCTTTTCATGTTGCATGGAATTCGATGTGTATGGCTCAGAGTTACTATATGTACGGTACCTGCAGAAGTTCCGGAGAATCTAAGTTATCTTAAAACTTACACGCCAACGTTATGAGCCCGTGCAGGTACCTTGAAATGATTTTTGCCATAATGAGTGTTTTATTTTCGTTATACGGTATTCGGGTTTAGGAAGTCAGATGAAACAATTGCGCGCGAAGCGCGCCGAAAATTTGAATTTACATTTAAAGCCATTGCTATGACTAAAGGTGTCAATTCCCTTTTGTGATCAATTAGAAGGTGGGTACTAAGTTTTCAGTTCTCATAAGAAGAGGAAGGTGAAAAAATGAATATCAATTGCTTCACATCCTTACAATGCTGGCTCCTCTGAAATCACGTTTATGCACACGAATAATTGGCTTATGGTAGAACCCCACCGATGAGTAATGAGAATACGTTTGGCACCTTATTGATAGTAAAAGCAGAAATTCAAGGCTAAAAGTGCGCAGATCAAGCTAAAATCAAGAAATATTGAGAAGACGTTGCAAAAATCGTGAAAGATTTCAAACGACTTTTGGTGAAAAGTGATGAAAATAAATCCATCACTCAATAAAAACGTACCTCTCTCCATAAGCGTAAACAATTGCGCGCGAAGCGCGCCGAAAATTTTCGGTATAGAGACTCCCGGGAGCTCTGCATTAATTGTACACTGAAAAGGGGGACCAACAGGACTCTCACAACCTTACATCCATATGGGAGGAGAGATGATATATCACCTTTTTTGTGGACTTCTGAAGAGTATACCCTTCAGAAATCTATGACCGATGGTGCCGGCGGGAGTTGGTGATTGGAGGAACCGCAGATAACTGCTAAACCGTGCCTTTTTAGGCAGTGGGATTTTGTATACGCTATATATAAGAGTGGGAGAGCCTTTTCTTATTAGTACATGAGAGTGCAATCCCAGGAAGGGGTTTACCCTCCCCTTTGAGAAATTTTTGTTAATTTTAGGAGGCCTATATGCAAAATGGTGGTATCTTTGGGTCATTCTAAAGTGATTGTATGTTTAGAAAATGTCCACAATTTAGTGAATTCTAACTTTTGTTCGGGTGAAAAAGGGGAGTAAGAGACAGTTAACATATTGTCTTCAAACCTCCTTAAGTCCCAGGAAAATCATAGGCGTGGATCCATCTCCAAAAGTGTGGTGTGTGTGTGTGTGGGGGGGGGGGGCTTTTTCACATTTGTGAATCGCCGTCCTGGTGGCTTGGAAGAAGCAGTTGGTGGTAGCCAGAATTTGCGTCACGGGAAGGCAATAAGTTTTGTGATCGTCGGCATGGGGGAGGGGTCTAAGGGAAATTTTTCTAGAACTGAATGCCCTCAGATGCGATTTGGTGCAACAAAAGTGTACGATTTTAGGTTATTTTTCTTCTAAAATTTTCGTTTTCCTAGGCATAATTGCAGTCTGTTCCATCATTTTTGAAAAAGTGAGGGGGACTTTTTGACGATGTCCCCCCTTCCAAAAAAGTGAGGGGGACGCGTCCCCCGTCCCGCATGATCCACGCCCATGGGAAAATTGTACACGCAGTTATACCTGCGTGGAGTCCACAGAAACATTCTTGGACTATAATAAAATTTTTCCTTTACATTTAAAAGGATATCCAAGGTTGACAGAGAACAGTATAGAGCCTCCCGGGAGCTCTAAATTAGTTACAGTACACAAAAGAGGGACCAACGGGATTCTCACTACCCGACATCCATATGGGAGGAGATATGATATATCACCTTCTTTTTAGGTAAAGCAAGAGGGATGGTGGACAGGCAAAATTCGTTTCAAAAAAGATTTTCGTCATTATTGAACGTCGCGGTAAAATGTTTGGAAAATAAGCAACGGCAAATTACGTACTTACAATCTTTCAAATCATGTGCTAGACTAGATTAGTCAAAGATCCCATAATGATGAGAGCCCTACAGAGAAGGAGATGTAGTTTTTAGAAAAATGTTGCACTGGAATAATTTCTTGCGTCATAGCTTTGTCAATGGTATATAAAATCGAGTGTAAACCCTGTCGTATGCGCGCGAAGCGCGCCGAAATTTTGAATAAAATATTAGTCCATCACAAAACCTGCATTTCAGAACCTGCATCGGACACTGTCACTTTCCCACCAACCTATGCTATTCAGAAACGAATCTTCTGACTGAGAATTCTTAAAAAGCACTTTTGCTCCTTTGTTCCCCGTGAGTAGTTACCGAAAGCTATTGATAATAAGGACAACTCTGACATTAGGCTTGACGCTAGCGGAGCGTGCGAAAATTTGGAATTTGTCAAGAATTTCCAAAACTTATCATAGTTTGAGAACAGTTTGTGAAAGAAAATGGTTAGAACAAATAAACCAGTCATCAATAATACATCTCACCCTACACCCTCCACAGAAATCTGAAGCTTAAACGACTTTTGGGACCATTTTAAAAATTTTCAAGAATCGATAAGGGGAGGGGGACACACGTCACCCATTGCCCACTGTGCCGACGCCACTGTCTGTAGCTTAAAAGCCTTTTGAGTTCATTTTAAAACTTTTCAGACAGTTTCGAAATCGAATAGGGTATACACGCCGCTACTTTGCCTGCAACAGCTGGTGCTACTGTGCACAATAGTACGTCACCTGACAGCTTGTCTTCTGTATTCATTCTGCAAGGTCTGTTTGGCGAAAACTTTGCGTCTCAATCCCTCTAGATTACAAAAAATTTCACTCTTTAACACAAAATTGTTACTAAATTTCAGTGCAGCTAGCCGAGCCCTTACTACATATGTCACGATGTTTACTTATTTAGATCTTAAGTCAAGGATCATTACTCAGCTATTCACCTGTTTTCGAACATTGTAGCGCTCCTTTGTCGCCAACTACTTTGAAAGATATATAAAGAGATAGTCCAGCGATAGCTCCACCCAACCCCTACAGAAACATATACTTTGAATACGTTCTTAGACACTTTTATTTATTTTTTTGCTCTTAATTTTTCTTTCTTTTCTTTTTTTTTCTTTTTCTTCTTTTTTTCTTCTTTCCTTTTTTTTCGTGGCAAGGGGGGGGGGGGATCCGCGCCTGGTCTCAGCTATATTCAGCGAAGTGCCACTTGACTGAAAAAAAAATACAAGGAGTGTCAACATCCAACCTGGTGACCGTTCGTCCTGTGGGAGTAATTATATCGAAACGATGTTTATCACAACCAGGCTCATAGCCAGAATAACCAATTTCAGAGGGGGCACATCGATGTTGGACTTTCGCCGGTCTGGGGGAGGGGTCGAAGGCCTCCAGTTTGAAAGTTCTTGCCTATTCAGCTATTTTAGGGATTCTAGATGCAAAATGGTGGGCCTTTTCCCCATTTTTATTCCTATATCTCTGTTCCAAAAAGGCTGGTCTAGTAATAAATATTTCCTCCTTAAGTGCAAGAACTTTTATTGAAAATGGGGGTGGGGGGCACGTGCCCTCTGGCTACGTGCCTGATCACAACGCTCACAATAAATTGTATACGGTAGCTTTTCGCATAGTAACATTTCCGTGTACCGTCGCTGTAGTGAAGCTTGCAACTGTGAGGCTTCCCCACCTGTTACCTACAGTAAGTGTAGCTACCGGGACACTCGTAATAGCGCTCAATTGACAGGTTGAAAGTGTGATTGTCTGAAAAATAGTGTAGGTTCCGCCGCCTGTTCCATTTGTCATGCAGCCAGCCGGCCCGACGCGCGCCACCTGAAATGGTAAGGCGCGCCACCAGTGGCGCGCGTGCCACTAGTTGAGAAAGTCTGACTAGAAAAATCTTCCAACACTATTCTACCCAAGTTTCATCATCAAAATGGCTACAAATGATTAATTTATTCGACCAATTCGTAGTAAAATGCAGAGCCACAGAAGTGATCATTGTGATCAACGACTTACTAAATTTAAAGTCGCGACTGGTGTTAACTACCCAGAACTGGCGGATACAATGGGTGGGGACCAACCAGGGGACGCATCAAGCAGAGAAGTGCTTTTTGCCGCCAAGGTATTAGCGTTAATCGGTGGGGGCGGGGGCAGACATGTCTCCCAATTTTTTAATGTAGGAGGATATCGTACGGTTTGCCCCCCCCCCTTTCCTTCTTTTTTTTTCCAGAATCCTTTTAATGCAACTAACAGGCAAATGTTTTATTCAATAGCTTACAATAGCTGAGTCAATGAAATCAACGGTAGAAACAGCCATTTGTGTAAAAATCTTGAGGAAATGCTTCAGATTACACCACAGATCATTCTGAAATCCAAAATTTTCCAAGCCTATAAGCGGTCCTCGGATCCCACGCTACTACGGCTGTGCGATTTTTCATTGAAATTAGTTGCTGTCAAGGTCATGCCCCCACTTTTTGAGACGCCTCCCCCACTTTTGAGAAGCTGTTGGCGCTCTCGAACCAAGGGCCCTTTTTTGTCTAGCATTCAACGATTTAATGTTAGGTACTTCATATAAAAAGGTTCATTTCGTCTGTTATGCCCCTGTCCTTTTTAGGCGATTTTATAGGCGACTACAGACGACCAGGCTGTCGCCACATAGTCGTCGGGATGTCGCCTGTATGGTCGGGAGTAGTCTCCTTAGTCGCCCAGAGAGTCGTAGCCAATTTCTGGTCTCCCCGGGATTTTCAACATGTTTAAAAAATTTTGGCGACAGTTGGTTTGACGCCAATGAATGTAGATTGACTTCTACTGACGTAGGGTGCTGTCGTCGTTTGTCGCCTAGTGACGTAGGTTGTCGTCGGTGCAGTCTTCGCTGAATTTCCATTGGCAACGACCTAATGAAGGTATGCGTCTTCTCCAGGAGCTCAGGGGGAGCCTGGTGAAGTTTATGAAGGCAGTCTCATCTTCTTGCTGGAGATCAGCCATCAGGTTGTCTTACTGACCCAGCCTAGGTCTCTTCAGGGACAAGTGCTTCAACCACACAGATCTCTTCTTGGGCTTCTTTTCCAGTCTTCTTGTCCTTCTTCTGTGTAGCTGATCATTCAGCATGAGGGTTGCTGCAAACAGCAGGGCTTCTTCTTGTAACAGCAATGCACTCTGATGTTGCTCCATGGTAGCCACAGGGGCGGCGCCAGGGTAATTTGATAGGGGAAAAGCATGGGTTTAGTGATCGCCGTCCTGCCCAGACAACACACCAGATTGGGCCCCAATTGGGTCCTAATAGGGCTACCGATCGGGCCCAAATTAGGCTGCCCAATTGGGCCCAACAAGTTTTGTCAGCTAGCCCCAATGTGGACCCAATTGGGCTGACCAACTAGGGCCAGAGTGGGCCATGATCGGGCCAAGATAAGGCTTTCCAAATTTGGCCAGTGTGGGCCCTAATTAGGCCCCAATTGGGCTAACCGATCAAAACCAGTTGGGCCCCCAACTGGGCTAGCCCATCTGGGCTGTATTCGGGCCCGACTGGGCCCCTGCTGGGCTACATGCTGGGCTTATGCTGGGGCAAATCCGTGTTTGTCAGGTGTTCCCAGGTGGGACTCAACTGGGCTAGCCCAGTTGGGCTTGTCGGGCCCCAACTGGGCAACCCCAGCTGAGGTCGGTCACACTTGGGGGTCCAGCTGGGTTAGCAATGGAAAATGTGAGGTAACTTTCCTTCTACAGTACAAGCATTAAAAGCTACCGGCATTGCTAATGCCAGCCACTTTCAAAGGTAGTAGGATATTACTGGAATGTTCATATTTAGTTAAATAGTTTGGTTTGGCTATTATATATATTCAGTGACACTTGTTTGTTATTATTAAAGATTAAGAATGCAATTTTCTTCATGACATTTCAATTTCTCCTTCTTTATGTTGTATTGTAAAATTGAGAAACATGATTTTCTGCAAGAATTCACCATTGCCAGCTTCACTTTATTTCAATTAGACCTGCATTAAGTGATAAACACAAATTTTCTTTGAAAAATTTGGAATGCTCCATTAAGATGAAAGGTATACAAACCTGGTGTTCCAATAATATCACATTATTTTAAACAGACACTTTTCTCAAATTGTCTTTGCCAAAAATTCCCACATGTTTAGCAAAGAAAAAAAAAGATTTATGATAAAATTCCTAGGGCATACATTTTCTGAAGCAAAAAGACTTAATCACCTTAATGAAATTATATTTTGAAAATTTTCCTAATTGGGCCCATCTGGGCCCCAGCTAGGCCCCAGCTGGGCCAAACATATTGGGCTAGCCCAGCTTTAGCCAGGCTAGAGCCCATTAAAACAAAATAAACTTCGAAGATGAACTTAATTTAAATACGCATGCCTACCTTTAACCTAAAAGCGCCAATGCTACAAAAAGTTAACAATAGGAACTTTAGAAGAGTGAAATACCATTCATACATGAATGTGTTTCCCCAGCTGGGCCCCAACCGGTTCCTGTTTGGGCTCCTCTGGTTTGGGAAACCCATCAATATGAGTTTAAACACTTTTTTATTTGAGCCCAATTGGGCCCCGATGAGGGCCCTAAACTCAAGCCCACCTAAGCCCAAGAAAAAATGTATTTATTCCTTTTGTTTAAAAGCTAATAAACTTCATAAAATAAAAAAAGAAACAATTTTTATTTCAATACAATGTTTCACGACTGAATTTAAACACCTTTTTTTATTTGAGCCCAATTGGGCCCCGATGAGGGCCCTAAACTCAAGTCCAACTAAGCCCAAGAAAAAAATGTATTTATTCCTTTTGTTTAAAAGCTAATAAACTTCATAAAATAAAAAAGAAACAATTTTTATTTCAATACAATGTTTCACGACTGAATTTAAACACCTTTTTTTATTTGAGCCCAATTGGGCCCCGATGAGGACCCTGAACTCAAGTCCAACTAAGCCCAAGAAAAAAATGTATTTATTCCTTTTGTTTGAAAGCTAACTAACTTCATAAAATAAAAAAGAAACAATTTTCATTTCAATACAATGTTTCACAACTGAGTTTAAACCCTATTATTTATTTGAGCCCAATTGGGCCCCGATGAGGGCCCTAATAAAAGCCCACCGTTAACCCAAGCCCACTTAAGCCCAAGCAGCCCAGGTAAAACCCAGTTGGGCCCCAATTGGGCTTGTTTGCTGGGTGGGGGAGGGGTCTAAGAGGAGGGGGAAATTTTTATTAATTTAAGGTTGCTTAGATGCAAAATGGTGTTGTCTTTGGTATTTTTTTTACTGATATACA
This sequence comes from Holothuria leucospilota, assembly GCA_029531755.1. NCBI lineage: Eukaryota > Metazoa > Echinodermata > Holothuroidea > Aspidochirotida > Holothuriidae > Holothuria > Holothuria leucospilota. The sequence continues at coordinate 24,332,344 of CM055980.1, forward strand.
TGGCTGGAAAATGTACAAAATATTGAGTGAATTCTAATTTTTGGTTGGGTGAAAGAGGAGAGTAGCCCTTTTGTCTAAGAAAAGGGTATGTTGTCAACAAACCTCCTGAAGCCCCCTTTTGGGTACATTACTGTCTTCTATTCGGGGAAAGTTTTTACGCAAAAATACGTGCATGCGTGGAGTCCACAGAAACATTCTCGAACTGTTACGAAAATGTCCTTGCTTCATTTGTGCATTCTCAAAGGGTATCTAAAGGCTGGCAGAAGCCGGAATAGGGCCTCCTGAAAGCTCTGTATTAATTATATGGGTCAGATATAGGCCTACCCCACCCCTCCTCTTCTCGTAGACATTGTCGTAGGGAGGTCCAAGTCGCCGTTTTTTCGGCGATCTGCTACGACTATGATGATCGCCAGCAGTCGCCTATAAAATCGCCTAAGTGGGACAGGGGCATTACGTTGAAATGTAAGGTCGATAAATTTTTTCCAGAAATACGACTTTGTATGCCATTAGCTTTTAATTTGCATTTCCCAACGTGTACAGGTGTATCGCCAGTGAGCCACAACTGGAAAAAAAGCCGTGACCGGCTCGACCTGAACCAATTGGTTGGAAACTGGGCCGTTAAACCTCATCTAACTAACCAACTGACCAACGTGTATCGCAGTACACGCACTTAACATGGATACACCTTTCCCAAATGCGAAAGTTTGCGGAAGGTAATAAAATGCTACAGCTAATTCTAGTCTTAAACCGGGCCCATAACCAGACAAGGTTGTGAAGGGGGCTGGAGATAGCTTCCAGGGGGCTAAAATTTTTCAGGTGTGGAGGATATACTAAAATGCATTAAGGCCATGGCCGTTTTTTATCTTCTAGAGGGCATTTTTTTCCAGGAGGGGCTTTTTCCTGTGCTCCCCTTCCTTGACTACGGGCTTTAGGTTAGGTTATGACTCGTTTACTCTGTTCCACCCGGAGGTGCTTCAGAAGGCCCGGAGGGCCGAAGAAAATGAGTCACTGACACACGATCAGCGATCAGAGAGAGCACAGAACACCAAACAACCGCAACACGCCGAACCGGCAAGGGCGGAGAAAGGACCGGACAGAGAGGCTAACTACGGGCTTGTCGATCTTACACTCTTTTTTTAATCATTTTAATACCGTATGTGTAAACCTTCCGTAGAGATGAACAATCATTTTGATTTATTAGAAATGCTCTTTCCTCGATTATCGGTGACAAGGTGGAGATCAAAGCATTGTTCTTGGTAATCCTATTCATAAGGGTTTGGTGGGTGTAAATAAAGTTTACTAAGTTATCAAGTTACAAATTGAAAAGGATCAGTCAAAAGGAGTTTGGTGCCCTACACTCTACCTTCCATTCATGAAATGTTAACTTCCTCAAGATGAAGTGGAACTGAAAGGGTTAGCATTCATTCAACTTTCCAATATGTGATGTCCTTTCGAAAGCCATTCCCTGGCCCAAAAGTATGCCCCAAAATATTTTTCCATTTCAATTTTGCAAAGAAGGCTATCTCAATTTGTTCGCTGGATTATACCCTGTACATATGCCTTCAGTATGGCGATCACTGTGCTAAAGGTATCGTAGATGAGTTTATTACCTCGTTGTTCATATGAACCTATTGAATATATGTTTAATGAGTCACATCCAATATAGTTTTTCTTTCAAAATTCGCGCCACACGTGCGTACGTTCTAAGCGGTCTTGGAAGAAAATGTCTGCACAATTCTTCAACAAGAAAAAAAGGAAAAAAAAAGACTAGATGGAGCGGCCTCACAATTAATACAGCATATGTTATAGAAATGTGTTTAGTTTCTGTAAACATGGCAACAAACATACCACTCTTTGTGTGTGTAGACACGTAATTAAGTTACTCCGTCAAAACTTGCCGTTGCAAACAAACAAAACAGAAAAGTCCTAGTCCACGGCTTTGCAACAAATAGCCACTGAACGATATGCTCAGTGTCGATAGCATGCAAGAAGTAAGGATGCAGAGGATTTTGAGCAAAATATTAATTTTCTTTTGTGAATGAGCAACTAAATCTACGCAATTTGATGAAACTTTCATTCAAATCGGACATGTAGTACTCGAGATATCAGCAACTACATTTGTGACCCAAAGGGAGCTTGAGGCAAGCAGGGGGTTATATCACTTCCTCACATTGATGAGAAATGCTTTGTTTCCTTTGTGTTTTTTCAGTCTGTTGTGCTGACCTTGAAGTTAATAGGACCTCAACATGGGGAATGTAAGGATTGTAAAATTCCCATGCCTCCCATGCAATCACATTCTGACACATGGGATTGTGGAGGAGAAAATTGGTTGTAAAATTTAAAATTAAAGAAAAACGAAAGACTGCTCATTAATGTAAGGCTATGATGTCATATGTGCTTGCTTCAAGTTCACTTTGTGTTGAAAATGTGACAACTTTAACTGCTAATATCTTGAGAACCACACATCGGATTTCAATGCAAATTTCACCAGAATGCTTGACTCAATTGACTCAATTGAACAATAAATCATAGTCGTATGAGGCTGGGAGTGGGGATAGGGGGCAGGGAATTTGCCATTTTCGGGCAAAATGTTTGATAACTTTTGGAGAAAACTGTCCTGAAATTTCGGGCAAGAGTGCTCATGCAAAACCCTATAGAAAGTGGTCATGTACGCTAATTTGTATTTTGATGAGCAATTAGTGACATCATTTGTGTCCGTAACTTCAGTCACGTCAATATCATAATTTTTAACGAACTGAACACTCTTACCGCGACCTTTAGGCATAAGATTCAAGCAATGCTATCGGGCTGATCAGGATTATTGGAACAGGCAATTACTGGTAGAGGCAGCAGTGTATAGATGATCGCACAGACCCTATGCAGACCATGACTGGGCTAGATTCGACATCCGACAGTCCCTAATTCAAATAATGAAGCTTTCACGGAAAGTGACCGGTTGTTCAAATTAACGAGAAAGACATCAGTACCACCCCTCTCGAACTAAGTTCTTCCTGGGCTGCATGGTAGAGGCTCTGAGCCTCAAAACTTATTGTTAAAGAAGGTGTCTAATATTTCCGTGAGTAGGCATACACTAAATGAATGTTGAAAGGGCTGGCGCCGGATTTAGCCAATAGGAGGCCAGGCTCCCCGACGAGTGGGGGGGCTGGGGGGTGAGGAAGCGACCTGGAGCCCCGAGAGGGACCAGGGGTTGCGGAAACGATGTCGGAGTGGCAAACTGAGGGGGACTGGGAGAAAACCTCTGTGCTGTACCATTCCATTTAAAGGCATACCGTCCTATATTTTGCATAATATCCGTAGTTGCGTGCTGATCTAGTGTTTTCAGGTAAATATGATGTTACATATGGAATTACAGCGCGCGAAGCGTGCGATGTTTTAGGCACACTTAAAATAATCTATACTTATTTAAATCAAAAATAATTGCTGAGCAGTTTGCCTCTATCAACGATAACATACATTGTATAGTATCTAATTTGCCTGCCTGATGAAATATTCAATCCGGTGTCCTCTACGAATCGCTCAAAGTGCCTCACGACAAAGACAAAGCAATAGGCCTATGCAATATGGGATGGTATTGCAATTCACATATAATTTAGGCATATGCTTTATTATCTTGTATTGCAACGTCTTAATGTTTATAATGCATCTGAATCCCAAAAATGTAAACAGCTAATTAAAACTGATCAGAGATGTACCGTATGTATCATTTAACAAAGTCTGATTGCAATGAATAAACGATGGAGGAAAAAAGATATGGGGAAGATGTGGGATGAAAAACCCGATCTTTACATAAACTTATGTAGTCTACCAATGCTTTACTTGGTAAAGGGGGAAGGACTTGCACTTTTTAATCTACATCGAATAGAATAACAGCCAAAGAGAAACATCCAGAGCCTGTTTCATAAAGAGTTACGATCGATCTAAAGTTTGACCAGCCATGGGCAATCCTCCTATTGAAATCTTATGAAACAGAGCCTAAAACTATCAGTGCTTGAAGAGCGTCGAAAATTTGGGGTTCCTATAAAAAAAACTGCCTTATTGAGAGCAAAACTGTTAAAACTGTCGGGGCGACTGACCGCCATCGGGGACTATACTTTCTTTATCATACGGAATAAGGCTCCCAACGAAACTGGAAAAATTCACGACGGGGGGGGGGGGGTATCTGCCGGGGTATGGCTCCCTCTTCCCCTCCCCTCCCACCTGGCGGTACCCCAATGTGGACTACACTTCAGTCGGTTATTAGTTAAGTCAACAAAAGAGGCGATATGGCTTTACCGACACTAAGCAAATCGTGATAAGCACTCTCAATACTCTGTACGCATGCATACACACAAAAGATACAACGCATTGCTCTTACGTATAGCGAAAGTTAGTATTGTAAGAAAAGGTGCTGGTTTCTACAATATACTACAGTAGATAGATAACAAAGACTTCATGGGCAGATGGCCGTGGCAGTCGAGCTGACCTAACAGGATATAATGTCTTAAAACAGGATATGGTACTAACACATTGGAGTTCTACGTCCCTTATATTGGCGTTTACTGCCACTTTGAACAAACCAAAATTATGTGGCTTTCATCAGCGTAGTCAGCCTCTGGTACTTTTTCATGAACCCAGTGAAAATTTAGTCTGCTTGTTGTAAGACTGTTTAAAATTTGTTAGTTAATCAACTACGTCAATTGTGGACCGCTAATACAGTGGAACCGGAAGTTCCTCTTCGTTGGAGGAGTTTACTTTGCGATTCTTAACAAAGAGCTTGAGAAAGCCGTGGAACTGTAATTTGCTTCCTATATTCTGTGTATTAGAAGGAAGACTCAGGACGCTTTGAACAATCTTCGTAGCAGTTTTTGCAGTAACAACAACTTTAAAAAGTTCCGTCTCCCTTCGAGGATTACCAGGATACGAAATGGATGAAACAATTTTAAATTTGGCTTCATTCTCACTCTATGAGACGTATCACTGACAAAGAAAGGAAAAACAGTTATTTTGGAAAAACAGTAATTTTGGGTCCACTGAACTTAAACAGTAGTTATTCATCAATAATAAACAATCACAATCGTTTAAATCTTCTCACACATTTCCAGATCTCATCGTACCCGCTTGGCGGATGGGTGTTACTACTCCTTCACCTATATTGGCTGCACTAGTAACATATCCGACACCTGCTATGAAGGTATGATCTCATCAAGTTGCTACACAATTTAACATTTTCTTCCCTACGAAACAGGAGTACCGCATTTCTCCGATCGATCTTGTTCTTAATGTGACGATATGAATCGGAATTTTAGCTTTACAGTGATAAATTTAACAGGACGAGAAGATGACGCACATGAAATAAGTGGCCTTATCGAAGATGGAACGTTTATTTACAGCCTTCCTCGGAGTATAACGCCAGCTAGATGGCTCGATGCATTACGAGAAGTTTTCTCCTCTCTAAACGATGAGGACAAGACACGTATGCTGCGGCCAGGTGTAATGGCCGCCTGGGAAATGACTACCGCTGCCATACTTGAGAAGTTCCCGCAACTGGACTTTCGAGTGGCCATGTTTGTTTCCAAAAAGATAGTTCCTCTCCCGGAATATCGTGACGTCTTTGAAGAACTTTGGTTCAGTTTTGACCAAAAGTGTCCTCTCAAGGGTACGACATCTGGGATTGAATGGAAGGCAAAACCTTCGCTAGATCAAAAACTTCGTTGCGTCGATATAAAATTCAAACCGGAGACTGAAACATTTACTTTGGATGATGTTTTGCAGGCGATCGAGACATCCATTGAAAAATTGATGACCGATCACGCTGACAGGGAAGACATTTGGGGAAATAGATGGTCAGGTGTTATCTATTGTTCATTGCTTGCCCAAGGACTCAACAGAGAACCACTTTTATTCTATCTCGGATATCAAGAAGAATTTTCAAATTCTGATTTGTTCTTAAAATACCTAAAAAATACAATTGAACTCGTAGGACCACAACGAATTTCTTGGCGACCCGGTCTGATTGTAAGAATTTCCCCCAAAATGGGACCATGGGACACTCCGGCTCACAGGGAAGACGCTTTCAACACTCTTTTAAAACGCAAAAAGAGTCTCATAAAGGTTTATAACGACGGGCTTGGTTTGGCAAGAGGGATTGCGATTGCCAGAAGTCACCCTTCGCGGGAAAATCATCCCAAGTACAGGCGACTCTACAAGATGGCAAGACGAAAGTACCCAACCGACCTCCGTGAAATGGCCAATGAGCTCCAAAAACGAGCTGGGGTAAAGGCGAGACACATCCCTACAACTGTGGACTTTGACGCTTACCAAATGGCACTCCTTCCAAAGTACAGGTTAGTGGTGCTTGGGGACAGGGACAACCAGTTGGTGCTTTATCGTGGCCTCCCTGCATCATCGGACATCTATCTGTATGTTGACGAAGATTTCATTTGTGCCATGACATCCCCGAGACAATTTTTCACTTTGGGAAAGTTTTGTCAGAAATGTTTGAAACCTTACGGAGGTAGGAACGTTAAATATCATATGTGCTGGAGAAGCAAATCTAAATAACGTGTGTAACTTCCAAGTGAAGAAGTTTTGGTGAGAAAGTTATCTCTTTTGATTTCAGTATATTGCTTACAGTATAGCAACTCTCTTTGTTCACATAAGTTTAGTAAAATAGTCCGAATGCTGTAATGAAACCTTACATTCAATTGCCTTAAGTTCAACTTGACATTCCGCACACGATGCTGTGTATTTTATATGTTCTCGTACATTTCATTGTATGCAATTACGCTACCCTAGTATTGCTCCACTTTCGGGATGCCGTCCGAATGTGTTCATGTGACAAAACTCTGATGACGTGTCTGCACGTCTTCTGTTAAAACAGTAAACCATTAACACCGTTTAGAAACAATAATGGTAAATGTTATTCTATAATAATGTGACAAAATACCATAGACTTCGTGTAACGTGACATAGGCTTAGCGGAAAACGACGGGGGGACTTTAGCGCCTCTATGAAAAATAGTTGGGTTGAAAGTATGCTGATTTCTTTCCTCTGTAAAAAATGTAAAAAATTCGCAGCAATTTACGTTTAAGTTTGCACCATTTGTCGCACCAAATTGCATCTAAGGACCCTCAAATATTCAAAAATTCCCCAAAGTGGAGGAGGATAACCTTCTTCTTAGACCATCCACCCCAGGACGGTCCGAAAAAACGTTCAGCCCCCACCGAGAACAGCTTTCTACGCCTATGTAACATGATCGACTCAGGGCCTTAAATGCAGTTACACTGTGTATCTTTTGAATATGTATGTAATACATATATATCCGTAATAGCTCCATGGTGTACGTCACTTCAATTAGACTAAGACTAGCAAAATTTCGTACGCAGTTCGAAACTATATAGTTCTTAAAACAAACTCAAGTTCTTAAAAGTGTCTTCATATGAGCCTGGCCCCAGATTTCGTTATGGTGAAGAAAATTCATATTGTGAATTCGTTGATATTCCTGAATCTGTGTTTGTCGTTTTTAAGTCGGCCCAGGCCCGTAGCCAGGAAAGGTACTGAAGGTGTACGGGATAGCTTCTTTACTAACATGCAATAAGGCAACGGTAATTGTTAATTTCTATAGGGGAGAAATTGTCCAGAGGGCTTACCCCTTGGCTATGGGGTTAAGTGGGCCTGTGGAGTAGATTTCACTTCGTACTTCTTCCTCTGTTATTAAAATGGTAAGGTTGAACTATATGGCTCAACAATAGCCCAGTCCGATTGCCGGAAAGGGGCGTTGGAGGCATGACAGCTGGGTATGCCTATAGTTCTTTTTCAATGGATCTTATAAGCAGAAAGTACTCTTTCGTTTGGAGGTAAGCGCGTATTATTGCAACTTGCCTCCAAAATGACGTCGTGTGACGTCAATGCATAAGGTCTATATTTCGGTGTTACACGGTATAAACCATCAGTTTCTAATGGAATATATCCCAGTTACAAGAAGATAAAACCAAGTAAGTTTCATAAAATCAGGAAAGGATTTCGAGACTATTTGAGGGCTGATATTAAACATTTAAAAAGCATGTTAACAAATTTGGAAGATATCACTTATCGACAAAATAGTCAATGCAGAAATGCATTGCGTTATGGGAAATTAGTGTCATATTACAGCAAATTTATCGTATGTACCGAAAGCTTCTATGCATCTTTTTTAATTCCTTTAGTTTTGAGTTTTTCATTGTAAGTCGCCTTTATATATCTATGTCATGTAAAGGAATATTTAGATACTGCAATTTGTTTTTCTTTTTAACAGTGCATTTCACGAAGGTCTTCCTATAAATTCTACACTAAATCTTTTCGACGATTTTAATTAACAGAGGAAGGGGGAATAGGGACTTTAATTGAAAGTTTTTGATGGTCCCATGTGCGTGTCAGTCTTCCAGAGGGCCCTGGCCCTTGTCAAAGGGGGTTCGTCCCGGTCAGGGAATTTTTCTTATGTCAACATGCAGTCTTGTAGTGGGTAGAGTGAAGTAGTATGTAATCTCTGACAACGTTTATTAATTAAGTCGGTTTTCCTGGTTTGCACGTAATGTGGAATCTAATCTGGCACCTGGTTTCGGGGCCCTATTAGCTCGCAGTAGAACTTTGTTTCAGTTATTATTATAGTTCCGTTCCATACAGACGAGATCGTTGGTACAGGGGATGAGAAGGGGAGGTTGGGTAGTTTCCGTTTGAAGTTATTTTCTTAAAAGGTCCAAATTATCTGACAAAATGCAAAATTTCTGGAGAGATGAATGATTCAGCTCCCCATCTACTTCCTACGTCACTGATATAGATGATAGCAGCCCCCTCACCATGACATCTACATTGTTTCCGGTAAAGGTTGGAACTTTCATCTAATAGTTATTTCTCATGAATTTTATTTACGACTCGCCATTTTTCGAGCAAACGGAAAAGTAAAACATAAATGTACCCAGACAGTTACGGTATCTATTTTGTGACTTCCAATGGGCCGAAATTCTTTTAATTGTAATTAAACATTCTGGCGCGCTTGGTGCGCTGTGCAATTCCGTAAGACAGATATTTCGGAAAACACTATCAGCTTTTAACTTTTGACATCAACTTGGGGTATGTATATTGTGTAAATAAGGCTCTGTCAGGGAATGCATTGCATATGATGAAAGGTATTCTTCCAACCTCTCCCATATCGCCACACTTTTCTCTACCCGTAGCCTCAAACGGAGATTCGTCTTGTTGCACGTAGGAAAATCCCGGGCCCCACCCCTTGCCACGAATCTGCGGGTCGCGTAACTTTTACCTCGGCCGCTTCCAAGACCCAGTCCGCGCTAGTCTGCAGAACGAACGAAACTTTTCGTTGAGCTAATTGATACGAAAAACTGGGGGAGGACTGGAGGGAGTTTGACCCATGTGGTAAAATTCACAAAAAAACGAGAGCTTCATTTCGTACCGATACCCAATGTCTCTAAAATTCTTTTAGAAGTTGTCAAAATAAACATGTAACATTGAGAATACAAGTTCAGAAGTGCCAAAGCCTTTCGTTAAGTTCTTGAAATCTTTTTAAACATAATCACACTTCTCAGGCACGTAGCCGGGGGGGGGGGGGGCGAAGAGGGCAGCCACCCCCTTGAGCATATTTCTGGTATTTTTTAATGATTATTTTTACAATATTGCTAGTGTTTTTCTTATTTATATGCGGTAAATAGGCCTGGGAAGTGCCATTAATTCCAACGATCCGGGAGGCGTTTTGGGCCAAAATTTTCTTGCGCTTTGCGCCAGCCCATGGGTGACGCGAAGCGCTGAGAGACTGCCTATGGGTTTCGCCCCCCCCCCCTCCTGGACAAATTCCTGGCTACGCACCTGACACTTCTAGTTAAACTGAACCGCAACCCGAGTACGAGTACAGAACATGACTTAAGTCACGGCAGTAAGTAGGCTGCAGAAAACCTGAGAATACGAGGCAAAAATCTGAATACGACTATTACGAGTACGAGTACAGAACTACCCCGCGGAGCGGACTCTGTTTGCTCAGCTCCTCAGCTTCCCATAACCATATGACTGAAGAAGGAATATGCCGTACAGCCTGCTACGTAGGCAAGCACAGAACATGACTTAAGGCAAAGTCCGAAGATGGAGAACTAGCGTATCATCGGTAAACAGGTAAATGCTTCTCAGTAGCTCAGTGAGACTCTTGAGCCCACAGCTACGCGTACTGGTACAAAAGAATAATTTTTAAGGAGCACGTACATGGATTCGAGTGATACAAGTATAATATGGTGATCATGGAACTTCTGGACTACAGTATATAAGAACCAGTGACGTAGCCGGATAAAGTGATAAGGGGGATGAACAGCCTAATTCATGGGCGTCCGGAGAGGAGGGGGGGGGGCTGGAAAATCAAAAACTTGAAAAAACGAAGAAAAAATAAGAAAAAAGCGAAGAAAATATAACATCAACATTTCTTAACAGTTTACTCAGTGTGAATTTCTACTCTCAAAACAGGAATTGAATAAAAATATCAACACTCAGGCCCCAGCAGCCTCCCCCCCGAACATATTTTTGGTATTTTTTATTTATATTTACTAGTTTTTATTTTACTATTTTTATTTTACTACTTATATTTACTATTGCTAGTGTTTCCCCTTTTTATATGCGGTAAATAGGCCTTGGAAGTGCCATTTCCAGCGATCTGGGAAGTATTTTGGGCCAAAATTTTCTTGCGCTATACGCCAACCCATGGTGGCGCGGAGTCCTGAGAGTCTGTCTATGGGCTTCGCCCCCCCCCCCCGTGACAAACTCCTGGCTACGCCTTTGTCAACACTGTGTGAAGTAGCATCTTAACTCTTTTCTGGGAGTAAAATATTTCCAATGAAAAAAGTTGGGCCCCGTAAAAAATTTTGCCCCCTGAATTTTTTTTTTCTGCGGACGCCCATGGCCTCATTTAGGGGGATGATCTGTTAAGATGTATGAAGTTAATAAACCATTTTCCAAATAGCAGTTACAATGGATTGTGGGATAGAATTTTGGTGTGCGTCATTTTTGGACACAGCAAATTGTTATTGACAAAAACGACGCACACCAACACTCAATCCCATTATTCTTTGTAATGGTTATTTAGGAAAGGGTCTATAGTAAAGTCTGATCTCAAAATCTTCTAACTGGCGAAAACTTTTTGGGAGGGGTGGACGTCCCCTTGCCACCGTTTAAGTCTTGCATTGCAACATTGATTTTTCCTTTTTCAAAAGGTCACGCTAATTTCAAGCACAAATTTGCGGACCTGGATTACAAATTGTTAAATTTAAACTTCTTGATACCCCTAATTTCGGCAAAATTGAGACATCCATTGAAAAACAACAACACGTGACAAGAAGGCAATCCACGGAGTTGCATATCCCGTCATCGACAGCAAATTTTAACTAGTGAGCTTTCATGAGTCTGTCCTTATTTTAACAAAATTTTCAATAAGATACACAATGTGGCAAAATTTTTTTTTTTAGGCTTTTACGAGCCATGCATACTACATTATTTTTTCTCATATTTTTTAATCCAAATTAACTGTATGCAAAAGGGCAAGTTTCTGACAGTAGACTTTTAGCCCTAAATTGACATTTGATTCCTGGGATCATTTACCATGCATAGTGTCCATGTCAAATACGTGATACTGGTATTCCAATTAGATATGTAGAGGTTCCATATTAATCCGATGTTATCCTTAGAAGTTTTACCAAAAAAATCCTTTTATATTTGTTTGCCCTTTGACTAGTGGGTTCTGCGACACATGTTTTTCTTTCAATTTCAGCTCCAGCCGGGCCCAAACTAGCGATTTTTAATTAGTTAGACCATGGAAGTAGTACTTCCATGGTTAGACATCCAACGCTTGGCCTTTGGTTTCAGCATGGAAGTACTTCCATGGTTCCAGACGTCGGAGGAACATAAGTAAATAGGGTTCACCTTGGGATGCCTATCCTACAAATTTGAAGAAAACTGACGCTGCCGTTTAGCAGTAGTCTAGTTGCAGAACGTCCGAATTTCGCTCAACAATGTACACTTTTAGTAGCAACCCTTGGGGTTACGACAGGAAGTCGATTTACCCTTAGATTGACCCTTGAGCTATGACCTTTTGGTACTCCAGGATAGTGACGTAGCCATAACTTCTTATTAGGGGGCAAGTCTTTTCACATGGGGGGCAACCAAAATAAACTTCTTATGCACTTACTGTATTGAAGCCTGGTACAACGTGCAGCAGTATGTACAATGCACATTGTACATGACTATGATATGGTATATGTTGATACTGCTGCATGCGGTTAAGCTACGCTTTGACAAATTAGACCAGGGCGCCATCATTCTTGTTATTGTTTTCAGTTAAGATCGTACCTGCCAACTGGCCGAATTGATTAATTGCCAATCTGTTCAAATTTATCAAAGTCTGCATATATATATATATATATATATATATATATATATATATATATATATATATATATATATATATATATATATATATATATATATATATATATATATATATATATATATATAGAATGTTAATGTCGTATTTTCGTCTGTCAGTCTGTCAAAGAAAGCTCTTCCCGATTATTCTTTTAAACACATCGTTTGGAATTATTGGGGGGGGGGGAAAGAATGTGTTACAAAATCATTTTGGGGAAGTGCCCCCTTCCCCCTCCCAAGGCTACGCCACTTTTGCAGGAATCGGCGAGACAAAGAGCTTCACCGATTGGTAATGTCTCAAGAAATATGAAGAAAAATCAGGACAGCATTCAAAAGTTTTTGACATAAAATTGTGTTATAAATGTACATTTTATCTTCAATGACGTGAACTTTGACCTTAAGTTACCATGCCAGTCACGTGTTAAGTATACTTGATATGTTCATTACCTAGCATGTCGATGAAGAATTATTCGCTCGATATGACCATATTTAGGGGTGAAATTTGGTGTCTGAAAGTGGGGTGGGGCAAACCTGGGTGGAATACCAAAAGGCGCCAGGGCGGTGCGGGAGGAGGAGGGTACAGGGGCCCGTCATAGCTCGTTATATGGCACTTGGTGGGGTCCAGGGACAACGCTCCTGTGGGGGCCAGAGGGACAACGGAGGTATATAAAAAATTAAAACCATTAGATAGAAGCATTTGGCTATCTTAAAACTCATCGAATATGCGCTAAACAAGTTATAAAAATCACATTTTGACCATTTTAGTAAGTCTTACTCAGAATAACGCTGGTCGTTTTTATAATGAAGAGGGTTTGGCTTGTGGGTGGTTGCTATGATAATCGAACAGTTTTTACGAAGCTATGGAACACGCAAGTTGTTCTTCGGAAATTTAAAACGGTTGCGCGCGAAGCGCCCCTAAAACAGACTTATTTAAGACATTTCATTGCAGCTTATTGTTTTTCTTTATTTTTTGAATGCAATATTGTCCATTACATAAAAGATTCTCCTACTTTCCTCAGTGACATGTTCTTTCTTTTGTGTTTTATGTGTGTCGATGGTGTCAGGGATAAGGTTCCCCTCAAGCTTTGTTTATTTTTTTACTTGTTAAAATAAGTTAAAGCATAATTTTGTAAGGACGACTAAAGTTTGAGGTTTATTAAGTATTTACAAAATCAATGAAATGTTGGTATGGGGTAGTTCTTATAGAGACATGTATGGCCATTTGCATCCGCAGTAAAAAGGCCAGGTAGTTAATTTCATTGGAGTCTGCATCTTTGTAAGGTGTGGTCGGCGAAGCCTATACCGCGAGCGCTGAAGGATGGGGACCGCGGGTCCTCCCAGAGAATTTTTCTTAAACTTAATGGGTTTTGCGGCCATTTTGGACCATTTTTAGAGAAAATTCTGCGTCCCAAGGTATGATTTGAAAAGCTAATGAAACACTTTTTATAAACGTTGATTACAAATTTAAGGTAGCGACCGTCCGTCAATTTGATGGAAATGGTTGCAGTTGGTGGGGAAAGTGAACAGTGAGAGCTGCTGAAAGGAATTTGAAAAAAAAAAAATTCAGTCATGCCATTCGACTTAAGTTTTCCTATGGACCACACTGCACCTACTTACGCGAAGCGCGCCGAAAATTTATTGAGAATTGCGATGCCCTATACACGGGTATAGATTTCTATAAATTGTGTATGAAAGTACCATGGTGCGTGTAATGACTTACATTTAGTAATTAGTACTCTCAGGGCTTTAAGCCACAAAAGTGTGTGTGTGTGTGTGGGGGTAGGGGGGGAGGCCGGCGCCCATGATCAAAAAAGGATTTTTAACTAAGGTACCAAACAAAATTTTTCAACAACAATTGCCCCTTGCATCCCCATCTTTGAGCTCCTCAACTGTATTAGTTACAGATTTTAATGAGGTGCGCGTAAAGCGCCAAGAAAAAAATTTCTGGCATTTTTATAGTATTTGATATCAATGTTTCGTTTACTTTGCATTGCAAAATTTACCATAATGTTAATCCCCTCATTATTTCTCTGGTTTCGCTTCCTTTCGTTCATTTTTAATATTATTTGTTTAAGGTTTGGAAAAGTGGGGGGAATGCGCCCCCTAATTGACCCCTCCCCCGTTATCCGGCCTATGTCTCATGTGATACTGGTTGCCTACGGTCTGCCTGCCTCCCACTACACACGTTTCTGATATTGGGTCAGCTGCCTCCGTACTGCCTCAATTTGGACAAAACAAAAACACTGCAGTGAAGAAGAGATGTCGAAGTCAACGCAGCGAACGGTGGTGGGGTAGAAGACGCTGCGCAAAGCTTTGGACAAGTCCAAACATTTTCCGTCGATGCAAAGAAAGGTGCATAGCGTCAACCTCATTGACTTTCCAACCAGGGAGCAGGGATGTGTTATAGGACTCCCTGCAGGGAGGTATTATTGATAGTGCAGGGAGCTGTTACTCGAAACAGGGAGCTGTAACAGCTGTAACTCGAAACAGCTTCATGCTCGAAAGAAATCGTTAAAATTCTTTCCTTTCATACTGACTTGAAAGCAACACGATCAGCCAGCAATATTACTCGTTTGTCTCACAATTACAGTTTTTGTAGGACTTACACGGGATTTGCATGTTAGCACAAAAGAGGGTTATCGTTTTCTACATGGAGAGTAGCACTAGGAAGGTTTTGTCTACTGCCTTAACATCGCCAACAGGAAAAATTATGGTATCTTTTTATGCTCTTTGATACTTATTTGAGAGTGTTAACTCCGTTTTATGTACGAAAATGAATTTAAATCTCGGTCCAAGTGAGCTCATTTGCATGCGGTGTTTTTTTAAAGGGGTCCCAACCTGTTGTGATTTATTTCAATTAATAGTTGTTTGGAGTTCAATTTAACCTGCCCTTTAAGTTCTGGCGGTATCGGCTTGGCATGAAAGCATTAGACTACTTAAACCCCTTTGAATAAAAATTACTTAGACATTAATGATACTTAGCAATCGAAATCAAGTTGAAACCCTCGAATGAAGGGGTCTAAGTATGCCTAACGTTAATCGCCAGATAATAGCTGGTATAGTATTCTTGCGATGCACAGGGTATTAAACTGAAAGTAGCCTATAAATGAGCATTAATGAAACTTCCATGCACTTGACGCCTGTTTCCATTCGGGTAACAGCTTCCTGTTCAGTCCATCTGACAGAAGAAAAGTAACTCGCCATCCCAAGTCTATGATTCGTCTTGATGAGATATAAACTTTACCGTACAAGTTTGTGGGTGAAGAAGAAGATCAAATTAACTTCAAGGGAAAGGGCAGGTGTCCCGAGTTTATTTCAGTTGGCAACATCAGCTAAATCTTACAAAATGCCTCTCTTTCCCTTTACATATATCTAAGTTTATGATTATCCAAACAAAAATGTTTACAGTATGTAATTTTTCTGCTTAAACTGAACAATTCAGTATCAAAAACTTTGTCACATAATTTAAACAGTCAATCATGAATTAGGATACCGGGGTACACTAATTCATTCGTGTTCTATGTAAATATCCTGACTTTCCTTTCTTTCAAAATTAAAGTGTGGAGAAAAGATCCTTTGCTCTCAAAGCTATTTATGACTAACAGGCTGGTACAGCTAGTGACGCTCTGGGGGTGAACCTGGGCGGTCAGGGTGTTGTCCAGGAGAATTCCTGGCTGGAATCTTCAGGTAGGAGCTGTCAACGCCATCATCTCCTGTGAAGGAGTCCCCATTTCCTAACTGCATAGGTCACCCGCAACATCTGCGTCGTCAAAGCAACAGGTCCGAGTTAGGGTCATTGAAAACGTGGACCCTACCTTATAGGGCAGGCCCCCAGACCCCACGCCCATTGGCCACTCAGCCAAGTTCGGCTGATGCTTGTCAATTAGGAATGTGCACCAATACTATAATCGAAATGGAAGATTACGTGTTGAAGGTGTGCTCTCCCAAGATGATACCAAATCACCGTCTGTAGCCAGACAAGGTACTGAATGGGGGAGAGGGTGGGGGACGTCAGACAAATCGGAAGACAGGTTGGTGACACTGAAACTAACATAAATGTACACTTGCTTTAATAAGCATAGTTAAAAGGAGTGCGAATGCAGTTTCCATAAAAATCCATAAAATATTGGCCATATCTAAAGAAACTTTGCTACTTCTTTCACCCATTAATGAACAATGAGAATAACAAGTAGACTTGAAGACGTAAATTTCAGATGCGTAAAGAGGAATTCACAAGACATCTCATATTCCTCTCTTATGTGTTTAACCTCTATTTCAAGAGCAGTTGTGCTTATAGTATCTCATGAAGGACACATTTTGGATACACAGTTATTTTAATACACATTCTGTACTTACAACCCACACTGTAAAACCCAATTTGTTGGGATAACTTATCAGACTTGAGTTAACTTGCTGCATGGACCCTTTAAAATTCAGACAACTGAGTTTCTTTTAGTAATGAGATGCATAATCGGAGACACTCAGTTGTCTGAACTTTTTTCAAAAGGAGGAGGGGCGGGACAACCCCTCCCTCTAGACCCTCCCCATGCGTTCAATATTTTCATAGCCTAAGCTCTGATTCTTATGAAAATATTGACCGCATGAGGCGGTGTCGCTGATTGCATTTCAATTTACCTCAGACTCTGACAGTCAAAATTGTGTTCACAAGGACGGCCATCCACAGCAGCGGACCCAGGGGTCTTTAAAAGGGGTGGCACACTTCGTAATGGGGAGCGAGCGCCGATGGCACTTAACGTTGACGGGGTAGGCGTCTGGGCAGGGACAGAGCCAGAATCTGTTCGACAGGCGGCTAGCTTCCCGACCGAGGGAATAAAATCTTTCACCAAATTAGTCCCGCCAATGGTACGTGCTTCGGGGGCGGATCCAGGATTTCACCAAGGGGAGCTAAGTTCAAGAGGGCAGTTCGTACCTACGAGCGTCAAATGTACGGAGCCCTGATAGGGGGCTCTAAGACAACATTGAAATTTAGGCATTTGGTATTTCCTGGCATCTGGCAATCAAAGTAACCTTAAACAGAGTACAACGGGACTATCTCAAAAAAGGAAGTGGTGCTGGGGGGGGGGGGGGCTCTGGAGCCGAGAAATCCCCTCTGGATCCGCGCCCGAGCTTGAAAAATAATGCAATTCAGTGCGTCTGTGTAGGTTCCTCCTGCCGGTAGAGAAACAGGACAGTTAAACGCGCGCGTTAAACGGTTTTCCGTCCTGACATGTAAGGCCTCTCGATTTTGTAGATGACGGTGAGGCAGAATGACATCAGAACAGGAAACAATAGCGACTTTTCGATTTCAGGACGGTAGAGCAACAGGATGGAGAGTTAAAAGCACGCGCGCCCGGCGTTCTGTCCTGACATTTAATGCGTTTCGATTTTAAAGACGACGGTGCGGTAGAATGACAACAAAACAATGACGCGCACATTTATGAACTAAGTTGCAATGCTTTGTTAGCATCCGCACTCATCGGTAAGTTGTAACAATGACGACCTTCACAAGATTAGAGACGCCATCGTTACTGGATATTTTATAAAATTGTGGATCTTCTACCTCCAGATAGCTTTCCTTAGCTTAGCACGGAATCGTTCGTAAAATGGCTCACCAGATATGCACTGTTGTTGTTTGTCATGTTCATTTTTGTCAGCAGCTTGCATGCCACATGGACAAATGATGTACGTTTGCATACAGCTCACTTCAAATTTAACGTCACAGAAACACGTACGTTATATAGGCGAGGGAAATTACCATGGCAACCCCTGTACCGTCCTGTTTCTAACAGAACGTTAAATCGGTCGACGACCGTCCTGAAAATCAACAGGACGGAGCGATGCTCGCTCCTGCTCATGCGCAGTCCATTTTTTTGCTGCGCGTTCCGTCCTCTTTGTCTACCGTCCTGAAATCGAAAACTCCGTGAAGACGCGCTCATTCATTAACTATAAGTTGCAATGCTTTGTTAGCATCCACACTCATCGCTAAGTTGTAACAATGACGAACCTACACAAGATTAGACCGTGGAGCTAACACTTGGTCCAGGTAGTAGCTCCATGATTAGACACGCCGTCGTAACTGGGTGTTTTATTGACATCCTGGACGAGGAAGAGTTCGTACTTATATACGACATCAACAAGCCGAGAAATGTTGACTTCACCAGTTATGCACTGTTGTTGTTTGTCACGTCCATTTTGTCAGCAGCTTGCATGCTACATGAACAAAATGATGTACGTTTGCATGCATCTAGTTTGCAAATTTAACGTCACAGAAACACGTACGTATGGAAGAGGGAAATTACCATGGCAACACCTGTACTGTCCTGTTTCTAACCGAACGTTAAATCGGTCGACGAACGTTATGAAGATCAACACGACGGAGTGATGTTCGCTTCTACTCATGCGCAATCCAGGTTTTGCTGTGCATTCCGTCCTCTTTGTCTACCGTCCTGAAATCGAAACTCCCTATAATACCGACATAACACATTTGTCCAGTGGCGTAGCTAGACATTTTTTTTGGGGGGGGGGGGGGGAGGAAGCAAAAAATTTCCGACAGATTATTATCTTGAAGTAATGATTTACTATCTAAGCGTAGCGCCACCATCTATGGCGTGTAGCGCGCGAAAAAAGAAATTAGATTAAAATATCTCCGAGATTGCCTTAAATGACACTTCCAGCAGGGAGTTGCTATTTGGCAACTCCCTGATAATATTGGGCCCGGTTTTCCCCCACCCTTCACATGCAAACATCATATCCCGTACCTGTTCACCGAAATGCAATTCAGAGGGCCTTGCAGTTTGCCTAGTATATCCTACTAAAGACAACAAAGGACAGGGTTCGCGAAATAAACTGTTTTATCGCAGTCAGTAAGGCATGTCGTAAAGTTCTTAATACGGGAACAACAACAAAATGCCATATAAAGTAAATTCAGAAAGTTACAATTTGGTCAAGTACCGGTACAGAAGGGATTGTTTCACGCAAAGGCGTTGATCCATTTCCATTTGTGTTTTAGGAGTGCACAATCAAGAGCGCTTAGAATGCCAAATTTTTTCACCATACTGATGACACACACATGAGAGGAACTACATTGGAAAATTTGCGTTGTAGGGTAAGTTTTCCTGCTAGAGAGAATATCAAATTTTCTCACCTCAGCTTCAAAGTTTTCGGGGCTGAGGTGAGTTGTGATCCCCTCCATAGGGCGCCCCCACTGACAAACCACCACCCAGATTGAGAATTCCTAGAATCGCCACTGAGCAGGCACTTTCGCAGCTCTTATGTGTCGTTTTTGCCCTCAAGAATGAACCCTTTTCCGTTATCCCTAGATTCGCCCCTGCTGGCAACAACAACAGTGCCATGACAAGGCATATACTAAGGGGAAATGCGGCCCTCGGCCAAAAAAAAAAAACACTTGACAACTTCAGGATACTAGTATATAAGTCCGTTTTATGACTTCATGCAGGGAGTTGCTATTGTCAAATAGCAACTCCCTGCTTCATGTACTGTAGCATTAAAAACTTACGTTTTCTAAATTCTTTGAAATCTACACAAAATATTTTCCCCGATAAATTGTTACTAAGTGACATTTTGTGAAGTTTCTTTCCAAACTAAAGAAGCTTATTGCTTCTTCTTTAGTTACAAAGAAGGGAAGGATGGGCTAAGGTCTAAACTTTAATTTCTCTCAAATAAACAGAAAACCAAAGAAAAGAAGACTTGAAGAAAGCAGAAATGCATTGCAACTTAGGGCTTCAGTTTTAGGTGTGTTACGTTGATCATTGACTTGCCTCAAGTACTACACTTGTACCCTATAAATAAAAAAATAAAAAAAGAATTATTTGTCTGCTGTTTGACGGAAATTCATGTTTTAAATTTTCACTATAAAAGGAGAATTTTGACGTAGCTTATGCTTTATTTACCCTTTAATCCTTCGCTCGGCATTCCGTAGAGTAATTTAAAAATAGAATCTGTCTGTATGGCTTTCTGTTCGGTCTTTCCTTATAGTAGGTTAGATTCGTTTGTAAAGGGGAACTTTATGAATGAGACATAATATCTCTGAACAACTAGATGTTCCAACTCTACCCCCCCCCCCATGCATGTGAAGTTTGAGCAGTGACATTTTCGCGAGAGCGATTGGTTGTCAGGAACATTATTATTTAATAGGAACATCTCCATGTCACCAGAAATAGGGGCTTTCCCTGCAGAGACAAACCATCACCCCCACAGGAAAATCATTTTCTAAGGTCTACAATGAAAAATTCTGGTTTATTTCTCTTTTTGAAGTGATCTGTCCCATATGAGTCAGAATTCTGACTACGAGCCCGACTAGAGGAATTCAGAGGTAACACCATTTACAGTTTTTACCCCCGCCCCCTTACATACACTACTCACTTTCCGGCTTTCCTACGGATCGGTAATCATTCATGGCACCCCCAAAATGGTATTTATATGTATCCTGAATGTTATCAAAAAGTCACTCTACAAATATCAAATTTACAAAATGGATGTGTTGATCTTATAGAAACTCATGGAAATTGGCTTAGACGTAAATGTTCAATGTTACAAATGGAGCTATGACTGAAAGGAACGTCGACAAAACACCGCTTACACTGTAAAAAAATATCTGCAAACTGTTGTAGAATTACAGAACAAAAAAATAAAGAAATACAAAGAGGAATTGGGAAAAGTTTTGTCAATTTTTGGAAACAAACTGACAGCACTTTTTTATTCTTTATGTATTTCTTTATTTTCTGTTGTGTAAATTTACAGAAATTTTTACAGTGTAAAAGAACGTAGGCCGACTGTAGGGCTTAAAATATCAAACATTTAATTGTGGTCAAAACAAAAACTACAAATGTTTGCCTACAAACAAATCTACATCCACGCACTCTCAATTACAGCCACATTTGTTCGCCATTATGACCATTGATTCCCGTCTGGTTCTGAGGATAAACTATAGGACATAGTACCATGCACGAACATGAAGCTTACCAGATAAGCCAAATCGTACACGACGGTAGGCTATATTTCGAATAGATACGGTAGTCATATGAACCAACAAATGTGTCTGTTCATACTTTTTCCGCATGGCCTCAGACACTTAGTACAAAAGTTTTTCAATGAATTTCTTACTCCGAAAAATCCTTTCGCAGTAGTCACTGAACAAACTGTGGCCTCGTGGTTGTAAAGGTAAATATCAGAAGGCGCAGAAGGGCCACGATGAAGGACAACAGGCTCAAACATATCACCAAATATAACAAGCCTGTGATTTGGAAGAACTTTCTGAAAAGCATCAAAGTCAGCAGTTGTCGCAAATCTTCTAGGAGTTACACCAGACTTCTTTTGAAGCTGATTGGCTACTCGTAAGAGTGCTGAGTGAATGTCCCTACCCTTAATCCTGAATTTCCCTTTTGATGGATGATCCCGGTGCACTGCAGCTGCAATCGCTATTGCTAATCCCAAGCCCTTATCATTTCGTGCTTGGATGATACACTTTTTGCGTTTCACTTGATGCATTGCCTCTTTAGTGTGAGCTGCAGTGTCCCAAAATCCCATCGTCGGAGATATTCGCACAATTACACCGAAGTGCAGGGAAAGTTTTTTGACAAAATCAATAGTATTTTTCAGATACTTTGTAAAAAGAACAGAATGAAACTCTTTGCGATTCCCAACAAAAAACAATAATGGTCCCACGGGGATTCCTTGACCAATCAGAGAGAAGTATACCAGACTAGACCATTCAGTTCCCCATAAATCCTCTCGATCTCTGTAATCGACCATCAGATTCTTACATACTGTTGTTATGGCATGCAACAGAACTTCAATGTCAGGTTCTCTTTTCGGTTTAAGTCGGATATCGATGTATCGAAGTTCTGGAGCATGCATAATTTTAACCTTCCACTCTATTCCAGTCAATACGCCCGTAAGAAAATGTTCTCCCTCAAATCTCCCGTTAAGTTCTTCGAAAATTTCGTCCTTCGTCCTATTTCTTCCTTTTTGAATGATACCTTTCTCTTCAAGTTCTCTGCGTCTTCTTCGACCTGCCAGGCACTCGTCGCTGAATGTTATTTCTCTGTTAGTGGAGCCACCGTCATGGATGTTTTTAGCCTCCTCTTCCTCCTTATATTGGCCAACTTGCTCATGTGCCTTCGTCATCATATTTCTCTTTGTTTTTAATTGATTAACCCATTCATCGTGCGACTGGGATCCAGACTCGAGTTTTTCGATTTCAGTTTCAGCTTTTAGAAGTGGTACAAACATTTGGGACACGAAAAGAGCTATACGAAAATCTAGTTGCGGGAACTTCTCCAGTATTGCTGAGGTTGTCTTCTGCCATACATCCATCACACCCGGACACTTTGTTTGTGTCTTGTCCTCATTGGAAAGAGAAGAGAATATCGTATTCAGAGCATCGAGCCAGCAAGTTGGATTTATACTCTGAGGAAGAGAGTAAACAAAATCCCCATTACCAACAATACCACTGATTTCATGAGTGTCTTCCTTCCTCCCAGTCAAATTAATGACTGAAAATACTGTTTGGTTAGGCATTTTGTCAAAGACTGAATTCAGGTACCGAACTTCTGTTGATCAATTTTTAACCGTCCACCAGTCTACACGAGGATACCACGGAAGTTTTACTAAGATCTTATTCAATGATTTTACTTGTGGAGTGTTCTACAATTCGGGCCGTTCTATTGTTGGATGGGTAGATTAATTTCTATCCTGACACCAGCCTCTTCTATTGGCTCGTTTTGGGATACTTCTCACCAATAATGTATTCCACTGCCAACAACCACTGCCCTTCCGAAGCAGACTTATCTAAAAAAAAAAGCGTTCGGTGTTTCTACGTGGAACGAAGTCTTAAAATATTACGTACTACCTTCTGCATCGTGGGCCTAATTTTTCCCAATTTATTTAGGATACGGTAAACCAAAGACGCAGTCCTCTCCTCACCACAGACATCGCACACCAAACACCAGTGAGTCCAAACGACAAAGTTCGTTGATGACTTCAACTAAATCGCCTTTCAGTCACCGATTCCGTTCAGAACTCCCTAGCTCGACAGAGTACATTCCGAACTACCGAATATCTTTTGCAGGCAAACAAGATTTCCAATTTGTAGCTGCTCAGTGTTTTAATGAGAGAATCATAATAAGCCATGACCATCAAGAGGCGGGAACTTTCCATAAGTTTTACTTCCCTCTCGGACCCTTAGCAAATTTCTCGGGCTAGTGAAATTCGTACTACAAAGAAAGTAAACCGGCATAATATACGAACAACATTGTAGGCCTAATCCAAAGCCATGTGTTACTACTCCGCTGTGGTGGCAGTTCAGTGTAAACAGTAACTTGACAATTTGATTGTCCTATAGTATAGAGAATGAAGTCGATATATACAGAGCATTAGTACAATAGAAATAGATTGTAGGCGGTAAAGCTTATCTCATCGATCCAAGTAGGGAGTTGCAACAGACCCAAGCCTTCTTGCTCTTGGAGTATTGACACTATGCAAACTGATCTTGAGGTGACAAGCCAGTCGAGACCTCAGTATCCGAGATCACCCGACACCGGGACGGCTGTACCTTTTCGGAGACCGAAGAGCCCCCTCTCTCGAGACCGAGATATTTCCTTTAAAGTTCTGACCAAAGTTTAACAGTTCTACCTTCATGTCTCCCTCTGAAATGATATATGGATTCGGTAAATTCATGTGACATGATGCAGATGTTGAGTATTCAGGACCAAGTTGGTTTATCCCGAACGCCGGGTAGTGCGAAATACAATAATTGCACACAGATAATATACCGGTGAAAATAAACCTCGCGCGATACGACGGCTACTACTCACAAGCAGGTTTGTCGAGAAACAACACACCGAAAACAGTGACGATGTGTTTGGAGTAATTGCGAACGGCCGTCAGAGTACGATACAGTACACATGCCACTATCGAGGAAATCACGTACTAACATTCAACTGTTTTAGTTCACCACGGTAGTTCATAACCGCCATTCATCACTCATCTTTTTAAAAATGATATTTCGTAGTGAACACGGCCAAGTTTCTCACTTTTAAGTACCCTTTTAGGTAAAAACTGATAATTTTAGTGCTGACTTAACTGTGATTGAAATTAAACACAATTTACGGTGTCATTGCGCATGACGCCATTTTCTTTTTGGACATTATTGTAACAAATTGGTGTTCTTGAAGAGACGTCAGTTCAACGTCGAACATGATCTCCAATAACTTCAAGTTCCAAACTTTAAACTGACCCCGTGGGCCCAAACTCGACGTCGGTGCGACGGCAAAATTTTTATAGGGCAAACACTCGAATCACTTTTTTAGTTTAAAGTTGGAAACTTTACTAGAATTATTCGCGTATCAGTGATTTTGGAAGAGAGTTACGTCACTGAGAACTATCTATAAGATAGTTCAACGTCGAACATGATCTCCAATAACTTCAAGTTCCAAACTTTAAACTGTATATAGAAATGCACTGAGAACTGTCTATAGATAGTTCTCACGTGACGTCATAGGAGCTTTTCACGTGTATTATTTCAGCCATGTCAAAGGGCAACCCCGGCATGTGTGTACAGTAACATGCCGGGGTACACACATGCCGGGGTTGCCCTCAGACATGGCTGAAATAATACACGTGAAAAGCTCCTATGACGTCACGTGAGAACTATCGTATGCATATGACGTCACAGAGGAGGAAGTGCTCCCTCGTTTGGAGGCAAACGCGTATCATTGCACGTTAGACCAACAAATGCAGACGACTGATTTGTGAACCAATCGGATACGCGGGCATGTCTACTACACGCATGTGCGAAGTCTACGTCGCGCGCGCAGTGTGCTACAGTGTTTTACCTCCAAAATGACGTAGCGTGAAGTCATGCATAAGTTCAATAGAGTCACATCTTACAAAAAGTAAATGTGTCGTTTGAGCGACTGCAATGCGCAAGACTCTTCAAGCCCGTACATCATGCCCTTCAAGAGCCCCCAAGTTTATTTCTAAATATTAGCTTAATCTTACAAATCTTCTCTTATTTCTCTACTACAAGTAATCTTTCACCATGTTTCTGAATAAAGATATTGAACACTAAGGTAAACCAAGGAGTTATTCTGCTTGATCGAAACAACTAAGTTACAAAGTATTGTCACATGATTGAAAGGAGCCGCTTCTCGGCCTTTGAGCTAAGATCATGTGTATATAGAAATGCTCGCAGCTAGTTAAGAACAAGAAAGGGACCACGCATGGAGGACCCGTGATGTGGGGGTCTGAGGGTCGAGAGGTTGGTCAGTTAGGTTTGTTGTCCCTTAGAGACGTGGCTACTTTGGGGAGCGGAGCTCCTTCGGAAGTGACGTTTGGTTCCTCCCCTTGGCTCTTCGCCAGAGAGTCGAGGACTTTTGAAAAAGAAGTGTGTTCTTTTCAGCCATTCGAGAACGGGACCACGCATGACAGACCCATGATGTAGAGGTCTGAGGGTCTAGAGCAGTGGTTCCCAACCTTTTCCCTTCAACGCCCCCTTTCACCGAATGGACATGGGCAAACGCCCCCTTTCTCTTGAATAATATTGCTATGGATGAAACGACAATAATAAAAATACATGTTGAAATAAAGGGTAGTCCTACGCATACACCGTTTTAGGTGTGGGTCTGACCCAGGGCAGCAAAACAGCAGCGCGGGACTTAAAAAATTGACACTCTTTGGAGATGGCGAATCTTTAACTCACGATTTACGAAAGTTGGAAGGGTTGATCACGGTCAGGAGAGAAGAAATATATTTGGAATTTAACAGATGTCATGCCAGGGCCCCTTAAGGTTGTGGACCATTCCCCAAGTGGCTTTCATGGGACCCAGGAGCAACGTCTAAGTGGGGACCGGGGCGAAGTCCCCGGAAGCTTTTGGGTATTTACGATATTATCGACACAAGAATGACGCACTGTTAGTCAAATTTTGATTATCTTTCTATTACTTGATAACTTTAAATGCGCACTAAAAAGTTTACAAAAATCACCCTTAGCGCAGTTTGTATTTGAAGTTCCCCTGCAAGGGGATTGTCCTGTGGGTGGGAGGAAGAAGGATGGTAGGGGTGGCATGGGGCTTTGAAAGTTTCATGCCACTCAAGCTGTCCAACAGGTAGAAATAATGAGAAAGCCGAAACTGGCCCACCGAAAAGCTGCATTCTTGAAGACATTTTAACGTTTCACTTCATAATACATTACAAAAGTTATCTATTATGTTACAGTACATATAGTTTTCACTTCTGTCAGTTTGTCATGTTTATGGACTGCAAGGGAAAAACTTAATTTGAGGTTAAAGTGGCGGGATAATTTTTAGCCATGGCCCCGTCGGTCACGTCTTTCACTGTCACTGATGGGAATATGAGGGTCCTTGCTAGGAAAAAGAAGTTAAATTAAACACTGTTAGGTACGATTTCTTGGGATCTGTGAAGAGAATATTAGACCTACTCAACTTGTTGACTTCATTTATCTCCTTTTTGTGCAAGCACTTTGAGATTTCAGCTAGACAAAAGCTTTTGGAATCTTATAAAACCCCTGTTTAAACTGCGTATCTCATTTTTTCAAAACGCCCCTGCCTCCCCCTTAGCGCTCATCGCTCCCTTGAGTTACGAAAACGACCCACCAGGGGGTGATAACGCCCCGTTGGGAACTACTGGTCGAGAGGTTGGTCAGGTAGGTTTGTTGTCCTTTTGGGGAGCAGAACTCCTTCGGGGGTAATGTTTGGTTTCGCCCCTTGTCTCTTCGCCAGAGATTCGAGGGGACTTTTGAAAAAGTACGGTATGATTGGAAGGAGCCATTTCTGAATTAGGATACCGTGGTATACTAATTCAAATTGGGGTGACTGCATTTTCCCTTTAATTTCACAGCACCACCCAATTTCATAGCCTGTACAGTTAAAACTGGTAATGGTTTAGGAACCAGTCATCAGTTTTAACTGTACAAAACTTGATGGTTGATGTCATAGATTAAACCATGTGCAGTTAAAACTGGATAACGTTTCTTTGAACTTGATAAAGTCCATTTCTGTTTTTACTGTCATGGTTTATGTACAGTTAAAACTGATCATGGTTTAATCTATGCTATCAACCATAAGTTTTGTACAGTGTTTACTGATAACGTTGTTCAACCATTATCAGTTTAAGCTCGGTGTACAGGCTATGTAACACAGACTTCAAGATGTACGGCAAAACAAACGACGCGTACAAAGGGCAGTGTATTTACACTGGAAAGCACGAACCATAGACCAGTGCCTGCGCCGTCCAAGGTGTAGTGAGATGACGTAACTGCACATCATAGAATAACTTACTAACTTAGGAGTCCCTGAAATGACCTGTGTACTTTGAAAGGTCTTTTCGACGATTTGGTACTAATTTCACTCATTACACACACACACACACACACACCCAGGATTACAGGGGAGTAGCAACATGTCAAAAATGGGGGAGGGGAGACATAACATTTGAAGGGCACTCCTCAAAGTCCCGGATATACATATCCGTTCCCACACCTCCTGTTGAAGCGGGCCACTTAATTACCAGCTTACGCAAGGGACCTGTTCGTCCTGTGATCTCTGCCCGTCTCCAGGAGGACACGTATATTTACGTGGGTGGTGATGTGCATCGTGGAATAGTGGTAGGATTGCGGTGTTACTTTTTGAGAAGGAGTTAGGGAAAAGGAAGTTCCAAAGCAGATTTGTTCATGGTTTTGTGCAAAGAGAGTTGGGATTAACAACAGGTAGGATTTTAGGGAGAACATCGTTTTTAGTCAATGAGTGGTCTTTAAATATCAGGGTTTTTTAGATAATTTTTTACTGGAGGGGTAAATTTCCCAAGTATACTGTGGGGACACTTCCTAAGCAGATCCCACGTTCCAGAGTAGGGAATAGCAAGCATATACCTTTTCCTGGTGTCGTCATTATCATAATACCTATTTTGAACATAAAAATTACTGTGGCATTTTAGCAACTCGTAATGAACAAAATTATGCATTAAAACACCAAGCTGATATTTGTAAAGGTCGAATACAGACAGAATACGGAGTGATTTGAAGAGAGGGCCTGCATAATGAGTGAAAAATACTCACGCTATTGCAGCAAATGAATGGACTCAGTTTAGGTAATCTTTTGTGGCATTACCCCAATCCAGTAAGTTATAGTTAACATGTGGAAGTATGTGTGCACTGTAAAGTAGAAAAAGAAGGGTAGTTTGGGGTCGAAAATTAATTCAAGAGATTTTACAACAAATAGACGAAATATGTCCTTTCCAACTAAGTTTAAAACCAGTAATGATGCCATGAAACTTTGTGTGGCGACTTGCTGGGACTCTTATATGGTTCAAAGTAAGAATTATATTTTCAGTATTTGGAACTTTATTGCCGAAAACGAGAACTTGCTGGTTTTATTTATATTGAGGGAAGATTGTTTGAATTAAGCCATTCAACAATGTGTGAGAATTCCTGCTGAGCTAATTCAAGCACAGCAGTCAATTTTTTTGTTTGGAAAAATTACGGTGATGTCATCTGCAGAAAGATAAAATATGGCATCTAATGACGAATTACAAATGTCATTAATTTAAATTAGAAAGAGGAGAGGACCGAGTATGGAGCCCTGTGGTACACTAATGTTGCTTAGAAGAGCAGAAGAGTCTTCACCGTTTCGGGTAACGTAATGAGGCCTATTAATGCTTGACTGATGTAAACCAAGCATGCGCACATCCTCTCACTCCGTATGCATACAAATTCTGAGAAGAATTCGATGATTTATAGTATCAGAGTCTTCCGAAAGATCGATAAATATTCCAACTGAACTGAGATTGTTATCGATTCCTTGGGGTATCTGATCACAGGAGTTTACAGCCACCATGCAAGTAGAATAATTTTTGAAGAAACCAAACTGACAAGGTGTCAAAATTTTATGTTTAAGAAATTCATGAGTCGTACATGGACAAGGTTTTCAAAGATTTTCGGGACAGAGGGAAGCACAGAAGTAGGTCTGTCATTGGAAAACAACTTTGGATCCCTTTCTTTGTAGACAGAGGCAATTTTAGCTATCTTTAGTTCAGTTGAAAAAATACCAGTACAAAATGATAAATTAATGATATGAGTGAGTGGTACAGATATTACATCTCAGACATATTTAAGTATGGTATTACACTCTAAAAACATCCTGGTTAAATTTAACCAGTATCGGGGTCAATAGTTTTCCATAGATTTCCTGGTTAAAATAACCGGTATATCCGGGTCAAAATTAACATTTTCCTTGTTAAATTAATGACTGGTTACAAGTCCTGATAAGAATTTAACATTTTCCTGGTTAAATTTAACCAAGATTTCATTTTTTACTTTTAACCAGGAAATGTATGGAAAATTATTGACCCCATCCTGGTTAAATTAACCAGGATGTTTTTAGAGTGTATTAATTCCATCGTAGCCAGGACTTTCCCTCTCTTTAAATTACTTATAACATTGGTAACTTCAAAGGTAGTTGCTGGAAACATTACAAAGTCTGTAGGTTATTACTTCTTAAGTTATGTTTTGGATCAAGTTTTGTAAGTGGTAATTTGTCCAACATAGACTCTGCAACTGATAAAAAGTGCTTATTTCAACATCATCAGTGATAAATCGATTATCACTTTCTGACTTAAACTTTGAGTTTGATTGCTACCAGACACACTATTTAAAAATTTTCCAAATTTGACTTGTATGATTCTTATTTTCTTCAATGCATACCGACAGTAGTGGTTTGTTTTGGCAGTTCTGACGACACTTGTGAGAACGTTCCAGGACAGGCGGTCTTGGCTATATGTCTAAATTCGTAGTTTGAGGGCAAAATAGTAGTAAATTAATTGCTAGTTTTGTGTTTAGTGGCGAAACTCCTATGCGCTCTAGAGGGCGAACCCCAGGGCACCCGGTGGGTCTGGCACCCACGATGATACTTTGTTGCCATGGACTTTGGGAAGTAGAAACCTTTCCCCATCTGGGATTACACATGACGACCCGTCATCTTTAACATGATTAGTAACTGAAAACATAAATAAAAAATTGATTGGAAGGTAATTATCATTTGTAAGTACACGTGACTTTCAAAACTTAATTCGCTCTCCTGCATCATGTGCACATGTCATTTGGTCAGGGGCACCCAACCCATTCTTGCCCCCGGGCACCCTGGACCAAAGTTGCGCCACTCTTTGTGTTGTATCTGTTTACAAGCAAAAGGTACACACGGGGGGGGGGGGGTGGGTATGAACTGAGAAAAGAGCCCCTTAAGGTGTACAATTGAACAAGAGGCAGACTTGCTCATAAATGAAAGTGCACCAACATAGCCGGACTGGCGGATGGGGCAATGTGTCACACCCCATGTCATTTAATTCACATCCTCATTGGACCACTTTAATTGTGGATTAGTTTCACGGATTAATTTGCCCTCCCATGGATAAGTCATGGATTAGTCATAGAGTAGTGTCCACTATGGAGCCTCGGGGGTCGTGTCCCCTAATCGATTTCCGAAAAACTTAAAAATGAACTCAAAAGTCGTTTAGATTTCTGTAGGGGATATTGTAAGGTGTGTTGTCGACTGAGTGGTGGATCTGATTAAGTCATTGTTTTTCACAAATTTTTCTCAGACTATCAAACCTTTCTCAAATCCTTCACAAACGATCAAAATTTCGCGCGCTCATCGCGCCTTCATCTTCTTCTCATTGCTGTGCTTATCATTATCATTTGATACCATCTCAAACGTATTTCCATTATTCATCGGTAAGGGTCTTACAAGTAGCCTGCTGTGTGATTAGGAGTAATTACGGAGGGGCACATGCAGCATTACAAGCTGCAAAACAGGAAAATTCAGGGGAAGATATATTTTATAAAAACTGAAAGCTTTTACGAATTACCAGTCAAAGGCTCGCTTTTTAATCGGTAAATGTATTGGCAGATAAACTGAGGACGCATGCAAATTTTATTACTAGGGCAATAATACATGGAATTATTGTAATTAAACACTATTCCGAAAAAAGAAGTACATTTCTTCTGAATTCTCATTTCTCATGTTAGTATCGTAATATTTTAATTACCACAGAGGTTCCAGGAGGCCCTATGCCGGTCTGTACCATATGTGCCATGCCACGCCACTACCAAAATATTACGTCACGAGGAGAATTTCTGTTGCTACTTCGAGGGTTTCCCAAAGGTAGCACAACTTTGCATCTAAGCCACCTTACATAAACAAAATTTTCTCAATGGGAGGAGTTGTCACCCCTCAACTTAGACAACACACCCTTCTCTCACCCCCATTTGAAAATAAGATACTTAACTGATTTATTATTATCGGTTTGAAAATGCGCCAGAGAGCACCAATTTTGCATCCAGGCCACCTTAAACAGTTAAATAAGCAAACATTTCTCAAAGGGGACGGAGACTGAAGGAAGGATCCAACCCTCGTGCAAAGTATCGTAGGAGCGCATATGAGCAATTTACGGCGAATGTATGGATTTATCGGGATGTAATTACGATCATCCGTGGTGGCCCCCAATCAGTATCTCCTAGTGGCGCTAATGCACCCCAGTAGGCACGTAACTAGACTTTAATTTTTCGGTGGGGGAGTACTTTTTTGAGGGTTGGGGGCGGGCACTGGAATCAGAACTGCTTAACTTAGCGTGAGAAGTGCCTTGAAGGCGAGAGTGTCGGCGGGGGTACTGTGGCCTCCCACATTTATTTGGGGTCGAGCAAGGGCGATAACTGGGGGGGGGGAGGGGACGGGGGGGGGGAGTTGCTTCGCCCCGTGGCTATATGCCTGCATCGGGGCAACAGCACTGAGTATAGTACAGCGGACTGTGTCTGCTTTAACGGAGGGTATACCTGGATCAAAATCGAAACAGGAGGGTAATATCCTTGCAAGATCTCGGTCGCTACAGTACTTTGTGACAAGGTGGGAATGTCATGGGTTGAGAGGCCTTAATATGCATGGCACTCTTATTTAGTTTCAACCCTGATCACAGGCACAAAAATCTAAGTTACTGTTCTTAGCTTGGGACTAAAAGTTTTAGACCGCCATCACGATGACAGGTCCAAGGGGAGGGATAACCCCAATTTCGGGAGACTTTTGGACATTTTAATGCAGTTTGATGCTACATTTTGTAAAGTATTTGCAAAACATTTATTGTGAATCCTGAAATGTTATTAAAATTTTGATGTATTTCACAGAGGGGAATCTGGGAAGTTTCGTACTTGAAAGTAAGGTGGGGCGAAAGCATACTTTAATCACCACATTTTGGACTGGGTGCTTAACCCCCCTCCCCCACTGCACTCTAAAACACATCTGGTCAATCGGGGCATGACCCGGAATCTTGTCAAACATTTGACAAAATTTGTCTCAAAATTAAGTAGAAATGGTTCAAAAATGAAACTATTCGTTTCATTTATGAGTCGAATCTAGTCAAAGATTTGACAAGATTCCGGTTCGTGCCCCAATTGATTAGATTCTATTCAAATTTGACTAGGACATTTTTAGAGTGTGCACCCACCCCCGTTTCTTACGCCTGTGCCTATTTTCATCCAAAATATCCCTTTATGCCAATTAAATGTAAGCTGGAATGTTGTTTCTGTCCGTTTAATATCGATGAACCCCAGTGGCGCGGCCACCGGGGCATAGGGGAATGTTCCCTAGTCAAAACCTTTCCATCCACTTGCCCCCCCTCCCCCGCCCAGGCTGCTTCTGTACCAAGTATACAGTTTACAGGAGCTATGAACACTCGCAACATTTTGCTAACCCCATAAGCTTTGTTTCCCCCATCCCCTACTCCCCATCCTTTGAAGGACCGGCGGTGCTATTGACCTTGGAATCTAAAAATCAATTAAATACAAATGTTGGGTTATTTATGAGAGTAATTGCGCTTACAGCGAGGATCTGAATTCTTAACGAGGAAAAATAAATGAACAGGGTATAAGAAACAATGGCTGCTTCACAAAAATATGGACGAGTGACACAATCTAACACTTATCAAATTATATTTAGCTACCTGACTTCCAGTCTGACGGACTTTCACTCTGGAGTGGTTTTTGTACAAAACCCCAAAGCTTGATCAATTAGTCCAGCAGTTTAATACATCCATAACTCCTTTTAAAGTTTAAAAGACAAATGAATGCCACTGACAAAAGTTATATAGACATAATAAAAATAACATTTGTACATTATGACGTCATTGCTGTTTAATGCGAACCGACTCATAAAAGAATGAATGGTCCTAAACCATTTCTCAAGATAAATATAGTCGATACTATCACAAGATGCATCTCACCGTAGGTCCTACTCATCTGGTAACACACACACACACACACACACGCACACACATATATATATATATATATATATATATATATATATATATATATATATATATATATATAGATATATATATATATATATATATATATATATATATATATAAATTTGTCATATTTAATGCTTGCTATATTGCATAAGCTGTATTGCTCAGAAAGACCTTCTTGCCGCTCAGTTGGGACAAGACAGGGTGGGGTGGGCTTGGGAGGGGTCTCTCTCCCCAGACTGTATACATAAAGGACAAGCTTGCATGAATAATACACACTCTAAAAATTTCTGTAGATTTACAGAACAAAATTAATAAGAAATACATAAAGAAAACAGAAAAGGTGCTGTCAATTTGTTTCCAAAAATTGACAGAACTTTTTCCAATTTCTCTTTGTATTTCTTTATTTTTTGTTCTGTAAGTTTACAACAGTTTGCAGACATTTTCACAATGTAAGCGGGGTTTTGTCGACGTTCCTTTCAGTCATGGCTCCAACTGTAACATCGAACATTTACGTCTAAGCCAATTTCCATGAGTTTCTATAAGATCAACACATCCATTTTGTAAAATTGATATTTGTAGAGTGTGACTTTTTGATAACATTCAGGATACATATAAATACCATTTTGGGGTGCCATGAAGGGATACCGATCCGTAGGAGAGCCGGAAAGTGAGAAGGGTTTGTAAGGGGGTGGGGGTAGAGATTGTAAATGATGTCAGCACTGACTTCTTATAGTCGGGCTCGTAGTCAGAATTCTGACTCATATGGAACAACTCACTTTAAAAAGAAAATAAACCAGAATTTTTCATTGTAGACCTTAGAAAACGATTTTCAGTCGTATGGGGGAGGGGGTGATGGTTTGTCTCTGCAGAGAAAACCCCTATTTCTGGTGACATGGAGCTGTTTCTAGTACCGGTACTTAAAAATGTTCCTAACAACCAATCGTTCTTGCGAAAATGTCACCGCTCAAACTGCACATGTATGGGGAAGGGGTAGAGTTGGAACATCTAGTTGTTCAGAGATAGTGTGTCTCATCATAAAGTTTCCCTTTACAAACGAAGCTAAATGACTATAAGAAAAGACCGAATAGACAGTCATACAGACAGATTCTATTTTATAAATTACTCTACGGAATGCCGAGCTAAGAATTAAAGGGTAAATAAAACATAAGCTACATCAAAATTCTTCTATTATGGTGATGGTGAAGATTCATAAAATGAATTCCCGTCAAACAGCGGACAAATAATTCTTTGCATAGTAACCCAGCTATTGATATTTATAGGGCACACGTGTAGTACTTGAGGCAAGTCAATGATCAACGTAACACACCTAAAACTGAAGCCCTAAGTTGCAATTTCTGCTTTCTTCAAGTCTTCTTTTCTTTGGTTTTTTGTTTATTTGAGAGAAATTAAAGTCTATGCCTTGGCTCATCCTTTCCCTTCTTTGTAACTAAAGAAGTAGCAATAAGCTTCTTTAGCTTGGAGAGAAACTTCACAAAATGTCAGATTACTAATAATTTATCAAGGAAAATAATTTGTGTAAATTCCAAAGAATTTAGAAAACGTATAACTTGTTAATGCTATATGAAGTCATAAAACGAACTTATATACTAATATCCTGGAATTCTCAAGTGTTTTCGGCCGTGGGCCGCATTTCCCCTGGTTTATGCCTTATCACTGTTGTAGTAGCCATCAGGGGCGAATCCAAGGTTACTGGAAAAGGGCTCATTCTTGAGGGCAAAACCTATACATAACAGCTCCGAAAGTGCCTGCTCAGTGGCGATTCTAGGAATTCAATTCTCAACCTGTGTGGTGGTTTCTCCGTGGGCGCCGTATGGAGGGGATCACAACCCACCTCAGCCCCACAAAGGCCAAAGCTGAGGTGAGAAAAATTGATATTCTATACGCGCTAGCTAGCAGGAAAGCGCACACGAAAACGCAAACTTTACACCGTAGTTCCATGCTCTCATGCGTGTGTCATCAGTAAGGTGAAAAATTTGACATTCCAAACGCTATTGATTGTGCGCTCTTAAAATACAAAATTGTCCTTAAAGCAATGCCTCTACCATGCGTGGTCACCATTAGGGAAGAGAGAAAAACAGCATCCCAAACGGTCTAGAATGGAGAGTATCCTTATACATTTTTGCATCCACCATATGTGAATCATCAGATGGCCATGAGACAAAATTTTACATCCAAACGTTCCTCATTGCACGCAGGAAATTGCACATAAAAATATCCTGGCTTCTCGAATCTTCTCCGGGCCGCATTAATGCTGCCAGGGGGTTTATTACAGCTATAATGACATACTTTCATCATTACTTACTTAAGGATCTGTTCTACTTCCGCATAATGTACTATTAATTTACAATTAATTATGTTCGAAAACAATCTGTTTTTGTTGTATGTGATAATGTAGAAATAAACTTGAAACTTAATGGACCGCAAATGCTGCTGGCGGGCGGTCACTTGAGAACGTAGGACTTTAGATAATGACTTCTTACGTTAATAACAACCAAAAGAACCCATATATTTGCATGCAGCTGCAGCCTAAATTTCTTCAAATGAAAGTGCACTGCAGTCCTGCGTCCCACACATTCTACCGACCGAGGACGCAGCTTGTTCAATGTTACGTTTGATTACTAAAATCACCTATACACCATCTGCAAGTCCTTTTCCTTACAGATGTGGCCGAGATTTTCATATCGCTTTAAGCACTTTCCACAGAAGTAAGACGATGAATAGAAACCCGCTGCCTTTATCACGGCACAGTAAAGATCTTCAAAATTGAAAACATAAAGATTCGACTGGGCGTGCTGACCAGCATAGAAAATCTTTTGAGTCCATGGGTCGCCAAGAACGACAAGTCTGTACTTAGCGGGAAGCACTTTCTGAAAGGCGTCAAAATCGGTACAGTTGTAGTGTTTTTTGACGGGTACACCAGACATCATATGGAGATTACGGGTGAGTCGCTCTAAAAGCCGACCGTTCCGAAGACCGCCTTTTCTCAACGAACTCCAGTATGGATGATTTTCGCGTGAAGGATGACACATCGCTAATACAATCGATCTTCCTAAACCTTTGAAATCATCGTTTTTCACTCTAATGATACTCTTTTTAGTTTCGACAAACTTTATCACTTTCTCCATCATTGAATGCTCATTTCCGTCAGACCGAGAAAATCTGAGGGTAATCCCAAAGTGAAGGCAAATGTCTTTCTGTAATCCCATTTTCTTGCTTACATTTGTCATGAAGTCAGGGAGGTCAATTGAACGTGGACTACCTGTCCAAACTGTGGAAGGCTCCAATCCTTGTGGTACCAAAGAAATTTTGATCCGATGTTGGTCAATATCCTCGGTATACTTACTCTCAAAAACGGTGCTTACCACTTTCCCTATTACCAACAATGTCTCATCCATGCTTGGTTCGTGGTCCGGTTTGAGCAGCACGTCCATCTGACAATCAGTAGTTTCGTACCGTTTTACTTTCCAATCAATGCCAAAAGTTGATCCTGTTAAGAGGACCTTGTGTGACGAAGTCGCTAACCCGCCCAATCCTTCTGTTTGTCCACTTGTGTCGCTCGGGAAGAAATAACTCAAAGGTTTTCTTTTCTTAATTCGGACATTCTTGCCATGGAGTTCGGCGCCTCGCTTACCTGTTTGAAATTGATCGTCTAATTCGTCGTCATCAAGGTCACTAATCCAATCAAAATTTTCGTCCTGATCAAGAGTTGTCTTTCCACTTTGACTTTCTTCTCGGTCATTGTTCAGGTCTCCTAAATCACTAATGAGTTCTCTAAAAATTATGTCGTCTACAAGATTATCATCATTAAGTTCACTACGTTGATTCATTTCATTAGAAGAGTTGCAACCGAACGCCCCTTCTCCTATGTCCTTCCCAAGTGTCAATCCAACATCACCTTGGACGTGACCATCCTTCTTCCAATCCGACGGTGGACCTGATGTAAGCACCCTCGCCACAAAAAGAGGGATCCGCTTGTCAAGTTGTGGGAACCTGTTCTGTATTGCAGAAGAAACAGTCTCCAAACTATCAATTTTATTATTGTTTTGGTCTGCGTTGTTGTCTGAACTTATTTTTGAAGATATATCCTTCAATGACTCCAACCATGTTTCCTCAGAAATGCTGGAGGGTAGTGTGAAGGCAAAATTCCCGTCACAATTGTTGTGCGGTGTAACGAAATGACCATCTTCCTCCTTACTGGTCACGTTAACATTCAGGAAAGTCGTGAAACGCGAAGGCCTTTTTCGTGGCATTTTAGAACCAACAGAGGGTTTACAGTCTTACAGAGAATATAAAACTACAGTTCTCACGCTACTTCACGGAACCGACTTATACCAAAAACAACGTTAATTCGCCTCAGACAATGAATCCCGTGAGGCACACAAGCACACAAATATTATGTACGTTGTATTCTCTGTCTCTATGTTCATCTCAATTGTGATGTTCCTATGTCGTCGTGAACCTTGCCGACAATCATAGAAGTAAAATTGCTCTTGATTTCCAATTTTTACAAACGGCGTTCCATATTGTTCAAATTTCTCAGGCAGAGATGTAGTAGCGACAGATACCGGCACAGTGTATGATATACTATTCCAAATCATCGAG
This sequence comes from Holothuria leucospilota, assembly GCA_029531755.1. Taxonomy (NCBI): domain Eukaryota; kingdom Metazoa; phylum Echinodermata; class Holothuroidea; order Aspidochirotida; family Holothuriidae; genus Holothuria; species Holothuria leucospilota. The sequence continues at coordinate 24,370,750 of CM055980.1, forward strand.
TACCATATACAAATAAAGATTACAGAACAAGTCTGGGAAAGTCACAACTAATCAACGAAGAATGAGAGAATGAAACGATTTGCCGAGTTTTTAAATAGCCTAGCTCATGATAAGACGTGGTAATGACACCGCCTGTTAACGGCTTCTGCACGCTGCTCGTAGTTTCAAAGATGCTACTGTAATTGTAATGCATTTCCAACAGGAAAATAGATACCCCTGAGCTTTTTAAAGATTTCCATGATAAGCTTCTTCCTTAACTTAACCACTCCCATGATGTTAAAAGAGTCTACCACTATGAATCCCTCTGTCTGGTATTTAAATAGTTAGGGAACAATAGGATAAAATTGTGCTTAATCCCCGCTTAGTTGAAAGATGCGCAATCATTCTCAGACATTACCAGTGAGTCCAGTTCTAATTAGTGGGTTAGTTCTTTTGTACTCACAATCAAGGTGGCATTATTACAGATTGAAAGGTAATAAGCTTACCGTCGTCATGAAGATTCCTGACCTTCATTCACATATAATCCATTGTCCAGTGTACGAAGTCTGTTGCTCGAAATAACGATTTACATTCGGGCAGATTTGTTAACTACATGAAATTTGCTTTTGACTTTGTTCATACACGAACAGTATGCAATGGAACAGCCAGTTGTTGAAAAAGGGGCACTGCGAGGGGGGTCGTAAGCCCACCTTGAACCTGCAGGGTCTCAGAAAAGCGATGTAAAATGCTTCACTTACGAGCGAAATGCACGAAAATCTTTTCGGCACCACAGTGGCTTAGACAGTTTCCACAAAAAGAAGGGTCAGCTGCTCTTCGGCCCGGTTCAGGGGTGACTACATCCCCGTGCTCGGGGAGGGGGAGGGAACTGAGCACGTATGTGAAAATACTGAAATTGGGTTAAGTTTGCCCAATAATTGTTGACTGAGTTTACGAGGGACCTGGTTAACACTTCATTCGGAAATTAAGCTCTCCGTAAACCCATTAATCAACAATAATTGGGCAAATGTTACCCAATTTCAGTATTTTCAAGTACGTGCCCAGTGTTTTTTTTTTTTTTTTAAATTTTTACCCAACTCTTTTTAGAGCGCTGCAGAATTGTTGGGAGAGGGAGTGATTGCTTCTGAAAATTGTGTGCCTTTGTATATAGGAGAGGACTGGGGAAAGGTGAGGAAATTCATCCACCCCCACATACTGATGGTGTCATCGGGGAGGCGTTATTGAAAAACCCTCACCTTGCATACTTGTAATGCTAATGCATTTGAGACGGTATCAGGAAATAGAAAAGAATGGGAGATGAAAGCGCTGAGATCGAGCGAAATTTCGGCAGTTTACGGAAATCTTGTAAAAGAAACCGATTAGAACACGTTCATTGTTGATTCGAAAGGACACCTCACCTTGTACCTACTTAACAGTCTAAAAGCTTCAACATTGTTTTATTGTAACTTTTGGTCGAAAATCGATTGCGATTGGACACGCCTCAAATTAAAATTGTCCAAAGGGTTAAAAGGTACCGTCAGGGGCGGGATTTGATGTCTGAAAGTGGTAGGGGGACAAAGCTGGGTGAACTGTCAAACAGCGCTCCCCCAACGGCGTGGGGTCCAGGGGCCCTCCTAAGGGCCCCTAGCGGGGTCCAGGGGCGGAGCCCGGTGGGGGTCCAGAGGAAGCTCCGGGGTATTTACAAAATTGTAGGCATTAAAATGATGAACTTCCCCTACGTCCGCTGCGTACGGCCACTGGGGGCATTGGTGGTTTCAATGATGTTAGAGGAGTTTGAATGAAGCTATGACAACCACAATGTTCTACAGGAAGTAACCCCGAAACGCCGAAGCAATATTTAAAAAAGGTGCGCGCTAAGTGCGCAGAAGAAAACAGCGTTGAGACATTTAATTGTAGGCTATTGTTTTTCTTTAGTTTTAAATGCAATATTTTTATTGTATAAACAATTCCTAATTTCCCCAGGTGCCCGTTCTTTCCATATACAATGATATGGGAAGCTATGTCCTACTCTATGGAGGCTCTCTTTCATGTTTCATTTTGTCGATGGTCTGGGACAATTACCCCTCAACTTTTTTTTATTAGTGTGAAAAAAGGTTAATGTCGATCATTCTGAAGGTTATAGAGTATGTGATACTTAAAGAAGTCAATAAAATCTTTTGTGGGTAGTTTTTACATGGACTATGTCAAGGGCATCGGCAGTTACTTGACAAAGTGCCAGGAATGTAATTTTTATTGGAGGCTGGATCTTGGGAAGTTGTGGCCGGCGAAGCCTGTAACCGCGATCGCCGACGGCTTGGGACTGGGGACCTTCCAGACGAATGTTTCTTAAATTTGACGGCTTTTTCGGGCATTCTGGACCATTTCTTGAGAAAATCCTGCTTCCTTCAGGTGTAATTTGAAATGATAATAAAATAGTTTTCGTATGATGAAGAAGACTAGAAAGTATAACTAGGTCGTTTCATGAAGACTGTTTTGATTATAGTCCGTCTATACCAGGGCTGTGCTGGAGTCCACCCAATCCCTCTCCTAGTCAATTCCAGTACCAGTGACCATCATTCCGGGTCAATTCCAAGTCCAGTACCCTCCTACTCCGAGCCAGTTCACATTCCAGTTTCCTCAGTTCCTGGCCAATTCTGGGTCCGGCCATTTGACATTGTAGCATACGATACACATGGCTTTTGCATTATGTTTCAAAACCAGTTTAAAAATATTATTTCAAGGGTTAAATTCATAGAATGGCCACCCTGTATTTTTGTTGGCTGCGTGTGACCTTTAAGTTACATGTATTGAAGTGTGCACCCATTTCAGGTCAGTTCCAGGACCTCTCATTCTGGTCTACTCGTTCCTAGTCCAGGACTAGTTCGGCGTTACAGCACAGGTCTACAAGTATAGCTATAGTGTCCATCTGAAATCGCATATTGAGTCTATGTCGTTACCGAAATAACTTGGCCCCAATTCAATATAGGTACCAAGCTTTTTAAGGCTTGCATTATTTCTACACCTTCACGCAAACTTCCCGGTCCTATAGCTAGGTTTGTACCATAATCAATCCTATGTCCTTTATAGTGGCATATTACTTCTTCAATGCCCCAGCCAACCCCTACCGGCCATGATTCAAGCTTCACCATCACCACAATTCCCTATATTAACAAACTGACGGGCCGTTGGTGAGATTTTGGCTTCGAAGAAAGTGTTCAAATTACGAATATGTTGGTCTGTCCGGTCACAGTGCCCATCAAGCACCAATCTGATAATATGTCTCATTTTCATTGCAACAATTTTAGAAATACCTCAAAGTGTCCGGCAGGTTCCTTTTATGGACCCCCTGGACCGTGGGACATAGGGCAAATATCTTTACCTTGTTTTTTTTTTGTTTCGTAGCCCACTGATGTTGGGGCAAAAGAATGCAACGATCAGCAACACTTCGAGTGCAGTAACTTTCAATCGTTTTCAAGCTTTAATCAAGGATCAGTATTCACGACACTTTAGTTTATTGACCATTTTATTGTCTTCGTTGTGTTTATTTTTCATCATGATGCTTTTCTATAATTAGCCCAATTGTGATTTTATGGCTTGTTTTGATCTTTGGTCAAATTTGCAAGCTTTTAAAGTACTTTTCTCTGTTCAATGTTTTTACATCCTGCTTGTTTAGCGTTTCTCTCCAAGATTATGTTATCTTTTAATAATTAAATTATTTTCTTCTTGCATCACTGGTTTACGTTTTCCTCTGAGTCTCTATGTTCATTCTCTCTTTCATTTTCACTCTTGTATTGTTGTATACATTGGTAACTGAGGGCCTCGGGAAAGATAAGCCCCACCTAACAGAGTTCTACCCTCTTATAAGCAAAAGTTTAAATAAAATAAATATACCTACACTTGAGGGCAACATAATTTTGATATGAAACTCGAGTGGGCTAATAGGAAAGCTCCCGTACCATACGCTCTCAGGAACTAAGCGTTAAAAAAAGTTCCTCAGCGCTCTCGAATCTAAGGCACTCACACTGCACATCCTTCGTGCTGGTAAATTGCGATGACAGATCATTAAAATTTCATAAAATAAGCTAGGAGTTCACACTTCAAACTATGTCAAAAGCGCTTAGATTCCACCTGAAGTCACTGACCTGTACGTCACTTACGTCATGTGTCAATTGTAGTACACGTCACAGGTTGATGTGCTGCCATCACTTTATCGTGCGTGTGTGTACGTCAATGGAAATTGCGAGGAGGTATCAATGAAGGACTGCATGAGATTTACGCACGAACAAATTAACATCTACACCATGAAATAGGCTAGGCAAAGCAAGGCATATGTTACCAATATCATCATTGTAGCCTAGCCTTGTCGATACTCGATCCACTAACTTCTTCTGTGGCCAACGTTGGTACATATAGCGATAGCCTAAAACGATGTCAATGTTGTGTATTGAACACGCAGAGAGAGATTCCAGCACGTAAAATACCCCGGAAAGGACCGTAAGAATAGAAGTGGTTAACTCTAACTGACAGTGTCACAGCCAGTAAGTGAAACTGAACACGTAATTTTTAGAAAAAGTCTGGGAAATGTTATCATGATTTAGGCCTAGGCCTTTACGTTTAACTAGCCTAGTGGTTATGAACGGCAGTTTGTCATAGCCTAGGCCTATGGGCGTTAGAGCCCATGGTAAGTCATATCATGTAATATTAGACCTTATGGAATTTATGCCAAATAGGAGACCGTAAAGCATCGTGGAAAGGAAGGCTCTGAACCGCGAGCCTGGATACATGTGACGATCACCCATTTGTATGGTGACAATCTGGTTTCTTAATAGTCTTACCGCGTGACAATCTTGGTTTCTTACCGAGTGGATCTTGTGTTACTAATTTAGCCTGTTAGTAAGCTCTCTTGAGGATGTTTCTTTATCTCTTGATTCTGGTCACAGTGTTCACGTTATTTATATTGATTTTCAAAAACCTTTGATAAAGTTCCATTAGGTAGACTTATGGTTAAACTGCATAGGCCTAGCCTAGGCCTACATTAGCCTAGGTGTACCAATAGAGTGAAACCACGGACTTCAATACATGGACAGAGGATTGCGCAATCAATACGGTCACCACCGTTCGAACAAATTTAGGCTAACCAAGATGGCCGCCGGGCTACTACCATTTGCCCAATTTGACGATGAATCTGCAACATTTCAGACAAAATATCAGTATGAATGGAAGAACAATATCACAGTCCTCCATTCTATTTGATGAATTTGACCTGAGCTTGCATTCTTTCGAAAATATTACAAGTTTTTCACACAATTTGTCGATACCGAGCCACTTGAGCAAGTCCAAACTTTTACACACAAGACTATAGCAGGCAGCCATATTGGTAAGCCTACTCGTGTACGTACACGGTGGCGACAATTTACGCATAGGACGTTAGTGCAATATGCTCTGTCCATGTATATAAGAAGTCCGTGAGTGAAACACATTTCTGGGTTTTTCAGAATTTATCAAATTGTACATCGAGTCTCTTCCATAATCAGTACAATGACCAAGTCTTTCATACAGCATTGAAATAACCTCGCAAATGTTATTGCAATATCGGTGAAAACACTTTTATATGTTTCACGCTATTGGTACACATACTGTAGGTTAGGCATCAAGGGCAGTTGTGCTGACTGGTTAAATTCATGGCTCAATGGTAGATCTCAGAGAGTTGTTGTTAATGGTATTTTCTCTTCTTGGAAAGAAGTTACAAGTGGATTACAAGATTTTTTATGAGCTGTCTTCTGTTTTTAGGCTTCATCTCCCGATTCCGCGAATTTTGCGGAATTTCCGCACCACAGAAAGCTCAAACTTTTAGCCTAGGCCTAAACTAGGCTTACTGTGTTAGACCTAATAATTTTGGTCGCCCACAGGACGGTCATGCAAACGTGTTTTGGTGCATTTCAGTTGTCCCACAGAAATGTTAGTCGCCTCGGACGACCGTTAATTTCGCACCCTGTTATCACTAACCTTCCTGTAGAGCTTAGTATCATCAGCGAACTTATGCAGAACAGGCTTGGAGTTTCTTCTATGAAAAGGACAAGTTTCTTTTAGAGCAGGTTCAGAGGAGAGCCACTCGCCTTATACCCGAGGTGAAACACCTACCTTATCATGTTAGACTTAAGCATCTTGGGCTTACCACCCTAGTGTTGAGAAGGATCTGGGGGAGGGGGGGGAATGCTTCAGGTGTACAAATTTCTCTCTGAAAGGAATCCTTTGTCATCTTGCAATTATTTAAAGGTTCAAAGTAATTTTTGGGTTCGAGGCCATTTTAAGAAACTTGTTAAGTGTTTTGCAATGCTCGACATTAGGAAGTTCAGCTTCTCTCATAGAGTTGTCAACAAGTGGAATAGTCTGCCTGAGTGGGTAGTTAACTCCACATCTGTGCACTGCTTTAAGGTTAACATTGACAAGTTCTTCCATAACTGTGGTAGAATCTAATTGGGCTGGGCTTGTTTGGTGTTGGTTGGTTGTTGGTTGTTTGTTTTCAGTTAAGGTTGTATGGACTTCAGGGCATCTTATGGGGCCTTAGCCCTCCTTTGCCCTTTAACCTGTTATGTTATGTTATGTTATGTTAATCTACTCTGGTCAGTTGTTCAAGGAATAATCCTTTCCCAGAATGTAGGCCTAAAGTTAGTTGTGAAACTGGAAGTGCCCTCTCTTGATTTCAAGTTGTCATGATAGATAAGGCCTAAGGTCCACGTTCCCATGTCTCTCTGTTCCGAAACACCATTCTCCAAGGGTGCATTTTGTGCACTATACGCCGAAGGAGAACCCTTGGCGTAGCAGCATGAAAATTCACTCGAGTTGGCGTACAACTTACTGTTGCAGCAAGAGGATTTACTTGAGTTGGCGTACAACCTACCTATTGACTATATATTTTGTACTGCAACTAGTCTAAGTCAAAACGGCAGCTATAAAATTTTCTGCTGCATTGTGTTTCCACTAAATTTACAATGAGTAATGAGTTCCACACAAAATATGATATTTCCTGCTAAATAGGAAAGAATGTGTGTAACTTTTTGCTTCAAGTATGATGAATGCTCATCGCACAGCAGGCAATGATGTTATGTTGGTTGTGTGTACATATACTGTAAATCACACCTTTGGTACATGGTTTTGCTGGCGTACGAATGATGACACCTCGGCGTAATTTCGGCACACCTTTGGTTTTGTCAGCATACGAAGGCTGACACCTCGGCGTAACTTTGGCGTGGGCTTTACATGGAATGCACACTGGCCATTCTCTCATCTAAACCTGCCAAACTTCCCTAGAGGCTAAACCTTTTCCTATAGTAACACTGACCTCAGGCTAGGTGTAACATTAGAGAGATTTGATTGAACATTGATAGAGCCCTGGATCCTGTCCCAGATCTTGCCAGTTTGTACACACTGGCCTCAACTAATATTACACATGTAGCCTAGGGTTATGTAAGATTTTTATGTCAACTATAGAATGCAGGGCCACTCTTGAACACCACCAACCATCCAGGTGCATGGATGTGATGCACAGATGAGATGTGACACTGTTTAATCTTGCACCCTAAACTTTGACTTTGCATTCAAGCATGCACGCATCCACTCCAAGACTGATTCTTTGTATTCGTGAAATCATTTACTCTGCATCTAAGTATGGGCCACTATTACGAATAACATGCAAATAATCATACATTAGTGTACAAACATGGCGAATAACCATTGACTTAGTGTTAACAGCACTTTACATATGGAAGAGCTGAGTTGTCATACACGTAGTACAAAGCATCTGTTTGCACTGTTTTACAATACAATATAGGACACACATAAAAAACTAAGTTTAGTCACACAGTCAGCTGATCGACAAGTACAAGTAAAAGAAAAAACACAGAACTATGTGCAATGCTAGTATCGAACAATGCAACTTTTACAGGGTCAGTCATCGCCACCAAAGGCTTCATAACATAGCCCTTCACATTCCTTCCAACTTGCCTTTATAGTAACTCATCTCCTACAGTATCTGGACAGTCGCCCAAATAAAAGAAGCTGGCATAAAAAAGTTGTTCTAAAGTGCAGCAAATTTGGCCAAAAACAAGCCATCCATGCCTTTGGCGGTGTTTCTTTGTTGTCTTTTTGCAACTCAACTGATGTTCCGATAACATCATACTTTGTCCATTTCTGTAAATTCCATGAAATCTGATGGCTTCAATAGGCCACTATATGGCCCTTAACTGTTTGTTCAATGGTTATTCGCAGGGATCACACAATGTAGGTATTGTTATTCTTTTGTTATTCGCCTGTTTTTAATGTAAACATGTGGTTATTCATTTGTTATTCGTTTTAGTTTCTGCCTCCAAGTATCCGTGCATCCACTCCAGAATATTGCTTGTGGTCGTAGTAAGAAATGGACAACAAGAGTCTTTCTCAAATTATACTAACCTGCTGTATTCATGTTCCCATTTTGTTATGAAATCTTTTATCTTTGTCTAGTCCCCAGCCTAAACTTTGACTCCACATCCAAGCATTCATACATTCAACCAGAACGGTACTGTTTATCTTGCACCTGACCCTTAACTTTGACTCCATATCTGAGCATCTGTGCATCCACACCAAGACTGATATTGGTATTGGTGAAATCATTCACTCCACATCCAAGCATCAGCACATCCAAATTGCTCCAGAATATTGCATGTGGTCTTAGTAAGAAATGAACAACAATGAGTTGTTCTCAAATTAAACCTACCTGCTATATTTATATTCCTATGTGATTATTTAATCTTTCATGTTCAGGGATTCCGCCAGAAACTCAAAAAAGGGGGGGGGGATTTATTACTGCTTAACCCTGAGTCCAGCTTGATGATGAACTAGGCCAAAGTTACAAGTGGGTTCAAGGCCATTTATTTATGTGAGTTCAAACATTGTTGAAAAAGTGTCTTAAGTAAGAAACCAAGATATTGACAATTTTTATGCTTTTTATGGAAATGAAAGGTTCATGTTTATATAGCAGCCCAAACATCCGAGCATCCACTCAGAAAGTTTGGAGGTGAACTTAACATTTTTTGTTCTAGAAATCATTTACTTGGCATCAGTGCATTCAAATCCAGCAGAGCAGGTACTGTACATGGACAGGAAAATTCAAAAGGCATGACAAATCATGCTTTTTTAAGCCCTCAACCTACCGTAGGAGGGAATGTAATTTTCCAGACTTTTGTATGGCATCATGTACATAGCTGATAGGTATCTTTCAGCTGATAAATTTTGAATTTTCTCAAAGGAAGTTGTCACCTGAGTTGATCTTTGCTGTCTGTTGATGATGCCTAGAAGTACTTTTGTTTTGCCCAACAGAAAGAAATAATGGATTGCTTAAAAACTTTACACATATCTCCTAAACAAGGAAACTAATACAGCTCTTGTTTCTACTGTACATTAAATTATTTGTGATAGAAATTTGAAGAGAATACCAAAAAGCAGTGTTCACACTGAGGTATGTGACTGAGCAATTCCCACACTGACTTTCCGAGTCCTGCAACAAAAATAATTGTCTCCTCATCTGCCTCTATCAGAGAGGACAGCAAGGTTTGTCCAGTCCAGGCGTTAAGATGGTACAGTACATAGAGAAAACTATGAATATCAGGTCTTCGGAAAGACTGTTCCTCATCTCCAGATCTCCGTACAACCCGGCATCTAAAGTAACCCTTTCGAGGTGGATCATCAGCCTTATCATCCCGCATGTCGGCAACAACGATGCGGTCCATGCACACCAACTCTGGGCGGCTATTGCAGGCAATAATGCGGCCCACACTTTTTTATTTTCCTACATACTTCCTGTTAATTTGGAACTCTGGAACTTGTCTGTGAGACTGTGACACAGAAGAACAAATGGAAATCAATGGACCGTACAATACCATAACTGATTTGCTCATTTCACTGATTTATTATTTCTGGAAACCCCCCTAGAATTTGAAATCTCCCTCAAAAAATTTGGGTGGGGGAAGTGTTTAGTGTTAAAACTACCAAAAAGTGGCAAATGTATCTTGTCTGTCCATGATCTGTTCTGTTGATTCTATTTTTAGTATCACACCATGGCAACAAACTTTTGTAAGAAACTGGTAGAGTTGATGGTACTGTTAAACATAAACCCATAACTTCAGTGCAAATATCATCACATTTTTTGCAGCCCTTTTTGTTATCAAAACTTATACCTTAGGATACCTTAGGAACCTCAGTGAACGCAGGTCTAGTGACCTCTATGTCCGCATCTTCTTAATCTTCATGATCTGGAACTGTAGTAACGATCAAAGAGCTGTGGGTGACTGCCATACTAAACTTACAAAAAGTCTGCCTTGTAGTTGTAGAACATCTCATGGCCAGCCCAAGACCTACCCAAAGCCTTCTCAAACTGAAAAACAGTAGTTGCAGAAACTACACTCTCAGGAAGGCTATTCCAGATATCGACAACTCTACAGACAAAACTAAATTTTCTAATGTTGAGCCTACAAAACTCTTTGAGTAACTTCCGACTATGACCACGGGTATGAGTAATTGAACTAAACTTGAGAAAACCTTCAGTAACACCTCTGTCATACACACCTGAAACAACTTTAAAAACCTCAATCATGTCTCCTCTTAATCTATGATACTTGAGAGTTGGCAGCTTAAGTTTCTTTAACCTTTCTGTATAAGTTAAACCCTTTAAGGATGGAATCAACTTAGTTGCCCTCCTCTGAACATTTTCAATAGCATCAATATCACGTTGATAATGAGGCGACCAAACAGCAGCAAACTTATGTCCGTCCCAAACTGATCAGCCTGTAATACAGAAAGCTTAAATAATATAGGACCACAGCTTTGGCACACAGAACCAGTAGGCTGATAACTGTGATTAATAGTGAAATGATTGCAGAGTTAAGCAGTTAGATGTCAATGGTTTTGTTACACATTCACAGACCAAGCAATGACACAGTTTCACAGAAATCTGAACAGTTTAAAGGGAAAATACAGTCGCCCCAATTTGAATTAGTGTCCCCAGGTATTCTGTCTCATGAATGGCTCTGCTTATTAAGTCATGTGACAATGAATGGTTTTGTTACTGAATTATAAATTCATGCAAAATAATTACTAAGCTTACCTTTAATGTGAAACATTTTTGTTGGAATTGTAAGACGACTCAAAATTTAAGTTAATTTTCACATTTTCAAGCTCTTTTCAGCAAAGAAGAGCAAGTTACAATTTTATCTTTACCAGAAAATGAAGTTGTTTTGCTAATCATTTATTCACTTAATTACCATTTTATCGACTTTTAATGTTAATATCAAGCTAATTGTGTATGGTGTTACTGCCTAGGCTGCGATGTATTGCATTGGACCTAATCCTATCCTAACGATGCATTAGGCAATTATTGCTACCAGCTTAGGCCTAGCCCTATGCATATATATAGCCTAACCTAAGGCTAAGTTAAGGCTTACCTTGCAAGTTACGGTACTTTGCTGTCAGTTGTATGTTTATATCTTAGCCTAAGCAATACCCAATCTATTTTTACTAGCCAACATTCCTAACCATTTCAATCAACTTATCTCTCTCGTCGATATTCTGGAACGCTCGTACTTTAGTTACAAACAAGCATTTACTACATGTATAGGTCTAAATCATTATTGCTTTCTGCTAGTCTTAATGCATAATGTTACTTGTTGCATGTACGGTCGCGAACTTTCGTACGTTTCGCGGGTTCACTGTACTACTTTTACTACGTTTCTTCTTTAGCTAGCTGAGCACGCCATAGATGTACACATTCCTGCGTACATAACTAGGAAATCTCTCTGTGACGTAATGCTGAGTAAGGCAACACGTATATGTATACGTCACAGAGGATTCCCCTCTTCAAGTTTGTTTACATTGTGCGGTAATTTTTGTTAGTCATTGAATATTTGAATTATTTTCATGTTTTGAACTGAGTTGCGTAAAATGAGAAGAGAGAAGATTCGGAGACTGGGTGCCGAAAGGAAACGGACGTCCGTGTGGTGTGATTGAGATCGAGTGCGAGTGATTATTAATGCTGAGAGCTAAGTTATTTCACAATTTACTCTCATTTTATTATCTTCATTGATTGCCTTACTTAATGATTGATTCCTGTTTTTGTTGAAATATCTAGGCTTGAATCAAATTGTAAGGGTCGGGCATGGGATATTAAATTGGAAATCTGTTAAAATAGCCTAGATCGTCTGTCATTATTTTGGTCCCCTTTGAATCTCCATATTCTAAGGCAGGACGTTCCAGCTCTTTGCCAGTTCAACCAACCCTCTCTTTTAAGGAAAAAATATCCCTCCATCTCATATTTTTACAGAATGACCATGAAAGATATTAATAAAGGAAACAAGAGGAGATTTGTAAGATTTAGCTGATATTTGTAAATAAATATGGGGTAACTGCTCTTGCCCTTTAAGGTTGTTAAATACTTTTACAGTACCTACAGACATGATGAAGTTTAGATTCAGTTATTGTGCTAAGGAATGATAAGATTGTTTGTTTGTTTGTACATCTGTGGATTTAAATAGGACAGAGTTGAGTTGGACTTCTCAAGACAAGGATGGCCACTTACTCCAACACATTGTGCACGGTCAGATATGGTATCTTGCAATGTTTTGCACGGCCAGATTAAGATACCAAACCACACACACAGTTGGGCAGGCCAGATCTTATTCTTGCATGTTAAACTGTCCAGTCTGGTAGGTACAGTATTAATGTTCGCTCAAATGTTTATAGCTTAATTTATAAAGTGGCAGGTACGTGGGCCAGTTGCAGTTAGCAACGTGCGCCACAAAAATGGCCTTTGAAAGATCTGTGGAGCCCAAAAGTTATAAGGAAATTATCCACTGAATGTATTCCTTGCTACTATAATAAATATAAAGCAGACACTCAGTAAAAGTGGCCTAAACACAGAAACACTTGATAACCCCAGGTGTACACATGTAGATGTGATAAGATTGGAGATTTCGGGTATATTCCCTTTGTGGTTGTGGCAGCATGGTCAGATACGATTTCTACTAGCTATGCTGTGTATCACCAGGTACCAAACCAAAATAGGGGTCTATGGGTAGGGAATAACAGTGATGATCCGTAAGTAAATGAAATTGGTTGTCCAGGATCAAAAATTTGGTTGTCCTTCCTGAAATTTGCATGTCCCTCATGGAAAATGCAAAATTTGTTTGGGAGTCATAGCAGTACAACATAGTGATATATTGTAACAGAATGAAAAATAAAACATGCTGTAAGCTAATGAACTATGGTACTGAAGGAAAAACGTGAGAATCTATGCTACAGGAAAAGCAAAAGAGCATTTTAGTGTTTTTCCTGTGTGCCTTATTGGCACGTATGAAGTCTTTGAAGATTTAATTTGCCATCCGGATGCTCAGATTAGTTGACCTAGGTATCAGAAATTTAAAAGATAATATATTTGGATGTATTATGTGGCTCTGTTCACTTGGTCTCAAAGCCAGCTCTGGTGTTATGTGTTTGCACACAGGCAGTGTAATAAAGAAGAGGATTATAACTCCCTCTCTGTCTTACAACAGTGTGGTTTACAATCAAAGCATTATGGCCATTTCTTGAATAAAAAAAAACTTTTTTCTCATGTACAGAATTGAAGTTACTTAAATATACTTCGATATTATATTTTACAGATCAAACAATGAAGTAACACAGAAGGAAGGAAAGAAGAGGCGGTAACCTGAAGTGCTTTGCACCCAAGTGCTACAGTCTTTGCCAGTCCATACCATAACCCCAAGTTCCCACAACCCATGGAGATGGATGAACCCAAACCAACACCACCTAAGAATGGTGTGTACATTGTACAAGGGGAGATGCTACTGGTTGTCACAGCCATTAGGAGAAGCTCAAAATGGACCACACACTTACCTCAGGTATGTATAGTGCAGATATACTTTAGAACAGTTGCTTGTACTCATGCTTGTGAGAATGAATTTGATCTCATACTTTGCTACATTTGGTTGTACTTCTTGTGGGAATGAATTTTGAATGGGACTGATTTTTGAAAGTTAGGGATCACTACTTATGCAGAATTTTGTACTTGTTCATGAAAAAGAATTGTGCTCATACTCATACTCAAAACCAGAATTATGTACCTGTATTCACATTTATGACTTAGTACTCGTATAGTGACATGACCTAATAAGGCCACTTTCGAATGTCATGCATCGATACCATCAACAAAGCGCGTCAAAACTATCACAATCAGAGCGTCAGTTTTTGATGCAGCACGCCCATAGCAAATTCCCTTGCAAATGCATGTGAACCTGTTTAATATTTCAAGCATGCGCACGCTAAGATATGCAGCTCAAATTGAACGCACAAACTGCCTACACTGAACCCGTACATACAGCTCTGTACAAAAATTGTAAACAGCGCCCGATTTAAAAACCATCTTGTAAAGACCTAGGCCTGTCATCAGTGTAAAATCATTTGAGGTAGATATTTTAAAGACAGACAGTCATCACCCAAAAAGTATATTTTTAGTGTATGTATATGAAAATTCTCAGTTGGTGACTGCTCTTTGATTGACATCAAAGTTTGAAAATTTGAAAGATGCAGAGTAGCTCACATTCCACACAAGGCAGAGAGAGTACTTTTATTACATTTTATAGCCTTGTATGCTCACCAGGACATGGCCTTAGGCAATAAAACAGGTTTATTCTTGCACAAGGAAGAGCCTCATACAGTTATGGGAGGAGCTAGAAGATGCATAGTTGGGAGAATTGAAACTGTCTGGGATCATGAAAATTCCCCTTTAAAATAAATCTGTTGAACTGTTCATAGACCCTTTTCCAAATAGCAATTACAAAGGATTGTGGGATAGAGTTTTGGTACATGTTGTTTTTGGCCACAGTAAAATGCCATTGACAAGAATGTCGCACACCAAAAGTCTGTCCCACAATCCTTTGTAATTGCTATTTGGAAAAGGGTCTAATGCACTTCACTTACAGTAGGTTGTGAAGAATGCAAAGGATGGGACAGTTGTCAGTCTAGGGCCTGTTTCATAAAGAGTTTTGCTTGATCTTAAGTTTGACTTATCACTCAGTTAACCTATTGCAATCAAAGTTAAGATCAAGGTTAAGTCCTTACAAAACAGGGCCCTGTGCATGAAAACTGTATAACATTTTCCCCTCTGATGACTTTTTTGTGTTTCTGTAGTACATACTTTCATTCTGTCCTGTTAATTTGTGATGCTGGCCACAAAAGTAAAACAGACATGTCTTGAAGAATACTCTGTAGTGTAGACATAGAGTTGTTGTAAGCAATACATTCACTTCATTATCCGTCATCAACTTCTGTATGACGTTGCAATATTAGAATCAGTATAATCAAGCAGTATGTATGTGTGGCTCTGTTCTGTCAGTGTGGTGCTTTAGTGTTTACATATGTGAATGCATTTCTGTTCCTGTTTGGAAATCCCCCATACTTTAATTCTGATTCAATGCAAACACCCAATTATTGTTACCTCTTTTATTTACAGGAAGAAGAGCAAGATCCTTTATTGAGCAATTTTTCTCAGTTGAAAGATGTTTTAAACAATGTATCAGGTAAGAGTAGATTGCAAGGTCATAAGGTTTTAGGGAAGTATGTGTACCGCATTTTGCACAGTGCCATGTCTCGTTCATAAATGTTATTGTTAAGGGTGTAGGGAAACAGAACAGGATATTTCACTTTGAACTTCTTCAGTCAAAGACTGTTTGTTTAACTGTTGTAGTGCAATTGCTTCTTAGTTAAACAGGTCACAAAATGAATAAGAAGTGGAAAGGACAAACCCAGATGTACATTGGCCATCAGAAATGTGCTAGGGTGTTAATGTTCTTATGAGGTACTCACTGTGGAAATCATGTAAATCAAAGGATATCAGAACAAAAATTATTCAGGTGTTTATGACTGTTGGGGTAGGAGTTTTTAAGGGGCTCCACTACCAAGTGAAGGGGCTCGAGGGCCTTTGCTTCTTGTTCCTTGGGCCATACTGAGCCCTGGTTTGATGAGCAGACATTTCAGTCTTCATAAGATGAGAAAGCTAGGCTTCATATGAGCCATTTTTGACCTAAGCAGATATTTCCATTTAATTTGTTCCCCAGATTTGCAGGAAATAGAGCCAAATGTATTCCTTGGTCCTTTCTTGGATGTTATTCGATCAGAGGACACCACAGGACCCATCACAGGATTGGCTTTATCTTCGGTGAACAAATTCCTTTCCTATGGTCTACTAGGTACTACTTTTTGGTTTTCTTTTATGTCACAACTAATGAATACTGTAATTTTGTTTAAATATGATTTAACTGTGTTGTAGTAGAGGTCACAGTTTCCATGCTCAAGGCTAGCTGATGGTATGGATATGATTTACAATGCAATAGATTTAAGCATGTCAATTTCTTTGTATGTTATGGACTATAACTTCATTCCATCCAGTATGACAGACTGTGAGAAACACTATTAATGGTAACTGGACCCCCCCTCCCCTTGACATTTTTCCCCAAGCAAATTCCAGAAAATACCTTAGACAATTTTCACCTTGGATGATTCCAACTCTACTTCAGGGAAAAAGTTGTCTGCAGGGTTATGAAATTGCCTTGGTTGAGAAATTTCCAGGGTGGACATTGTTTGTGGAAATTGTGCAAATTGTGCAGAGGAAGTTTTTTAGGCGGAATTGTCATGGTAGTAATTGGGGGGAGGGGGAAGGGGCTGGGGAAGATGATTGGGAACCTCTTTAATTTTACAATGGTAGAAAAATGATTCTTACAGGAAAATTTTTGCATTTTGGCACTAGATCTTTGGAAAGTTATCAGTTGTCATTTACTAGCCAGCCTTAAAGAGACCATGGCTAATATTCTGTGTGGTTGGGAAGGGTCTAAGAGGGGGAGGTGGCCCCTCCCTTCACAGCATATTTATACAATGAAGCATTCATAGATTAAAGCTGATTTTTTGGTGATTAGTAGAATAGGTTCATCTTTTAAATTCACTTGATAATATTGGTTTCAGTTTAAAAAATTGTGCAGATAGATAGTTTGTATGTTAAATGCTGACATTTCTACCTGATTTTTGACTTGGAACAGTGGCATCTCCTTGCTTGGAGGCTTCTGGGTGTGACTTATTTGGTTATTTGGTTCATGTGAATAGAACAGTTACAAACACATGTACATTATCGATCATAGTAATTGTGTTACGGGCTCACTGTTCCAGCAGGCCTATGTAGTATTGAGTATGGTAGCCTATAATAAACAAATTTTAAATGAGTAATTTAGTCCCTTGCTCCCACCCCTCCCCCTGGATCAGCCAGCCATTACCAAGGTTGTATTATGAAGGATGGATGGATGGCATCTTGATGTCACCATAGCATTACTTTACAATGGTTTCTCAGTAAGGATGGTCAGTATGAATCTACATCAGTTAAGTCAAGAAAGTTTATATTAGTGTTTAGGTCACTGCAGTAAAAATGTTTAACATTTTGTTTGAGGGCCCTCCTTCTTAAAATTTTTTTCACTTCTACCAAAAAACAGAAGCAAACAATGATAGAGTGGCCACTGGTATTGAAAATATCGCAGACGCTGTCACTCATGCCCGCTTTATTGGCACAGATACAGGATCAGATGAAGTGGTTCTGATGAAGATACTACAGGTATGAACAAATGTTAAACAGAGGACGGTGACCCACGCTTTTGCCTTGCATAGTTTGTGCAGTGTTGTTAGAGTGCATGCACTTTTAAATGGGCCAATTAGTTAATTTGTTTTAAGAGGCTACTGCTATTGTTGTAGTTGTTTTTTCATTCATGACTGAAAGTCATGATTTGGTAAGGTTCATGAATGTTGTTGGATTACTGTTTTCAGGCATTTGCCCTCATTTATTACTGGATTATTGATTTTAAGCCCTAGGAGACAACAGTTGAGTTTGTCTTTGTGTGGACTTAAAAAGTGGTAGGCTTGTAACAAATTGTGGTGATGCCGCAATTGTTCCATTTTCATAGTTATCACACATGAAGGTTTGTAGTGTTACTCAGAGATTTTGTGGGCAGGAGTTTTGCAGGTGTAGGGATGGTGTGAAATTACCCTTGTTGCTTTTGTGTAACATTGTGTGCTTGCCTTCTTTGTTTGCTCTGGACAAGCCCTCTAGCATTTTTTTTTTTAGCTTACTTCCTTCACATCATGTTTATGTAAAGTATGTTCTTATCTGGCACTACACTGTTATTATACTGGAATCACATGTGGAAAACAAATGAAACGAAAACAAATGAAACGATTTGCAAACCTACATTTTATTTATTTAAGATTAAAGACTAAGTTATCCTTTAACAATAATGTGGACAGTTTTACAAGAGAAGTCAGTTTGTTAACCCAGTACAAGCATGTTATACATCATCATTACTCAGGTAATTTCAATCCTTTTCATTTTTCAGATGAATCACATTTTGACAAACTTAACACCTGAACCATTTAGAGGATGCTAAGATTTCAGTTTAAAAGAAAAGTGCACTCCCTCAAATGCAAGTTTCAAACTTTATGGGAATAATTAGTTGTTTCAAATTTATTTTGAAACAATGACTTAATGTGAGAAACCTCCTCTGATTTGTGTCACAAGTGTATTTCATTATGTTTCTGAACACAAATTTTGGATATTAAAGGTAAAATTATGAGTTACTCTGCATGAATGTGACATGTAAGTAACAAAATTATTGTTACGATCTAAAACAGCCATTCATGAATTAAGATGTCAGTGTATACTAATTGAAATTGGGGTGACTGCATTTTGCCTTGAATTACCTTGAAGACTTAGTATGGTCACTTTAATGGTTTTTTTTTTTTTTATTCTCCAGGTTCTAAGAACTCTCCTTTTGACTCCAGTGGGAGCTTTCCTTTCAAACGAATCTGTCTGCGAGATCATGCAATCTTGTTTCCGCATCTGTTTTGAAACAAGGCTTAGCGGTAAAACCCACTTCTGTTTTAAAAATTGATTAGACTAATCATTACTGTATCTAGGATATCTGTAAGTTTTCATGCAGTTAATGGCTCTCTTTTGTCCAGTCCAGGTGATGCTGTCTGGGAGTGAAAAAAATTGAGATTTATTACTGTTAAGGGGGGGGGAGGTCAAGGGGAGAGGTGGTGGAAGGGGGATGATGGGGAGGAGAGTATTTCCTAGGAAGACAGCTGTTTGAGGACTTGAAAGACAGTTCTTTAAGTTTCCAGAAAAAGTGGAAAATTTCAGTTTGATTTCAAATCTTTACAATCAAATAATGATATGTGTGACTGTATTTTTCATTTCAAAAGAGAGTGCAACTGTCTCCCTTTCATCTTTGAAAAGGGATGTACATCACTGCTCTGTCTTTTTGTTTATCTTTTTTTATTTTTGATTCCTTGCCGAAGGCAGGCAAGGAATCTATGCGATGGTGATGTCGTGTGTGTGTGTGTGTGTGTGTGCGTATGTGACGGCTTAGCTTGTTTACACGATATCTCAAGAAGGGAAAGTTGGACAGTTCTCAAACTTGGTACATAGATGGCCCATATTGAGAGGAAGAACCCTATTGTTTTTGGTGGAGGTCAAAGGTCATCTGGGGTCACTGCGGGTCAAAATCTGAAAACCTTGTTTACACAATATCTCAAGTTAGAAAGCTTGGATAGATTTCATGCTTGGTGTGTAGATGCGTTGTGGTGAGAGGAAGAACCCTATCATTTTTAGTGGAGGTCAAAGGTCATCTGGGGTCACCGGGGGTCAAAATCTGAAAACCTTGTTTACACAATATCTCAAGTTAGAAAGCTTCTATAGATTTCATGCTTGGTGTGTAGATGCGTTGTGGTGAGAGGAAGAACCCTATCATTTTTGGTGGAGGTCAAAGGTCATCTGGGGTCACCGGGGGTCAAAATCTGAAAACCTTGTTTACACGATATCTCAAGTAAGAAAGCTTGGATAGATTTCATGCTTGGTGTGTAGATGAGTTGTGGTGAGAGGAAGAACCCTATTGTTTTTGGTGGAGGTCAAAGGTCATCTGGGGTCACCGGGGGTCAAAATCTGAAAACCTTGTTTACACGATATCTCAAGTTAGAAAGCTTGGATAGATGTCATGCTTGGTATGTAGATGCGTTGTGGTGAGAGGAAGAACCCTATTGTTTTTGGTGGAGGTCAAAGGTCATCTGGGGTCACCGGGGGTCAAAATCTGAAAACCTTGTTTACACAATATCTCAAGTTAGAAAGCTTGGATAGATGTCATGCTTGGTATGTAGATGCGTTGTGGTGAGAGGAAGAACCCTATTGTTTTTGGTGGAGGTCAAAGGTCATCTGGGGTCACCGGGGGTCAAACCCTGAAAACTTCGTTAACACGATATCTCAAGTTAGAAAGCTTGGATAGATTTCATGCTTGGTATGTTGATGCGTTGTGGTGAGAGGAAGAACCGTATTGTTTTTGGTGGAGGTCAAAGGTCATCTGGGGTCACCGGGGGTCAAAATCTGAAAACCTTGTTTACACGATATCTCAAGTTAGAAAACTTGGATAGAGTTCATGCTTGGTATGTAGATACGTTGTGGTGAGAGGAAGAACCCTATTGTTTTTGGTGGAGGTCAAAGGTCATCTGGAGTCACCGGGGGTCAAAATCTGAAAACCTTGTTTACACGATATCTCAAGTTAGAAAGCTTGGATAGATTTCATGCTTGGTATGTAGATGTGTTATGGTGAGAGGAAGAACCCTATTGTTTTTGGTGGAGGTCAAAGTTCATCTGGGGTCACCGGGGGTCAAAGTCTGAAAACCTTGTTTACATGATATTTCAAGGTAGGAAGCTTGGATAGATTTCATACCAAGTATGTGGATGTGTTATGGTGCGAGGAAAAACCCTATTGTTTTTTTGTGGAGGTCACAAGCCATTTGAGGTCACCAGAGGTCAAAAACTGAAACTTTGTAAACATGTTATTACAAGGGAGGAAGCACAGATAAATCCCTTCTCATACATTTTATTTATTTTTTTTTTTTTTCATTTTTTTGTGGTTATTCAAGTTTCGGTTTAAAGGTCATGTGACATGAGCTGATGTGAGCAGGGGTCAAATTGTGACCACATCATAAAAAATGATGTAGAAGAGAAGTATAAATTTGATGGATGAACCTCAGTGTAACAAAGCACCCCCTTTCGGCAAGGAATCACTAAGCCTTTTGGCTTTCTGGTTTATTTTTTTGATAATATTCAATTTTGTTGTTTGATTGAAAAAAAATGTGTACTTCCTTTAGTCTTAAATGAAGTCAACCCTTGCAGGTAAAATTTGGCTGAGTGACAGTGGTTTATTTTCTGAATGCATTTGACTGTAAATTGTTATTTTTTTTTTTTGTTCTTTTTTGTGTAAGATGGCTTGACCTCAATAAGCTTTGCTTCTGTTGGGTCTCCCCCATGTTACGTTTGAAATTCTTGTGATGTTATATTTTAAATGTTGTTATTTATTGCTATTGTGGAAATAAGGAACTTCAACTGTTTCTTTGTGACATACTGTTAGCTCGTTACTGGAACATGAAAATGTTTTGATAGAATATTATGGTTGCTCCTCGGTAATGAAAATATTATTTTAATAGGGACCAGACTCGAAAAGTGAAAACTTTCGTCTGGTTTCTCCTTCCTTTGCATTTCACTTACATTCACTTTCCTTGTTGTGCATTGTGATTTAAGTTTGTACTCATTTGTACATATATTTGTATGCATGAAATTTAATGCTGTTCTTTGCAAAGGGAGAGAAATGAACTGAATCAAGAATGAATTCCTTCTTTTCAGAATTACTGAGGAAATCTGCAGAGCATACCCTTATTGATATGGTACAACTGTTGTTTGCAAGGCTCCCTCACTTTAGGGAGGAAAAAATACCTGGCCTCAGAAAGGTTAGTTGTTCTGTTGAACTGTATTTGATGGCCTTTCCCCTTCTCTGCTTAAAACAAGGTGTATTCTGTTTTTTCCAGGAGCTTTTTATTTACTTATATGGATAGTTCAATTCTAAAAGTCAAAAAATCATTATCTTAGTCTTAGCAAAATGAAAGTGGGGGTTTGATGCACTTTGAAATTAAAAAATATTTATATGGCATGTCTCTCAAAAGGAAAATACTCCCTTAAATTCCTCAAAACTAGTATTTGTTTGCTGATGTTTTATCTGTAGGTATACTTATACGTGTTTCCCCATTTATTTGCCAAACAGTTAAAAATGAGAGCGGGAGGCATTTCTGAAACTTCAAGAAAAAGGCAACCAAAATCCTCTCCAAAATCCTCCAAGAAGAAGGAACGTCAGGTGCCTGGTTCATCTGAAGACAAAGAGAAATCATCTCAAGACACAGCTGGGTCGGCTCAGTCTCTAGCAGTGGGTCAAGAGGAGGCAGTGAGTGAGAGCTCGGAAACTTCAAGGCAGAGCAAGGAAGGGCTAGGAAGTCAGGAATCCATCTCAGATGTAGTAGAAGGAGGCACAGAGTCTTGTCAAGAGCAAACTCAAGAGGAAAGAGAAGAGAGGAGTCTGGAGGAAGAGGATGCAGAGGAGAAAACTCAAGGAGAAAGGCCATCAACTCTGGAAGTTCCTGAGATAGGAGTGACAGATGAAGATTCAGAAGTTTCAGGAGCAGAAACTCCTCAGGAGAGGCAGGTCATCTCGATGCATGCAGAGCAGAGTGTGGAGGACTTTGAAACTAAAGTAAGGAATAACATGAAGTATTTTTACTTTGTGTCTTGTGCAAACAATGTATGGGATGGGGCTTGGATTTCTACAAAACCAGAAAATGAATAAGCGGAAATTCCTGTGACTGTAATGGCAATAAAAGAATAGTTAAGGTGTGAAAACTAAATTTTGAAGTGTGAATGCCTCCAAAGCGTAAATTAAACAGAAACCTGAATGTATGCTACTAGTAATCAGACTCTTCTAGGTACAATGCAATTTACATTTCTTAGGGAAGTATCTTTTGTACAGGTAGGTGAGAAATCAACATATCCCACTTTGAAAGTTCAGTTTGAATCTATGAAACTTATCTCAGTCAAATCCATACATAAGCTATAATAATCTGCATAAGTCATGACCCTCACAATGTTTCTCTTTGATAGTTGTTAGTGCAGTTATTACTAGCATACTCCTAGATGTTTGCATTACTACATTGTTACCACAAAGAATCATTGGCTACTGCCATATCCTAATGTAATGTTAGCTGTAGAAACGAAATGTGTTGGTTGGTATCAAATGCCAAAATTTTGTTAGACTTTGTCATTTCTTCTGCCAGTTTTGACTACAACAATTAAAATAATGTAGTGGTAAGTTGCCATGGAGGTTTGGATCTTGAAACTGTAAAGAGTATTTGAGCAACCTTTTCTTGGATCCAGTTCTATCTAAGAGAAATTACTATTCTTGTTGTTATAAAGTTTGTCAGGTATGAACATCAGTGTTTACATTACAGTGCAGTAAATGTGGCTGGAGCAGCTCAGACAAATTGTTCTAAGGTGCTGAAAAACAAACCTTAAACAGTCAACCAAACCACAAAGCTGTTATAGGCATCAGAAAATAGATGTGACTTGAGCAACTTTTTGAAAATGTTAAGAGAGCCAGCATCTCTAATATTGACAGGTAGCCATTCCATATTTCAGCATCTCAGCAGGAGAAAGGTCTGTCAACAAATGTCACATGTGATTTTCTATGTTTTGAAAGAACTAGGGCAGGGGATGTGTAGTGACCAAGACAACTTCTGTGCAGTTTCAGCTTAGCCATTTCAGAAAATAGCTAGGGTCAGGCTTTCCAAAGACAGTGTCAGGAAAAATTAATAAGACCTATCATGTCATCTTTTTTTCACAGAATTATGAGCAAGCAGGTGGAGAAAGTACAGGGGAGGGGGCAGGAGAGATGAATGAGGATGGGGAGTCGGGGGCAGAGCAGTCTGACAGCGCATCACAACAAGATTCTGAGTATTACAATTCACAGGGGGTTCGCTTCACACCTCAACAGAGGCTGAGGCATGGTGAGTTGAAGTAGAAAGAAGGTTAAAACACTTGTGAGATTGCTAGGAAATGAGATAATGCTTATCGCTGTATTACCAGATGATAAAATAATTGAATAGTAATTTCCTTGTAATGATGAGAATACTTTTAACAAACATAATAATTAAAGTCACCTGTAACGTATATAAACTTATCATGAAACTTATCAGGGATGTATCCATGCTTTCCTTGCAAAATTTTGAAAATTTTGCATGTAGAAAGCACACACCCCTCCTCCTTGGGCTATACCCCTAGAATAATGGTCAATATTCCCAGCATCTAGAAAGTCCTGGGTGTGTCCCTGCTTGTGATAACTGGTTTAAAGTATTTTCTTAAGTGCATCATTTTCATTTCATTGAAACCAAGGTGAGTAGAGGATTTATGTGAAGGGTAGTTCGTGAAGCCTGTTGAGTAGATGACTTACATATTGACAGTTAGCTCTGTGACAAAGACCATTTTTACAGGGAAGACTGGTTAAAACTAGTTTTGGTTTGGTTTGGTTAGTGAAAAATATGAAGCAAAAAACTGAAGTTCTGTAACTGAATGATGGAAAAACTTTGAACACTCATTTGCATTGTATACTTATTTTAAGTTTCTCTAACAGGATTTTCATGATAGCAGTCCATTTTATTTCTTATTACCTGGCCTTTTGAGCCAACTTTCATGAAAAGCCTAGTGTGCAGTAAACACTTTGTGCATGTGCATGATTGCCGATAAGTAGAGCATCCAGAACAAACTGGAACAAGTTACAGCAATTTAGTCAGCTAAAATCATGTATTTTTGTAAAAGCAAGTAATAAATCAAACACGTTTTAAAAATGCTCCCTCACTTTTTTCGAAATATATCTTATAGTCCTCTGTGCCCATTGGTCAGTGGTTTGTAATTTATGAACAAAATTTCAACTTTCAAAATTGATTGAAATGCCAATAAAAATTCTGCAATAACAATTTAGCATTGCCTTTTTTTTCTTACAGATTCAGGACCTCCTGTACCATACGGCTTGCCATGTGTGAGGGAGCTGTTCAGGTTTCTTATATCTCTTGTCAACCCTTACGACAGGTAAGATTGAGAGAAGATGAGGAAAGATGACTCTAGCAAAGTATGTTTGTAATCTTTGATTTTGGTTTATGAGAAATGTGTATTGAAAGGGTGTGTATACAACTTTGGAAAGCCTCATGCAAGCTTGACTATCAAGGCCTTGTAATTTCTCAAAGTTTGTTATTTCTTATGATAATTTGAACGTATTCAGGGGTTATCATGAGTTGATCACACAGTGAACATTGAAATGGTTAAATACTAAAAGTATAATACAAAGTAAAATGTAAAAAAGTAAAATGAATGCAACTTTCCAGTAATATTTTCTAATGTGTCAACCTCCTTTAATATGCTTTATTTTGGTTTTGTTTGGAATGAGTGTTTGGAGAAAAGGAATTTTGAATTGAAGATGGTAGTACACAACACAGTGTTTACAAGGGAATCTTGAGTTAAGCACTACAGAAAAAAACCAGCTAAAATAATTTTAATTACCAAATTTAAGAATTAACAATTTTAATATGTAAGAGAATGTTGTCTTTTCTATCAAAATTATGAATTAAAGCTTCACCAAGGACACTTTCATCAACATTTTTGGGAACATTTGTAAATTTTCCAGTTTATTCTAATGCCGAAACTTGTAAACTTGGCTGTGGGTAAAATTTTCTTTAGAAAGTGGAAAATAACGAGGCAAATACTTGTTTTTGATGTTGTTTGAAGAATATGCGATGTAGGTCATGCTTATGTTGGAATCACATTGCGCCTACATGCTACACTTTAATTGAATTTCATTCGTAGAGACTGAGTACGTGGAAACTTTTGTCCACCAGGGATGGGGTCAGAATTGTCATAGTGCCTGGCAAATTCATCCCCTTTTGGCATACTGATGAATAGGCAAACCTTTTTCCGAGTTATGATGAATGTGCCTTTAAAAATGTACTCAAGATTTCTCAGTACACCACACTTAGGTTTTTGCATATTCGTCAGGGCACCAAAAAGGGGAGGAATTGATAAAATCTGGGGGGGGGGGAGGGATCTAAGGGGAAGGAACATATTAGAGGTTTGTCTGCGCCAGATGGAAATATGGTCCTGGTTGGAATTCCTAATTTGTGATTAGTCCTGGATGGGAATTTGTAGTGCCAGTCAGGGAAGACTGGTGCCGCCTGGCACCCCTGGCATCCCTGATCTTCATTTTATTACCAACTTCTCTATGTTCTTAAACTAAATTATTATTCACAATGACTGTCAAAGGATAATTGCATCTGAATAGTTCTTGGTTCATGAAAAGTGTGTGACTTTCTTCACCAGAAAATTGAATGCACCCTATCCTAAACTCAATTTCATGAAAGCAAGTAGTCAATGATTCTTAAGGTTGATGTATGGTTGCCATGGTATATTTTCAGATCTATGTTTAAGTGATATGGCATACCTTTATTTTTTCATTGGACTGATCTTTGCACTTAACGTGAGAAAAGCCGATTTCAAGAGAAAATAGATAATTCAGTTGGAAAAATAGTGGGAAGTGTTAACATTGTTATCTCATTTTGAAGGGTAAGAGGTTAGATATTATGGCAATGAGAAAGGTCTTCAAACAGCTTGCTCATTCCCAAAATTGCCTTTTGTTTTACAGACACAATAATGAACTCATGATGCATATGGGACTGAGTTTGTTGACTGTTGCCTTGGAAACAGGGAGTGACCACATATCTGCCTCTCCATCCCTTCTCAGTCTTGTTAAAGATGACATGTGCAAGAATCTTTTTGCGGTAAGTGTTACATCATGTCATTGCAATGACTTTCGACAGTTGGTGAACATCAGGGCCCAAATAATTCTAAAGCACGGAAGGCAAATGTAATTCAGGCTCCATCAGTTTTCATGGATGCTCCTCAAACATTGCCTTCACTGAAAAAATATGTTTTTAAATGTTTTAAGTGCCCATTTGGTTTCAATTACTTCTCTGATTTTGGTCATGATTTCTGCTACCTTTGCCTTGGTTTCATGATAAAATTCTGCAACCTGGAAGCTAAACTTTTTTTGTCCAATTCATTTCTTATGTTGTGCCCTGGGACAGTGTCAGCATTATTGAATTATTTAAACAATTACATGAGATTATTTAGCTTACATTTATTGAAATGAAGAAGTTTTTGTTTCTAATAGTATTCTGTTTGCACGAAGATACCGATATCTAGAAGATATTTATCCACTGAAGCAGAGATTCTATCATTTTTTCAGAATCATCTTCATCATGTGTAATATCTTTATTTTTCTAGGTGGTACCTGCAGATAGACTCACAATCTTTGCATCTGCTCTCCGTGTCTGCTTTCTTCTATTTGAGTCAATGAGGACACACCTCAAGTTACAGCTGGAAATGTTTCTTCAGAAATTGATGGATATCATCGCCTCTGAATCACCAAGGATCTCGTACGAGCAGCGAGAGATGGCTGTTGACACTCTGGTACAGGTAAGGATATGTTTAAAAACAGCATCATTGAAATGTAATTTTATCTTAGTGGATAATAAAAAGCTCATAACTATTCAGTATTACCGATATAGTGTCTTCACGAAATGTACCACAGAAAAGAACACAAGGGGCACATTTCATCTTTTTTCAAGAGCTGTAGCTTGGGATGGGGATTTTGTTAAATTAACGTTTGCTTATTCTGAGGTTTTTGCACTAGGAGTTGTTTATAAATGCAGCTTAACAGGTACAGGAAGTTCAGGGATAAGAAAGTTATTTGTTAAATTTTCTAGATCAGCAGTGCCGAGTTAGAATGCAAAATCATGGAACAATTGTAATTTGTGTCAGATTTTTTGTTCATATTTTTTGTTAAAGATAGCTAAGTTAATAGTACTGCGTGTTCTGCAAGTTGTTTCTCTGTCATTCGAAAATGATGATCAGAATGTTCTGATGAAAACTTTCTTTGCATTTCTTTCCTTTTGTTGATTTGTATGAGTAGAAGTGAGACTTAAAAATTTTGAGTAAGAGTATGTGCATAAGAACCTGATTTTCAAATTTTGCAAATACCAGCACAAGTACCTGAACATGAGTTTGAGGAAATACCCGAGTTCTTTTAAGTTGGACCATCATTGCCAATCTGTGTTGTGTTCTCATTTGGTTTTGTTTTGTTTTTTTTTTCTTTGTACCAAAGCTTTGGCGCATACCATCTTTTGTGGGGGAGCTCTACATTAACTATGACTGTGCCATCTACTGCTCTAACTTGTTTGAAGATCTCACCAAGCTGCTCTCAAAGGTAAATACTTTCATTTGCTTGTGATGTGTTGCCCAGCCCTCATTTTGCAAAGGAAGAACTTAGAAACTTATAACTGTGTGAATGTGTAAATGGGATTGCGGATTGCCTTGTGATTGGATTGGATTTCCTCATTGGGTTTGCTGTAATGTGTATCAGTTCCCAGAAAGTGCATATATCAATCGGAATAACCTATAAAAATAGCAGAAGTGACGTTTTGAGAATAGTTTTACAGAGAAAATATGTTGTGCTATGCAGGACTTTCCTCTAGAGTAAATGTTTTACTATGCAAATTATTTTTAAGATAACAGTTGCTACAGATCATGAAAAAACAACATGAAAAAGCCCTACAGGATTTTTTAGTTTTCTGTGGGTAGACCATCTGTTCTTTGGAGGGGTTTAAGGGGAGGGGGACACCTACCCTTTCTGAGTACAGTTCATGAGAGGTGGCTTCTATGCAGACTTGTGTTCAAGTCGCGACTCGAGTCACATCTACCTGACTTGAAAAATTCTGGGCAATTTTCCCCTATTGAAATAACATGGAGACAAGAGTCAATGACTTGACTCAAGTCCCTAAAATAGCTCCAGTTTACTTGACTTGCTGAGAAAAGAGTGACTTGAATACATCTCTGCTTCTGTGCAAAGTGGTGCTTTCTTGGCAAAGCTTGAAGTAAAGAAATATTCAAAATAAAACAAACCAAAAACTTGTTTTGTAGGAAGATTTTAGGGGTGGGGGACCCATCTTTGAGGTGGACATCCATGGCTGACCTATAGGAAAAGCCTTGGCCGCAGTAGGTGCAACTCAGTGATATCATGATGGACTTAACTGCAAGTCACCATTTTTCAAATGGTAATGCAGTGTGATAATTAACAATTGATCAGGATCAGTAGAATGGGGTATAATTTTGCTGTATAGAGAGAACTAAACAGTCTCTTTCCTTTCTGTTTAAAGTTGAAAACATTGAAAAGTACATTTAAAAGAATGAAAAAAAATTGAATCAACCTTTTACTGATCTCCTGCCTTTTCAACTATTTCCCAGAATGCATTTCCAGTGTCTGGCTCCCTCTATACCACACATCTCCTTTCCTTGGATGCTCTCCTGGCTGTTATTGACAGCATAGAAGAGAACTGTCAGCACCGTATTATGAATGGAATGCGGAATGGCCACAGTAACCATGATGACGAGGTCATTTCATTTGTGGCAGAGACAGATTCTGGAATAAAGGTGCAGGTCACAAGTGAGGGTTCTGTTGGGGAGAGAGAGAGGACTGATAGCGATCTAAGCGGCCCTCAGTTTCCGGTCCCACCAACAACAGGCTATGCTATGGCATCCAAAGTGTCGAGTATGGCCAAGGGAAGCCATGATAGTGGTATGTTTCAAGTAAAGGTTATTTTTTGTAGTTTATGAGAATTTTTGTGTATTTCTTTATACTTTTGGAGTGATGAAGGTATTTTAACTTGATGTATTTTACTAAGAATTTGAGTATTTGGGAGACTTGAGATGTTCAGTTTGAAAAATAACAAGAGTTTGCAATTGAGTATAATGTGGGCTCTTCCAACTTCTTAAAAAGGAATTGAAAAGTGCTTTTCTCTTTCCTTGAAAGCCAATGGACATGAAGAGAAACCAACAGGTTTCACAAAGACAAGAAAAATCAGCCGTTACTCTGCATCCCCAAATTTGCCAACAGTAGAACAGATTTTTAGTCTGAAACAGAAGAAGAAGGTAAGGCAGGAGTCATCTTTTTGTGTTTGGAGTTGACTCAGTTGTTAGAGTGAACTGCCTTGAATGTGAGAGGTCCCTGGATCAAACCCTGGTGGATCCACATGGAAATTTTAGGGTGGCTCAAACATCTTTACTCAGCGGTGCAAAGGGGGTTTCATATTAGTGGTATAAAGATAGGTTTCTGGTCATCAGACTCAGGCCTTTCAGGAAGTCTTTCACTTCGGTTCTCTGCTGGGGTCAGCTGTCAAGTAGTGGTGCAGAGCAAGGATCCTCTACCTTCCCATCATTTTGGAAAGTGGGGAAAGACTGGGGGTATACATTTGTTTTTGGTTGGGAACAATAAATGGCTGACCTGGAAGCAGGACTGGGATCAGCATACCCCATCTTCCTTGCTTTCTGAGTACCAGTGGGAAAAAAAGGCAAACCTTGCCAGTGTTCATGGTATATGGTCTTCGATGAGCCTAAGGGGCTTTCTGCCTATGAATATGTGAACCTTATATCTTTTTATCTGTTGCTTATATATTGGTGGAATGTGCTTATAAATTGAGCTGTATGGTTCAGAAACCA
Source organism: Holothuria leucospilota (assembly GCA_029531755.1). Lineage (NCBI taxonomy): Eukaryota > Metazoa > Echinodermata > Holothuroidea > Aspidochirotida > Holothuriidae > Holothuria > Holothuria leucospilota. The sequence continues at coordinate 24,401,321 of CM055980.1, forward strand.
TAGAGTATTATGTAATATTTTCAGTTTGGGCCTGGGGCAGGGATTTACCATGTTAAGCAACCATATATTTGGAGCTGAGCTTAAGGCTTTCAAAATTACAACTTGACATCTGGTGGATGACCAAGTCAACAGTTCAAGTGTGACTTTTTTCACTTGAAAGAAATTTCAGATAGCAAACCATAGATTCCTCCTGAATGAAAAATCAACTTTGCTCTATGACCTCATAGTTGTTAATATGCAATGCCACTGTTTTACACACTCAGTTCTTAGCATAACACTTACTTAGCACAGGTAAAAGCTGCCATATTCACTTTGCGACTCCCAGGTAGCAAGGGGCAAGTGTTGGCCCTCGTGAATACCCACCCCAGGAAGTGTTGTTTGTCACCCTCATTGTATGCAGGGGAGTCTCATATATCTGTAGTTTTAGGCTGAATGGTGTTAGCAGTGGGGATTTTGGACTAAATGAGCTGATTGTGAACTAGTCTTGATTTTGGCATTTCTTAGGTGGGATTAAAAAAGAAGTAAGAAAGTGTTTCCCAACCTTTTTGAAATCAGGAGTGTCCATATTTCCGTAGTTTAGTTGATAAAATAAAATTATATGTTCAATTTACTGTTTTCCATCATTACGGACTTAATGAAACTGAAAGAGGTGCTTGGATCTTCACTTGATCTTTAAGAATATTAACTAAAGCTTTAAGGAGGAAAGAAGAGGAAAAAAGAACAAAATAAGAGTCAGGTTGCCATGAATTAAGTGCAGAAACCACTTTTGTCATGTTTTAGACAACACATCAAAAAAAAAAAAACAAGATCAAACACGATAGGTTTCCAAAATTGTCGGGTTGTTGAACAAATCTTAAATCATGAAATTTTTCTATACATAGCAGCTCTCTTGCTGTTGACCTAACTTTGGTGATATCCTATCATGCTCCAAATGTGGTTACAGTGAGTCCATGCTGTACAAAGGTGTCTGTAAGTTTTAGCTACAAGTTACTGTTTTGTATCCTAGCAAATATTATCTAACTAACTAACCTAGCAGATGAAGACACACCTAAAAATAACTGAAACAGAGACAAGCTCTTTAAACTTTTAGTGATAGGTAAGACTGGCTACTTAATAAGCCATTTCACAGTTAGAGCTAATGATACGATAATGTGATGTCAAAGGTCCAAGGGATACAAATACGGATACATACCGTATGAAAAGTGTGTAAGAAGTTTTTTTGAAAGCTCACGTATGGAAAGTGCTCGTCCTGGTAACACGAAACTTCTCAAATAGTACTCTCATACATAGAGCAGTAAAATCATCCAAAAATGGAGCGAATTGATTCAGTTTTCGAAGAGTTACAAGAGTTTCAGTGAAGACTGTAACACTAAGGCTATGAGCAATCATCTCGTTTATACCCTGTACACTTTTTCATTTTGGGCATGTGCACTTGTAACTATGAACTGGCTTGTTGAGGAATAATGTTCATTTAGGAGAAAAGAAAAGATGGCATTGCACGACTACCAGCAATAAATGTGTAAATAATGGCACCCAGAACTGATTACATGTATAAAATACACTGCATACATGGTCGAAACTCATTTTGCAATAACTTCTCTTACGCTCATGCTTACCTGAGTGGTGTTACCACTTTCTTTCACAGATCATTACAACAGGATGTGATTTGTTCAACCAAAAAGCCTCCAAGGGCATTGCTTACCTGCAGGAGAAAGGTATCTTGAGAACCCCAATGGATCCAGATGAGGTGGCCCAGTTTGTAAGAGATGGCCCGGGCCTAGACAAGAAAGTCATTGGAGAATATCTCAGTGCAAAGAAAAATGCAAAAGTTTTGGAAGCATTCATGAGGTATGCAGGCTTAAGGTTTTGTGAATGCAGACTCATAATTTTTGAGTAGAGGATGTAAGTTATGAAATTCACAAGAATGGAATTTGCCACTTGGGAGCAAGTCTGTTCAATCGTGATTTCAACATTTATAAGATATTACTTCAAGCCATGGTATTTCGACTCTGTGGGAGGCTTGGATGAACAAATTTATATGTGGTGTTCAGAGTATCACATTGTTGAATTTGGGTGGGTCATTTTCAAAGCCAAGAATGTGCCTGAGTTTTATAATAAGACAGAATGAAAATAAAATAAAAAATTAAAACTTGTGTGTAGCATAAAGATCTAGGTACATTGTAATGATTTTGTTTTCATCATAATTTTGAATTTCTCCTAAACCTGAGATTATAGCTGGGAATGCTGTCTAAATAGCACATGTTAGTAAAAAGTCTTTGATCCTTGAAACAGGCTTAAAAATTTTGATTCTGTCTTTCTAAAAAGTACCAGTATCACCAAAAATAGTTTTTTATCCCATATTTCATTTCTAAGTAACAGCTAATCTTGATATGAGACACTCATTTTAGAAGTGAGCCCTCTTTATTGTTTTGTACACAAAATCGTGGGTCCTTGATCATAGCAGCCAAGTGTCATTTCCTGTTAGTGATGTTAAATATTAGCACTTATCACCAGACACAAGAGAATAGGCTAACTTTTGTGTGAAGTAAAGGCCTAGTAATTCCAGTAAGGTAGTACTGGCATTTGTGGTGCATTTTACAGGTATCGATATATGAGGGCCAAGTGAAACATAGGCCAACACTGACATGGAATACCAATAAAGTGCTAAACTCTTCAAAAAGTGTATGAAAACTGATGTTATGTTAGAATGGGGGATTTATTGAAACCTGGACTAAGTGTCACATTTATACTGTGGCATTGATATTCTGTGAGACTGTTTCAGAATAATTAAATGGATTTGTCTCTATGTGTATCTGAAATTGATTCCTTTTGCCAAATTTAAATATTTTTCACAGAACTTTCCAGTTTGAAATGACTAGAATAGATGAGGCACTTAGAATGTTTCTGGAGACATTCCGACTTCCTGGAGAAGCTCCCGTAATTCAACATGTCCTGGAGCATTTTGCTGATTTTTGGCATGTGAGTCAATTCTACTTGCAATGTGATTTACTTCAGTCTTATTTTTATGTGTATCTGCTTCAGTCTTATTTTTATGTGTATCTGGGAAGGGGTGGGAGGAAGGGTAGGGGGTGAGGAGGGATGGAAGGGACAACAGGATAGAAGTGCAAAGTAGGAGGTGGGCAGGGACAGTAGATCACAGATCATGAGGGGGGGGGGAGGGGGAACAAAAACAGTGTATCAAGGAGGGATAGTGGCAGTGAATCAGGGTGGGCATTTAGAAACTTTGGATCAGGGTGGGGTAGAAAGCATCGTTCAAGAAAGGGGTGGAAATGGTAGAGTGGGGTGCAGAAAGAACATCCAGACAAAGGAGAAAAAACATGGAACATGGTGTTGGCTAGCCTGCATAACTAGCAGTATGATATCTCCCTGAGTCAGTAAGATACCAAAGGTATTTGATGCCAGGAATCAGATGGCAAATTTCCTCTGCTCTGCAGGATAGGTGTTGGCAGGAAATGTAGCAAGATGGAGGGAGGTTAAATAGTTAAAAGATCTTGAGAATATTTACAAAAAAGTAGGAAAGAGGCTTATTTGTTTAATGTATAACTGGTGACCATGTGGGAACAGGGAAAATGAACTTTTTTTGCATAAATGCAAACTCATGCAGGTGGCCAGTGCTCTGCCCAAAGTGATAGCATTTACACAATTTTGCTGGTATCGTAGTCCAAAGTTGACAGAAATGTTTCAAGTGAAGTCGTCATCTGAATATCAGATAGGTGGTAAGAGTCCTTTGGAAGGAAGCTTGTTGCTGTTTAAGGAAGCTTCCATGATACTTCTGTTCTGTGACTGAAGTGTTTACAGTAGGTTTTTTTGAAGTGGCTTTATTGCTTTGTCATTGACAAAGGATGAGCACGTACAATGGACTGCACTTAAATAGTAGAAGACTACCTAGAACAATTGAGAAATGATATTTATCAATGAATAAGTGTTTTATGTATGATTTTCATCATTGTTTGGTTTACAGAATTGCAACAACCACCCCTTTGTGGATAACGATGCTGCTTTTACCCTGGCATATGCTGTCATCATGTTAAATGTAGACCAGCACAACCACAATGCCAAGAAACAGAACATTCCAATGACACTGACGGTAGGTTTCCTTCAGTTATATTCAGGGAAGCAAACTGTTACTTAGGATTAAGCAAGATACCTTAAATATGTAAAAAACAAGCAACTCTGTCATTCTTGTTTTGTTGCTATTTGCAAAATGAGGATTTGGAGTAATCTATCATAATGTGGTAATGTGACACAGCCTTTTCAAGGATTTTTCTGAATGTGGGTGACATTATCCCCATACTCTCTAAGGGAGATAAGAGGATGGAATGGGGGGGGGGGATAAAATGTTTGGCAAAAGGGGCCAAAGAATGACTCGTGATGAATACAGCCAGCATTGGGAAATAAGTTAGTGTCCAAATTGTGATGTTTGAAGATGTAAAATTTAAAAAGTGATCATATAGTCAATATATTTCCCTTTTTATCCATGGGAATATGAGTAGAGCCAGTACAATAGACCCTTTTTCAAATAGCAAGTACAAAGGATTATGGGATAGAGTTTTGGTGTGCATCATTTTTTGTCGCAGTAAAATGCCACTGAAAAAAACAACAGGTACCAAAACTCTGTCCCACAATCCTTTGTAGCTGCTATTTTGAACAGGGTCTATGGCAGGGTCAGATTTCATTGCAGGGTTTCCAACCATCCTGGAAATGAGGGAAAACCTGGAAAATGAATATCTGGATTCAGGGAAACATCAGGGAATTTGAAATAAAGAAGCTACAAATTAGAGAAAAGTTGGGAATTTGATTGACCTAAACAAGGAAGTGATTGTATGCTACATTTTGTTTCATGTTTAAACATTGTGAAGAGACAGAAAAAGGGCAAAATATTTATCCTTGAATTTTAAAAATTCTTTAGGGAAAAGGAATTATCATGGAATAATTTTCCCTTCCTGAAGAAGCCTGGAACCCTGTATTGGCTCTTCTTGTTTAACGGTTTTGGCTGGAATGATAAGAAAGTAAAATCTGTGCTGGACAAGAGATGTTTATTATGCCTTGTTTAGATTTGACAACAGTGTAAATGTAATTACAAGAAACAAGCACTCTCATTTGATGCTTACTGAATAATTGTTGTGTGTAAATGTTATTTAGTGTAAGGCACCATTCCAAAATAGCCAAGCTGCAGTAGCTACAGCTATGCTTTATTTTGACACCCATTGCAATAGCAGGTTTAATTTAATCTGGCTGTGGAATTGCTTGTAGGAAGAAAGCATGACTGTAGCCCCTGCAGCTTGGCTATGACAACTGCAGCCTGACATTTTGGCATAATGCTTAACATGGATGTAATGTATGGTCATATGCTTTTGTATTCAGGAGTTTCGGAAAAATCTGAAGAAAGTGAATGGAGGGAGTGATTTTAATCAGGAGATGTTGGAAGAGCTTTACAATGCAATCAAGTAAGAATTCAAATGTGACATTTTTTTTATTTTTATGTTGTATTTCTTTTAAAGTTCCCTTAAATGCATGGTCAAGTGGTTAGAGCATTTGACTTACAGCAGGAAGGTTAGGGGTTCGACTCCTGGCCAGGTCACACCAAAGACTTGAAAAATGGAACCTTCTGCCATTGTGCTTGGTGCTCAGCATAAGCAATGGAGTAGGAAAAACAAACCAGTGAGCCACAACTGGAAAAAAGGCAGTGGCTGGCCCAACTTAACCAATTGCAGGCTTCAAAGTGATCCTATATTTCCTATAATTTCCTGTAAATTTCAAAAAATCCTATATTTCCTATGTTTGTATGATTTTAGGCTTGTTTTCCTATAATCTCCTATATTTTTCTGATCTTGTCAAAAAATGTTTTTCTTTTATATGGTGTTTTGGGGTGAAAATTTCAGATGAATTCTTTTCAAAGATAGTTTTGTAGACTCAGAGTGGGTGGCTTATTCAGACAGGTAGTAGGGTATAGATACCAAGTGTCTTAATTAGATGCAAGTACACAATGGCCAATTATAGGATTCAGAAATATTCTTATATGAAACAGCGTTGAGCACTAATGAACACTTATTTCATCACCCATAAATGTTCCATGCACTCTCACACCTGTGATTTTAAGTACTCTATGATTTCATCTCTTTGAAGGAATTTTAGTGGTATTGTAAGGGGTGGATCAGAACCTAATTTTGCCTGGCATCCCCTGTAGTCATGCAGTCTCCCACATTTAAAACCCTTACCTATGCTTTGTATGCACAGATAGCTGATATGCGATATAACTGATTCTTTCATTCAAAATAGTGTAGTACAATGGTTTGAAATACCAATATTTTCCCTGTCATCTGCCATCTTTCCTCAAACTTTGTAAACCATTAGATCAGTTGATTGTCCAAAGTGTTGTACAATTAAAATTTTCCACTAAAGAATAAGAACTTGGTGCTTTGAGAAAATTAAGAATCTCACTGTAATGTTTACAAGTTTACAGTGTGCAGATCTCTAATTAAGGAGGTTTTCCCTAAACTCCACTAGATGCTCTGTGGTAGGTCTCTGGATTCCACATCAATTTGTCCAACAGACCAAAGTGGAAAATCTAATCCATGTATGGGTCTGGTGCTGCAGTGCCCATCATTGATGACAAGTAGGGGCACTTGCCAAGTTGCCCTTTCCCTAATTTTGTCATGTAATTTTCTCAATTGAGATTTTAGATGTTAAGTATGTTAATGCACAGACAGTTTTGCACACTGTAGGCATCTTGACATATGTGGACTACACTGTTCTGCCAAGTTGTACAGATTCAAAGTGAACAGTGTTTTTTAGGTTGAGGGACCATTGGGCCATGCCCACTTTCCTTCCCTAATGCTGATTTTTTTCCTTTTAATTTAGTAACCTAAAATCTGATTTTGAAAATAAATGTTACTTCAAAAAGGTAACATATTTAGCACCAGATTGCATGTAAGTACATCCAATCATTCAAAAAAATTTCACCCCCTCCCCTTAGACCCCTCCCAAGTTGGTAATCACAGAATAAACTGCATGGCCCAAATGAGAAAGTTCTGGCTATGCCACTGGGAAAGTGAGTTGGAAGGTATTCATAGCAAATACAGTTGTCATAGGCCTGTGATCTTGGTCTGACTATCATCACCCATGTGTCACACTTATATCAAGATTGACTAGCAATACAGTGTATAGTTACGTAATAGCGAAATTTTGTATTGAGAGACCATTTCCTGTTATTTAAGCAGCAAAAAATTCAAAAATATCCTCACCTTATCCCCATTTTTACTGGAGCCGAGGTGATTCTGTCTGTTTACTTTAGGACATAAGCAACAGTTTATTGTCCACATTAACTACAGTACCCATCCATTCAAAGCACCATCATGGTCACATTCTGTGTTCTCACCTTCTGATATTGCAAATATTGGTGCCTTTTTGGTATGCACAAATAATCAGATTTATGGATACTTTATTCCGGGGTCAAAATATGCAAATACACCACCTTCAGGGGATTTACTCTTTCCCTTCCACCAAAATATTTAGGTGGTTTTCTTAATTCCATGTTGATGGTAGAACCACACTTTTCTGCCACATAGCCCATACTTGTGATACTGTTTATCACATTTGTATCATTTAAACAGTATAGTTCATTAGTTTCCTAAGGTACCATGTTTTCCTCATCCACAACTTTGAGGAATTTTGAAGATAATTAGAACTGCTAGTGTATGACATTCCTATATTTACTCTATTTTCCTTGAAAAATCCTATAAAACCCTATATATTCATCAGTATCCTTCCTATAAAACCTCCTATATTTCTGTGATGGACCACTTTGAAGCCTGCAATTGGTAAGAAACTGAGCCGTAAAACCTCATCTAACTAACTTTAATGCATTCTGACACAAAAAAGTAAAGTCTTGGTGTAGAAAAAATTATGTGAGGACCCAATACTCTCATGAGACATAGTACCTTCCCAGAGCGTAGTGCTTGTAACTCACAACCAAAAAGGTTAAGGCGAGCCCTTCCTGGGTTGCTGTGTAGACACTTCACTTGCCTGTCCCAGTCCATTAGCTGAAAATGGGTACTAGCTTTGGCATGGTGGTAATCCAGTGTTGGACTGGAGATAAGCACTGGTCTCACAAGCCCAGAGAGTAGGAATAAATACTTTAGTAAACTGTAATTGTAGTACCGTCCTGTGCTGGTGATGAAATGTCATCATTTAACGTCAGAGTATCATTTGCAAACAGGAACTGTGGTTTAAAGGGAAATATTGCGTTTGTTTTGCGGAATATTTTCATATTTTTTAAACTAATATTAATAGATACAGAATGACAGACAATTCAAAAAAATTTCTTTTCAAGAAATAAGGCTCTCACAGGAAGTAATTCGGTTATTTGTTGCATAAAAGCAATTTGTTCACCCAAACTTTCAAAAATTCAAATGATGCAACATCTGTTACTTGAAATGTGTAATACTTTGAGGAGATAAAACTATTGCTAGAGTTTATTGGTGAGACTGAATGGTTTGATAATGATTTAAGGTATTTCCTTGGTATGCCATGTTGGTGCATTTTAAACACAATATTTCCCTTTAATTACTTTGCATTATCTGTGATTTTGTGTCATTATCTCCTAAATGTAACTTAATGGGAACTGTGGCTATCATCAATGATCAGGATTTCCTGGAAATCTGGGAAAAACCTGGAAAGTAAGGTAAAATTTCCTAGTCAAGGAAAAGTCAGGACATCAAGGAAAAGTTAGGACATTTGTGTCAAATTAGGAAGAAGATGGGGGAATTTCATTGTCCAAAAGGAAAAGTGGTCAGATCTGTAACATTTTGTCTAATACCCGAACAGCATATATCCAAGATGGTAAATGAAATATATGTTGAAATAACTATACTGAAATTTTTAAATTTATTTTGGAAAAACCAGGGAATTTTATTTTGATGAAATGCACAGAATCGTGGTGACACCTCAATGAAGGGCACGACAGCCACAGGTCTTTTGAGGAGTATGGTCATCTCTGTGTGTCTGTAAGAGAGCTATACATTAAGTGGGTCTCAGTTAAGGGAACCCCACCTATTGTGATAGGGCCTTTCCACTGGTATTAAATTAATCCACTAGAATATGAAGGCAGCTTCTTCAGTCAAAAAATTAGTCTGTGAGGTTTTGTCTGCAGACTAGGGAAATTGAAGGAATTATACAGGTTAAAGTCACTATTTTACTGAAGCATTCAATATTCATCCATTTATTCTCCAGATCTGAAGAAATAGTTATGCCTGCTGAACAAACAGGGTTGGTGAAGGAGAATTACTTGTGGAGGTGTCTCCTGAAGAGAGGGATGTCTCCAGATACAATGTTCCTCCACACCGGGAGGGGGATGTATGACAAGGATCTCTTTCTACTCACCTGGGGGGCTACCGTAGCGGCACTGTCATATGTTTATGATAAAAGTGCGGATGATGCAATTATGCAAAAAGCCTTGACAGGTTTCCGGTAAGTTGAATAAGTCTCCTGTCAAAAAGTTTCACTTCTGTAAGCTTTAATTGCTTCTGAGTAAATGTTGCCTGTCATTTGTGGCACTTTTTTCTGCTTTGTAGACAACTAAAGTAAAGCCAACACTTTTCCATGTAACAGAAAACAGACAGAACTCACGGAATCGGTAACAGAACACAGAATTTCACAATTTTGACTGGCAATGAAAAAAACATTAGAAATGTGAGGAGAAGTTGTACTTTCCATTTTAGAACACTCAAAGTAGAGGACAATGGATACTGTTACTGTTTATCAAGGTCTGTTAGACTCTACTACTACTCTGCTACAGCTTAGCAGCGTGAAAAATGTACGCACTTATGCAGGACCACAGAGACACTGTCCACTGTAAACTATACAGAGTTCATAGTAAAAATTCTTTATTTATTGAAAAATGGACAAAACATGGAAAATGGCGGGAAAACGGGAGGATCACAGAAAATAAAAAATTAACAAAAAGGAATCCGAAATTTAGAAAATAGAAAAATTTGGCTTTAAACTAAAGACTTTGTCATATATAAATGAGCTAATGAAAAATAAAATAAAAAAATTGTAGTAACAGAAGTTAATGGTCTAGATAACCTTCTTGAAGTCAGGTAGTCAATCAAAAATTTTGTTACCTTTTAAGAGCAAGCACAGTTATACTTACTTTGATTAGTATTTGCCGTATTGCTCGTTTTTATCTTGTGACAATATTTTTGTCACTGAATTGTCATGCAGGCTATCCTTGATTTAGGTTAAGTGTACAATATTCATGCTCTAAATCATTTTGTTAGAAAAAATAAGAGGAGGGTTATAAGTTTTATTTGATATTTCATTGTAAGATTGGGGCATCTGTTTATTGTCTTTACTTTCTGAACTGAAGTACTTGACTGCAGCCATGAGATTTTGGAAGGGAATATTAAAGAAGTTTATGTGTTGACAGTAGTGCAGTGTGGCTTAAAGTTACAGTCTGAAAGTCTGCTTTATTTGTATTTTTTATTTCATGAAGGAGAATTTATGAATGATTTTCTTGAATTCCTCTTACTTTTTTTTTACTGCAAGTAAAAAGTATATGAATAAGTGATGTTTGTAAACTGGTGGATATCCCATTAAGCTTCCCATTGACCGACTGCAGTGGTCAAGTGGTTAGAGCATCCGACTTGCAGCCGGAAGGTCTAGGGTTCAAATCCTGGCCGGGTCATACCAAAGACTTTAAAAATGGAACCTACTACCTTTGTGCTTGGTGCTCAGCATAAACAATGGAGTAGGGAAAACAAGCCAGTGAGCCACAACTGGATAAAAGGCCGTGGTCGTCTCGACTTGAACCAATTGGTTGGAAACTGGGACGTTAAACCTCATCTAACCTAACCTAACCCATTAAGTTTCAGAAAATTCTTGTAAAGTTTCAATTTTACTAATTTTTTTTGTTTTTCAGGAAATGTGCAATGATTTCTGCTCACTATGGTCTGACTGATGTCTTTGATAATCTTGTTATTTCTATCTGCAAATATTCCACACTTTTAAATTCCCCTGAGGTATGTGTTTGCTCTGTTTGTTGATGAATTGCACTTTGTGTGAAGTATTGAGTTTTTCTCATAAGAATTGGCTGTTTGTTGTCTCTAGTCCATGACTGGATAAAGTTGTCTCTATTGGAGAATGTTCTTAAGAAGCCAGTGAAATGACGTTTTATTCTTGACTGTGTTTAGTCCAGTTAGATGTTTTGTTTTGAAAGGTTAACACTATTGCTTCTGTAAATTTGCTCAAATACACTTCAAGTCTAACTTCATACATTCTTTTAGGTTTTTGTGATTTATCTGGTGGAGGGGGTAGGGGTGGGGAGGCTTTTGTCATCCATATTACTTTACACATCTGTTCAATGTAAGGGGAGCCAATGTAGGGAAGGTTTCTGGATCTATTAGTAAAGGTGAATTGTACTCATGCATGAAGTCTGTATCTTCTGGCACAGTCAGTTTGTGTGTTCTTGGCATAAATTAGAATAGCTATGTTTGAAATTTTTCATAAATAGGAAACTTTCTATGGCCCCTCAGTTTATCATTATGTAAATATGTTGATGTCCTCCTTGGAATTGTAAACGGTTCACTTTGCAGCCAGTGAGTGACTTATTACAAGTAAATAAGTGCAATACTACAAGAACCACCTTGAAAAGATGCTGAAGTAAATATGTTTGTTCCATATATACATTGCTTGCAGTTATAGGCATACAAGGAAGGAAAGCTGGGGGCTGGGGATGTTCCATTTGGATAGAAATAGGCAAGTTTTTAGGAGGGGACCTCCTTTCTGGCAAACTTGTAATAACGAAAGCACTAAAATTTGGAGCAAAATGATCAGCCCCCTAATTGAAAGAAGTCCTGTATGCTTATACTGTATGCTTATATTGTTCCAGGTAAAACCAAGTGTGGTGCTCATATGTGATAATATCTTCAGTTTTTAGATGCCAGTTTGATGGAGAAGGAATTTTATCAAAACAAAATTTTTCTGTATGTTAATAACTTTTCATCATGTTACAACTTTTCATCAAACTAGTTTACACAGAAATACTTTTTTGTCATTTTGTGAATTTAGTCCCCAGAATCCCTAGCAGTAATGTTTGGTGGTAATCCTAAGGCTCAACTTGCTGCAAAAATGGTATTCAGCCTAGCTCATCGCCATGGTGACATACTCAGTGAAGGCTGGAAGAATCTACTTGACTGTATGCTTCAGCTGTTCCGAGCAAAACTCTTGCCCAAAAATATGATAGAAGTGGAGGATTTTGTCAACCCAAAGGGGAAGGTTTCACTAATACAAGAGGAACTCCCTGCTGCCAAGTAAGTCACAGGATCTGGAGGGACCATGAAAGCTGGGAAATATTGCAAATGAGTGTGGGTGGAATAAGTTTTTCTTTTCTGGATGTGACTTCCAGGATTCAAATGAAACCTGCCAAAGCCTTACAAAGAAAAGTTATACCCAATTTCTTGCACCATTTGTAAATATAACACAGCATAGAACTTAAATGTCTGTGACAAGAAAATTACACAGCTGGATATTTGATTTAAAAAGCATTAAAAATCCAGAAAATAGCTGCAATTCCCATCAAATTCCATCAAATATTGACCATTTTACAGGGTTATTTAGATTTCACACTTGAATCATGAATAAACATGAGCTATATATGCCAATATGTGACATCGAAAGATGGACATACCAAATATGGCTAATGTTAGCCTTTGTTTTTTCAACCTTCATATCAAGGACAGTTGTAGCATTGTTATCCCTTGAAGGATTTATTATGGAAGTTAAAATTGTTTCCTTGAAAAATATTGACAGCACTCACCAAACTGTAAATTACTTGATCAGTAATTAAATTTATGTTGTTAGCAAAAGAAATCTTAACACTGCGCAACACTCCACATCATTATTTTTGCATAGGCAATAAGCTTCTTCAGAAACCGTCAAACTTGGAGGACATAATTATATCTTGAGAAGGGTAAATGATATTGAAATAATTTCAGTGCATCTTTCATTGGTGGATTTTATTCTTTAACAGCCAAGTGAAAACAGCTCTTTTTTGTGGCATGTCACCATAACTTTAAAAGAAGTGTACAAAAAAAGTACTTGGTGGGGGTGGGGGTGGGAACCACCATTTTCTGATGAAAACTGTCAGGTAGTATTCAGGTGTGAACTTCTTTCAGCATCTAACTGTTTAGGGCCTAGATTTTTGAGTGGTGGGCTGCTGACCATGTTTGACCTGTTACTTGCACTAACATGGCCTGTGAATAATCTGAGGAGCCCAGAATTTTAATAAGAAAAGCTGTGAAATGAAGTCCTACAATAAATTCTAAATAAGAACTAAAATAAAAGGGGCCCTCAGCCCAAAAAACTTGAGAAACCCCTGATATAGGGTCAATAGAAGTCTGACTCTGTGGAGTTCTAACTTTTTTTCCCATCTGCATCCTCTGCAGTTGCAATGAAAGAATTTTCTCATGGTTTATTGTTTACTGCAAAATCGTTTGTCAGCTATTCCCAACCAAGAGGTATCCTCTAGCTTTAAGAGAAGGTGCTTTAAAGTCAATATTGCTGGGGTGGAAAGTATTTTTTCAACCTTGATTTCTAACTTACATAATTATTCTCATAGAACAGACCCATTGAAGACATTCTTTTTCAGGGCCACATCTTGTAAACTGCAGTTTGTGTGCATTATGTCACGTGACGTATGAACTTAAAAATTTTTCTTACAGGACTGACCAGTCGTACCTCTCCTTCTTTTCCGTGTTCATGGCAGCTGATACCTCTCAACAGAAATCCCCATCTCCAGAGGACCAAGAAGCAATTGAAAAGGCAAGGAGCTGCATAGAGGTAAGTGTTGTACCAAATTTGATCTAAATTGTTGAGTTGGTTAGCACCTGACATGAAGTTGTAATTCATAAGCCATAGGCTTCTCCCACCTCGGTGGTCGCTTAGCGTTGTAAAACAACTGCCCTTCAAGGCCCAAATTATATATATATTATAGGTGTCATTGCAAGTCAGAAGTCGGGTCCTGATTGCAGTGTGACATTAGACCCATATGAAGTGGCCCTTTTACATTTTCAGCAGGGTGTTTTTATCAATAGGGCAAAGGAGGCAACTGTCCTGGCCCCTCTGAGGGGTTGAAGGGGTTGTAATTAGTGTAGCATAAAGAAGCATTGGTGATGAAGATGTTTTTGCAATATGAGAAGAGTCAATTCTGTGAAAAGTTATATCTGTAGAACGAACAAATCAGCTTGAATGAGTAGGGATCAAGGGGATCTCCCATTTCCTCATTCAAAAGGATTTTGTTTTGAGGAGATGGGCTGGGAGGTTGGGGGTTGTTTTAAAAGTCTTGGGGCAATTTTTAAATAAGTTTTTATTTGCTTTAATTACTTAGCCTCTGTGGCTACATCTACGGAATCGTATTTCAGATCGTGCATCCTTTGGGAAGGCGAATTACGCCTAGATAGACATTTGTTTACATTGCGCCAAAGAAAGTAAACCTTTTCACAACGCAAGTTCCATTGAGCATATGAATTCAAAGCTGAAGAACATTGTATTCTGTTTGGTCGCAATTGATGATATTTTGTTATGATCACACAGCATCCAAATGTTCAGGTGCAAACAGAATATAACTCAAAGGCATTTTAGAAATTTACAGCAATGGAGGAACTCAGAAATCTAGAATCTGTGCAAAGTTTCCTACTGATTATATATTTCACAAAAATAATCTTAATTAGACGCAGAACGTGGGTCGTTGGGAGGGAAGACTCCACATGTGCTGGACAACTAGACTTACAAAATGGCGTTCTTAGATGTAGGGTTCACTAACTCTCAAGATTGTACTTCCGTAGATCTACCGTCACAGCACATACAGTATAGTACACCATTATACACAACTGGGTGCCATTGACATGTATTTAACGACTAGACACACTGGACAAATGCACTTTTGTTCATGACTTGCGTAGGCTAGATGGTTATGAGAGCAGTACCCGTATTGTGGATATGGTTAGTTGTTACTGCGGCTTTTCATGCAAGACTAATGGTGTTCAGTGCCCAACATGCATGTACAACGTACTGATCTAGATCAAGACGAGTTGTTCGTTCTTGAATTTTGGTTGACCATAATCCTTCATTTTCGAATCTGAAAGTTTTTCGTATTCTCATAGTTGCCCCTCGACTTAAATTGAAGGATTTTAATGCTCAAATGACTTCTTGAAACGTACGAATGGTGGGAATCTAAGAACAAATTACGATATCAAAACAATGCATAGAAGAGACTGTCTGATATATTGGAAAAAAAATTGAAGAAGTGATTCTCTGTCATGTCTGAATACTGACGAAATTTTTTAAGCACTTTGAGAAAGGTATTGCCAGCTATCAGTGTCACTGGACAGCTGGAGTTGCAGAAGGCAAGTCGAGTAGCGCTAATTCCAGCAGGAGCAGGCGGGGGATCCGGCCGGGAAGCCTGTTTGATTTAGCAACGAGACATTTAAATGCTGACTATTTTCGTTGGGGAAACTTGAAGCGTACTAGGCTATATGCTTAATTCTGAGATAATAAATCGGCATGCTGATGTGTATTAAATTGCCAAAAATTATGCCTTTGAGTTTTGGAGGGAAAATTGGGGACCTTCCTGCTGCTGTCAATGTAAAATGAATGAATTCATGCCCATTGTTAAAACAACACAGCAGTATCTGTAAGTAGGCCTTACTGTGCACTAGCGCTTAGTCAGATCATTAGGGTATGTACGGTGGCTCTACAGCAAGGGTGGGGAACCTCCGGCACGTGGGTCATATAGCCGCGGCCCGCGAGACTACTAATTCATCTGGCCCGCGAAGCAACTGATAAAGGTAAATTCAATTCACTTGAAAAGTAATTGACAATAATCTTTTAGTCCTCAGTACCCACTGTTTTATCATGCTTAGCTACCTGCACTTTCCGGATATTTTACCTAGAACAACTCCATATAAGTTCATGAACTCTACTGTCATGAGCTTGCTTATAAAAATTCAAAGGTCGCAGGGAGTTATTTGATATGCCATATGTTCCGTCTCCTTTCTCCCGATTGAAAAACAACTCCCACACCTCTCTCTCGGAGAGGCTACGTCGGATTTGCCATGCAAATTCAAATTTCTAGTTCATTTATAGAATTTTAGCTTGCTGGATAGTAGTATTAATTGACCTTAAAAGTACAACATCTGTGTGAACAGATGTGCAAATCTCATGTTAATCAAGCATTCTGAGTTACTACTGGTGTGGCTTATGATAGTCTGTCATCCAAAACCACATTGCATTGATTTCAACAAAGATACCCTTTTTGATTGCTTATGCTTTATCTTGGACCACTATGGTCCTTTGTCAGCCTTCAGATATATTTGAAACAATGTGCTCCTTACTCACCAGGACTGTCAGCCTGAGCTCCTCATTAAAGAGAGTAAGTTTCTGAGACTAGAATCACTACAGGAGTTGGTCAAGGCACTCTGTTTTGCTTCCATGCATGAGTCAGAGAGTATCACAACACCCTTTGATGAAGAGGCAGCTGTTTTCAACCTGGAGATGCTGATAAGTCTGGTCCTGGAGAATCGGTTTGTTCATTTCATCAACTTGCATCCCTCTGATAATGGTCTTGTGGCCTTGTAACTAGAGTTGAATGTTTGATAATCTCGTCATGTTTATATACTCAGAGGCATAATATCTTAAACTAAAGGGCTAATATATTCAACCCACTTTAAATAAGAGTACTACAGTATTTTAATTCATGTACAGCTCATTGTAATCGTGTGACAATATTTTGTAACTGAATTGTTAAATTTATGCAGAAAACTCCTTTCTTAACCTGTTCTATTCAACATTTTTTATTGGAAAACATCATGAAAGATACCAAAAAAAGAAATATGAGCAAAAGCTGAAGTTTTGAAAAAATGTTGGAGTGACTTCATATTCCCATTAAAGAATGTATGCATCCTAAGCTTGTTTTAAAATGTCAGTTACATTTACAGAAATGATTGTTTTTGGTTCCTTGCGTTAGCAAAAGGAACCTATGTAGTCAGCTTGGCGTGTGTGTGTGTGTATGTGTGTGTGTGTGTGTGACACTTGCTTCGGTACGCTGTATCTCAACAAGGGAAAGTTGGACTAAACTGAAATTTGGTATATGGATCTGTCATAGTGAGAAGGTGTGCCCTATTGTTTTTGGTGGAGGTCAAAGGTCATGTGGGGTCACCAGGGGTCAAAGACCGAAAACCTTGTTTGCACAGTATCTCAAGGTAGGAAGCTTGGGTAAATTTCATACTTGGTTTGTGGATGCATTATGGTGAGAAGATGAATGCTGTAGCTTTTGGTGGAGGTCAAAGGTCATCTGGGGTCACCGGGGGTCAAACACTGAAAACTTGTTGTTAACACAGTATCTCAAGGTAGGAAGCTTGGATAGATTTCATACTTGGTATATGGATGACTTATGGTGAGAAGATGAATCCTGTCATTTTTGGTGGAGGTCAAAGGTCATTTGGGGTCACTGAGAGTCAAATACTGAAAACTTTGTTAACACAGTATCTCAAGGAAAGAATCTTGGATAGATTTCATACTTGGTATATAGATCCACCATAGTGAGAAGCTGTGCTATACAGTTTTTGGTGGAGGTCAAAGGTCATCTGGGGTCACCAAGGCTAAAAAACTGATAACCTTGTTGTTAGCACAATATCTCAAGGTAGGAAGCTTGGATTAATTTCATACTTAGTGTTTGGATGCCTTATGGTGGGGAAAATATTTGTTTGGTGGAGACCAAAGGTCATCTGGGGTCACTGGAGGTCAAACTCTGCAAACCTTTTTAACTCTGTTTTCAGTGTAGGAAGCTTGAATAGATTTATGCTTTGAGGTGTTGCATTAAATCCAGCAGAAAACCCATATGAGTTTTGTTGGATGTCAGAGATGAAATCACCAGATGCCAAAAAGCAAATTCCCAAGAATTCCTAAAGTCAAATATAAGTACAAAACTGTATCATTCCAGCGCATTAAGATCACATTCACCCAATGACTGAAAGATGTGGGACATCTTTCAGAGATGCCAAGTATTTCAATTTTAGTTGAAATTATAGTATTACGATTTTAATCCATAATTCTGCCATTATGGAAAGCTGCATCAAATACCACTTTTTAATATTGCAGAAGATTCTCTGCCCACAAAGCAGAGGACTTGTGAAAGTTCACTAGACAGACATTTGTCCTTAGATTAGGACATGTAAGCGTGCAGAAATTGGAAATTGGAATTGATTAATTAAATGCTACTATGGGTTGTTAGTTTTCTAAAGAGAACTAAGTTACTGATCATTTGGATCAGATACCATTGAGCGTGCATGAATTGTGATTGCTTAATTGAATAAAACAAATTGTAACTGTATACTGTCTGTGTTGATATCCCTTGAAGTGCCTGTATTTCTTCAGAGCAATTTATTTATGCTTGAATGTGTTAACACAAGATGTGCATTGTCTACAGAGCAGATTTTGTGCATTTACAGAAATACTGGTTCATTCAGTAGTTGGCTCAGTTTCATTACATTCAGCAAGGAACCACAGTGCCCATTGGGCTCTTGTTTTCTTCTGTAGACTGTTTCTTGTGATTAGGGGTGAATTCCTGGAGTGACATTAAATACAAATAAGTTACCCAATGAAAAACTAAGTAAACCATGGGTAAACAATTCTCTGTAGGGGGTGGGAAGGTGTTTGGGGTAGGGGGTGCTAAGAAGGCCTTAGGTATTTTGACTTACAACTTACAACCTCAGGTGACTGCATTAGACTTTGAAGAAGTCCTCAGATAGATATACTATGCCCACACTTGTTTTATATTATTAAACTGGCGGCCTTGGTTTGACAACTTTCTGTTGATGGATTCCTGAATCATCTCAGGTAATATTTTTTTGCTTCTTCAGAGACAGAGTAATGTCAATCTGGCAGACAGTATGTGACCATCTATACAGCATCATTGTAGCAACATCAGAATTCACTTACCTGGTAGAGAGAGCAGTGGTGGGGCTATTGAGAACAGCAATCCGTCTGCTAAGAAAGGAAGACATCTCGGGTCAGGTGAGAGATGAGTCTGTAACTCAAGCACTGGAGTAGGACCTGCCAAGATGTCCAAAAATGAGTATTGCTATGCTGCTCTGTGAATGTAATGTATGGTATTTTCCAAACAAATGTTTTTGCAATGAATATTCATGCATTTTACAAAATGGAAGAGGAAACTTTCCATATAGCCTCCAGTCACTTTTAACAGCATAAATTGAGATGATTTGATGAAATGGGTTAAAAAGCTCTGGAACATTTGCCTTTAATTCAGTGTGAAATGAGTGATTTATTTTGCCTGGCTGGTGCCAGTTGTGGCAAGAACCAATATTTAAGGACGTTGGTATTATACATAGAACATATTGTCAGTTTATGTACTATGCCTTCAATAGCAATTGTATTAGAATGTGTTGGTAAACGGAAGGAGCCTCTACTAAAGATGGCATTCAATTTGCAATGGTCCAGAAAAACCAAGTAGTTAGTTTTTCAAGTACCAAGTCTAAGAACAAAACTTATATCTAAAGACATGGGAAAAAGTAAAATGGTCATATAAAGTCATGGAGTTGTGTCATTATTTTTGGGGTTTTTCACTTTGAGGATGACTTGTAAGGTGACCTTACCTTGATAAGCTTTGCCTCTGTCAGGTCTGGTCCACTTTTGTTTCAAATTTCTTGAGGTTACTCTGCTTACCCATATATTGTATGCATGATTGTGGAAATAAAACTCCACAACTCTTATCTTCACAGATCCTGGCTTCTTTAAAGATGCTTTTAATGATGAAGGTATCTGTCCTCCGGAAAGTTTGCCGACAGATAGCGTCAGGACTCTATGAGCTTCTCCGAACAAACGCTGCCAACATCCATACTTCAGAGGACTGGTACACCCTCTTCACTCTGCTAGAGTGTGTGGGTGCTGGCACAAACCCACCAGCTATGATGAGGATAGATATTCAGGAACCTAAAGATGACACAGAACCACTTGACTCAGGTGAGAAAGAGATGTTACATTATCTCCTCCTCCCTTTTTCCCCTTCCTCTTGCACTGCCCCCGGCTCCTCCCTCTTTGCCCGCTGCCTCATGACCCTCTCTCTGCTTATCCCATTCTCTGAATCAGGAAAGAGAGAAGTCACCTTTCCCCTCCCTCTCCCTCCCTCTTTCACTCTCATCCCTTTCTTTCCCCCTTCTCCCTCCCCTGAATCAGGTAAGAAAGAGAATAGGTACCCCCTCCCCTTTACCATCATCCTTCATAGCCTCATTTCTGCACTCCCCTCCCCATCCCTCATGTCCCTCTCCCCTTCTCCCTCTAGCTGAATCAGGTGAGAAAGAGCGACTTCCCCCTCCCTCTCCACTTCTCCTTCCCCTGAATCAAGTAAGAAAGAAAAATGTCCCTTCCCCTCCCCCATCATCTTTCATATCCTCATTTTCACACTCCTGATCAGTTCAGGTGATATTTTTATCACTGGTCACACAGACTTGTACCACTGAAGTACATATTCGTAATGTACATAGTACATTTAGCTATAGTCCTACTTTGTATATAAGGTTGTTCGTATCATGCTTTGATGTTGATACGGGGAAGGGGATTCAATGAAATCAGCAGTACTTTTCAAAACTGAATGACCCATAAGCTGTTGGCATTCCCATACATTGTGTGGAGAGCATTACACTGGACAAATTTTTACTGTCAATGGTACCGGTACTCATCATGTGTCCTTGTACTCATTTCATACTCAGGACCATACTTGTACTCACACTCAGAGAACTTAAAAATCAGGTACTGTTACTCGTAGTGGTATTTAATATGTTGTAGTCATGTTTATACTCAGATCCTTGTACTCGTGCTCGTACTCTGAGCGTTGTACTCGTACACAAGATTTGTACTTGTGCTGTACATCTGTAGGGAAGCATGCACAACCTTACTTAAGAGTTGAGCCAAAGAGTTAGCTTGCATTGTTCAACTCAAACTAATATTGACTGAAATCACGTAATTGCTGCAAACGCTCCTGATTTAGCATAACCATGTATTTCAAATTGCAGTGGCTTCTTTTGTCCTTGAAAGGCAAGTGATTACGTAGAGCCTAGAATGGTGGATTTATCAGAGATAGTAAAGTTTTTTTTTTATAGATAGTTAATTTTATAGATAGTTAAATTTTGGTATTAATTTGTTCCCTTCCACATCCCCCATCAAATTGCCCCCCACCCCCCTTCAAACAAGACAAAGAAGGGGATGAAATGAAATAACAAAAATAAAAACTCCCATCAGTAACTTCTGCAGTAAATTGTTCAGTTTAAATGAACAACTGAGGCCTTGAGTGGTGGATTAATCTGAGAAAGTAAAGTTTGGGTGTTGCCTTACCCTCCCCACCCTGACACCCCCACCTTCAATAAAGACAAATAAGGGGTAAAAAGCAATTTTTGAAAATGCTATTGTTAACACTGCTAACTACCAAAAAGTTTGTTTAATTGACCTTTTAAACTGGAAGGAATGATTCTGCTGTTACAAGCTGGTACCTTGACAAAGAGGTCCATGGTAACCTCTGTTTTGATGTTGTGTGATTTATAATGTGAATTAATTCAGTATTTCAGTTGTGTCATAACAGTCTTGTGAAACTGCTCAAAGTCATTTCTTTTTTTTTTATAAGGTGCACAGTCTGACAGTGAATTGTCTGTTGACAGCCATGAGTCCAGGGATACTGACCATGGCTATACCTCAGACAGTGAATTGTACAGGAAGGGTAGTACCTACTCGCATGCATCAGGGCATGAATCAGATGCCTCAACTGGTAGTAGTGGCTGGCTGGTGGTAAGTTACTTTGTGATAACTCAAAACTGTTTGTTTGTCATTTATTTAATTGCTTTTGGCAGTTTAGAGGGTTTAGTTTTATTATTTCCCTCAGCAAAACTAAAGTGGGTTTCTTATTGTTGGGCTGAGGAAGTTGTACAAATCAGGAAGCCGCCTGATTCAGGTCTTGGCTGGGTACAATCCTCAAGCTAGCATATGAGGGACATGTAAAGATAATTTGTAGATGTATAAGCATGGTAAATATGGAAAGGGTTGTGGTCATAAAAGTGTCTGCCAGAAGAATTGAAACAAAGAAAAAAAGGCCCACTTTCTACCAAAATCCATTAGAAATTGACCATTGTGCAAGCTCATTTCTATTGTACAATCCATTATGAATATGCATTAGCTAAATATTCAAGTATGTAATGTAGAAGGAGGGACTCACAAGATATTTCTGTGTTATCCTTTGTTTGTGCAACCTTCAAGAATAGACCTTATGCATTGATGTCACGCGACGTCATTTTGGAGGCAAAACAATGAAGCACATGGCACACACAAAGTAGACTTTGCACATGTGTATCACAGACTTGCGCGCGTATCCTATTGGTTCACAAATCAGCTGTCTGCATTTGTTGGTGTAACTTGCAATGATATGCTATTGCCTCGAAACGAGGGAGCACTTTCTGCTCTGTGACGTTATATGCATGAGGTCTATAGTGTTAATGTTGATGTGCTTGTGGGTTTCATTTTGGAAGTACAATTATCTACTTGTAAAAAATTTCAACAACACAGACCTAACTGCATAGTAATTTCTGTCTAATCAGTTTATGGAGGTTTAGTAAAATAAATAATACTAACACCCATTGAGAGGAAGAACCCTCTTGTTTTTGGTGGGGGTCAAAGGTATCTGGGATCACCAGAGGTCAAACTCTAAAAACCTTGTTAACACGATATCTCAAGATAGGAAGCTTGGATAAATTTCATGCTTGATACGTAGATGTGTTATGGTAAGAGGAAGAACCCTATTGTTTTTGATGGAGGTCAAAGGTCATCTGGGGTCACTGGGGTCAAATGCTGAAAACCTTATTAACACGATATCTGGTCAAAGGTCATCTGGGGTCACTGGGGGTCAAATCTTGAAAACCTTGTTACCATGATATCTCAAGCTGGAAAGCTTGGATTGATTTCATACATAGTATGTAGATGCTTGATGGTAAGACAATGAACCCTTTCATTTTTGGTGGAGGTCAAAGGTCATCTGGGCTCACAGGGGGTCAAACACTGAAAACCATGTTAACACGATATCTCCAGGTATGAAGCTTGGATAGATTTCATACTTGGTATGTAGATGTGTTATGGTGCGAAGATGGATGCTATCATTTTTGGGCTCAAAGGTCATCTGGGGTCACTGGATGTCAAACACTGAAAACCTTGTTAACACGATATCTCCAGGACGGCGTGTTTGGTCTAGCGGTAGAGCATCCACCTCTCACGCGGAAGGCCCGGGTTCAATTCCCAGGTCGAGTCATACCAAAGACTCTAAAAATGGAACCTACTTTCGTTGTGCATGATGCTCCGCATAAGCAATGGAGTAGAGAAAACAAGCCAGTGAGCCATGACTGGAAAAAAGGCTGTGGCCGGCTCGACTTGAACCAATAGGTTGGAAACTGGGCCATAAAACTCCATCTAACTAACTAACACAATATCTCCAGGTAGGAAGCTTGAATAGATTTCATACTTCGTATGTGGATGTGCTGTTGTGCGAAGATGTATACTTTCATTTTTGATGGAGGTCAAATGTCATCTGGGGTCACCGGGGGTCAAACACTGAAAACTGTGTTAACTCGATATCTCCAGGTAGGAAGCTTGGATAGATTTTATACTTGGTATGTGGATGTGTTATGGTGAGAAGGTGAACCCTATAATTTTCTGTGGAGGTTAAAGGTCATCTGAGGTCATTGGGGTCAAACACTGAAAACCTTGTTGACACAACATCTCCAGATAGGAAGCTTGGATAGATTTCATACTCAGTATGTGGATGCGTTATGGTGAAAAGATGAATGCCTCTGTTTTTGGTGGAGGTTAAAGGTCATCTGGGGTCACAAGGGTCAAAAAGCAAAATTTCCCAAGAATTTCCAAGATCGTTTCATGGGTTCACCAGAAGTCAAACAGGAAATTTTTCCAAGAATTCCCGAGATCATCATCTTGAGTCATCAGCGGTCAAAATGCAAAATTTCCCAGGAATTCCCAAGATCAAATATGAACCTTAAATTATTTTCCAACATGTTAAGATAGCACTTGACCAGTGACTGAAAGATATGGGACATCATGGCATTATTTGGAATAGAACATATATCATCAAAACCTAAATACATTTTTGCATTCTGGTTCAATAGAGGATTTCAATCAATAACAATCACTTTTAGTTTCGTATCCATGTACCTTATTTCAAGTGGAAAAAAAACTCATCAATTGCAACACTTGTTTTAGCATCATTCAGTTGGTTTGTTATCTGTCATCTGTTTGACAGGTTAACAGAGATGGTAAATCTGCAGTCCCTGAGAACCAGTTTGAGATAGTTCTTAGCAACAAAATTACATTCCAAGACACTAAAGCTCTCAAGAAATGTTGCGAATCGTTGGCCTTCCTAGTCAGGGATGCAGCCCATGTCACTCCTGCCAACTTTGAAGCCTGTGTGCATGCCATTCGGACATTTGTGGAGGCCACCCTCAATGGAGGTAAGAGTGAAAAAAGTTTGGATTTAATATTGTTTGCTTATTGTCTCTTGTGATTTTTCCATAACTTAGGTAGAGAGTGGGTTCCAGTTAGTGTTGCCTAGTTAAAGAAATTTTTGCAGGATAAATGTTCTTACTTAACCATCACTTGTGTTGAATCATCATGGGGAGTCCTTGGGAGGCTGTGAGTAAATCCTAGGTATATTCCTGCAGACTTGGAGTATGATGTTGTGTACGAAACAATTCTTGATGGAAACTTGAATTGTGCTTTGAAGATGGGAGTTGTGGAAAAAGGATTTCATTTTTCAACCTTTGCAAATTTGTATTTTTGTAGCACCATAGTTAATTGGCTGTATGTCAGGAAGTAGTTCGTGGATAATTCCTCCCCCACCCCCCCTTCCCCTGTAATCCCCATGGGGTGATTTCCTCCTGGGCAATTTCCACCCTTTACAAAACCCACCCTGGACAAGTTCATATTTGTGGTGGAGGTGATGGGTTGTTGGGGGGTGGGGGTAGGGGTGGGAGGAGGAATTATCTAGGTGGAAACTGTCTGTGGAGGTAGTTGTGTGGGGAAAAGTATTTGGGTTGAATCATCTGGATATGTTGGGAGGAATGAGGAGTGGGAATTGCCTGGTCACAGACAACAGAAATTTTGAAGGAAGTTCATTGAAATTGCAGAAATTATGCTTATCACGATGTTTGAAAATAGGTGTCCCCTTTCTATATTTGCTCATTCCATCCAGGGAAAGTGTTTCAAGACCAAAGGAAGTTACAACAGCAGCAACAGGCTGGGAAGGATCGGAAAGGAAAGAAATCTCAGAAGAACACAGGCAAGATTTTGAAGACAAAGTCAGTTCCGGAAGCTATGTCTAAAATGACTGACTGGATGGATGAAATGGATGGGGACAGTGCCCCAGGGGGATACCACTCTCTTTCTATACAGGTGAGCAGTGACATAGCCAGGACTTTTCAGCAGAGAAACTGGAGATGCATGAACCTTTCTGGAGAGAGGGTTCAGCTTTTTGTTAGTGGGCCTAATGAATTTGACCTAGTGGTCCCAATGAATTTGACCAGAAAATCAAAAAGTTTGCATTTCAACAGTTTGTTTGGGAGAAGGAGGGAGGTTGGGGGTTAGTGCGAGTTTGGAGTGGAGGAGGTGTATGCCTGAGAGGCCTAACTTTCCCATAGTAACCTGCTGCAGGTAAGCAGCTGCCAAGGTAAGGGTAATTGACCATGGGGAATATTGCCTTCTGTACTGATGACAGTTGGGGGCTATAATTATGACAACTTCTGTATCTGGTGGCCAACTGATTGATATTTCAAGGTCAAATTGAGATAAGTGTAATTTAGATTTTGAGTGGAGCTAGGAAAATTAAAGATTGATCCTAGAGTAATATGTGGCCTTATTTTGACCCAGCTTTTGGTGAAACCATTCTCCTATTTACTATAATTCATTGCATCAGGTACCATGCTGTTACCATTTACTTTGGACTAGTGATTTGGCTTCTAAAATGGCAAGGTGCTTAAATTACACCTTCAAGCAAAACATTACCAGCAGAATATGAAACTTTAAAGTGCATATGTTCTTTTCCAGGTTGTACTGTTTTATGCTAACTTATACTTGCCTAGCATGTTTGGGTGTATGCATAAGTCTTCAGAGGAGACGAAAAATGTAATGTCTGTCGATGCTGTATTGCAAATATTATTTTCTTTTGTCTTCAGCTGCTAGATTTAATGCACACCCTCCACACCAGGGCAGCATCTATATTTAGCTCTTGGGCTGAAGAGGAGCAAAGGGAAGGCCGAAGTCGCACCGTTGATGCAGGCACTAGTGCATTATGGGTAAAGTGTTGGTGCCCCCTATTACAAGGTAAAATTAAAATGGTTTTTGAACATGCAATTTTTTAGTGATTTTTCCAACTTTTGGGACTGAAGTGTGACTCGTTACATCTGAGTTCTCACAGGCATGTGTTACTGTTGTTATTGGTTAAAGGATATTGACAGCTCTTTGAATAATGTTTGGGTGTGATTTCCAGGGCTCAAAGTAAGAATTGGAAAGGCAAGGCCAAGTGGCCTGTGGTTGACAGAAATTTGTCAGGGCACCTAGGCAAAGCAAGAGGGGAATGAAAGCCAAACTGGCAAACTACACAAAATCATATAGGAATGATACATGAGGTGTCAAGGCCATTATGGCCTTTGGTGCTGATCATTTCTGAGGGGCATCAAGGCAAAGTGAAGGGACATCAAGGCAATGGCCTCCAGTGCTTCTGGTTATTTCAAGCCCAGCATTTCTTTGATATTTACAAGCAGTCTGTTATTTGGACAGTGATCCAGTTCCTAAGATTTGTCAGAGATTCAAAATATTAATTAATTTTCTCTACTGTGAAGTTTGATGCCAAAGACATCGGGTGCAAGCAGGAAGGTAATAGGTTTGATTTCTATAATCTGCAGGAGGACTTGATCAAGTATTTGCTTTCAGGCTTTCTAGCAGAGAAGGGTAATGTAATCCAGGTGTTTGAACTGGCTTTTGACCATGTCCCTGTGTTGTGAAAGGTCTCAGTTTTGTGCCCCCCTCCTTTCCCTACCACCATATGCATCTTGTAAACACTGATCTTAATACCATTGTCCTTGGCATGTCCCTCAGGAAATGGCAACCTGTCCCCTATAGGGGAAATATTCCCTAGTTGAAAACCCCTGCAATTACTGCTAGTCCAACCAGTTAGCATTGCTGCTATATCAGTAGTAAGCACAGGACACTCTACATCAATATTCAGCTATTTGGCGGGAACATAAACCCATTTTTGTGTGTGTTAGATTATGGGATTTAGATCTTTTTACAAGGTATCTTTACTCAGACCCTTTTTCTTGCCTCTACACTTTACCTTGCTACATTTCGTTGAGTTGATATAACCCAGATCGCTTTCATTGACAAATGTCCCAGTACAACCCTACGAGACAAATGCATTGACCCTACCCTGTACTTTACTCCATCACAACACTATATTCATGTGATGGGGCATTAGCAATGCTGACGGACACCATTGGGTGATAGTGTACCCAGCTTATCCTTGGAATGTCATTGAAAACTATAGATGTGGACTTATTTATGACTCCTGGTAGTACAACTGTTCTTTTCCAGTCGTTTACGTTTTCTGGATGTTACTCAGAGTGGATCACAACATTTTTAGCTAGAGCTGTGTCTTGTTTTTTGTCCCATCATTGCTTTCCTGTCAAGTAATTTTGTCTGGCTGTAGTTGAGGTCAAGGTGCTACCTGTTTAATGTGAAGATTGTCATGTTATATCAATGGGAGCTTAAGTTGTCAACTATTATATGTAGGTATTAATGGTGTTGCTTTTTGTTTCAAGAGTGAGAGGTGATAGGAACATTAGAGGAAGTGTAAATGATGTAGCAATTGAGTCATCCTATTGCTTTAGGGTAAATACTGTCTGCCAGGCGAGAGGAAACATCCTCTAAAAATGCATGAATCATTGAACAAAATAACAGTACATCATCATTATTAAGGAAAGTTTGTACTCAATTTTCTTTCCCTTTTTGGTATGGGAGGAATTAGAAGAAGGGGGTGCAGACTGAGGTCAAGGTTAAGGTTGAGGTTGGTGGCTGCCTTTTTGGTATGGGAGGAATTAGAAGAAGGGGGTGCAGACTGAGGTCAAGGTTAAGGTTGAGGATGGTAGCCACCATTATGATTTAGGGTTAAGTCACTGAATAATAGAAATGTTATCCTCCCTGAGTTGTTACTGGAGTGCTTGACCTGCGTATTACATTCCTTCCTTTAATGTGGAGGCAAAATTTAATAGCTGACTGGATGGCCTAGTCATTAGAGCATGTGCCTTGCATTTGGGAAGCCGGCATCAAATGAGGGTTTGGTCACATTGATAAATTTGAAAATAGGACCTGTTGCTTAAAGGAATAGGATTTGTGTTGGCTTTCAGCTGCAGCCACTCCAGTGGTTGCAATGGTTAGTGTTTTCTCATGGGCTTGAGAACATCTAGCTATTGACCTGATTTAGCTCGTAATTTTTAAAACACTTTGGTACCAACAATTCCTGACAACTCTACATGGGACAAAGTCTGGTCAGCTTATCATTGGTGAAGTTTCAGAACACTTGGGCAGCTGCAATATTGAGTGGGGGGGGGGGGGATGAGGGGAAGGGGCAGGTGGGGAGATGGCAGCTTTTCTCACTAGGGCTGGTTTTGTCCTGTCACTTTCATTGGGGGTTGTTAGTGTGAAGGGCCATATAAAAATGTGATGTAAAATCATTGGCTGTAAATTTACAGTTTTTGTTATTTGAGCATAACAGGCGAGAACTTTTCATTTACATTTGTGCCATAAACTATTGACATTTGCATTTCAGGTATCGCAAGGTTATGTTGCGACATGAGAAGACAAGTACGCATGCAGGCTCTGACCTATCTACAGAGGGCACTGTTAGTGCATGACCTACAGACACTGTCAGCATTAGAATGGGAATCGTGTTTCAACAAGGTACTCTTTCCCCTCCTGTCAAAGCTCTTAGAGAATAACTCTCCAGATCCAGTTGAGATGGAAGAGACCAGAATGAGGGCAGCAAACCTTTTATGTAAGGTGAGTTAGTTGAATGGTGGCAGCAAAAGTTGTGAAGGTCCTTTAAATATGTGTGTTTTCTGTGTGTGTAAAATTTTTGTAATTTAGAAGGCTATTACACATTACTTAGTGAGCCCTATGGCTGAGAAACTTTCATTACTTTACCTCTGTGTGTGGTGTATGCACATACTCTGTACATGTACCCATGTTGTGACTTTACTTGACGTTTTGTTCATTTTACACTTAGTAACCAGGGTTCTAGACAGGCAAAGTTTGGTGTTGGTCAATGAAGTATCCAAACAGATTGTAAAAAATACAGATTGTCTAACAGCAGAGGGTCCAAAGGCCAGGGTAAAGGCCTCTGGTGGAGACCCTTCTGAACCTTTTATGCCTTCTGAAATTGTGTATTTTTTAGGGGCAATCTGTACTTTTATCATTATTTTCCATTCAAACAGTTCTGCACACATGTCCGTATTGGGCATTTTTACTCAGTTCTGTGCCACCTGATAAACTACAAATCCTTACTGAGTAAAGGAAGAGCAGTGGGAGTCCTGCTTGGCCCAGGACCGTGGCTGGCTGGCTTAACTAGAATGCTATCAGTAACACCTTTAGTAACATGACTTTTGTTGGCCAATTCAAAATAAGGATTGCAGGGAGGGAAAGTTGAACTAATGATCTAGGTGGAATATTCCCTTGAATACAGCAAATGCCTTGCACTTGTCATTGTGTATCTCCAACATGTGTCCAGATTTTATAAAGAATACTTAAGCTTGAAAAGCTTTATTAGTTTGACTTAAGCAGCTTATTTTGCTTAGTAGATATTCACAAAAGGGAAAGTTTGTAGGTATTTTGTTTAAACTTTGCACAAGTAGTGGTAAGTACAAAAAGCTATAGGAATGTATGCTGGGGCATGTTATACCAAAGTTATGCACAGAGAAAGACTTTTAATTGATAGCATCTGTAAGCTCAGGCAGTTTTTGAAATAAGGCATGCACACATGTACCAATGCATTTAACTTTTTGAATGTGCAGTATGTTGCTGTTGCTTATCTGCATACATGCACATGATAGTAATTCAAAGACAGATGTCAGAAAATGTTAAAGTGCAGAAATTTAAGTTCTTTTAGACAGGATTAGATCAGGTTTGCATTTTGTAGTTCAGACATTATAGATTTGTGATCAATTTCCTGATTGTAACATTATGGTATCACACATAAAAAATTTTCAAGTATACATACTGTTGGTACCTGTAATGGGTACTGCAAATCCGTACATATATTTCATGTACTGTAGAGTGCACGCAAGAATTTGTTTGTTCAGGAAATATTTTTTAAGTTGCATGCACACAGGTGCATATAATTTTATTTTCCCAATTCAAACATTGAGCACAGTAGATAACTAATGCATCTTTTCAACAATAACAGTCAATGACATTTACTTCAGAAATGGCAGACTTAGATATAATGGCCAACATAATATTGGCTTAGTGCATTTGATACAGGTATCCTGCATGTCTTCAAAAAAACTGAAAGTTACATTTGTGAATACCACTTCAGAAAGAACATCGGCAATTTGTAAGCATGTTGAGATTCGTAATTATGAATATTGATACAGTTCTTTGTAAGACTAGCTTTTGGTCTACTGTCATGTCACACACTGATTTGAAGTGTTTCAACAGGTGGCTTGGACTTTATAATTGAAAAACAAAAGCATTGGGAGTTGGTTGTACCATTTTCAGTGCTCAGTTGGTAGAAGGGTTTCGCAGTATGCATGCCAGTTTATTTGAATACAGTTGACATTGTCCACATGGTGATAATGAAGTTATGGGCTTTTTCTTAATGCCATAATTCTGAAGTATTGGTATTGTTTACAAAAACTATATTATACACATATGTATATGCAGTTGCTGAGCACCATAATTTGTGCTTAACTGTAGGCCAGTGTCCAGGTTTTCTTTAGCCACATAGAGCACATAAGTTCAACTGGACAGAAGAAGGCACGAAACACTGTTTTCCACTTTTACAAAATCTTTAGTTTCTTTTGATTCTTTATGACCTTTGTAGCCTGGAAAATACATATTCAGATATCAGTATAATGAATGCAGATATTTATTTTTTTGTCCCAGCCATAAAAGATCATTTCTTTCTTTAACCCTACTTACCCTAAAAAATGGTTCCTTTCCCAAAACATTTAAGTGTTTTAGTGGCCATCTCCCTAGTATGTCAGGGGCGGATCTAGGGTCTTCTCTGAGGGGGGGTCCAACATAAAAAGGGCACATTCATTTTTTTTTTAAATTTTGGTTCCCATAAACTTCAGCGGTTATACAATTTACGGCATATTGACAAAGAAAGGATAAACCAAGAGACATGCAAAAACTGGAATCAAAACCTGGAATCTAAACGTTGAAAACGCGCGAAGCGCGCGAAAATTTTTTGGGTAAGCCTACACTGATAAGAATTTGTACTAATTTAAAGCTTATATAGAACAATTGTCCGGACAGTTAGGCCCTATCGGGCATAACTTAATTGTACTTCCCTCCTCGAGTCACTAGCCGTACCGTACGACAGACGCAAGTGAACGTTAACCAGGTTTAGCGAAATGCGATTCAATTTCTGACATTTACATAAATCCATGTGTACATAAATCCATGTATTCCTACTTATTAACTTGAAAAGGTGGAAAGGGTTTGTACTACATTTAGCTATAAGTATAACGGAACTGAGGAAGAGTGGACAAAGCGTACCGAAATTTTGGGTTTTATCCCAGAAATTACCCTTATGAAAGCCGAAATAAGCAAATCGACCATGTGTGGCGGCAGAATTTTCCAACAGGGGGCCGGGCGACGTCAGCTACCCGAATTAGTTCCGACATTCCCTATTTCGAGGAGATGATGAGAAGGGCAAATGGAGGAGCCTCATTATCCCATGCTATTGCCGGCATATTTTGCATCATATCAGTTAATACTTCAAGATTCGAGTTGCGCACTGATAGTGTTCTTTGAATCTGGATCTTGAAAAGTGCGTGAAGCGGGGGAACATGTTTGATAGGCTAACACATAAAACATATGACGAAACGAAAAACGAACTGTGGGTTTGTAGACCGTATCGGGTGTAACATACATTTCTATTGAAACCACCTGGACTACAAGATGAAATAGCCAAACTTTGCTCCGTAAGTCACTCACCAACTGACTCTACCGCATGACACACACACACAAGAGAACACCAACTAGGCTTTGCGATATGGGATGAAAGTTACGAACTTTACATTAACTATGTACTCTGCCCATATGTTACTTGGTAAGGTGGACAGGACTTGTGCTATCCTGCTCTGCGGAATGGAACTATTGAAGAAAACAGAGTGACTCTAAAGCGCGCGTAGCGCGCCGAAAATTTTGGGTTCTTATTAGAGGAATTATCCTCTTTAGGGCAAAAACAGGTAAGACGTCGGGGCGACTAGTTGTCGTCGGGGACTGCATACTTTCGACTAGGACTCCCGACGAACCTGTAAAACTTGCCCGATAGTTGATCAGCCTTCTCCGACGGGGGCATGAACCCTTCCCCCACCTGGCGCCACCGCTATCTCGACTGGGGCAGGGGGTTAAAATACTGTATGTTGTGTTCCCTATATAGTTGCGGCGCGACTGTGAAAAATACTCTGTCAAAACAGATGATTGAAGTCGAATGTTTGCTTTTTATTTGCGAAAGCAGACTTGTCATCGGTCCAAAGACGTCAAAAAATTGAACCGAGTAACATTGCGTTATTTAACCTGGTGGTGATTTCATATAGTATTTTTAAAATGAAACAAACACCGATTCGTCCATTGCGACTTCTGGTCAACTCTTGGCTGTGGACTTTAAACTAAGATTGGCTTTTTATTCCCATCACTAGGGCAACACTAATAAATGAAGAGAGTAATTCCAGACCATGAATATCTTATCGTGTTCATGAGAGAAGGGATACTAGCGGGTAGAGGAAAGGTTTCGTGGATGTAGCGTTTAAAGAGTGTGAACAGATCATTATTTTGTTAGACCAAAAGACTAGCAGTGACCTTTTGGAATCAATATTAGAACTCAGTAGTAATACGTTGCATAGAGCGCTAGCTAGTGAGTATGACGTAATATCTGCGCGTTTTACTGTATTACTTTGAAAGCCCAAGCACGCCACACGTGGTTCCAAGCGAAAAAGTGATTAGAATGCCTGACTGTCACGCAGGCAGTAAGAGTTAGAGTTAGATGAGGTTTTACGGCTCAGTTTCTAACCAACTGGTTTAAGTCGGGCCGGCCGCGGCCTTTTTTGCAGTTGTGGCTCACTGGCATGTTTTTCCCTATTCCATTGCAGGCAGTAAGACATACTGTAGTCACATCCTCTATAAAACGATTGCGCTGTTCGTGTTGCGGGGCGGGCAATACAGGCTACCATAGTCAAATATATTGCTGAAAGTTTCTGCGATACATGGCTAGACTTTTACGGGTGGATTGATCGATACTGGATGGGGGTAACCAAAATTTCCTCGGAATTGGACAACTGTCGTTACCTGTCAAACTGTCGTGGTTTTTTTTTTTTTTTTTTATTTTTTATTTTGTTAGGCTAGTGTGAAAAAAAAAACAATTTTGAAAAAGGGCAAATTGGGAAATTTGAGGGGGGGTCCGGACGTCGGCGACCCCCCCTCTGGATCCGCCACTGGTATGTCTGTGATATTTTATAGTGTGGTGGCATATGGGAGATACAAGTAGGTTTGATTTACAATGGCTTTAACTGATGTGTTATGCTGGTGAATGATAGATAAGCTCGTTAAAATAATACTTTAAAAATGTTATCCTCTTTTTCTTCTTCTTTGGTAGGGATTTCTCCAGCATCTAACACCCCTTCTGTCACTACCCACCTTTACTGCTTTATGGATGACAATACTAGACTTTATGGACAAGTATATGCATGCTGATAAGAGTGAACTACTGGTAAGTTGGTACCTTCCCCCTACCCCACCTCCTATCCCCTTCCCCACTCCTGCAGTGTAGTATGAGAGGTACTGTGTAGACAAGTAGGTATGAGCTTCGATGGCTTTTAGTATTTGAACTCCTCAGTCCCCTCAGGCCTTCTAGAGAGTATAAAAAGGTAATACAGTAAGAAAGGTGAATGCAGACAGATTTGTAGAATGAAAAGTGTAAACAATTAAAAAATAAAATCAATCAAAATGAGTACAAAAAGGCAACAGAGGAAACAGTAAAATATCTGGAAGGGATTTAACAAAGTTTTTCATATGCGTTGAAAGACGTAAACATCCACAAAATATGCAAAGCAACAATCAAAGTGAACAACTCTACCCCCATTGTAAACCCTTCCCCCTTACCCTCCTGTCCATTCTCTCTATCTTGTGAGACTGCTACCAGTCCTAAGTTGGATGAAAATACAACAACAGCAACCTGATCCATATTTTTAACTTGAAATTTTCTTATGCTTATGATTTAATGTCAAACACTCACTGGAGCCGAGCAGAAACAGTTAAAAGGTTGGAGATGCAGTCATACTATTAATGTATGGGAGGCAGGACTTGCCACTTGTACTCTTACACTTTTTTGAGGTATATTTTTCTTCAGTGTATTTTAAGTATCTAAATTGGCACAGGAATGTTGGTCAATATGGCTGAATTAGGATCTTCTCTAACAACCTGGTCAGGGGGTAGGTTGGACTGGATTTGTAGTGTGTCTTATTGTTGGAGATGCAAATATGTGTTATTTTTAATTTCAAATAAAGCATATGGCACCCTATTATCCCTTAAGGCTGAATTTCTCCCTGTACATAGTGAAAGACATTTTTATGTCACCAGCTAAGGGGTCTCTTTACGCTCTTTCAGAGTGAAGCTATCCCAGAATCCCTCAAGAACATGCTCCTAGTCATGGATACAGCTGGTGTCTTTCAAACAGACGGCTCACCAGATGACCCTGCTGCTCAACTCTGGACCATGACCTGGGAGAGGATCCACTATTTCTTGCCAGGATTGAAGGAAGAAGTGTTTAAGCCTCATGAACCAGGTAAGTTCTTGTCCAGTTAAGTAGCCATATATCCCTCATTGACAGTAGCATAATCAGACACTGGTTTTGAATGGGGTGCAAGGGTGGGACAAGATTAACAGTGGGAAATGTAATTTTGAATGTTTGCACTATATTCTGTCATCCTTGTGGGGTGGGACTGGAGTGAAAGGCCTCTGACAAAGGAAAATAGTCCCCTGCCCTTCACTCACTGAACCAATGAGGGATGGAACCTCGGGGGTGAATTCATTTCTTTTCAATCAGAATGTTGGTCCAAAGTTAAGGAGATCTTGTTGTCTTCTCATTGGTCCACTTTTATAACCTCCATTCAGTTGTGATACTGGCTTAATTCTTGGTTCACTTTTAATACAAAATATGACGTGCCTGGATAAGTATAAAACTAGTCTTATCGTCTTTTTACCCTATAAGAACAAAAAGTTTTGAAGTCTAGGTAGATTCTCAAATATTAGATTCCTTTTTAAGAGAATATCATCTCTTCAAAGAAACTTGTGATGGCAGTTAAGGGTTAAGCTTCCTTTCCCATCTCCCCTCCCCCCCCCTCAAAAAAAAAAAAAAAAAAGAAGCCAAAAGAAAAAAATACCATTGATACAGTTTTTTTTGTCTCCTCTCTCTTTACGGTATTGTGGCATAGTCAATGTGTCGTAGTACAAAGTTATGGTATAGATTCTCATGTATCAGCCGTGGGGTTGTCACAACCAAAAACTTAAATATGAAAACAATCATGTTTGGTCACATGTCACCAATATTAAAAAGAGGAGATGGTATCCTACTTAGCTTGCACATTCTTAAGGAAGCACAGACTATATAGAATTCCATCTGACAGGCTGGAAGTAAGAAATATTGAGTTTGTGTTACTGAAAATTTTTGTATCATTAAAACCATGATAGAAAGACACAAAATGATAGGTAATTCAAAACAAGACAGCATAGTAGCTTTAGTTTCAAGAAATAAAATTCAGTTATTTGTAGCTCAAAGATTTGTTGGCCCAAACTTTAAAAATTTCAGTGATGCAGCATCCGTTATTCATGTAACACATTAAAGGTGATCAGTCGTCTTGAAATATTCTTTGTGACGTCAGCCTTTTCTTGACATGTTTCTGCAGTCGTCACTGTTCAAGGATACACCGTACAAGCATGGTATAGCTAATCGGTAAGCAAGAAGAGACGGCTTGTAGCTGTATACCTACTAGCTATACCGATGTCATCATAGCTACTTGTACGGTGTATCCTTGAACAGTGACGACTGCAGAAACATGTCAAGAAAAGGCTGACGTCACAAAGAATATTTCAAGACGACTGATCACCTTTAAATTTGGGGGAGATAAAGCTATTGCTTGAGTCTATTGGTGAGACTGAATGGTGTTATCATGATTATAGCTAGTTTCATTGTATGCAATGTTGGTACATTGGGAAGGCAATATTTACCTTTAAGAGAGCAAGGCTGAAAGAAATATGTTGGGGCATTGAGACCAAGTGAATGAGGAATCAAGATAAAAACTTGGAAATAATAAGACTCTTTAAGTATGTAATGTAGAAGGCTGCAGAAGAAGGCTACAGAATAGCCTTTTGTGGTGTCCATATTTTAGGGGCATGAAAGCAAAGTGAAGAGCACCAGTTGCCATGGTCTCTGGTGCCTTCAAAATAATTCAAGCCTTGAATCTGCCTTGAAAGGCTAGTAAGCAGTGTCTTCTCCCACGAAAGTGGAAACACTTCTTGTGTTGAGTGCTGTTTTGTAGCTGATGAAACTGATCTTTCAAAAGTCTCACTGTGTTGCGGTATGATGCTGTAACTTGGATATCTTTCGAAAAGTGTTAGACGAATCTTTTTAAAACTGTGTTTAAGATAAATTGTGGAGATACTGACATAAGATAGATGTAAGTTTGTTTTGAAGAAAAGTATTATTATTTTATTATCTTTTTTATTATTATTTTGTGATGGTATTTTATAAGTTTCAAATTATTTTTAAAGCTGTTGGGACAAATATGATTTCAAAGTTTTGAAAAGTGTCAGTTTTGACAAAAATCATTCCTTCTCTCATGGCAGTAAAGAAATCACTCTTTTCATAAAAGAGCTGTGATAAATTTACATTTATTTGCAAACACTTCATTCCCTCAGTGAATTGTTTAACCATTGATCCCCTTAAACATTTCTATTGCAGCCCGAGTTACTCCACCTGCCACTGTTCCCAGTCAAGCTGCTATCCCCAGAGATGGCGGGGGTGTCACCCCAGGGAATAGTGACCAAACCACCCAGGAAAAACCAGAGGCAACTGGTAAGTGATCCATTGCTTGCAGTAACTGTACTTTTTTGTACAGTTTTTTGTTAAGTCAAAGAAGTATTGTAGTGACACCATCAAATGAAAAAATGGGGTGCGGTGGGGTAAGTGGGTGTGGGAGGTCTGTGTCATACCGCAGCAGTGGACCCCAGGGGAAGGCCTTGGGTAACATACTGCTAAGCTTTAAATCCCATTAAATGGGCTGTAATGTTATTTTTCAGAGGTGCTTCAGTTAAAGGAAGGGTTTAAGCAAAAAATCAATTTACACCTGTGAAAGAGAAACTAAATCTAAACAATTTGGTGAAACTTCCATTCGAATTGGACATGTAGTACTCGAGATATCAGCAAAAGCAAGTTACTACACTTGTGACCGAAAGTGTGCTTGAAGCCAGCAGGAGTTATATCACTTCCGTACATTTGATGAGAAGTGCTTTGTTTCCTTTGTTTTTTCAGTCAGTTGAGCTTGTAGTTAATAGGGATAGGACCTCCCCATGTGGAATGTGAAGTTTGTTAAATTCCCATGCCTCTCATGCATTCACATTCCGATAACATGGGGTTATGGAGGAAAAAATTGGTTGTAAAGTTTAAAGAGAAGCAAGATTGCTCATTAATGTGAGGTTATGACATCATATGTGCTTGCTACAAGCCACTTTGTGTTGCAAATGTGACAACTTTAACTGCTAATATCTTGAGAACCACACATTGGATTTCAATGCAAATTTCATCAGAATGCTCAGAATAAGTACCCCTCTAACAGATTAAAACTTGATTTGAACTTAGACCCTTCTTTTAAGGTCAGGACAAAAGAGTAGCACTGTAGCCATTGTGGATGTTTCAGAAATTAAGAATTTGTGATTTGTCACCTTGTGTAGTTGATATGGAAGCAAGGCATCTTATGAATATATCAGATGTCCTTTAGCTACTCTGATTGGTCAATTAGAAGTATGGATTAGTGATATGAAGATTATAATGCAAAGTTGCTTTGTGTTCAATGTTATTTGTACAAAAGACAACAGGGACATTTAGATTTTCGAATTACAGATGGGTATGAAGTGGATTGTTTGGAAAGGGTCAGAGAGCTGCTGCAGTGGCTTCAGTAATAGAATATTGGCCTTGGACAAATGAGACTGCAAGGTGTTAGGACAGTTGTTGATATTGAAGGAAGGGCTAAAAGTAAATTATGTTAGGACTGGAAAATTAGAACCCGTTTCAGATGAGGACATTTAGGCCTTTGTAGTAGTGATTTAAAGAAAGTCACTGCAGAGAGTAGAACATTATATATGCTCCCCATTATAGCTCACTGAAGACAGTCACTCAAGTCAGACAAACCATCTTCAAGTCACTATCTTGAAATAGCACTAGTCCTCCAAATGTCAGCAAACTGACTAAGAATGGACAAGGCTTTTTGTTGATCCACACTAGGGAGGTGAACTCTGTTCTATTGTGCATCTACTGAGTAATCTTCACTTGTCAGAGACATTGTCTGACTTGATCACATGCTACCCCTAGTAAAGCTGCCTTTTGTCGGGTATGATGATTCGGTGCAGCTAATGGGTTTGTACACCTTATGATAACTCTGTACATGTGCCTTTATTTTGTACCTACAGTTTGGATATTCTTGCACCATCTTCATTATTCATTGCCTGAATTGGTTGTATTCTCAAGCTCATACTCTTGTCCCCACAGGTGAAAGTACTGCACCTCCTGCTCAGCAGGAGCCTACTCCAGAAGAGCCTCCTGTGGATCCCCCCAAAAGTGAAGCTCCTCCAGTGACTCAGCCAACCATAATACCCCCAACCACTGCCCATTTACCAGGACCCACACCAAACCTACCTACCATTGGCACCCAGTCCAACATAATCCTGCAACCCCCGCTTCCAACACTGGTACCCCCTGGCTCAGAGTCCTCAAAATCCCAGGTTCGAACCATCCCCCTTCTGCTGGATCCCGCCGTCCTGCAAGGAATGCAGGGTACCCAGTTACCCATCATGTCATTGAAGCAAAACCAGGCCACTGACTCGAGGACATAGTGGATGTTTGGAGGTGTTTTGAATGAGTGATGCCGTCATCATTTGGGGGCTACAAGAAAGATTCAAATCTCAAAAGTGACATTTTGCTTAGAAAAGAGCTTTAAGGAAGAGCTAGAAAGAGTAAGGTCATGGGCTTGAAGAATTTGCAGCACTAAGGCCAAGTAGGAGAGAAATCTAGGCCAAAACTTGAATAATTAAAATGACATGATATAGAAATACTACAGGAAGGCATCAATACTGTTATGGTCTCTGATGTTGGTAATTTTTGAGAAGCGTTAAAGCAAATTGAAGAGGCTCAAACACCATGGCCTTTAGTTTCTCTGGCTATTTTGAGCCCTTCAAGAAGAAATAATTTACTTGCCTTGACTTTCCATCCCACGGGAAAATTTACTTTGCCCAGGCAGACATATTATTTGTTGAAACTGGTTTACTTTCATACTGTGACTTTCTCTTGGTTGTAGACAATTGACCAATCAGGAGAAACCTGTATATGTTCCCCATATGATGGCGTTTTTCCTCTTAATCATACCTCTGCTTGCACTGCAGAAAGTCACGTTTCATAGTTATTGTTAATTAGGAAAACTTAACATTTTCTTATAAACTGAAAGAATGATTGCTTTAATGTGTACTTACTTGCTGCCTTCAGTAATGCGTGGACAACATAGAACAAGTGTGAAAATTTATCTAAATTTTCTTCAGAGATAAATTTGATATTAAGATCATTTGCCTTGTGGTGTCTGAATTAGTTTTGATTATTGAATATCAATCTCTGACTTTAGTAGATTCTTTGAAGCTTTTTCTTCTCAATGTGAAGGGCTGTTTGTCCCGACTTCTTGTCCACTTCAAGTTTTGCTTGTAGAGATGAATAGATTTACTTGTCCACAAATGAAATGTTTTGATTTGCCTAAATTATTTTGAAATTGCTTTTAAGTTATTAACAGTTTATTAATTTATTGTATCAAAATGTGAAAGAGATGGTATGAGGTTTTACTAGAAGAATTTTTCTTATATAATTGCAAGGAACAGACTAATATTTAGGGAAGTTCCCCCATCGGAAAGGAGATACAATTGTTGTGTAATAAAAGGCAGTACTAACAAAACCATTTGAAAGATACAGGTTAAATCAATCAGTCCGGATACTTAGACGTTTTATCCACATTGCAGGAAGAATTTATGGAGAATCTGTAGTTTGATATGTAGAAGCCTATTTCGTGAAAAATCAAAGGTAAGACTGAGCATAACTTTTTGTGAAACGGCAAAGGTCTATTTGAAGTATCAAAATGGTACCGAGGGACAAAATTGACAAATAGCTAGGAATTTATCCTCTTCAATGCTGTCATTTCAAATGTTATCAGTGCTTGTTTATTTCCTTACTTCCTTGTTTCACATAGTAATATATATATAACATGTATTTACAGACATTGAAAGTTAATCTAATAAAAGGAAAAATGCTTGGAGTAACAAAAAGTAAAAACTGATTCAGCTTCTGGTAAGAAACTTTCCAAATGTCTTTTGAATAGGACACAAAAGGTAATAAAGTTTTGAACATGAGCGTGATTTTTCCAATATCAATGCAAAAAGGTTCCTTTTGACAGTGTGAGTATAGTTATTTTTTTCTGTTTCTTTTGTTTCGAGTGCTATTCTTTATGCTTAACTACACAATAGCTCAGATCTGGGTTTAATTTAAGATTACAAGATGAAATTGCTTTGTATCAAAAATCATATTTTGAAGTGGTCATTGTTTGGCCTGGTTTGTTTTGTCATTGAGTAGTTCATGTCTGGCCATTGAATAATTGGAATCTGGTCCAAAATCAGGCTGGCCATTGCCTGGTCAATGTCTGGCCATTGCCTGGTTAGTGTCTAGACTAAATGCACAGCACACAGCATCTCATGATTAGTGAACTACTTGGACTCACCTTATTACTAGGGCTCAACCAAATGTAAGTTGGCATATTTTGCTCTGTGTCAAAGTTTAAATTTTGATGGAAGTCCTGAGACCACAATATTATTGGCATATTGCACTATACTATAGACTTATGTTAGCATTTTAAATTGATTTGAAGTAATAAGGTCATACGTTTTGTAGTTCCAAGTTTAAATACAAGTCACAATTTCCATGAGAGTGGAAGTGGATTCCAGTATTGTCGTAAAATTCATTTCGGAGACGGGGGTAATTTTCAAGATGCCATTGTTTATTCCGTGACAGTATGTAAAGAATTTGGAAGTAAATTTGGCATTGCGGTTGAATTGAAATGTTGTAATATGTGAAAATTCGGACTTGAGGCGGCTACTGTAAACTGCATATGCAGCAAGCTTTGAGAATCTTCAACCATTGGTCAATTTGGGGGGATTCCATTGACAGCTTGGAAGAAAAAGGTTACATGACAAAAGATGAAGTACTGTAATGAAAAAGAAGGAAGCATGCTACTAGATGGAATGGGTTGACTTGTTACTTGGATTTAAAATCCACAGGAATGACTTCAGTTGTTAACTTGTTCAATAAAATGACTCATTTAGTGACAGAATTACTTTGAGACTTAAATTGACTAATTAAAACAGAGACTTAAGTAACGAACTAAAACAGAGAGACTTGAGTGGATTTATTTAGCAGCTTGACTGTAAGACTTGAGTGAACTTATGTAGCAGAAGGGCCTTTAAGACTTGAGTTGACTGATTACAGATGAAGACTCAAACTGCACGAGGACTTCGGTGTAACTCAAGTCTTTCATACAGCAGGATACAATGGACTTTACTGGAAATGGATCGTTTCACTTTCTTGGGTAATTTCTGTTTGTGAAATAGGTTTATTTTGGTCCTTCTGTGTGTAGAAAGTGTGGAACATAGATTATAGCAAAGAAAATTGTCAAAGTGGTTTACCGTGATTTAGAATTATTTATTCGGTAGGAAATATTCTTTCTCCCAGGCAATTAGGAAGGTGCATGGCCATGTATCTTATTCAAGTCTTTGAGTATCAATTGTAAGGGAAAATCCTTTTATCTTTAATCCTCTAAAACTCTATCTCATTGGTAGGTAATGTTTTTAGGAGACATCCATTTGTAATAGGCTGGGAGCATGTATAGATGAAAATATTTTTCTTGATAAATGTGAGAATGTGAGCTCCACAGTTTTCAAAAAGTATTTTAAAAAAGGACAAAAGCATATAAATTTAATTATTCACTTCAAATGTGATCTCTGTTATTAGAGAATAGTGTTCTTTGTGTTGACTTTAAGACAAAAAGTGATAAATTTGACAAAAATTTATTATTTAATTAGACATTCATTTAATCTAGTTCTTGGAAAGATTTTTTGGTTTTAATGTCCATCTGGTACTAGTCACGTGATGGTTTGGTTCAGTTGCTTCTATTCTTTATTCATGATATTGTATATTTCCGAGAAATGGGAAAGTTAAAAAACAAAATGTATTGTATGTAAAAGTTTAGAAAAATAAATATGGTATCAGTATTGCTACTGTTATGTTCAGTCTTTCTGTCTGGTTGTTGAAGTAACCATCCACATCCAAAGACATATGAGCCAGGGGGCTGGAGGGGGACATCCTCCACCCAGAGATGGCTGAAACATTTCTCAAGCAGATGTTTTTTTTATAAAAACTCTGGCAATTTTGTTGGATAATATCGTACCTTCTGGGTCGAAAACTGGCCTCGGAAAAAATAGTATTCCATACGCCTGTGCCCACGCCTCTGACTGTCAATGACTCCTTACATATGGAGAGGAATTTGCTTGGATTTATCTTACTCTCTGTAACTGAAATTATAGCTATGAAAATATTAAAGGTGGGGGGGGGGGATAATATTTGGGGGCGGGGTTAGCATTGTTCCACCAGCCCTTCCCTCACCTTATGGTTATTGTAATTTTGTATGGTCTGCCGTTGTATGTGTTTGGTCAATCTTCAGTTAAATTGCCTCAAAAATTCATTTATCATTAATATTTTCATTTATTATTACTATTTATTAATAATTAATATGAGAGCTCAGCTACAGGAAACTACTTGGCGTCTTGTTTTAGTCCCGGTTGAAATAAATTTAGTATCTCATCTTTTTAACCCTCCCCCGGCCCATATCGCCTCCTGAGCTTCGAAAACGCCCCTCCACACGCCGGTAAACGCCACGTTGGGAACTACTGATTTTTATATCAATCAAAGTGCAGTCACAGATTGTGAATTTAGATATTAGGGGTTCTTAAATGGGTTTGGATTGATGTAACGGCTACTTTAAGTTTTCGGGCTCGATCATTAAATAGAGTACGGTACCCCATTATCCAGAGGTAGTTGACTTGAACCCTCATTCTTGCCTCCTCGTGGTATGTTACTGATTTAGTAACGCGTGAAGCCAGCTGGGCAGGCCAGAAGTAAATGCTATTAGCCAGGGATTCTTAAGACAGTGCAATCTCTCATTAACCATGCGGGAACGCCATAATGAAAGAGAAAAATCCAAGAATAAGTGGAATCTGGGGCGGTGAACAACCCATCTTAGCGCGCATTTGAATCATAGTAGACTGAACTTGGAACTCTGCGAGGAAAACTTTTATAACGCGCCATGATTTAGGTTCCTTGT
This sequence comes from Holothuria leucospilota, assembly GCA_029531755.1. NCBI lineage: Eukaryota > Metazoa > Echinodermata > Holothuroidea > Aspidochirotida > Holothuriidae > Holothuria > Holothuria leucospilota. The sequence continues at coordinate 24,445,414 of CM055980.1, forward strand.
CTCCGAGAAGGGTTAAGGTAATGAGGATGTAGAATAAATATTCAATTTAACAGAGATATGGTTACAATTCTGTCTATAGACTTTCCTTACGAAGTTGGGCAGGATTTGTTATCGAAGGCCACAAAAGCCTAGTCCATAAGTTGAACTTAATTTTCACGGGTTTTACGTACTGAAACATACACAAAGAGCTCTTAGTGCTCAGGCTATGAACCGCAACGAAGAAATATACCGACATCTTTTGTAATTTCTCGTTCTAGTTACTCAAGAATGGAACAAGGAGTTGCCCTCTTTTTTAATTTGCGGAAAGTCGTCTGCCATGGCATATTTCATGTCACACATTTCAAATTATTTAACCAACGACAGGCTTGAAGCAAGCGCCATCTGTCAGCGCCCTCCGCGACTCAGCGTTTCTCGTGAGTATTTAACAGCTCGAAAACAACGTCGGTCTGCAATGACAAGGCAGAATCTCACAGCGCCAGTTGCACAGTAATTAAGTGTGACCATGTTTTTCCGCACACCTTTATGTATCGCGGCCAGGAGGATCTAACAATCTGTCATCATACGCACCTAGTACAACAAAATACGCGTGACCTAGGAATAAGGTGGATCACACAAGATGAGGGTTACTGTACTATGCTGCTAATACTTTCTTCAAGTCGTTTTCGTGTTCCGTTTCTCTCTGTCTCTTTAGCTGGGGTGGGTTGACGTTACTTGTGTTTTGTAAATTTAAATGTCTTTTCGAGTAAAAAGAGTTCTGTTGTAATTATCTGCAGATAACTGGAAATGGTTGTAGTCTTCTCCATTAAAAAGACGCATTGAAAATTGAAAAAATGTGTGTATTCTAAAAGTTTGGATATTATGAAAATACGTTACATAATTTAATGTCAAGTAGGCCTGCATTTCACCATCATTATAAAACAGCTGGAGATTACAAGGGCTGATAGTCATGCAGAAAGTATGAACTTTGTGGTATTCATGTTTATGTGGTAAAAATGTGAAAGTATTCTCACCCTTGGCAATGCGTAAATTTTAATGTAGGATAAGTTTAAAGGTAAAATTAAAAATAAATTTTAACGGTTCCCCAACTCCATTGCGGAAAATAAAAATAACTGCTTAATAGTGTAGAATCATGGAGTAAAACTTCAATTATTTCCTACCCACTTACCTCCACCTCTTAAAATCAAAAATGGGGAAATTATTTCTTTGAATGAGTTTTTCGTTACCGGGTATAGTTTTGATAAAAAGAATTAACTTTAAGAAAGAAAACGCGCTGTCACCCACAAGACTGCAAGAAACGTGATACCGTCACGGTAACCGTCGTCATATAAGGTAACTTTTATTATCTTCTGAGTTAGGTTGTGCAAGTGAGTTGACTTTAATGACACTATTAAATGTAGCCCATGTCGTCATCACTTTCACCGAAACGGTATACTTGAGCTTTCAGCTGTCGTTGCGAACTTGTGAGTTGACTCAGGGTTGTCTGTAACGGGTAACCAGCTTTATTTATCACAATGAGAGAGGTGGGGGAAGGCTTTCCAATTGAAACGAGTTGAAACATCGGCGGTAAAGCTGTTCTCAGCTGGGGAAGGGCTGAAAGTTTTAAACTGCTGTCCTAGGGAGGATGTAAGGGAAGGGGTGTCCCATTTTGATTTTTGTTGAATATTTGGGGATCCTTAGATGCTGTTTGATGCAACATTTTTGTCCATTTATTGAAAGTTTGATATTTTATTTAAAAGTTGATAATTTCACAGAGTGGAGAAATATGGGATTTTCGTCCTTGAAAAGTGGAGCGAGAGGCTGAAAACATATTTCAGCCACCACATTTTTGGTTTTGGGGCTTACCCCAGCCCCAACTTTCTACGCCTATGAGTTGAAATACCTTTCCTATTTACTCTTAAATTGTCGTTCTGTCTGCCTTCGTCAGAGAACTTTGTTTAGCCTTAAGGGCTTCATGCTCACAGAGACTCTTTCTTCTTGCCCTTGTCGACGTCATAGCCATATGACGTCATTAACAATAAAACGAAGCTCTGTAGAAATTAGTGGGAGGGTCTTCTTTGTAGTCTTCTACGTCATAATTTTAAAACCTTATAAAGGTGAAATTGACTAATAGTAGACGACAAATTCATCCATTTCCAGCGTCGTCGTGATGTAATACCACGTGCGTCGTTACACTGGTTTCGACATTTATGACCCTTGTTCGTCTTTCCTGATGACGCAAGTCCTGTGAATGAAGGTCAGGGTCATGCTGCGATGAAAAATTCTACATGAAAAAAGAGCACAGCTACCCCATGTATTCTCAGTAAAGATAATTCATACAACCTTCATTGCAATTGTCAAATCATGCTATCTTTTTGAATAATCTGGAAATATTTTTCTTAATGGTGAGAGGTTGTAATCGAAAATAGTTGGAAGCTGAGCAGGGCCGCAGTCAGGGGGATTAGGGGTTCCGCCTCATAGAAAGTTTTTCGCCCTCCATGAAGTACATAAGAGCAAAATTTCTACTATCTTAACATATCTTTATATATTTTGCCCTTGGAAAACTAGTCTTCCCTGAAAGCTCCTTTGCCCCATTCAACATCTTGTCTGGTTAGGGGCCTGTGGCCGAGACGCTCCTCTCTGGGAGATAATGACGTTCCTTGTGTAAGTGAGGATTAAGTGTCTATCGTCGTAATCAACTTCAGGACCTTTTGCTTACAGTTTGAACATATCATCATTTAATATTCGTTGAATTCTTTTAAAATATTTTTGTAAACCTCGTACAACGTTACATGAAGATTAAAGTGCATTTGGAACTTTGATCTATGGATATGTTTAACAATTCATTAACATAAAAATTAGGGCTATATTAAGAAGGAACGTGCATGATTGTGTGCACGCAAGTATATGCATATTCAAACCGTTATCCCTTTGATGCGAAAAAGTAAACAAAAAATTAAACTATACCGCCACCAATTATCAGTGACCATTTTCAACTTTCCGGAACTTGAATCACTGTGTAACACTTTGTAGAGTTACAACTACAGATGACAAACCAGTTTTCATTTCTTCTCCGTGTGAACTTTGTAAAGGTTTTCTTACCTGCCCCCTCCCTTTGGGAGTAAAAACCTTGTCTCCGGTGTAACCCATCCAATTTGATGTTTCCAGCAGTAGATATGTCGGAAGTTGAGGATTATAAATAGAGGTCGCCAACAGACGAAGCAGATCCCCTGTGGTCGTCGCGAAAAACGGTGCACTGATACCCAACAATGAAACGTTCATTGCGGAGACTTGACGACAGTATAACCGACGGATGACATACATGTAACCACTTTATTTTCAGGGAAGACGTATGTAGGCCTTGTCGATCTATCGAACAATCGGCAAACCGTCAGACTATACTTAAGACGATTTTCCAAAAAGTTTTGATTTTTAGTTGTGTTCCGTCTAAGTTTTATATTCTGCTTGAAGTTCGTTTTTAAGGCTAAAAAAGGTTTCCCTGTCATGTTTAATTTTTGGCAAAAATGACAGGGTATATGTTGAACAAAGTGCAGGTTTAGTTTTCAATGCAATAGGCTACATGGCCTCTTTGGTGACTGGAATTTGTATCTCTTGTTCCACATTCGTTCCGATTGGTTTCTATATGTTTATTTTTTACTGTTGCTATTTTTAGGATGCTAACATTTTAGACATTTCTGCTGTTCATAAAAACTGACAAATTTTGACATAGCTTACAAATCTTGGTCTGTTTATGTTTCATGTGACTGTGCACTTTTCTTAAGTTAAGTTTGCTTATTCATATTTGTTCAAGTAGCATGAAGAACAATCCATAAGCGTAGGAAGCTGTTTTCTATTGGGGGGGGGGGGTGGCTGAACGTCGTTTCGGACCGCCGTCCTGTTAAGGGTCTATGGAGAAGGGATTCCCTTTCCCTTTGGAAAATTTTTGTACATTTGAGGGTCCTTAGATGCAATTTGGTGCAACAGATTGGGTAATTTGTAAGGAAAGGTACTGCAAATGTTTGAAAGTTTTTACAGAGGAAACAAATAATGGGTTTTCGTCCATGAAATGTGTGTGTGTGTGGGAGGGGGGACCCGCTTCCTACGCCTATGGCTGGTTTGAATTGAATTTTCAGAGGCGCCCCTTTCAGAGGCGCCCCAAGATTTCAAATGACTTAATATTATGACTGCCTAAGGCTTGCAGAAAAGAGAAAAAAAGGGGGAAAGTGAAGTTTTTTTTTCAAATTTCATCTGCTGTAACAAAGATTTTTCCCAAACAAGAAAAAATGGACGCGGTATTGTGAGTATTCAGATTCGTAAAGGTTGGTAGGGAAACTAAACCGGTACGGTGGTTACCGGTTATTTGCATAGGTCGCCCCATGTGTTTAAACGTGAAGATACTTATCCCCCTATCCCCTGCATCATGGGCGTCCGCAGAAAAAAATTAGGGGGCAAAACTTTTAATTGATCAAATCAGGGGAAATTTTTTACCCCAGAAAAGAGTTTAATTGCTAAATGTTGGCGCCTGGTGTAGCCAGGAATTTGCCAAGGGGGCGAAATCTGTAGGCAAGCTATCTAGGCATAGCGCCACTATAGTATGGCGCGAAGCGCTAAGAAAATTTTGCCCAAAATGCCTCCCAGATTGTTGAAAATGGCGCTTCCCAGGCCTTGTGAATTGCATCTAATCAAATTCTATTTTAAAAGCTCATGTTCCAGAAATTTTCTAGCGATATAAAAAAATGTTGATGTTATTTTCTTCTTCATTTTTTTCAAGTTTTTTATTTGGGGCAAGTAACCCCTTGCCCCCTCCGGACATCTCCGCCTATGTTGCTTCGTATGCATACAAACGTATTTTCGAGTCAATTGCATGCACCAAAATATATCTTTAAACTGACTTATCATTTTCTTGGTATAACAGCTCCTTCCACAGCCCCTAGACATCCCCTCCTTGTAGTAGATACTTTCTTTCTCCTTCCTAGCTTAAAAATCATGGCGGGTCTACTGGTTCAATGTCCTGTTTGCAGATGGTGGTGTATCTGCTTTGATTTTTAACTTTTAAAACATTTACCAAAAGGAAAGTGGTAAGGGAATGAGTGGTTTTACCAGATTGTCCTGTTTGAGGAAAGAAATCCTCACGTCCTACTTTCTTTTTCTTCTGATATACTTTAACGCAGCTACTCAATAGTGCCGGGACGAAAGACAACAGGAGTAATCCTTGAACATGAATTAAAAATTAAGTCTCGTGGTGAAATAGGATTAATCTCCATTTTCATTTTCTTTTCACTTCCTTCTTTCAAATTTACCAATCCTTTTCAATCGCCACGCTAGTGGGGATGGTGCAAAGATAGGTGACGTAGTCTTCAGTCTGACCACGTGACCACGTGACCACAAATGAAAGTGCAGACAAGACGAGAATTATGTTGACGATTTAGAAAAGAGTTTGGAACAAAAAATTTATAAATATTACAAAATAAGAAGATAATCAAATAATTTTGCAGCTACGCATCAGTGCCGTCGAAAGGTTTCTAATACTCGGGGGTGTGGAGTGGGCTTAATCAATCAAATCCGTAGTTTCGGGCATTATCAACAGTAATTTAGGACGGTTTAAGACAAAACATCCTTCAAACTTATTGGGGCTGTATTCCCCTCCCTTCGGCCTTTACACCCCTCGTGTCATGGACATAGGACGCCATCACCCTTCGGACTGAAATGATGGTTAACCAAATATGTTTCCCTGAGAGACAATCATCCGAATTTACATTTTGTACCAAGTGTAATAGAATACTACGGCCTAGTCTTCTCCAACGTTTACTTTATGACTGAATCTTCCTCCTTTTAACATTTTCTCCCTAATTTCAGTAATATCTGAGTTTTAGGTCGTCGCCAAAATGCATTGTTGACGCCGAGAACTTGGACTCTTATGCAGGAAGGGGCGCTCTTTAACAAGTAATCTGCAAGAGAAGATGTAGGTCGGTATACATACATAAGAAGGCGTGCTAAACTGGTCAAATTATGCTCAGGTTCCATATGACCATATCAATCATGCACAGAGGTCATGATGTTACCGCAGTGATGCATAATTATTTGAAATTATTTGAAAAGCAACAACTTATTCATCAAATGAAAAGACTGAAATTATTGTCATGACTACGGTACAAATGGTGAAACATATGTTAAACATGTGGTCATGGAAGGCGGAAAATCACTTAATAAAAAGAGATATTCTCCGTCTTCCACTGACAGCTGCGGCCTAGACAATAGGGTAAGAAAAATTGAGTGGGGTGGGGGCAGGGGGTATTTTTGTTGGGCTGAAAATGTATTACGATAATATGGGGAAGTGGTCTAAGATAAAGGGGGTAAGATGTGTGATTCAGACGCGAGCTGGTGATATCATTTGACAATATTCCATACAAAATGAGCCTAGCTCTACATATTTTGAACAAGCAGGGAGCTGGAACAAGTAACAGAACTAGTTAGGGTTTGGGTGCTGAGAAGGAGCCTGGAATTCTGGTGGGATTCCCCTCGGCTACTCCTGCACCCTAACTGCCTCCCTAGCTGCTGTAATTCGCTATCTGAATACCTTTTGAAGCCCTTAAGCAATTCTCGTTGAGTCCAGAATACAAGCCTGGTTGTTGGACACGAAATGAACCATATGATACATAGGAGTTCCCGTGACCTTACGCCTCTAAACGAGGTTTGGTCCAATTGATCTGCAGCACTGGTCCTAATGGACGTCATAGCACAAGACAACAGAACGGCCAGGGAATAAAGTTTCAGTTAAATATGATGCAATGTATACAATAGTCTATAAAGTGATTTGTGACACGTCGAAGATTACGTCATCAGGATGTGAATCTTTGATTTTGTCAGTCAAATGTGACAGAAAATATAAAAAACAAGCCGGATTTTCCGACAGTTCCATGTTTCAATATTCTCAATCCGGGCCGAAGGTTTAGTTTCATGGTCATTCACCTTGCCTTTTTTTCCTGACAGCGAAGTCCTCAATTGGACAGGTGGAGGCTAACACCCAGCCGGGCGTCTTCGTCAGCCTCACCGCAGCTACGGCCACAAACAGTAGCCGCCAACGTGTACCCGAGTTACAGGGGCTTAGTTCCTGTCAGTGGCGGATAAGAGTTCGGTGAGGTGCTGCTGACACCCAAGAAGGTCAAGGGAATTTCAGGTCTCTTCGGGTGCACCGAACTATCGATCTATTATGAAAACGGATCAAAGAGACCAGAGACAATGATAAATATGGAACGCCAATTGGCCATTCCAACTGTATGTCGTTTCTACTGTATATGCATTACACTTGTCCACTGAGAAGCATGTGTATAAGCAGATTGAGATATGATACAAAGAGACATCTACTGCACAATCCGTACTATGATATCCGTAACTGTTGATGTTGAATTGCGTGACGTATAAAAAATGTTGGGACAGGGGCGTAGCTAGGATGAAATTTTTAGGGGGCCTGGGTAACAAATGGGGGGGGGCCGACACCGCCGAGGGTCAGGCTTGTCAAGACTATCTAAGCGGTGCCACCATCGGTTGGCGCGGAGCGTGCAAGAAAATTTTTGGCTTTACAAACCCTCCAGATGGCCGGAAACGGCACTTCCCACGTGTTTTAAGCTGCATGTACCCAGCCTTGAAATTCGAATCTGATCTCTGCCATTTCTCAAATAATGGGAAAAAAATCAATCCATGAAAAATGGTAATACACAAGGCCGCACATACACTTTTTTGCTAGGGGGCAAAAAGTGGGCATTACTGATCTGTGGCCTGGGGGAGGGGACTAAAGGGAACGGGTGTCTCCCTCCACCTTTGCGAAAATTTGTAATTTCAGGAGGACGTATAGATAGCAAATGTTGCAATGTTTGAGGGATTTCAGCTGTAAAAGGAAAACGAAAAGTAGTTGTAACTAAGTGCGACAAAAGTCATTTTTGAGAGCGTGGTGGATATGATGTGAAGCATGACTTCAGCCATTGAACTCCGTTGTGGGGGAGGGTTTAAGGGAGGGGAGGGAGTGTTATTGGTTATGAAACGTTTTTATGACTAAACTGGCACGTTTTGAAAACGTTTTTAAGCCATTGATGATTGAAGCTACCTATAGCAACAACAGCAACATAGTAGCTATGCATAATCAATCGCGCGTAGCGCGAGAATTTTAGAAAAGTAGGCTAGAAATACATCCTAATAGAGCTGTAAATGATTGGTGATGTGTACAGATATAGGCATGAAAATATTGATCTGCCTCTTTGAAATTGTTTAAGTTCTATCATTACGATCACGGCTATTTCTTATATTTTGACTGCATTTTCTCTGTATATTCTCAAAGTTGGAAACGGTGCACTTTGAAAATTTCTGGGGGTAATTGCCCGCCCCTGCTGTGTACGGCCGTGGATATCATATGAGCTGAGATAATACAAGAATCCTACTGAACTATCCATCCCTTTTCATTTATTTTGCCTGCAATTCTCCCATATTTACCTTCTGTGTATCTCTGTTACATTTGTCCATCACCCTATCCATAGGCTTCATGTCCACTACTCAATTACATATCCCCTAGATCATACCATTTGTCTCCAACCTAGGGTTACCATATTTATTTTCTAGCAAGGAGGACATAGATCACTGTCCTGATGTAGGGGTCTAAGGGTGTTCCCTTCCCTTTGGAAATTTTTCCGGTTTTCAATGGTGTCTAGATGCAAAATGGTGGTGTATTTGTTCACGGACTCAAGTCATCGGTATATTACTTGGTCAGACCTATAATACCACCAGTAAATCTTTCAAACTATTTAACCCGCAAAGCAGAAGTAGGGATCATGTGGGAGACACATGAGATCCGGACCTTGTTGACAATTTTACAAATCCGTGAGGACCGTGACGCCAGTGAGAATTACTAAAAAGAGGACTTGTCGAAAACAATCGTTCTACAGTGCACTTGTCATGGGCAAGGAGAGAGACACGACTTACTTGTTAAGAACAGAAGAATTATTCGAACGCAGTACCTTACCAAACGGCATATTTTGTGTATGATACCGTATAGGAATGGTCGTGTAAGAATGGTCTTCAGTGTATGATTGCCATGTTTTCAGTTGAAATCAACCAGCCATCAGAAAGGCAGAAAGGATCTAAACCTGACAATGTCACATCCGAGTTTGTCGTTGGGACGTTCGTTTCATCGTCCAAGTGATTATATGCGAATTAAACGACAGTGCAGATTATATGCCCAATTTAGTGAAAGTAGGCATTTTAAAGTTACAAGTTGATTTCATACGTGCGCAAAATGTGTTTTTCACACATTTAATTTTTCTCAATTCTTACACATTTTATTTATTTATTTATTTTTTGAAGAAAATACTTCAAAGTTTATTTCCGTTCAAACATTCATTTTTTCTTAATTGTTACACATTTTATTAGGACACAAAAATCTGGGGGGGGGCTGACGAATATCTGGGGGGCCTAGGCCCCCAGCCCCCCCCCCTTAGCTACGCCGCTGTGTTGGGATCCTAGTAGAATCCTTCACCGGGACAAAGAATGGGCTTTCTCATCTAAAATAGCTATCGTTTTTCTTTATCTTAACTGACCACCTTAGTTGGCTTAAGAACAACCAGATTTCAGCTGTGAAAATTTTACATTGCTATAGACCATTTAGGCCTATACAGGAAGTGTCGAAAACTCAATATTCAGTCCGTATAGGTAGCAGTAGTCCTTGAACGTAATCAGCTGTCAAGTCACAGTACAGCAAACGTTATACTTGTTAGCTATTTCGGCTCATCTGCTGTTGGCCTGTCCAAGTTTTGTTGGTAAATGGGTGGAAAGATCTTGACTATAAACACAGTCAAATAAGTAGGGAAAGAGGGGTTGTGTTAACACAGTGAGGATTTGTTCAGGCACTGATGACATCAACTTCTCTATAAGCACTTTCTTTTGAATAAACGCACCCTTTGCCATAACCGTGTTTAGTCTCTACTCCAGGCGAGCTCACATAAATTTACGTGAAGGGTAATTTTGTTAACCGATCCATCGACGAAAGCTGAAGTTATCTCCATTAAAGAGGGATTTGCATCACCCCAAGTATGACTTTTACTTGGTGGTAAGCCCCGCCCATTATTGTCTTTACTGCTTCTCCTTGTGCAGACACAAACATAGTTCACTGCTCAAGGCCACATCCTGGTGAGCATAAAAGACCCCATGTGTAATCAAAATATTCTCTGTGCATGCTGTGTAATATGAGCTGTTCTGCATCTTTTGAATTGATGTCAATCAAAGAGTAGTCACCAACTGAGAGTTTTGCTTACCCCTATGTAAAAATCATGCTTGGGGTGATGCAAATCTGTCTTTAATGGAACAAATATCACTATCAAATCTTTCAAACAATTCACCACTCATATTCGTTTTTTTTTCTGGAGAATCATGCATGTGGCGTTACTTTGCTTTTTTAAAGGTCAGTGGACATGTAACCAAAACATCTGTTTTACTCAGCAATGATAGATCAAGACTTCCTGATAAAAAAGCTGTTACAATTACTTCAATATTTTTTTACCTTTCACAAGATAAACCTCTTCAACGTTTGATCATTCCTGAGATTTCTCAGTTGCTATGTGAGGTGTTGCACATGGTCTTTATTTCTTTTGTTATTCCTTTATAAATTATCTGTTAAAGGGAGAATGCAGTCACCCCAATAAAGAATTGTATAGTAGACTATCCTATTTCCTGAGTGGCTCTTGAGAATCATGTGACAGTATTTTTCTCACTCAGTTGTAAAATTTACAAGAAGCAACTGCTTGGTTTACCTTGATATGCAATATGATTTATGTCCTAAAATATAATGAAAGATACTTGGGAGAGAAATAAGAAGAAATTTGTGACATTTAAGTTATTTTTTCAAAATAAGTTTGGGGCGACTGCTTTTGACCTTTAAGTACTTACCAGCTAGTTTCTAGTTTGGATTTTAATGTGGGCGTTTTCAGAATAGTCAATAGCTACTTCCACATCGAACCCCTTTAGGACATGCTAACATTACAACAGTCCTTGGAATGAAGGTTAAACAAACAAAAGATAACATCAGACATATGGCATCAGTCCCTCTTCTACGTCACAAATGCCCCCTGTGGGCTGGGGGTTGTAGAATATGCCCACGGTATTTCCCGCCTGTCGTAAGAGGCGACTAAAGGGAAGGACTTGCACCATATTTAAACTTTGCTTGACACTATATAACACATTTGTTTTGGTGTGTCGCTAAATTTTATCTAACTAACTAACATCTACGTCACAAATTTGCATATGAAGCTCATGTTTATTTATGATGGAAGTGCAAAAACGAACCAATCATCACATAATATCATGTAGGGTAATGTCTTACTCGACACTTTTAACTCTAACCTTATTCCATGCTTCCTTCTCCTAACAAACCTTGTGATATGATATCATGTATGATGTCAAGAATGTGACACGATACAAAATAAAATGTGATGATATAGTGCAAAAACAGTAATTGCTTGTAAAATGATTAATATTTGATAGATTTTGGATCAAAATTTCAAGTACTTAATAGCGTTTTAGTGCTTTTCACCAGGATTTAACCGAGTCCACCTAACCCAATTCCGGGCCAATTTCGATTCCAGTGGTCACCATTTAGGGCCAATTCCGAGTCCAGTACCCTCCAATTTAGACCCAATTCCATTTCCAGGTTTTCCACTTCCGGGCGAATTCCGAGCATTTGATAATGCAGTGCCTCATACAAATATTTTTGTATAATTCACAATTAGACTTATGATGAAAACGGGCACTATTCAGGAGTCAATTTAATACTCTGACTGACCCTGTAATTTAGATGACTCCATGTGACCATTTACTTGTTAAATTGTGCACCAATAATAATGTTGTCTAGGTAACATTAATGAAAATTTCATTTTTGTGGACTCAACTGGAATCGGCTCCCAGTCCAGCTGAGCCCGGGCCAATGCCGATTCTGTGAGCTCCCATTCCGTGCCAATTCCGAGTTCGACGAAACACGGACTCGAGTCCGGAATTGAGTACGAGTCCGGACTCGAATGTTACCGAGCCCTGCTTTCAACATCAAATAGCAAGGAATGACATTCACATGTCCACATACCTTTAACAAAATCCCCGTTACTTAGCGAGGACATTTGACATTTCTTCTCTGCCTGTTCTTACGTTATTTTCTATCTACATGTAAATAGTCAAAATCTGGTTTGCCTTTGTAGCTAAATATACAAACAATTTTCTAATAAATTGCAAAAATCGAATGATCAGGATGGAAGCTGCCTATGGGGAAATGTATGGAAGGCCGAGATGTTAAATAATTAAATACATTTTTGTCCAGTATGGCAGCGCATGCATTCCCAGCGCTTTCGTCTGCTTTTGAACTGAAACTGACCGGTCTCAACAGCCGCAGACAGTATTTATAAAACGTCGGTTATTAGCGTTGGACAAATTAGTCAGGGAGGTGCCCCTCCCTGGATTAGTTAGCCTATGTTTCGTTAACCCGGTATTTAATGAGAAAGATTAGTTAGGGAAACGGTGATGACTATCGTCTACTAACACGGGCTAACACGGGTTTTCACGAATTCGTGAACTCATTCTGATTTAATCTTAACCCTTTAATCTTGCGTACGACTAAGAACCGTAAAGTAATCCAAAAGGTCAGGAGATGTCTTTTGTTATTACTTTTTATCGAACATTTATAAAGCGCTTAACTACACTATGAATTTCTTCTGTTATAAGATAAAGTTGGAGATAGTATGTATCAAATCACCTCTAGCATGAAGCTTGAACAGTGGGCTTGACATGAACGGAAAGACACAAGTCGAGGTCAGGATAGGTAAAATGCGTGGTAGAAAGCCGGAAGTCTAATTTTAAGCACGGTCCTTGCTATTTTGCGTAGACGTAGGAAGCTGTTCTCGACTGGGGGGGGGGGCTGAACCTTGTTTCAGACCGGTCCTGGGGGAGGAGTCTAAGGGGAGAGGTTGGGTTCCCCCTCTCCCCTTCGGAAAATGTTTAAATATTTTAAGGTCATTAGATGCAATTTGGTGAAACATATTAGGCAAATTTTTAGCAAAGTTACTGCAAAATTTTGACATTTTTGCAGAGGGAACAAGTAAGGGGTTTTCGTTTTTGAGTTAAGGGACGAAAACATACTTCCGCCCATCCACATTTTCGACTGGGGGTTATCCCCCTCGTTCCCCTGCTTCCTAAGCCTATGCTATTTAAAACAACTTGGTGTCATCTAGCCCATAATTCTTTTGACATGAGTTCAAGCATGATTATTAAAGACAGACAGTCATCACCCCAAAGTATATTTTTAGTGTAGGTGTATCAAAATTCTCAGTTGGTGACTGCTCTTTGATTGACATCAAAGTTTGAAAATTTGAAAGATGCAGAGAAGCTCATATTGCACACAAGGCAGAGAGAGTGTTTTTATTACATTTTATAGCCTTGTATGCTCTCCAGGACACGGCCTTAAGCAATAAAACAGGTTTATTCCTGCACAAGGAAGAGCTTCGTACAGTTATGGGAGGAGCTAGAAGTTGCATAGTTGAGAGAAGTGGAACTGTCTGGGATCATGAAAATTCCCCTTTAAATTAAAGAATATTTTTGGTGAAAATATAATGACAAGATCGCGCAAAGTCTCTCCTTCTATTGGGGAAACTTTGGATGGAAGCAGAAGAGAAGGTACAGTACTGGCCGTGCTCTTTTAAATTTGACTGGTCACATGTCTCCCTCCTTTCCAAGATCATGTGACATTCTTTCCCCCACTGATTCTGTCCCCACCCGCATGTCCCCTCAACCAGTTTTGAAATCCTGGTACCGCTCGATGTGATCAGTGGGGCCGGCACGGAGGGGGGCATGGGGCGCGTGCCCCCTGAAAATTTTTTGAAAATTTTAAAATGATCCCAAAAGGCAATTAACTATAGATTTCTATAGGGGGGTAGGGTGAGGTGTGCTTTAACCGAGTGATGGATCTGTTTAATAATTTTCTATCACAAAAGTTTCTCAAACTATCAGAACTTTCGCAAATCCTTCGCAAACTATCAAAAATTTCGCGCGCTCCGCTCGCTTAACCCTTACCACAATGTTCTTATCATCAATATCTTCCGATAGCAACTCCCGGAGAAGCACAGCAGCAAAAGTTGAAAGCTGTTCAAGAATTACCAGGTAAAAGACTGGCTTTTTGAGTGGTATGTAGCTTTGTTGGGCAATTGAAAGTGTCTCGATGCAGATTCTGAATGCAGATTTTGTTATGGAAATCTTATTTGATGAAAGATTTCGCGCGCTTCGCGCGCATGCTTCAAGATTTGCACTCCATCTCATGACCATTATTAAGGTAATAAAACATGGAACTATAATAACAACATCTGTAGGGACGTAGCATCAATATGGGATCTTTCAATCTAAGTTGTTGTAGCATGATTTGGAAAGTTGAAATTACGTATTTGCCGTTATACATTTTTAATAAAAATTACCGAGCTCTTTCCGCGCATCCATTATCGGTATAGATGACAGGCGCGTAGCCAAGGGGGACGAAGGGGGCAGCCCCTCCCCCCTTGAACATATTTTTGGTATTTTTAATGTTTATTTTACAATATTGCTAGTGTTTTCCCTATTTATATGCGGTAAATAGGCCTGGGAAGTGCCATTTCCAGCGATGTGGGAGGCATTTTCTTGCACTTTGCGCCAGTGGTGGCGCGAAGCGCTGAGAGTCTTTCTATGGGCTTCGCCCCCCCCCCCCCCTTTGACAAATTCCTGGCTAGGCTCTGATAGATGGTGATTTTTAATACACTTACGACAAAAAAGCATTCTGAAACTCTCTTGTTAGTCCTTCGCCCCTTTTGCTATACCTATCAGGGAGATCTAATATCACCTTCCCGCACCTATGCTCTCCCTCCCGCCCGTTTCCCATCGCTGGGAGCTGTTCATTTGGATTCTTGTTCAAAATTAGTAAAAATACGATAGTGTTAAAGTGCTCTGCGTCATACTCTATAATTATCATTTGGATGCCAGGTAATAAGCATTATGTCATTGCTCCATTTTATGTACTTTATCCAGAGCTTCCAGGAGGCCCTATACAGGTATCTGCCAGCCTTAGATGCCTTTTATAATGCACAGTGAAGGGGAGGAAAAAATTCGTTATAGTCCAACAATGTTTCTGTGGACTCCACGCACTTAGTTTTGGGTAAACACTTTGAATAGAAAGCAGTAAAGTAACCAAAAGGGAGTCTTCAGGAGGTTTTTTGACAACGTATTCTTCTCTTAGACAACATACTCTCCTGTTTCACCTACCCCAAAAATTAGAATTCACTAAATTATGGACATTTTCCAGCTATATATGATCAGCTCCAAAAATATTCCAAAGATAGCACCATTTTGCATCTAAGAAACCTAAAATAAGCAAAAATTTCTCAAAGGGATGGGGAAACCCCCTCCCCTTAGACCCCTCCCCCAGGACGGCAACTTTATGTAGTGACAAGGGAAAGATCCCCACTGCTGTATAGAAAACGCAGGGAGCATAAAAAGGGAATATTTAAGCGTCGCCACTCAGTTGGAAAAAACATCCAGCCAGTCGGAAAAATTTGAATTCACTAAATTAGGGACCTTTTCCAGTCATACAGGTGGGTGATCAGCTCCAAAAATATCACAAAGATAGCACCATTTTGCATCTAAGCAACATTAAATAAACAAAAATTTCTCAAAGGGGAGGAGGAACCCTCCCCTTAGACCCCTCCCCAGGACGGCACCTTAGTGAAGTGACACCTGACAAAGGAAGGATCCCCATTGTGTATACGAACGCAGGGAGAAAAAAAAAACGCATTTTGCGCAGACTTGGGAGGTTAACTGAAGTGCCTTTACCATCTGCTGTGCCCCCCCCCACCAAATCACCAAAGCCTGGCGGCGCCACTGGATGTGATGCTGCTAGTCATAGGCGTAGGAAGCTGTTCGAGACTGGGGGCTAAACAATGTTTCGGACTGCCTTCCTAGAGGAGGGGTCTAAGGGAAGGGGGTGTTCCCCTCCCCTTTGGAAAATTTTCCAATATTTTGAGGGTCCTTATATGCAATTTGGTGCAACATGTTGGGCAAATTTTAAGGACAAACATTGCAAATTTTTAACATTTTTTACACAAGAAACAAATAAGGGGTTTGCGTCCTTCGATTGAGGGGGAAACATAATTCCGCCCCACCACATTTTGACGGGGGGGTTTTGACCCTCCAGCCACCCGATTCCTACGCCTATGCTGCTACTGTTGTAGCAATTCCGAACCACATGTAGAATGAAGAGGCACTAACAACTGAACAAGGAGGGGGTTCGACATTTTGCAAAGGTCTAATCAATTACTTCCGTATTTATACAGAAAACTATAAGCTACCTTATCATGTCCCAGTCTTGCAAATAATGTACTTGCTTCATTTGCTACTGAATTATGTTAATTACTCCAGGTGGAAGTTGGTCGCTAGGGAGCAATCAAAACGAAGGAAGACATTATCGTGCTTGGAATAAAGAAAAGGAGAGAGTTGGATACATTCTTAGATTGCGTACAATTACCTGAGTGAAGATCCAAGCTTTAAAATGGAGAGAGTAAAACTTCATTTTAATTGTCCTGCTAAGGGGATTTCATAGGTATTATGCATTGCTTCAAGTTATCACTTACTCTCGTGGATCCAGTGCATGCCCTGTCTTGGAACTTCGAGCGAGTGACCGTTTACAGAAATATGTCATATAAGAATTCTGGTTGAAGATTTAGCGCAACTTTCACCAAATGGCTAACATTTCAGTATAGGAACATAACATTTTATCAAAACGTTGTGGATTAAACGAAGTTCTGAAGTCTGGAGATTCTGGTGGCTGCCTAATTCATGTTCATTCACATAAAATAGGTCCAGCTTTTTCAGTGACTTTCGAGCCTGGGTTTCTACATCTTTGGCAGTGGCTTTGTTTGTGTTTTAAGTGCATACCGCTGTGCGATCTGATTAACGGTACAGTTACGTAACCGTTGCTTCTTCGCTCACTAATACCTCCAGCAAATAAGCTTTCCATGTAGAAGAGGGTAGGAAGTTTTTAGTTTTTAGTTTGAAAACAAAAGACGAACAAGGCTCGGTTTTCGTTTTTGCTTTTTTTCTTCTGTCTTTGGCAGTGCAGATAAGGCAAAATGTCTTTGGCTTATTTAATGTGGCCAAAGAGAATCAAGGATGAGTATAATCCTGGGTCAAAATAGGAAAAAAAATGATTCAGAACCCTATTTGTGAAAAGTGCTTCACACGCGAGTCGGCACGGTATTTCTCGTAAACCCCCACCCTCCCAGCCTTTGGAAAAGTTGCCTACGTAGCAGGCTGTACGGCATATTCCTTGTTCAGCCGTATCCCTTATCTGGGAAAGTGGCTAAAGACTGGGGATACACTCACGTTCGTCAGATGGGACGGTAAATAGCGGTCCCGGGAGCAGGATTGGGAGCAATTAGTATATGCCTGCCTCGTTAATCTCTGAGCACTATTCGAAAAGAAGAATCTCGCCGGTGTTCACTCATGCTCACTCTGGTATAGAGGGTCCTCGATGTGAGCCAGTTGGCTTCCTTACCCTCAAAACATTGCTGAACTAACAGAGCTTTCTTCTTTCTATTGAACGGATTTTTGATAATTAGTTAATAATTGCGCGCCAAATTATCCTGCACGTCCCCTCCCAGTACTAAGTTGCATTTTGTCCATTCCTTTGTTCTAGTAATATTTTCAATGATCATAGCAGAGGTTCTCGAAGATTTTCGATTTCTTCTTTGGATCGAAAACTTTTTACAAGTTCAGATGACAAAGCCTTTTACTAATACACAAACAATGAGTACTATTAACCTTGGTGAAGGTGGTCCTACACATCATTATGGATATAATCCTACTGCGTACACACATGAATAGCAAAACTGCTCCCATAGTTTTCCAATCGAACAAAAACCCAGATGACCCCGAAACAGTCAAATTTTCTTTTTCGCAAAGAAAATGTCATAACGGCAGTGGACGAAGTGGACATCTATACAGTTAGAAATCAATTAATTAACTCGGCCGTCTCCTTGAACTGTTTTTCTTAAAACATCATCATTGAGAACCTCGAATTAAAAAAAGAAAGAAAAAGAGTGAGTGGACCGTGTACAGAGACGAGACCAAACGGTCGCTGTAATGACTATCTAAGAGAATTTAATTTGGTCAAGAAAGCAATAGGAAAATCCGAGAAGAGGATTAAGTCACATTTAAAAAGTGAAAAGGCCTCAATGTTATTTATTGTGATGTGTCCGTTCTCTATTGAGAGACCCCCTTCTACGGTATCGATTGGTTGCTAACTTTTACGCACCACTGCGCGGGTTAGTTCAGATTGAGTTGTGCTTTTGTTAGCTTTACCGGAGTGCCTACTACGATTAGCGATTGTAGTCTTCTATCTTTTTGTGTGGCACGGTGACCCCTTTCACACCCAAGGTGACAGAATTGAAAAGGAAGGGTCTTAATGGGACAGCCAGGAGTCTTCTGCATTTTTTCGAGGTCCGTTTTGGACTGATCTTGCACCTATCCGCCAAGAGCTTTCCTCGGCATTAGAAAGAGTAGCTTAACATACGACAGGGAATATCTCGAGTTATCAAAGACTTCTAGATTGAAAGGACCACCTAAATTCGTCAAAGATATCACTACGTATAGTTGGACAGGTAAGTTTTTACAACGAACGATTCGACTAAGAGCATACTGTCATTTCCTTGAAAGTCCTCGTCTTGTGAAAAGGTTCGGTTGTTACAAGTTTAAAAATTTGTTTGCAGTGTAAATTTCCCCATTTCATTATTTTACTATGACCGTTGTCCATGCAGGCATTTAGACACTGGTTATCCTTGTGATTAGGCTTGTTAGTTTTCACCTTTGAATAGTTCGAAATGTTTCCACTGTTATAGGCGAATTTTTCCCATTTTTCCTAGTTAAATTCTAATGAAGGCCTTCACCACATGACGGTGCGAGAGAAAAAGTTGTTGCATAATATTACGCTAAAGCTTAATGAATTTCTTTGCAATTTCTCCGCTTACTATACCCTTTAAATAAAACTTTCGTCATCAATACAAAAAAGCCTCTAACGGAGACCCAGGCATACCGACTGGTTATAATTTTATTGAAAATTTATTTTGCCACTTCTTGTTTTATTTTTGTCGGTAAATGATTTTGAAAGCCTGAAAAATTTTTTCCTCTCACCGTCAAAAACACATAAATAAATAGAAAAATAGATAAAAGGACTCTGAAAAGTTTGCTTGGACTTACCCATTGTTGCAATCAATCATAGAACATGACAGGTCTTTGTCCGGAATGAGAGGACTTGCTATAAGTAGTTTTCTTCCCACAACAACGACAACAAAACAAAAAGAAACCCTTTCAAACATTTTGCCATGTGCTGTGTCACAAGTCTTTCTTTATCGATTTGTTTTATAAAATCATAACAATCCATAATCAATTCTCACATTGTGGCTAAGATTTTATTTAGAGTGCTTAATTTTACCATGGAGCACCAGTCTGGTTGTCTACGACTTTCAGGATGTGTAAGGCGCATGGCCGTACAATTCGGGGGAGGGGTGCAGCACTGGCAGTTAGCCCCCCAGCCCCTTGAAATTTTCAATCTTTGAAATCCTTGGTTTTTAAAAATGCCGAAAGATTGTTAAGAAGCAACTTGTAGGCACGGAAGTGCCATTTCCAACACTATGAGAAGCTTTTTGGCAACTGTTTTGTCGGTACACCAAACGTCAACAGTTGGTGGCGCTATTCTTAGCCTATTGCCTCCCCATCCCCACCCACCCGAGGAAACTTTCTGCCTACGGCCATGGTAAGACACTAATATTTCAAAAGCATGACGTCATGAAAAGTATATAACAATGCTGTGCGACTTGGTAAAATTTTTCCCTGTCTAATTTACTGCCTTTTTTATTTATTTATTTTTTTTTGTAAATATTTTTCTTCTTACGTATTAGTTGGAAGTAAAAATTACAGTTGTTTATTCATTATGGCACCGGAACTTCGTACCCAAATTGAAACCTTACAGATTTTGATACAAATGTATTTAAGCTTATTTACGTTTGAAACACGCAAATCGTCAATGTATTGACGTATTACTTTAGTTAAGGTTTCTAAATGAAAAATTTAATTAGTAACTATTACGTAATATTGAATGTAAACGTTCTGGAAATGAGTCTACGATATTGCATTCGAAAAACAGGTAAAAATTGTGCGAAACTTTTTTTCGGGTCGTACAAGAGCTTAGCATAGTATTTAATAATAGGCCTACGTCACAGTTGTCTAATATCTGAAATGTACGCGTAATATGTCTTAAAGTTAGTTAGATAATATTTAACGACACACCAACACGAATGTGTTATATAGTGTCAACTAGATAAATTCGTTTCAAGTCCTCCCCTTTAGTCGCCTCTTACGACAGGCGGGGAATACCATGGGCATATTCTACAACCCCCAGCCTACAGGGGGCGTAATATGTCTTAAAGAAGCGACAATAGGACAAATGCTCCATTTGTCTTAAGCCTAAAACATATCCATTCCTGTTATACCAAGGTGCCACTTCAACTGATTGATGACCTGGCAATATTTTTAAATTTGAATAAATTTGGACACAGACTTGATATGAATGCATCCGTTAGTCGACATGATCTATATTTTCAAGTAAAACTTATTCAGGAAAATACCCGGGTTACACTACTATTAATCAATACTTTTTCACACAAACAGACCAAAGTTTGTCAAAGTCTGCATACACTATTTCAAGGGTTTCACTTAACAAATTTTTCGCTCACAAATCGAACTAGTAAACCAAACTTTTGGTTAGTCTGCAGCCCTTTTCCAGTAGTCTGCATGACTAGGCCAAAAAGAAACCGTTAACAGAGATTGTCACACTTTCTACTAAACTTCTGCTTCCATTGTACGAACTGTGTCAGTTTTTCAACTAGAAATTTTGTATGTCAAATTAACGTTCACTGTAATTGACATGTGTATTGCTAGTACTATTTTAAGTCCTACGTAATCCACAGTTCTCAATCTACAGCACTTTTTTGTTCTCCATCCGATCTAGCAAGAAAGTTGTTTTAACTAATCCGCCGCTGTTTTTAAGGGCATTTGATGAGCGGACGAGCGCTTCTTTCAAACCCCTCACAATGGAGATTTCAAAATTAGCCGTACATCAGACTTCGCGCCCTTTTTTAGCTACGCATTAACACTGTCCATCCAGCTACAGGCTTGTTGCATGTTCAGCGGTTTCGATTTTTTGTTCGGATTACGGGCTCTTTTCATACGTTTTGCAAAATTCGCACCCTGAAAAAAATAAAGGAGGCTATTTTGGAGTTCACAGGGGCCAATTTTTAATTTTTGTTTTTGGTGACAACTATTCAGGAAACTATAGGTTGTGATTTTTGTGTTAATTAGCATTTTTCGCCCTCAGCATGCTTATAGGTTCAATTTTGGCTGCTGCGAGTCCCCAGTCGCTGTGTGTGAAGGTCGGAGAGAAGATAGCAGGGGAGAGGGAGGTGTCGGTAAATTTAAGAATATTTCGGAAGGCTTTGTCAATAGAACAAACGAACCATTCTATCTTAAAACAAACTTTTACCATTATGACTATATGATTGCAGTCCCTGGAATAGGAAACTACCTGGTGTCAGGTTTTCCGTATTCCGTTCTAAAGAACCATTTAAACTAGGCGTGACGCCACGCGACATGACGCGACGCGATACTAAAAAAGTTGAAAACTACCCTATGTTATTACTAACACACAGGAAACTGGGACGTTAAACCTCATCTAACTAACTAACTTCACACTAGGCGCCACGCTACGAGATGCGATACAACAAATAAGTTGAAAACAATGTAAGTAGTTAGACCCTTTCACACTAAACGCGATGCAACGAGATAAACTTGAGTTTAATTTTCCAATTTTCACTCACTTGTCGTCGAGCGATATTTTGTGTAACCAAAGATGTGATAGAATTGCTATTTTGTTAGATCACATGACTAACCGGTCATTGGAATCTCGCCGAGAGAGGAAGAAAAAGTCGCTTGTAATGTGAAAGGAAGCTGGCGACATTTCTATCGTGTTGTATCGTATCGCGTAGCATTATATCGCGTACGGTGTTACTGAACGGAGTTTACGTGCGACACAACGCGATAAAATTGAGTCCAAATAATTTCAACTTTCATCCACTTGTTGCAGAGTGATATTTTGTGCATGTAACCATGACCAGATGAAGAAAAAGTCCCTGTAGTTGAAAGGCTGGGGACATTTTTATCGTGTTGCATCGTGTCCCGTCGCATCGCATATCGCGTTGAGTGTAAAAGGGGCTTAAGTGAATAGCTGCTGTGCGTTAAGTTAGTGTAGGATTGCAAACGTGAACAAACCTAGGCGAAAGTATGATCATCGAAAATTAGGACGCTTTCACTGATGTCTATTCCTTTCTATTTTATCGGGATAGTGTGACTAATGAGATCATCACTGTCTGTTGAAATTACTTGGACACTAACAGACCCTCCAGTCCCGAAAATCATACCTCTATGCTTGCCTAACACGTGCAGTCTTGCATGCACCGTTGAATCCGTGACAGGTAGCCTATATAGAGACCGAACACCACACTGATGTGTGATAGTTGCACCTATCCAGTATTAATTAACCTAAAAATATATTGCCATTAGGAAGCGCGCCAAAACTTATTTATACATTGGCTTACTAAATTCAGTCCGTTTCTTGGCCTACGGACCCTTGTATAGAAGTTTTCAATAGTCGCACGTTACCCTCATAAGACAACTCTCACGCATACCCTTTACGCTGTTTTCAAATTTGTGTATTGTGCTTTTTTAATAGAGCGATGTTTCCTTCTCTGGCACTTCACTCACAATACCATTTTGCTCAGCGAAGATTATAGTGCAAAAAGTGCCTAAAATACCTTTAATTTACTTCCCTTTTTGAATGAATACAATCCATTTGCTACACCATTTGCACACCATAAACTTTGCGCATTCCTTCAGCAACATTGTTTACACTATGACCCATAATTACACTATATACTATAATAATATACACTGTAATAAGCTAATACATGACCTTTACCGCGGAGGAAATCTCTTGAACTGGTGGTACACTATCCAAGCTCAACACCTGACCTTACCACCAGGACATCTGTACAGCGGTCCCAGTACAAGGTCATATTTTAGCAACTGATCAGTGAGCTGGGCGTGACTAGAGGTGGCGGGGGGTGGGGGGTTGCTGAATGGGAAAAAGGTTTTTGGTTTTACACCGCAGAAGGATTAGTAGAGTTGGGAGGTCTACATTGACAAAATCAACGAAGGCACATGGAAGTCCTCATTGTAGCATGTTTCAAAGACCAATGTGTTCATGACAGGTCTATTTCGAAACGTTTTGTTTGGTTAATTGATTCGATATTCCTGTAAAAGAATGTCTCGAACTGCCGTGTTTTTAGACTAGACCAAATCAATGTAATGACTGCCTTGTATTATCTATTAATGTCTTGTCTATTATGTTTGTAGTTACAATAGCCAAGACCTCTTTTTTAATTGGAGACACAAATTAGATTAACAACATCTTCCGTTCAGAACGCAAAACATTTTCAATTATGGAAAGGCAATTAATTACCAATAGGAAGGTCTGCTTTGCGATGCAATAGAATGTTTGCAAATGCCTTTCATGATAGTACCGGGGAACGGACTATGTTTACTCGACCCCCTTCAGGGTTTCCCTAACCAACTGAACAAAGAATGTGCCGTACAGTCTGGTTCGTATAGGCAAGCTGCATGTAAGTGTTACCTTGGAAAGTCCATAACGTTACCAGTTGGAGAATTTGTTCTTTTTTATCGAATCCATTAACTTAACAGTGGCTATCCCGAGATTTTTTCAATGGGAGTGGAGCAACTAAACGGTTTGCTAGGGTCAGAGGTATAAAAAGCAATAAACGTAGGGAACGATTTGGCACCGAAAAAGTAAATAGGCCTATTTAAAAACATTTGTCAGCCGTTTTACGTGACAATAACGGGCTCCCCCGTATCAGCCACTGCTTAAAAACAGTCTAATCAATAGGGTCATGAACCGGAATATGGTCAAACATTTAACTAGATGTGGTATGATATTGATTAGATCCTTTTTAAGAAATGAGTAAATTCCATTCTTTTCTTCAAATGTTAGGTACAACGATTGTTGAAAAGGTTCTTATCAAATTTCAATTGGATGATTTAAAAGTGTGCTCTCACTGTCCACTAGATGTAAATAAAACCAAAAAGTACGAAAAAAGCTTAACAGAATTAACAAATACCAGTAAAATAACTAAAAAGAAAGAAACGCTTGAAAGCAGTTAGATGAAACTACACTATATTCGATAACTTCTAGAAGTTGACCGTTTTCCTCTTGATATTCGAAACGACCTTTATGACATGGAGACAAGATTTCAGACAGCAATAATTTCTAATTGCAATTATCTGCCTATTTAGTATCCATTGATGAAGTATCAATTTTCAATCAAATTGAAAAAGAACATCACGTGATAGTTCCCTTATTTATTAACAGTCATGACATGGATTTTGCACTGCTATTATTTTTTAAGAGGTGGGGGGGGGGGCTGACGCCCGTCAGACCCACACTCTTATGCCTATGATTCTCCAGAGGTACAGATACAAAGAGGTAGCTTTACGTTAGTTTTGTGAAGCCTTGGCAATTTTGTAACGACAGAGAAACTGTATGCAAAATTCAGTCTAGGAAAAAAACCACACAAATGAAAGACTCACACATTGCAAAGAGTTAGCAAGAGTTGGTATATTCTAGCCAAGACCAGATCACCACAATCTGTGTATATATACACAGCTTATCGAATCATCCTATTTCTTGCGAATGTTCTTAGTGGGAAAAAGTAAGAGAAGTTAATACAGATAAGCACCAACAATCACATATGACGGTAAACAGGTCTGGAGTTCAATAGGCCTAGAAATCGGGTTAACGTCTCTGGGCCAAAGATTATATCCCCCGAACCAAGGACAGAGTTTCTTATCCGTATTTCAAATTTTTCGTGGAACTCATGCGTGAAAAACTTCCACGCTTAAAAGTTTTTCGTACACTTAAATGACACTGTAAATATAAGGGCTGAAACTATGAGAAGTTTGTCCTCAGATGTAAAAGTTCGGATGGAGTCCCGCAAGTTCATATTTTTTCGCCCATACCTTTGCCTCTTTTCTGCCTGCTTGGTCTAATGAAAATTATACAAACGTAAGGACTTGCCGCTGTTGCCCGGAAAAGTTACCAGAGAAGCTCTTGAAAAGCTAAAGCTTGCATGCATTTTGAGAATTTTTAAACATTTTACTGATAACCCCTGTAGAAATGGGTTTCAGTCCCATGACCTTCCACGGGTACGCCACTGCTTAGGTTACTCACTGCGAACCACTTCCACACAGCAGCCTTAAAGAAAATTTTACTTAACTGCATCAATACACATTCACCTTTACTCATATTGAGTGTAGTTCATCATTAACATACAAATGCCTTCAACCCCATATAAAGTGCAAAACATAAATATACATTCACCCTTTAGGGACCGCGGAGCCAATGGGGGGGGGGGGGGCTAATCATTGAAGCTGCCCAATATGTTCAAGAAAATAAAAGTCTATCATCTATCGTAATATCTATAACGCAACACAGGTACTAGCTCATCATTATATACATTTACGGTTATCCGGATGACAGCCTTTAAACAAGATTCGATTACAGTAACGGGAGTAGTTAACATACGTACAACATGCCGAAGTACGGTATACGCGTAAGCGCGAAATTGTGAGTAAACTCGGCTGAACTGTGATATGCCTATATACGTATGTACGTCTTACGTAATTATAGTGCACATTGTCTCACACTGTGTGTTTTAGTATTTAATATACAATGTGTTATTCATGTATCTGTACAAATATACAATTGTTTCTCATGATTAGGGTTATGTTTTATATATTGATTTTTTCGACTTGAGGGTACGTAATTATTTTTCCAGTTCGTTTGAGGCTCCCAGTTCCAGTTAAAGGCGGCCCAATATGCCCAAGGCAGAAAAAGTGCGGGGGCCAAAGACCCCGTACCCCCGTCTCTCCGGTCCCTGTCCTTCATCTTAATGTGTGCACTGCATCATTAACATACAAATACCCTCAATCCCATATATATTGTAATTATCAATACACATTCAATCTTACTAATATTGTGTGTAGTTCATCATTAATATACAAATATCCTCAATCCCATATAAAGTGTAATTATCAATACACATTCAATCTTACTAATATTGTGTGTAGTTCACCATTAACATACAAATACCCTCAGCCCCATGTAAAGAGTAATTACCAATACACATTCACCCCTAATCATATTGCACGTAGCACATCATTCAGAACCGAGCACTCCCACAGATCTGAAACCATAGACAGAAAATTACGTGACCACACGTGGACCAGTCTAACTTGTAGTTTTTGTAGTTCATTATCAATACACAACTACTCCCAATACCATAAAGTGTAACATCAATATGCATACCGGTGAATTATACTTCTCCTAACCTACCTAAGTGATGAGTATAGAATTTGTATTTAAGCCCCGTCCACACTATCATACATTTGTTCAATAATTCATTATACATTTGTATGACGATGTTTATGAACAAGGTATGATCGTGTATACGAGTTTGCCAACAAATTTAAACAGCGTCCAACATGAATGACAACGTTCAAATTTTTAACTGTATGTTTCATCTTTCCAACAAATGTTCAAAACATTTGAAAACATTTCGGTCTTTTCTTATCATTTGTCAGTTTGTATGATCCTTGAAAGATAAATCATCCCCTAAACTTGTGTGTTACTAGATTGTAGGGATATTCAGCAAAAATAAACAATTAGGGACATTTTAGTTTGGGACTAATTTGTAAGGCGCATTACCATCGCGCATTTAGTACGGTACTCGGTGCTGCATACACCAAGCGGGAATCTGCAACAATGTCATACACTTGCATGACGATGTTCATGGGCAAATGTATGATCGTGTAGACGGGCCACGAATTGTCATATTTTGTTTTAACGTTCAGACGAAGAAGGCAAACACTGATGAGAGGCTAGTGAGGACGAGACCGCACCAAGCACAGACGAAACAACGGGAAGACATTTTACAAGGGTGCAGAAACTATTTGCCCTGCAATTTGCCCCTAATCGATAAATAGTCATGGTACTCTAGCTTTTGCTGTAAACGTTAAGTGTCAGTGTATGACCTGAAACGACATTTTTTAAGACTAAAAGACGTCATTCTTGTCCCGGTTGAGGTCTATTTATTCCTGAAATCATTTTCTGAATAGCAGTTAAACCACTAAAATGATGAAAATACATATAAAAGAAAACGTAACACCAGTAATAAGCAAATGGGTTTCTTTGACATCATAATGAACTAACTTCAACTTAGTGGGAATGGTGGCGTCCTGCATGGTGAATGATGAGAATGGCCAAACTCGGCAACAAACAATACCAGAAGGTGGGGTTTTTTGCACGGAGTTTAAAATTTCCTGTGCTTTATACGGGTACTGTAACCTTCACATGAGACCATGTCCTTTTTATCTCCTTTACATTGGATATTAGCAAAGAAATTTGGTATACATTATCATTTAAATGGTCAAATCATATATAGAGATCTTTCTTTCGTTATTTAATTATTGCTGCTACGATATCAGGGTTCAATAGCGGTGTCGATCGATACCTCTGCTTTAAACAAAGGTTACATTAAGTTGTGATAAAATTAATAAAATAATGCTAAGAAACAGTCAAAAAGATTGAAATAAATAGTTTACGGGAGAAAACAAAAGGACAGACTATTATGACTCAAAGCATCAAACAGCCTACAATAGGAGGGTCATCCATAGTATAAACATTTTCACAAACACACAAAGAGTGTTCTTTTTTGAACCCTTTCCCCTCTCACAGCTAACTTTGCAAGATATCGGTTTACCGATTTTGCATGACATTAAAATTTAGTGGAATTAATCATTAGCATTGATTATCATTCGGATAGCGTACAATTGTCCATAATCCTCTTACTTTGAATACAGTTTAAAAGCTTTTAAAACAATTGATAATTCTGGATTATCCTAAAGCAGGCTCGTATCTACGTTGGCTTGCAGCCTTTAAAATTTTTCACTTACTATTTTTTCTTAAAAGAACAAAACAGAAACATGCGATACAAATGTATATAGAGAGAAAGTGTTGTTCCATTTCATTTCATTTTCATTTCATTTATTGTTTCTTTTCACAACAATAATCATACATGCAAAAACGATTTACGTAACATCATATTAACAATACATGTCGTGAAAAGGGAAGTGTGTTAAAAACCCTGGAGGGCTTGATATTTTAGAACCTGAAATAAGGAAGAATTTCTCAAGGGGAAGGGGTATGGGTAAGGGACGGGACTCTTCTCTCAGACCCTTTCTCAAGGATTTCAATTTTCCAGCAATGATGTGCCCATGCATGCAAATTGACTACTCTGGCTAAGGGCCTAACAAATATATATAATCCTATAGAACTCAATGTTAATGGTATTCATGAGACTGTGTATTTTCTTTCAAACGATTCACATCGGACAAGAAAATCATATTGGTAATGCCCTTTACCACTTTAATTGTTTGGATTATCCTCCTTGAAATATAGATTTTCAATTGATTTCACAAGATTTGGCAGATTTGAACATCAAACCGTAGAGGTTGGAACAAACCGGTCAATTTTTGCTGAACGGAAAGCTCTTTTGAAGATACCCCGCGGAGCGGACTCTGTTTGCTCAGCTCCTCAGCTTCCCAAACCACGACTGAACAAGGAATATGCCTTACAACCTGCTACGTAGGCAATTTTGAAGACTGTGCAAGTAGTCGGTTGTAACCACTTTAAGCAGGACGGTATTGTAGAACCTAGGACGGTGTCGTAGGACCCAGCATGGGCGGCGATCCTGGGGGATGGGGTATATTACCCCATGGAATCGGATGAGGGATACTGTGCACTAAACCCCCTCCCCCCCCCCCCTTGAAATCAACCCGGCAGATTCGGAAATCATGTAAAACAGTTAAGTTAGTTTTCAGAAAACTTCTTAAAAGAACAAAAAAATTAAAAGATTACAAAAATTTACACTTTAAAATGTAACATACAAGTTGGAAGGGGCCATTTCAGGTGATCTCGGGGGTATTTATGGTCACAGTTTCTTTGTACGCTCTGCACCAACTGATAGTGGGACTCCGCTTAGATAGTGCCACTGACTATAACCCCCCCCCCCCCCCTCACTTTCAAAGATGGATTCGCCACCTATAGAACCCAGGAAGGTGTTGTAAAACCCTCCTGCTTTAAGACTAGCTTTAAGAATCTTGACAAGAAAAGAAGTAATTTCTCGCTTTAACTGATACAAGTAGCAGGTAATAACAGGCTACTCGAATGACAGGCTATAATTGATAGCCGTCGATCATAGCTCTTACTCTTATTATTAGCCTTCTATTGATGTGAAACTTCGTCGTTCACATCTCTGTTAAAAGGGCAGACAAAAAAAAACCGCCAGTTAGACTCGAATATAGTTACAATTGCAAACGCAATTATAAAGTATTAAATAATGCCGACCGGCACCCGACGCTGGCTGCTGCAGTTATGGCACGCGTCTTATATCAAAATTTGAAATCCTTATAAGCAACAATTTCATTTTGGTCTAAAACATCATAATTACCCTTCACGAGTTTTCAATAATGACAATTGCAACACGTGTTCGCAAAAGACTTCATTATACTTGAAAATGATATTAAAAGTGTAGATAAGATGGAACAAACGTTATAACGAGCTTCGTTTATAGTTTCTTTACCTTTTACATAAGACGAAGCAGATACCAATGATTTCCGGTAAATGAGTCTAATAAATTGTAAGAAGAAATAGTAAATACAGACAAGAATTACTAGAATAAGGGGTTCTCCTGCAAAACGCTCAAGCGTGTCGAGAAACGGACGCACATAAGAAGCACAAGTTACTATCCCCCCAAATGAGTCATAAATTAAATACGTAAGTCCTATAGCTTACTTTAAACTCATTCCACGACTCTTGCTTCTTCATGGTCAACTGTTTGTTAATTTCTATTTTTGTAGGAAGAAAATTAAAAAAAAAAGATTTTCTGTAAAAACTTTCAACTGCTCTAGCCTCGTAGCGGCTAACGCTTCTCTTATTTATAATAGTTCTGATTGTCTGCACGCAAAATGAGTTTAACTTTAACCAGGATAGTGGTCACAGATTCGTCAATCATTTCCTGGTCAAAATAACCAGAGAGGTTTGATTTAATTTTTCTAGGAACTGTTAATATTTAACCAGAAATTCACATCTGTCATTAATTTAACCAGATAAGTGTCAATTGCGACCCGGATTTCTTCATTCGTTTCAACCAGGAAAAAGTTTGGTCATTTGTGACCACGATCCTAGTTAATTTCAACCAGGGTGCTCTAGAGTCACCCATTAAAATAGCAAATTTTTAAGCAAGTCATTTTTGCTGCACCTGAGGTAAACCTAATGCTTTTACCGTGCAAAATTTTACACTGTAATTTTCCTTAAATTTGAATCCAGCTCCATTACACCGTGCACGAGAATAAGACTTATCCTACGTTACCTCTTGCAAATAACGCAACCGACTTTCTAGGTGACGTGCAGGAGTGACAAACTAGAACGAAAATGTTTATAGAGAAAGATATCATTTTTCAAGGTGTTTGAAAGCTTACATATAAAATGGTTTAAAAATCAATCTGTGAAGAGCTAAATTGTGTTTGCCATTGCTTAACTGTTAAATTGTAGCACTTCAGTTTTTGAAGTTTAATTATATGAAGTGATGTTCGTAATAAAGTGTACTCACAGAGTAAGGTATAAATTAAATATACATTGTTGGTGTATCGTATTTCCTCACAGGCAAACTATATCAGTTTCTTTCGTGAGTACGGCGATACGAGTACCAGTATAAGACTTTTTCGATTACCATAAATACGTAAGTTGTGAAATCCTTGAGTATAAGCACAAGACAAATCCCCATCCACGAGTTGCAGCACAACATATACTCACAAGGTACAATACTCAGGTACAACAGGCCTATGTACTCAAGACTTTATGCCCATGAGCACACAGTACACACTCAAGATTTCCAGCAGGCGACAAAATAATACTCGTACGAGTACCAAGTGAACTCATCAGTTCGAGTACAAATCATGTTCACTCTAGTTTGAGTACAAAGAATAAGTACGAATACAGAGGATACGCGTACTTTCCACTCAAACTATAGAGCGAACATGATTTGTACTTGAACTGATGAGTTCACTTTGTACTCGTAGGAGTATATATATATATATATATATATATATATATATATATATATATATATATATATATATATATATATATATATATATTTAATCATTCTCACGAGTACAAAGAATACGCACGAGTTCGAGTACAAAGAATACAGTAGAGTACAACGTACACTCACGAATGCGATTGCAAAATCATAGGCTTATTCACGAGGTCGAGTTCACACCATACCCCAACTTTGCGAGGGGATAGAGGGAAGTATGATACATCTAAGGTTGACTTTCAACCTGAGCTACACACTAAGAATATTAGCAATAGGAATGTTTTGCTACCCTTGGTTGGTTTGCTATGTTCGTAGACGGTTTCTGTCTGTTATCTTTTATTTATATGTCTTTCATTTTCTGCTGATTCATTGTTTCATTTTTCAATCTCTCATGGGTGGGGCTTACCTCTTTCGGCATTCAAGAGTACTGTTGATTTTGAAATACAAAACAGTAGCATTAAAATTAAGCATAATCTGATGTCATCTTTCAGATGAACTAGACGTTTCAGTTCCTGTGAAGTCATTCAGCCATTAAGCATGATGCCCTTTAACGGTTCGAATGTGTATGAGAACGGACTACCTTGTCACCGTCAAATTAACACGTCAGGGGAAGTCCCACTAGGGTATGACAGAACACATCTTTTCCCTCAATGCAACATTGTCAGACCGTTTTCCGACCCACCGATTGTCACCGAAGTATCATCCACTGAAAATCCAACGCAAGATAAAAGAGAAACTAATATTAATGATGTGCAAACTTTTGTTAAGGATGACGGAAGGACGGGAGAAAATATCGAAGAAAGTGAAGAGACAAACAAAGATGATGAGACTCCATCACCTGATAAGGAGAAGGTACATGATGTGGAGGGGTCGAGACAAGATAATGATGATGACGTCACGGAAGGGAGTGATTTATTTGATCTTGACCAACCAAACAGTCAAAGAATGCACCTCGAAGTAACTACAAAGCAAGACGACGAAAACGGTAAGAATTAATTTGAATTGTTGCTTAATAGGTTAAAGACAAAGGCAGTGGCTACAATTTGAATAAGTGTACCCTCGTATCGAAATTTATGAATGGCTCTTTTTAATCACGTGACAATAGTTTTGTTGCTGGATTGTCAAATGTGTGCAGATTAACTCCTTTTTTGCCTTTAATACGCAATATTTATGCTTATGAAAAGAAAAAAAGGGAGATGTTTAAGACTTAGCTAATGCTTGAAAGAAGAGTTGCTGACTGCATGTTCCCTTAAGTTCATCTCTATACTAAAAGACTATCAAATGTGTAGACCTGCAGCTCGGGTTTGTAAAGGGATGGGTGTTTGGTTTGGGCATGTGGTTCAGCCCTCTCCTTTACTTGTAGGTCCCGAAACGGTGCAAAATGCTTGAGGATGATTAGGAATTGTTCTAGTGTACAGGAGATATACACGAGTATGCCTACATTTTGAAAGTCGATTTAACGGAATTGTTGAAACAAAAATGAAATTTAAGTATGATAAAGAGGAACTAGATCTATTACGTGTGCTGTTGAAATTGACATTCAATTCCGATGCGTGTGTGTGGATCTCGAGATATCAATAAATAAAGCTACTACATATGTTACCTAAAGTGAAGCAAGCAGAGGTGATGTCATCTACTCACATTTATGAACCTTCAATGCTTCGTTTTGTTTTTCATTCTATTGTTTTGACCTTGAAAGCAAAAGGGATATGAACTTTTATCGGGAATACACAGTTTGACAAATTCCCATGCCTCTTATGCATTCACACTATGAAAGCAAAAGATTTTGAAGGAAGAAGAGGTCGTAAAGTTTAATGAAAAACAAAACGGTTGATGACATTGGTGATGTCAGGGTGCTTGCTTCAAGTTTACTTCTAGATGATAAAAGAATAAATTTATCGGATAATATCTCGAGAACTACTCATAAAGGAACTAAAATCAAATTGCATGAAATTGCTTAGATAAAATAATCTTCTACAAATCAAAACTAAATTGTACCGTAAGTCTTAAACCGTCTTTGACTTAAAGGTAATTTCATAGAGGGTAAACCATGACCAGGCTCTCTCGTAACAGACCTGAAAGGATGATTGATGGTTATCGAAAAATGTTTTCAAGGAGAGGGATGCGAAAATGGGTTGACTAGCCGTCGGTTAAGATATAAGGAACATTATTTTAAGAGAGGCACTTAAATCGTGTCCTTTGGTTGGGGATATTTAAAGCGCATTGCCCCCAAACCCCAAATCCCCTTCTTGGCGACCCCACCAACCAGGTTAATAATGTGCCGTCCCCCGACTTTCTCCGGTGTAATGACTCTGGTATGTGTTTTACTTTAAGGTAGGAAGTGCACGGTGAGCCGAAGGAGTTACTTTGAGGACTGTTTTCTATAAACTGACACGGAGCTATTACCGACGTAAACCAGAATGCAAGACATTCACACTCGCGAATGTAAAACTGAAGGGAAAAAAAGGGGGAAAAAAAGTATTCGGCAGATTCACGTAGCAATGGGGAGCGAACCGCATACCACCAGCGTGTGAGTCTTATCCGATGCGCCACCAGCGTGTGAGTCCTATCCAATGCGCCAACAGGTGCAATTGAATCAAGGGATATTTAAATAATATATAAACTCTTTAGAGCACCTTGCGAGAATAAATGCTAACAAATGTGATGAAGTTATGCATCTAGTGGAGGGTTGTCTTTTATGTTATTGTCTTTAACGATGGGAAGTGCTTACTCGAAGGTAGTATGTTTAACTTGGGATCGTTCAACAGTTCAGCAATCACCCTTTGTTTGCTGGCGATGAACGACACAGAAGGCCTAAGTACTGTGGATAAATTAAAGTTTATAAAAATGACAATATTGTACAAGAAGTGCAGGACATAACAAGACAAGAGAAATGTCACCATATTGGACCTAACGACTGTTGCAAGTCAAAAACACGACAGATATACTTCGCTATTCGCTCGCAATAACAGATAATAGACCATCATTACTCCAAGTCCACAACTGTATCAAATGTCGGGTCACGTGGGAACCGGCAAAGCAAGCACCTATTTGCAAGGGAAATTCAAGTTTCAGAAGAAACTCCTGTGCCAGCGATAACTACGCAGTTAGTATTGCGCAATTTTTTCATCCGGGACACTTCGTTATCTTATCCGTTCACTGTGTCATAACCTACTGGTAGTCTTCAGTTCCAAAGAAAATAAAACGTAACTCTGTAGTTTGTCGTTCTTTTTTCCAAGTATGTTTGATCTATTGTAAGGAGAGTTCACTCGTACAATTTGTTGCCCACAATAACACATAAACGCTTTTACTTCAACAGATCGCTCAAACGTTTCAAAATATGAGCAGATAAGGGTGTGCGTCCTTTATAAAATAACAGCTGTTGACAAAAATC
Source organism: Holothuria leucospilota (assembly GCA_029531755.1). NCBI lineage: Eukaryota > Metazoa > Echinodermata > Holothuroidea > Aspidochirotida > Holothuriidae > Holothuria > Holothuria leucospilota. The sequence goes on from CM055980.1 coordinate 24,480,220, forward strand.
ATAGAAAGGCCTTTTAAGAACGTGATACAGTCATTCCAGGAACCGTACAATTAAAGTATCTGTCACGGAAAATGCCTCAAAGTGGAGTAAAGCTAGAGACACCCTAAATAAATTAACTCTATTTATTACTAACATCTATTAATCTACAAACACTTATAGATTAACAAAACCAACAAGACACAGAATGAAAACACTGTGACAAGTCCATAAAGCGACTGCTATACTTCGCATTCGCTCGTCAAAAGTTAAGTTTTTAATTGAATTCTACTACAAACCGAAAAACCGACTTTTCGATACCGTAACAGGTACGATATATTTATTACATGGTATGATTGCGTATATGTCAAAGTCAACTGCCTGGTTTGATCTCCATGTCAAGGACGACCCCATGCAACGTAACAATTTAACGATAATCGTTGTTACAAATCGGCCACCAGAAAAAAACATCATCACCGTGCTAAGGCAAGCAGGAGTCTCCAGGAGATACTCGCGTGGCAAGAAGCACTAACGCAATAAATTACGTACGTGTGGTAAGGCCACACTTAATCACACCTGGTCCCCAAAGAGGAAGAGTGAGTGACCCCAAACCACTTTGGGGGAATAAATCAGAAAATGACATGAAAGTACAATACAGACGTTTATCAGTTTTCTTTGTTACTCTTTCTTTAAGAGGATGCGGCTTACCTCCGCCCGATGGCACGTTCTAGTTCACTCATTCTACAATCTTAATCTACTTTATGCATAATTAAGCTAAGTAGTGGTTTAAGCAATCATATAATATTTACATGGTCTTCTTATATCAAAAATGATTTATGAAAGCGACTGACGATAAGTCTAGCCACAGTACACTGGGAGGCCAGTGAGTTTGTTTAAAGTACCTGTCCGTCTTACGAAGTGTGCGTGTTGCCTAACAATAGCCATTACATGCTTATCTAAGGCGATTTGATTCAATTGAAATGAAGCTGAAACGTGAGTAGTTATAAGAATTGACCCGATTAACTTTTGAGACTGTCCATCTGCTTACATCTGTCAATTCTTCACATCTAGTATCTTGTAGATGAATCAGACTAAAAGTTTGAATGTTTTCAACCTTTTGACGCTTACGTTATGATTGGACAAAGAAAGGTTACTCAACTGTCCATCAAAATGTGTTAATAACGTCTCTCTTTTAGGGTCTCTCACTTAATTGTCCCGGGAGGATTACAACAATGAGCTCACAGGGGAAAATGCTCTTTTTTGGTTAACATTTTGTATCCCATACTTTGTTGTCGAACAGCCGAAGTAATGTGACGGGGCTGAAGGCTGTCATTCTGCTCAATAGTTCAGTGAAGGGGGGTAGAAGTTTTTTTGTCCATCAGCGCAACTTTAAGGACTGGACAATTTGTTTTGAAGTAATTGATTCTAAAGTAATTAAATTGAGGAGAATCCGAGAGAGGTTCTTTTAATGCAACTTAAGATATAGAGAGCTTTCTTTACATAAATTTATATCGTATCGTTACGTTATACTCATGCGTAAAAGCAAAGCATATAAAAGAAGAAAATAAGAAGAAAAAATGTAACGTTGGCAGATGCACATACTTCTGAATGGCTGTAAAGAATTGGTAATGGGCATGCGCAGAAAGATTATCAGTCTCTTTATGCAGCATGTTTTCTGGCTATCGATATGTTTAGCTTTTAATCACAGTAGACTGAACCACTTGAGTGTCCGTTACAGTCATCCGGAGGACAAGGCGAAACTTAGTTCCTCATCTTCAAAACAAGTGTTTTGTTTTTGGTTCTAGCAATTGTCTAGGAATTGAAAAAGAATGACGGTTGCATTTACATGAACTAAGACAGGCCCTCACATATGATAAAAGGGAGTAAAACCGACTCTCGTAGCCTTTAGTCAGGATTTGATCCACTTGAGATAAGAGGTACCTTCCCCATCTCATGCCTTCGTAGCCTACTAACGTGCAGGATTTGTCTGGTTCTTGTCACGAGGTTAAGGCATTCAGATTTTCCCTTTCATGTGCCGCGCCTTGCAGTGACGTATCGCTGACGTGTTTACTTTACCGAAAATCTCCTTCCTTAAATTGTATTGACGGCAGTCATATGTGCACACCGATACATATCGGATGCGACAATGACAATTTGAGAATTGATATAGGCTGTCCCTGCCGGAAGCAAAACACGTCGTTTTTATCAGTCGAATATCTTCTTTTTGGCGGGATCTGATCTTAGGGAGATGTGTTGTTATTGCAGGCATGTTACGTTGATGCAGAAGTGGTTTGTTATTGTCAGCCTTTGCTTACACTAAGAACACCCTGGCTGAAGTTAACCAGTAGTGTGGTCATCAATTACATGCAACCATTTCCTGGTTAAAAGTAACCAGAAAATTTCGTCAAAGTAAACATTTTCCTGGGTGCCTTACAACGAATGGTGAAAACCCCAGGTCAAAATATACACAGTTACCAACACTCCTTGGCTATCTTAATCAGAATATGCTTGAAGAACTACTGGTGACTGCAATCCTATAGTTAAATTATACGAATTCAGATGTTTTGGAGAGTGTATAGGAAAGGCTGAACGGTGACATCCTTGTTCTATTTGAAGAGAGGGAGAAGTTACATTAAAACAAGTAGGCAGAGAAGAAGCGTATGGATCTGTGCAGGAGGTTACCACTAGTCAACTTCTTTGTCTTAGGACTAACCTTACTAACCTTGTCTATGTTCACTGCAACGTTTTACGCACGGTGTGAAAGGCTCATACTCGGGAGGAATGTAGTGTGGGGTACGTGACCAAGACACTTTTTGATACACCGCAACCCCTCACGTCATATAATTTCCCCTTCTTGTGCCACATTAATGATAACGTTGATGAAAGGGACATGTCTCGTTAAATACTCTCAAATTTAAGGGTCATACCGCTAATGACAGTGAGTAATTTCAACTGACTGGCTAAGGGAGCGACCCGGGGTAGGGGTTTATTACGAGAAGGCAAAACTGGTCCTTAAGAATCGGTTATATGTATAACATGTATGTAATAGTCTATTATTTCTAAAAAAAAAAACGGCGACAGTTGCCTCTTCACCTTTCGCTGTCTTTCTTACCATGGAACTAGTACCACACGTAGCTCCATAATCTTACCTGTAAGACCATGGAGCATGGTAAGACGAAGGCTCGGCTATGCAGGTTTGTTCCTTATGGACAGCCAGTATTTGAGGAGGGTGAGAGACGGGGGTAGGCCAATGTTGAAAGGAGAGTAAAAACTGACATTTTAATAAACTGTAATTTGTTGCGAAATGTCATTGATTTATAAGTCTTTTACTTGCGGCTCAATCTTCACCCCAGAACAGTTCAAGAGGATTTTCAGCATGTATAAATCCGACCCAGACAATCAAAAATGTCAAATATAAGCTGTAAAGTTAAGCCTTAAAATGATTTATGTAAAACATTTTAATAACTGGTTGGGTATAGTTTGTTTAACCAAAATTCTCGCTGAAGTGCGGGATTAATTGAGTAACAAAATGCTGCGAAGGGCTACCCACTTAGTCGAATAACTTTCCCTCAATGAAAGAATTCGGACATAAATTATATTTTTAGTTTTCGATGCTTTTTTTTTCAAAATTTTCCCAGAATTCCTCCCATGAAAACGTTTGGTTGGAGTTAAATAAAGGAAACAACTATATTGACTTCAGGCTTACTACATCAGTATATGAAAAGTCGGACATCAGAGCAATGCTATGTAAGAATGTTTAAATGTTTTTTAAATGCCCCAACCAATTTGCACCTTTCATGACTTACACCAACAGGCTCGAATGTGTTCTTTTCGAGTCTCATAGGTGATTGACCTACTTAAGATCACTCGACCATCACAATATTTCCTTTTGATGCTTGGTGCATTAATTGTTTTGTTGTTCTTTAATAGCAGAACTAGTAGTAGTAGAACTAGGCATCCTGGTGGTCGTTTCCACCTCTGTTCCAAGAAAGCAACACTGCTGTGGTATGAATCACCACCGTACAAAGCGTATACGTCTCGCAAATAGGATATATGTGGGAAAGGTTATTGAACATATCACTCGTCCGTTCTAAGAGTAAAACACTTTCCGGTAGACGCTTTCTTTAACAATATCAAGTATATAGCCTACGATCTACGTGCAATTGATGCGAGTGTATGCATGACGTACAGGGACGTCGAATAGTTCTAGGAAGAAAGGGTTGAGGGCCAAAAGTTTTTGTTCTTGTGTTAAGCATTTTAAAAGGTACGGTAGCTTACATTGTGACCTTTCTAAGACCAGGCTGGCAGCTCTTTCTCAAGACGTAGTTAACAGTAATTTTCAGAGCACTTTGAAATGAGAATTATGGGGGTGGGGGTTTAACATCCCATAGCATCAGGTTCCAACGACTCTGTGTGTATTTGTTTTCACATCCTAAAGGCAGGGTTAATGTCAGTGAGGGCTGATAACCTAATAATATGACGTAATAAAATAACGTATAGTCCCCTTACGATTTCGTTTCATCTTCGTTCTCTTCCACCACTCCTCACCTTACAACGAGAGGCCCAGCTACTAGGCTTGGGCGACTCCATGCAATGTTTTTGGAGTCGGGTTGCCGTGGCCCTATTAGTAGGATTCGCGACTCCTGCAATGACGTCATAAGTAACACAGGAACATACATCTAAACAGCTATATACAGACAATTACTAGCCTTCCGGTGAGTATTAATACACCAGCAGGCCTACACTCTTGGATTCTCAACTTCCGTCTGAGGTGCCGAAATGGCAACGTCGGAAAATTGTAGTGGCCAAAAAACTTGTGACTGAATAAAGAAAAAGACCAAAAGAGAGAGATTTTTTTTTAAATACTTCATTAAAATCTGTGAAATGACGCAAATGGAAACTTCAAAATATGACTTTGTGCACAGAATTGACAGTAATGAAAATTTCCCAGGAGTCGCGATTCCAAAGAAAGTAGAGTCGCCTGCCACTCTACTCCTGGCAAAGAGTCGCGACTCTGCAGTAGAGTCGGGTAAGTCGCAAGCCTGCTAGCTACATAGTATATACATGGTTACATAAGCTGTATTGCAGATGGCTGGACACCCCCCCCCCCTACCATCGCCACCAATAAAAGTACGAAGTACATGCAACAGAGATACGTTTAGGTGTTTTCAGAGTTAAAGTTGAATAGGGTACATCTCTTACGTCACTGACGGAGAATGAAACTGCTCAATTGGCAGTCAGTGACCAGTCAAATAAACCCACATATCAAACATTAATGATGTCAAAAGAAAACCGTTCGTGCACGCTCCATGATATGTGTTGTGCCTTTTAATGTATATCATTCCTACTAGGTTGTTCTTGAAACATTTGAGTGCACCATGGAGGACTTTTCCATGAAGATGGCTTTTGTCAAAGTCCTCATCTTTGATACTCAGGTCGCTCTGTAATCTCATCACCATCAAGCACAAAAGGACTTGATACTCTCCAAAGAACCGGGATTAAGGGAGCACTTCACGATATTCCAGCTTTCCATTCAAACATTCTCTGTTGACTCGCCTGTGTATTTTAGCAGCGTCCAAAATACACGGGGTGACAGGTGATTCGTCCTTGCTTGCAGCAGGGAGGTGTTAGCATGCAAGTATATGCATATTCAAACCGTGGTCGTAGCATCAGGGAGGTGTTAGGACAACTCCCTGCTTGCAGTAGCCAAAATCGCTCCAGAGAGATGTTGAAGATGTCAAACACTACGAAAATCGCCCTCCACCTCCGCTCCTCCCCTCCTAAATAATTATCAATTAAAACAACAAATATAGCCGTTATAGCTGCCAAAATAACTCCTGACCTTTATAAGGGGACACCTTTTTTCTCAAACTATTGGAAGAGACCAACCGGACTAAATAAACTAAAATTTTTAATTTAAAAACTTATACTATAATTAGTATTAAATTTTGCTTCCATCTCAAAGTAGATTGCAGTGCTTGCTCGTGACCCAGTTACCCATTTTGCTCGTGTATTGAGGGGAAAGGGTGCTTACACGAGGGTACTTACATGAGGCACCCACGACAATTAAAATTGCCAACAGTCTTGCCCAGACAGTAAAAAGGTAAAAGCTTACTCCTGTCTTCTCCTCCAATGAAAAATGTACAGTAGCCTGCACTGAGTTTAACTTACTCAAGGTCATACCCATGCACACACTACTGTTTGTGAGCTGTCTACTAGGCATTAGGTACACTACTGATCAGCACGAGCCATCACCGACCAATCGGAATAATGCTATTCTCTGAAGTAATGTCAATCAAAGTGTAGTCACCAAATGTTAATAGAGATCTCAGGAAATCCTGCATATGTTTGGAGTAATACAACAGCCCATTAAAGCTCATGCAAATCCTTGTTCTCCATGTTCGCACACGTATATTATATTGCGAGCAAACTTCTAGTTTATTGTTTAAACAGTTGCGTGAAAATATTCAACACTACATATTAAAATGTTTAGAGGTAGAGTATGTAAACAAAAGATATATACAAGAACAACACCACACAGACCGGCTTCCGCTGGAGGTTGCCTTAAAGAGACAATTTTGTCCCCGTCCCAAATGATCCATATTCCTCTACAATGTTTACTTTCATTCAGTTTCAGAAAAAAAAAACACCCCTCCCATCTCAAAACTGTCTGAGCACCTCCTACTAAGTAGTTACATTGCCCAACAGCAATTCTTTATACGATAAAGACATTAGCGTCTTTGCTCTTCCAGACAGTATACCTTCACAAATTTAAGAATATGAAGGTGTGTTTCCCATCTGTACAGCCAATTTGGTATGCAACGGTCCAATTGATATGCCACTTTTGACCAATAGGAGTAACTAACTTATGCTTGACGGTATACTTTAAAATTGGCCTGCTTACATGTCAATCAAAGCACGACAGCCAATCGCAAATTATTGAGGTGTTATACTGCTAGTTGTATATACTTTGTGGTGATGAGAAAGTTTCTTAAGACAATGGGTTTACAACTTGGGTACCAGTACCTCAGGGGGTATCCAAAATATCTCCAAGGGGTACGAGAACATCCTTGCCGAATAAATATTTTTTTTTAATTTCAAAAAATGGAGTGTACTACACTTGATTGGAAAGGTCATACGTCCTACCTTCACCGCAGTCTAGTCCGGGTTCAACATTTAGGGCTGATTTCCAAGTAACAAAGTTACACACCTCAGTTGCAATTAAGTTGTGGCAATTCTGTGCTACATTTGCGAAAAAGTATTTTCTCTGCCTTGGGTTCACATCATGGATTATGTATCTTTTAGGGATACAGTCGTGAAATGGGAATTGAATCCCTTGCTAGACGGTCATCTGCAGGTACGTCGGAACGGGGTGGGGGCTGCAGTCCTCAATAGCTTTCGGTTTGAATATTTATTTGCATTAAAACGCTATAACTTGCCTTAACAATTCTAAAAATTCTAGAGTTAAACTGTCAGCTCTCCAAGCCTCCCCCCCCCCCCCCACGGCCTTAAGAAACCTTCCGACGGCGCTGCGGCTATTTTAAACTTCATGTTCGTACTTCTTTGGAGCTAAACTATTTAGCTCGTGAAAGAAGAAACACATTTCTTCATAACAGTCATTTCGACAAATATCAATTGAAATGGTTTGTTATGACACAAACACAACAGGACCGATTGTGGCAGCTGAATGGGTCAAAATATAGCCTGCGTAAGTGACCTTCTGGTCTTTTTCTACTCGAGTTGGATCCCTTGAGATTTGAAACCCTTAACATCTGCCTGTCCAATCTTCAAATTTTTTTAACCGGAAAGTAGAGTATAACATGTGTGGTCTTTTGTAAATGACAATCGTAATAAAATGAAGAATACTTTCCGGGGAGGCCGGACGAAATGGTTCACAAAATGTCCACAAGAAATAAGTAAGGAAAATATCATTGAAGAGGTAAATTCAACCATTTGAAACAAGTAACGAGTGATGGCCAGTGCGGGATTTAGTTCCACACGGGTCTAAAGGATGAGTTAAGGTAGGGCCTTTAACTTTTACCGTCTAGAATTTCCCCTGGCCCATAGGCGTCCATTTCCACCACTTTCACAAGGGTAAAACGTTTATAAACACATTCTCCAAGAGCGTATTTTGACTGCTGAAAAAGGATAATTTTGGCAAGAAATCATCGTCCTTTACGTTATTTTGAAAAAGCACATGGGCCTCTGACCCCCCCTCCCCCCATCCCTTATACCATTAATGTAAGTTTTGTACGCTGTTGAAAATGATGAAAATGGATCTGACCTAAGGGTAATCGGTCACTGATAATTAGTGTTATACCGATTCTGCCAGTAGCCGATATTACCGATACCGATATTTCAGTTCTCAATATCGGCCGATACCGATCCGATACCGGTATTTGAAAAATGAGCGTGCTGCACACTTCATCATAGGCCACCATGGTACCAACACTAAGTGTCGTGTCATTTTCATGAGGCAAAACATTGGAACTCTCAGTCAAACATACTGAAACAACGTAACAATTTTATGAATTATAGGACGAGAAATATACCGGTTAGGTTGTATCGGTATTTTAAGATGATTTTACGGTACCGATACAGGGCGAAGATGGGTAATATCGGCCGATGCCTATATTATATACCTATAACCGGTCCAACACTACTGGTAATCGTAACATTCAGTTTCCAAACTTTATTATGCTTCAAAATCAACTACTGTGCCGAAAGTTTGCCTTTTGGCAGGTAAATGTGGTCGCACTCCGAAGACTGAGTTTGTTCTTTTTCAAATGTTTTCTTTTTTATTAGTATCTTTTCGGTCACAATCTTTAACGACGTGTCACCTTGGGGTACCGCAAACTCATCTCCTCATCATTCGGCACTGCCAAGGTCAAAAATGTTTCGACACATTTCGGCATCTACAAGAAAACATAATCGTTGGAACTGTTTATCAAAGAAGGATAAATATTAACATATTCTCTTCAATGTCGGTCGTAATTTAATCAACTTTAATCAAGAGGACACGGGTATGACCGAAGGACTCGTAATTGTTTGTAAGGTGAATCAAGTTGGTTCAAAGAAACAGGAAAGCTACCGTCACGAGCCGTTGAAATGTCATTGCAAGTTTGTGGGGAAATAAGATAAGTTCTGACCCATAAACAAAGAATAAAAGAGAACCAGCTCGTAGACGGAGGGGGTAAAGAACGACCCCTACCTAATATGGACAGGTGAAGCAATAAATGCATAAAAATTGACGCTGTTGAGAAAAAGAGGTAAACAGATGGCAGAACATACGCTTAAAGATTTTTTGAGGTGGTTGTCGAAAATCCTTTTCAGAGTGGGAGAGGTCTATCCCACCCGGAAACCAGTACCGTAAATACTCCAAGCCCTATGTAGGCCTATAACTATTCAGGGAACCCTTAGCTCCATGCGTATGTGACTTTTCCAAACTTCTGAACCTCATGAAGATATGAAGGCAAGAAATTTTATCCCAGCCCGATTTTGTCAGCCCGTGCAAAAGCTTTCATCAGATTACCCAAAAGTACACGCACAGAAGTACGCTATCAAATAAGAACTCCAAAACTTTTTAACACAAAATTACATAAAACTACTGTAAAAATTACACATGTCTTGTGCAATAAAGTAAAATTAAACATAAATAATATAAATGTTATTCTTTTTCTGAGCATTTACACAAAACAAAGGCAATTTCTACATTAATTAGGCTATCTGTAAGATTTTACTTAAAAGTTTTGGCGTTCTTATTGTACTTGTTCTGTGAGGGCAGTGACCCTGCGGAGCGGACTCTGTTTGCTTAGCCCCTCTTTAGGGCTTCCCAAACACTTAGTGATATGACCAAACAATATTATGCAGTACAGCCTGCTACGTAGACAATAAGGACAGTGGAGGGTATCCATGAAACAAATGATAATCAAACTGCGAAAAGATTAAAAGGATAAATTAATTGTTCATCTGATAAATTTAATTTTGCAAACTGAAATTTGATTTTACGAACTAGCATATTGTATTGATGTTGACTTTTCAGTCATACTGGAATGGGTAAATGTGTCTACTACCCTCTCGCATGAAGCTGGCAAACCCATCGTACATAAAAACAGTGGCCTACACGATTTCATCATTATTTTTGGTTCATTGACATAGGTCGTAGAACTCTTAAATCCGTCAATTCTCTTATTTTTCTCCAAGGACCCAGAAGCGAAAAGCTCTCATCGGGGACCAATTTGTCCTTACCAGAGGAAATCCCTGGGAAGCGATTAAAACAAAACAAAATTGATAACACTAAATAAACGGAAATACTTCTTGTGACATATTTTGTAACCGAGCCTTGCGAGCTGCTTGGTTAGAACAGGGAGTCGCCAGTCTCTGGCTAGAATTATACGTAAAGCAATCTAACTGTTAAAACCGCTCTACTTTTGAAGAAGCAAAGACGGTTTTATGGTTTGCGTGGATTATCAGAGGGTAGCTGTAAGGGTGTCTGTGAAGTTTCCCTTTCCCCTAATACCAATGAAAATATGCTGTAGCTATTTATATAAATCTGTTCGGTTTTATTTCAAGAAGCAATTCAAGTGGTTTGAGCATATAGGCGTATGAGGGGTAGTCTAGGGTCACATCCCACGCAGAAAGCTCAAAGACCTCCCCCCCCCCCCCATTCCAGGGGAAAATATCGATAATAGAGTTTGTAGCAGTTTGCTTTCAGCTGTTCAGGGCAAAATTTACGTTATGATTGTTAGTCAATCCGTCTAAAAATCCGTGTCATAAAAGCCTGGGGTGTCCGGTGCTGCATAACAACAAACCAAGTTGTACAGACAGCGGGAGGGACGGAGATTTTGTTCCGGTCATTCACTATACAGGCAAAAAATTACCAGGGATTGGAGAGGGTTGGTAGTCTTTTGTGACGGGAGCCAAAGAAAGCCTCTGTGCAGGCTTGTCGAGACCTGAGCGTGGTTGCTCTTAAATCGGTTGACAAAATAACATTTTAAGATATACAATATAGCGTTTATGGTTAAGTCTTGTTCATTCGGTACGCAGGTTAGTTACGATAAATATGATCTGTAATGTCATAACAGGTCTACGAGGAATACAATCTTAGCAGAATTCGAACCAGTCGTTTCGTTTATACTACATACCTCTACAAAGGGGCAATGAATTCGTTTCTAGTGGTACCGATTTAGCCTTAGGCTACACTGGTCAGAGCAGTGAGTCAGGGATTTTTACAGCATATTTATATTGCAGAGTCACACTAGTTTGTAACGGCCAACATCCTCTGATAAAGTTTTAATTTGTCGTTTAATTAACTCTTAATAGAGTTAAACCGGACATTCAAAACTACGGTGGTCTTGAAAGGGCATAAGTCGCCTGCAGAATCGGGAAGTTATCCCTGTTTCAATTAGTGTCATTCTCTTAAGTAAATGACGCACATAGGGTACGTAAAGGTAAGAACACGATAATTCTTGATAATTCTTTACAAATTAGCCTATATCTCCCTGGTTAGACGATTTTATTAATAACAACATCATATTTTAAATGTTTTTTTTTCCACCGTTTTATAAAAGTTTGCTTGAGAAATCATTGCAGAGTATTATTAATACGAAAGAGTAGCCGGCACTGCAGAAGGTCAATTAATCAGTGGGTGCGGACGAAGTTTTTCGTTCAGCTCATTGCTAGCCCGTTTGGTGCAAACCAACGAGACCCACTATGCAGGCTAACGGTCAATCAACAACAAATCAAAGGATTAAAAGTGGTCGTTAAACGTCTTATTGATGACATTCTGCAAGTTCAAAGAACAGTTGACTTCTCCTTACAATCCCTTCGACTGGCAAAATATGAAAGTGCAGAGGAGGTCGGTAGAGCCCTTTGGACAGGAAAAGTGGATGAGGCTTTGAACTAGATTGGATAGGAAATATTAGTCGGGATGTTTGCATGCTTACATTGGAAACTTAGCCTCATTATATCAGAAGTTTATTAATGACCTTGTCAGTTCCAAGAGGAAAATTAAGTGGGTACCGTCACATGCCATGGGAAATTGTAGGGCTAACGAGCCTCGGGCATCTTAGAGAACTAAGACACTGTACTTTTTACCTTTTACCTTAGCAACGTGTTGGTTTACGCAAACACGCAGACACACTGTCTGCAAAGAAATGAAGGAACTGAAAAACGAGACTTGGAAAAGTTGAAGGGGTAATCGTTTAGTCAGACCAAGAAGAAGCTATACCGGTCCAATGCAGTGTAGCAGATCATCGTGTAACAATGGCCTTGACATACATTTTTCTATTCTTTTCTTTATACGCCGGAACCACCCTTTAGTACCGTCATTTTAATCGTATGTTCCTCTGACAGTCACAAGCGTACGGGACCACTTTTTATTGGGGGAGGGGGGAAGGTTAATAAGCACTTTTGCCCAAAACTTTAAGCTCTCTTGTACGGAAGCCGAAAACATCGCGGTGGTGTGAAATCTGACATGCCAGTTTTCCCACCCCTTTCTTCGGTAAATATGGGAAGGAGAAATCAAGATACGATTTCTCCTTACCATTATCCACCGATAATGTGGAGTGGAGGAACCAAAGTTAGTGAGGGGGAATCAAGAAAGAACCATTACACAGTGTCTATTTTCGAACACCCTGTCCATAAATGGACTATGCCCATCGATCCTCAGTCTTTTCAATTTAAGTAACATAGCTAGCTCGCTCGTCGACGATTTCTCCGTACCACGGTGGGATCATCCTACGTTGGTAATAACCAAAGTTATATAACGTCAATCCGTGTCATGCGCGGGCGCGTCCATTTATGGACAGGGTGTTCGAAAATAGACACTGTGTAATGGTCCTTTCTTGAAGTACCCCCTCACTAACTTTGGTTTTTCTCCACTCCACATTATCGGTGGATAATGGTAAGGAGAAATCGTATCTTGATTTCTCCTTCCCACATTTACCGAAGAAAGGGGTGGGGAAATTGGCATGTCAGATTTCACACCACCGCGATGTTCTCGGCTTCCGTACGTTTGCCCCCCAAACATATATTTTGTTCAAAAAAGCAAATTTTCTTGCGGAATGAGGGCTGCAGCCTATGGACAGAGGGTATGAGAGAGGTGACTCACTTGTTAAAAGTGGGTATACGTCTGGTTAGGTCTGCTTAACATATCGTAGATTCAAAAAACATCAATAATACCTTACATTTTTTCGTATTACTATGTAACTTAGAGTACAAAGGAAACAATGCGAAAGCAGGGACTTTGCATATTATTGAATCTAAGATCAGTTCAGAACTTACTGTAACAAACAATTGATATAATCTCTATGCAGGATGGCGCCAGGATTTGCCCGACGGGGGGGAGGAAGCTCCCCTATGGGAGGGGGCAGGAAAGTTGACGAACTGCTGGAAGGATCTTGGCCCAGCATATTTTTGCCCGCCGAAAATTTAGGCCTTTCTTAGAGAAATTATGAGAAAGGTTGGGAGTATTTTGAGAAAAACGTGGGACTTGGTTTCAGGAAATATGAAAGATTTGGGTTTTTATTGAAGTAAATATGCAAATTTTGGGTTTATATTAAAGAATATACCTTCCTTGATAGCAAAATCACCCGGGCCGGACTGTTCGCCGTCGGTGATCACATGCTTTATTGTACAACCCCGCCAAGGGGCAACCTTCCCCGATGGGGTCATGTCCCCTCCCCCCACGTGGCTCTACCCCTGTCAACATGTTATCGTCACGATATTGTTACGCACCGCCACGGTATTGCCGTAACACCGCAATGGTATCGTCATGATATCAACTAGTTCATTAGGTCGACGCCCCGAGCTGAGCCAAAAACATTGACCCCGGACCTCTCTTCGACCCTTTGCTCTTATTTTACAATTTAATGGATTGGTATAGATTCAGTACTAGGAAAGGGAAGTTCACTCTGATACTGATCCAGGTGTTCAGATAGACCTTCCGAAAACTATTACTACTCAGGTAATGACTCCGTCTGAATGGATGCTACAACTCATATACAGCAGTGGGTACAAGTTGATATCGGGTTAATTTTGTGTAGCAAGGGCAGCGATTCTAGGTCCATGCGAGGGGAGGGGGTTAATATGGGTGGTACAGGGAGACGATTCTTCGATAGGGGACTTCGAATTTTTATTCCACCATCAGACCCTGAATGATAAAATCACGCTGTTATACTCCAGGCTTAAAGAAAAGGTTGGATATGGAAGGGTGGGTGAGGCATGATGTAAGAAGTGCTCACTGTGGGGTCCTGTGGGGTAAGGTTAAGGGGCTAACTCTTCGCCACAAAAACGGAGGCCTTTTTGTGTGACCTGCAGAGCTACATAAACCGAAAAAAATTAATCGGTGGTGACAAAAGTTAGCGACATTTTTCATGCAATATTTTGTTTTTATTTAAGGTCATCTCAGAGAGTTTTGAAGAGCATGTGCAAATGCGCCAACTTGTTTAAAGCCTTCCAGTCGACCCATCAAAATTATTGCGCTTTCAGGGTAAATACCTCCCTCGCAACTCCAAGCAGAAAAGTAAACATTCTTTAATGTGACTGAAACTGTTGCCTGTGGTGACCTCCAGGGTAACTAGTGGAGGAACAGGTAGCAACCTCCATCTGGCTCCCTGGCGAAACCAAGTGGATCTATCGAGCTATTTCTGAGAATAATTGCATGTAAGGGTTAGGCCCTTTGGGATCGTCTTCGCTCATTCTAACCCTAGATACGCTAGCTCACCCTAGATACTCCATTGTAGGTGACCTCTTGTCCATAGGTGCAGGAAGAGGGGGCTGGGGGGCTAAATCTTCCAGTCAAAAATGTGGTGGGCGGAAGCATACTTCCGCCCCCTTCAATCAAGGGACGAAACCGCTTACTTTGTTTCCTTTATAAGAAATGCCAAAGACATGCAGTAATTTACCTTAAACTTTGTCATATGTTGCACCAAATTGCATCCAAGGGGCCTCAAATATTCAAAAATTTTCCAAAGGGGAGGGGACACCCCCTCCTCAGGACGATGATCCGAAACAACGTTTAGTCCCACTGTCTCCAACAGCTTGCTACGCCTGTGCTTTTGTCCCACATTTGGGGCCTGTACAATCTTATATACCAGACAAAAATAAAAAAAAAAATCAAAACATCCGTAAGTCTATAACTTTCTGCTGATGTGTAGGTCTATCGCAATTCACTATTAGAGCTTAGCGTGCACAAATATTGCATTAAAGAATGTTATGTAAACCGTTTCACGTGTAATAACATAATTCATTATATCAGAGTTGTTGTGTGCTCTTGTTCACATTACTTCAGTGAGATTACCCTGATGTGGGGCATGGCCGTGCGGAACTGTTTTTCTCAGGGAGGGCGATGATTTTTGCCCGCCTCCAGACCGAATTTAACTGTCCAATTTTTCGACCGACAGAGACAAAATATCTGCCCGATTTAGTCAGGTTTCTGACATTTGGGGCGTATATAGATGGGGGAAGGAGCCAAAAGGAGTTAATGACCCCGAAGCGACACGATACTTAACAAAAAGCCCTAGGACGGCCCTGAAATAATTATGTAAGCAAGGACTGTTTTGTTTGATAAAATCTAACTTATTCTGAAAACGAAACCCTTGATTAAAATATTGCTGAGAAAAGTCCTGTGGGGTAGTTCCTTTTGCAGGCGAAAACCTGAAATAACTCCCAAAAGGAGTAACTACCCCATAGGGACACAAGACTTAAAAAAGAAACCCTCATAACAGCCCTGAAATAGTATCAGCAAGAGTGACTGTCTAAACCATGTTGAACAAAGTTTTTTAAAAGAAAAACAAGTTTAATTTGAATATACTTTTTCAAAATTCCCCTCGACTCTCTGGCGAAGAGCCAAGGGGGGAAACCAAACATTATACCCGAAGGAGTTCTGCCCCCCGAGGGTCCTACGTCCCCAAGGGACAACAAACCTAACTGACCAACCTCTCGACCCTCAGACCTCTACACCTTAATGTGTATTTACGAGGTCGTTCTCGATCATAACACACTGAAGATGCCATTTTGTCATATTTGACAAGTTTAATTTGAATATGTGAAAGTCATTTTAATACACTCGACACTGTCTTGATTCTGTCACCGCTTGACATTGGATTTTTTTTATATATAACTGTACATTAGCTTCAAATATTGTTGATCCTCGTGAAGCGATTTGCTGCTAAAACTCAGGAATACACTGACTGATAAATACCACTTAAAATGTCTTCTTAAGTCCGAATATCTGCTAATATGCGACTTAAAGATACTGGTCAAACCCAAAGGTAACTTAACATTTGACCAACCATGAAGTCCAAAGATTGACAATGTGTGATGATTGGTCGACAGAACTTTGACGTCGTAGTACTGTAGGTGGCAGCCAAAGTGTTTATAGCGACAAGTTCGTCACGCGTGAATACGCTATACCTGTGGTCGATAGGCTTTTGTATGTGTGAACGTGTGCCGTTACAAAAGAGCATATACCGTGTGTTTATAACGTGGTGGATCCCAGGTAAAAATGTCACTGTCCCGTACACAGCGCTTACTGTGACTTTGAAACGGCTTTAAAGCAAATCGAATGACATTTTGGAGACAATTTTCTGTAATCTCTTTAAACCGTTTGGAATTCACTGCTCTTTTTTCAATCTCGTCGATTAGGTAAGATTACAGTTATCATTGGGGACTCTAAAAAGCCCCGGTGTGTAACGCGCGTGAGAGATTAGTCGTACGGGCTCGAAACATATTTGAACAAAAGTTCGACAATCGAAATCACCCAACAACATAATCCTCGGATTTAGGGATTTTTCTACTCGTTCGGAGATGGAAAATTTGCAAGGTCCGCTTTCTTCTTTAGAAGATTATGTCGGGAACGGTATTGCTAGCCAGGCATTAGGAAGTAGCGTGCAAAGTCTCAACAACGGCTACTTATCCATCGGAAATAACGGGATGTGTTCGGCGGATTCGACGGTAGGCGAGGGTAAGAAGATCGTCTCTAGGAGCGGCAGTCTTCACGCAAAATACAATGCAGGTAAACCTTTTTGTGATCTCCGTCTTTTGTCACGTGCAAAGAACTTCTTTCCATATTAGAAAATTACCAAGATTTTGGAGGTTTAAAGAATGTAGGCCGGTATATGTAGCCTACAAAGAAAACTGCAGGATTGTCACAAATCTTTGAGAGAACCTGCATTAAAAAATTCTGTTAAAAAATCCACCGTTGTTACCACATTTCCGTCGTGGGTCCCAGGACTTTTTCATTGTTACAATTATGGCCTGCTCAAACGTCAGTTTCAGGGTGCAATTAAATAATATCTTAAGTGGCAATAAAAAATTGGCCGATTTTTTTACATTTTACCAAAGCGGTGATATACGGAACCCCTTTTACTGTAGGCTACAGTACATTATTCTGACTATGAAAGTCGGTCACGCTATGTTAACTAAACCATGCGTGACCAGTTGTAAAAGTTCGCTAATCCTACCGACGGCGTTTTGTCTTGTTAATTTCTAAAAAAGCAAACTTATAAAGTCATGATGACTTACCCGTTTGGGAATCAGCACATGTCAGCAAATGTCCCCTTACTTTTTCTTCGGTCCTTTTTTTCATCTGTCCTTAGTTGCCATCTTTCAGAGCAGGTAGCTGCCATAAGATGGTAATTTTCTGGTAGGATAATCTATCCCATATTTTTCAATTTCCAGTGGTAAAGACAAAGAGTAAGACTACAAATATGCAATAACTTTTTGCAAAACACTTTATTGCGACAAATATTCACTGTCATTAATTATCTTTACTCAGAACCAATTTCCATGAAAAAGTGGGGTCATGTTGACGAGTTTCAGCTTTATATAAAGAAAAAAGAATTTCCCAAATGTTGCTTACGGGTATCAGATATAAAGCATTCTATTTTTTAAAACCTTGGCAACGCATCAAACAAAAGAAAGATAAAATATGAAAGAAATTTAAAACGGCGAAAATTCAGCCCAATCAAAATGAATTGAAAAGACATGAAAAAATTTTTAAAACCAGTGTGAGTTAAAAATTGAGGTAACATAAAGGTTTTTTTTAATCTACAATGAGTATATTCAATGCGCTGTCTTTGTCTGAAATATTTGCAGAATAGAAAGAAAAAGGGTGACCACACCCCCATTTACTTTGAACGTCTCTATAGCAATTATTTCAATTAAAAGCAAAGTTAATTGCTCTTCTTTTGTCAGAGTGGGGGATCAAAAACAATCCCATATTTTTCACTATTGATTGGAAAGTTCGTATTCATTAATGACGACTTTATTGAGAATGTTTCTATTAACAAGTTTTGTTTATTAATGTTTTGGTGCTATTTAAGGTGGATCAATCCTAAATCACTCTATTAATCTTTACTTAATTACTTGGTATTTCTGTAAGGGGACAGGATTAACTATACCTGATATTTACCCTTATCAAAATAGCATTTAGTTGTCTGTGCTTTTAAGTTAAATTTGGGAGGTTCTAAACAGTTGAGACGTAAATTGTTGTGACTATAAGAGAAAAATCTTAAGTAGAAATTCATCCAGCCAAAAAAATAAATAAATAAAACTGAAAAGTTTTCCATTTCTATTCTTTCTTTAGAAATGTTTTACCCCTACAGAATAGAATTCGCTTGCAAATAATTTCATAATGGGGATGAAAGCAGAGTCTGGCTAAAACGAACAAAACGAAAAATACTCATGTTACGTTGTGTTTTGTCTCAGGTTTTTAATTAAGGTACTATACTAAATTATGGTATAAATATTTTTAACTCAAATGACAGGAAAAGTAGAAATGGAAAGAAACTTTTTTGGTTCAAATATAGCTAAATATCAGTTGAAATTTTTGTAAGATTTCAGGCCTAATCATTAGAAACCAACAGACATGAAAATACGATGATGGATACAGATGAAAGAGAATTTTTCACATGAATGTCTCTTAAACCTATGGGTACAATTTAGGTTCCATATTTAGTATTTTGTACAATTAAATAAACATTCTTTAACAATTGTATCACAAATTTATAAACAAAGCCGCCATGTGCCCTTCAATGAAGCATTGTAGCATAGCGCGCTTATAATCTAGGCTGGTCATTGATTCATATTCGTCCATGTTACTAATCATATGGATTATATTAATCCCTTGGGATTACATCTCCAAAAATAAATAGCTTCTGGCAAGTTCTTTTATCGATAAAACTGCTTGAATTATCCTAAATAAGGAACGCGGCTTAAAACAAGCATTGACTCTTGAATATCAACAAGAAAATATTCCGCTGGTTAGCTATCTTAATTCTTAAATTGATAAGGAACACGATGTAAGTTAACAATTCGAAAAATCAAGAACATTAAAATGTGTGTAAATTAAATTTAGGAATGATTAAAAAACTAAATTTATGAGAAGGAAATACGCAAAAAAGGCATTCTTTGAATGACCAAAATTTACATTCAAGATGAAATTCTAATAAGTATTCTTTAACTTTTCCCTGATTGTGAGAATACCATTGTGGTTATTACGTCATTTTTATATTTGACTTCATATTTTTTGTTGAGTTTTAATCAATATCTTTTTCCGACGAGCTCATTAAATTTCAGATCATGCGTCCCATAAATGGACAAATAAACTAAACTATGAAACATAATTATGATTTTTAGGAATGCTACGAAAATGTCTATATCAAAATACTAAAAAGTGTTAAGGATGTCAAGAGCAAAACAAACATTAATAAAAGGAGGATGTAATATTTTATCTGTTTTATCTACTGTATCTTGACAAAAAAAATTAAACAATTAATTAGTAAACATCATGGGAAAATGAAAGTTGCGATTTTTAATAGGCAGGTCACTTTACACAAGGAACACAACCTCATGTGTCTTTGCCTGAAGCCACCGAATTTCTCTGTACGTGCTTTGCTGTAATAATTACACGAATTCATGTGGTGTAAAATGAGGCTTTTCAATTTGCTAATTTAGATAACAAAAGGTAAAATAATTAATTTTTTTCTTAGGTGAAAGCAAAATGATTTTTCAGGATTGCATGTTTGAGTAGAACAGAAGTTAAGGTTTCGAACGAAATTGAAATGATGACGAGTTTTAACACGTTAAATAGGTAAATCATGGTTGGGTGAAAACGACTGAGTCATCTAACAAAAATTTTTGTAAATCTTGACAAATCTGGCATTTTAATCAATTAACTTGCTTTAATAAGCAATCCTTTGTAGAAATTTTTCTCCTAATGTCTCCTTTCTAAATCATCAACACCATTTCAATAGATTTTAATAAGGACAATGTCATATGGCCATTGACTGTCTTAAAATAGCTAACATGCGTCCACGAAATCCTTCCGGAAATCCACACGAAAATATTGAGACTTTTGCACCAAATTATGTTATTATGACCCGAATAATAAATAATCTCAGCGAATTTAGGACAAAATTACTCACGGATGAATATTTGTTGCTCTGAATTGTTTTGGTGACTTCAGGGTGTGGATTCCACGTGGTTTACTTGTTAAAAGGGATTATTTTGACCTATTTTAACACTGTAAAACGATTGCGGACAAAGTACGCAGATAAATTTATTGAAATGTAGAGGTAGAAATGGTAACGAGGTTAAAGAATTATTAAATATTGAGGAAGATACAAAGGCGTCTTTTAAGATTAAAAGTAATTTTTGCCGCAATATCCAGTTTGAGTCATACTAAACTTTGCGATTATTCATCACCCAGGAGCGCGTGGTAGTAAACGCTAAATTCCAGTGATCTAAAGGTTTCAAATAAGAATCAGAATAATTAAAGGTGATAATAAAACAATGGACTGAATTCCAAGGAATTTTATGAAAAGACTTCAGACGAATTCCCTTTTTTGGAGCTGAAAGCTACTAGGTTTTGTAATATTTTCTTTAACAAGTCTCCTTGAAATCTCAACTTCCACGAAAAAAGAAGAACCGGTGGCCAAATTGCTGGTGACCGTTTAGGCGAGTAATGTACCGTTAGCCCCTTGTTGACCTGTAAATCCCTGGCCTATTTAATCCCTTTATTTTCGGTCACCGTCATGGCAAAAGTATTGTGTTGGGGGCTATTGACTGGGTGCTTCTTCACCGTCCACTGGTTACGCGCATCGATACTTTTTGCGGGTCAAGGATAACCGAAGAAGTCTCCGAACGTTGAAGACGAACCGAAGAAAAGAAAATCAATTTAGAAGCTCACATCAACAAAACAATTATCACAGATGAAGCCAGTTTAGTGACAAAAGATTTTAACTCTCTTTACCCTCAAAAAGTGACAAGTAATCTCCCCTTTTCTCTTTAAGAAATTCTTTTCCTTTGAATAACTGTTCGATGACTCTTGTGTTAATTTGTGCCACGGTCTTTTCATTTTTAAAGCAACAATTATCCTATATGTAAAATGTAAGTCTTATTGTTGTACAAACAATGATGGCACAGTGAAATATTTCAGCTTATACAAAAGAAACTTGTTGAAAAGGAACAAATAGAATTTTGTTTTCGTCTCTGTTATAGTCAAGGATTAATTATCCATCATTGGGGTCGGCTTGCTCTCTGTGAGTAACCATGGAAGTGATTTTTTGATGTCAACCTCTAATCGTCAACCGGCTAATGTTTTTGTTTTTTTATTGCGTCTTAACAAGCGGACCGTTTGACCTTAAGTTGAACTTCTGTTTAGGGGTGACACAGAAGAAGGTTTCTAACAACTCACTTTGAAGCCGTTTTAATTATTAGTTGTTAAAAAGTTTGTCCAAAATAGTTTGCGAAAATACAATGAAACAAACAAAAATTTAAAAAATGAAAGTCTCCATGGAGACGAGACACAAATGCAGCACAAGATTCGAGACAACAACTTGGGTTGTAATAAGCATTTAAACTCCAGACAAATTTTGGTAAAACTTTTACACAATTTGCATAATTACATCAAAGATATTTGACCAATTAGATTTTACTTTCTGCAAAGATGATTTTTACAATGGAAAGAGATTATAAGTGTGGACATCCAAGTTTCGATTTATATACATATATATATATATATATATATATATATATATATATATATATATAAATATATATATATATATATATATATATAATATATATATATAAGTCAAAAGAAGACAAAAATGGATTCATTCATTTCCAACTTTATATATAACACAAATCAGTGAAATACAAAATATTTCGGGCTGTCTCAGCCCTTCCTCAGTTGTGTATATTATATATAATATATATTGTGTGTGTGAAGTTCTGATATCACCGAGCAGTACTGCAACACTTATCAAACCTCAAACCAATTTTTAATTCAATTGCAAAGCCCCCAAATGTATCGCCATGGCTGGCAAAAAATCATCAGCTTATGAGGAGGGGTGTGTAGCCACTCATACGGGAAGACTAATTGCTTTTTCAGGCAAAATATATGACATTTTGGGGTCAACTTGGGGTCTTTATGTGCGTTAAAAGTTCGAGCAGAGTTGCTCAGCCTCCCCTCAGTTGAAAGTAGCTCCGTGCGCATATGAAAATGATAAAACCCTTGGATTAATATATCATTTAGATTATTAGTTTTTACACGAAAAATGAAATTATTGAGATTTTTATTGAAGTTAAAGAAAAACATACATTAGACAATTGAAAACGCGAAACCTCCGTTGCAGTGTTTCTCAACGTCCTATCCAGCTTATAAATTATAAACGCAGAGAGCGACGGTCGATTCGCAGGCCCTACAGCAACAAAAGTCGCCTCAGACAGATGTTGAGGTGGGCGAAAAATGCAAATTATACAACAATACCCTTCTCCATTCTAAATAATTGTCAGAAAACGGTAAAAAGCGGCTGTAGACCCCCTACAATACCCCACAAATTTTAGGGGATATTTCCCCAAAACATTTGAAAAGATCCCCCAAGAAAAATAAAATTTGTACCTCTGTCTCAGCACATTATTTTAAACGAGACAAACTGGGGAGGGGGTTGATGTCCTTTGAAAGAACTTAATTTTCCATAAGATTTTATTGCGGCTAAGATTACGAGAAAGTTTACCATTTTTTGAGTTGTCTATTATATAGGGTGATGTTCAGCTTCTCGTGACCATAGCTAATATCGAGGTGTCACTGTAACCGGCAGTCTGGTATGGTAGTAAAAAATTCGCCAAAGTGGGGGACGACCCCCATCCCCACAACTGAAAAAGTAGGTCGGGATTAGACGATATCCTGTTCTAGTATCACTAACGAATTACCTATTCGAAAGACCTCATTGATGTCTAAGTTCCCATATCCTTTTAACATATAAACCAGAGTTTGTTTTTTGTGTATGTTGTAACAGAGCTGCAGTGCATTCGAAGTATCGTAATTATGAGTTGTGTTTGTATGGTTTTTATGCTTCCATTTATATGGGTATTTTCAAATAGTCTTTAGCTTCCAAAACAGTAGAGTAATTTTACGCTAGATGGTAAATTATTCCGTTCAATTTCGCTTTTACGAATCGAAGGTTGATTTCACTGTCCTCGAAATCATGTAAATTAGCTTTTAAAAGAAACCCTTTTTATTTCATTTTACTGTATCTACGCTCACAAGGTCTGGACGACAGTGGTATGTGTTGAAGTTGATATTGGTGTTGATGTTAATGTTGGTGTTGGTGTTGGTGTTGGTGTTGGTGTTGGTGTTGGTGTTGGTGTTGATGTTAATGTTGATGTTGGTGTTGATGATGGTTCTAAAACCAACTCCCTCCCCCCTAGTTTGTAGAAAATTAATGAAATGTTTGCTCATTGCGAGGAAAATTTGGTCACTTTTTTTTTTAGAAAATGTCAGCTTTTCATGCCGCATTGAAAGATGTGGGTAAGGATTGTGGTTGAATGGATGGATACATCCCGAGGGTAGGGGAGAGGGTGGAGGGCGCAATACTTCTGGGCAAATTGTCGCACATGTGGTCAGCTCCTAGGTTCAAATTCTATCACTGTAACTATATTTTTATAAACATAATGATTATTTTCACCATTCAGTTCTCATAAATCGTCATTTAATTAAAATATTTTATTCAGTGTTATTTTTTTATCAATACTCCATGATATTAATCAAATAAAATTAATCAAATAAAATTAATCAAATAAATCTAGATACCGAAAACAAGGAGATACGGGCTTATACTTGAAATCTGGGTTCTTAAACTACTATTAATTGTAGGCCCCCAGTAAAAAATATTGAAGGCTTCGCAAGAGACGCAATATTTTGTCCATACTTTAACATTCCAAGCTTTAGCTTCGACAATACCATCTACCAATCGCGTGATGGGGGCAACTTGCTTTTTATCCTTATTCTAAACCTGACCCTGTCCTGAACAACACTTTTTTTTAGTATAAATTCTATGGAAAAAAGTCTGAAAATCGTCCTCATTCCTTCCGGGAAAAAAAAAATCAGCTACCGATTAGATCCTTGCGTATTTTTTATAACTTTTCGCAGTCGTGTAAAGCTGCGTCAGGTTGGTGCTGTAACTCGTCGAGACGTGTAATTGACTGTCATCAGTTAAAATGAACCGTCTTGAAAATGGTTTCATGGCCTTCAGATTTACCCCTCTCCGAATCTCCGAATGAAAATTCCCTAACGGAAATATAAAATTGAGACTCGACAAGGTTTGCTTTTCTCAGCTAATAGAGCAGCCTGGTTCCCGGGACACTGATGAAATATCTCATTTTATGGCCAGACTTCGCGCCGGCGGTTCTAGGTATCTCGGACTTAATCATAACGCCTGAATTAAACCAGTTTACTAATCTGGTAATGAAAAGTTACGTAGCCTCGACTCAGATTGATCTTTGACAGGTACGGTAAGTACTTAGAATAAAAATCACTGATTCATTCCAAACATTTGGAAGCTCTTACTTTCTCTTCCTGTCCCAATCTGTGCCCAACAATATCTCTACACTGGCCTTTCGAAAACAGTTGTAAAAACCGCGAATTTTTTTTATGCACTTCACGTGAGAGAGTTTAGTTCTGACACACCTCCATACACCAAAAATGGGAAATTAGTTTCGTTGCTAAGTGATGCGTATCGTCAAGATGGCTGAACTGGTTTTGTTCTTTTGTAAAATACCACAGACATTTAAAATATAGAGGCAGGATCACGTGACAAAAAGTGTCGCGATCATTAGAACGAATTTGGGCCTTCCAAAATGGCCTTCGGAGGGGCAAAAGTACTAGGGTAGGGGTATATTTTTCAGGTTAGATCTACAGTGGAAAGTGTAATTAAGAACCATTATACCCTTAACAGTATTTTATCAATTCACGGAGGAGGGCAGGGCTCTAACAAGGGGATGCTTCCCTTACCCTCTGGGTACCCCCCCCCCCTGTCTAAAATAACTATTACGACAATAGGCCTAGTCTGTACTACCTATTTCTATTACGAAATGTCTTGATGAATCACTCTTACGGTTCCCGCTTTTTCAATCGCACCTTCTACCTTCCATGTCAATGTTTCCAGACTCTCAACTTGGAACGTTTTCCAATTTTTCACAGTAGACTTCAACTGGTTAAACATATCCCTGTAGACCCGATCGTGGAAATCTACCTATCTGTAAATACGGTAACATTTATTATTTTAAGGTGTATTTCAGCGCCTATACGTTGACCTTTGGGCGTATTGGCCGACTTACAATACAACGAGGAAACACCACGGCGGTTGTAACTAGGTCTCGTTTATAAATATTAGACGTGTAGACCACACTAATAGACGTCCCTGAAACTGTCTCTCAATTTTTTTTATCTCCCTTCTCTACTAGATCAAACAAAACTCGGTCGCCTGTATTGTGACTCGAAACCGGTTATATTTATTGTTTGTTGTATTAAACAAATCGATGAAAAAATCTTGCTTTCTATGAGGCATGATTTCTGTATTGCTCATCATTTTTCTGTTTTAGGCAATACACCATACGAAAGAGAAATGACCATAGAATTCTTGTTCAGTATGACATACATCCTCCGAGTATGCAACAGTTTTTAATCTGAGCGGATGACTTCATTTTTGACAAACGCCTAGTGTAGCGACATGTGCGAGTGTACCAAGTTTCTTCTGAAACCGGGGCACCCCTATAACTGCCCCCTGAATACGCGCCCGAATATATCACTGAGTAAATGAGAGAGATGTTGGGTATAATTAAACTTTACTTTCCAGGCGTTTCACTAAAAGGAGAAATGATTGCGTGAATTGAGTCAATTTCGTCTTATGGTGAGGACTTGGAAAATTCTCTCTCATCATTCTCAACTATGACAATATTACATTCAAACTTGTTTGACACATTTTCGTTATTTTAGTCATTCGTTTTAGTAGTGAGGTCGTAATTTCTTGAATCCCAGTGGGCACAAAGGATTAAGGTTGGAGTGGAAGAGGGTGGAGGGTGGGGCCTAGCCTGTCAAAAGCCCCACCTGAATACATGAACCTAGTGAAACCTTTACCTTTTTCAAGAGGGCCCCTTCTTTATTCAATTTTAAGTACCTTAATATAACCTAGTTACTGCAGACATTTACTTTTTTGCATTCAGGCCCGTGGCCGGGGGAAAGGGCAAGGGCGGCACCCCCTTAAAATATTCGCCCCTTGAAAATTTTTGAGAACATTACTTTTTCCGTTATACGTCTTAAAATGTCTCCTCCTAAAAATGTTTCCTCTTCTGGAGGCTATCTCCCTCCCCTTTCAGTACCTTGTCTGGCTTCGAGCCTGTGTGGATTAGGGTATCACTTGAGGATCTAGAGAAAATACTTATGTTCAGAGGTACACCTATATAGAGTGATCCTCCATGCAAAAGCTTTCCCTTCCTAAAACCTACGGACCCGGGAATCGGTCAAGGTTGATGGCATGCAATGCCATCGTCAATTTTAGTCCTCTGCCTCGATTCACCGGAATTCTGTGGAGGCCATTGAATGGTTTCTTGCGGTAGCCGAATACCGACTTGTCGTTCGGTGACCGAATACCGACTTCTGTCGATGATACTCAATAAAAGGATATGATACGCCCGAATGAAATAAAAATTATAAAATTAAATGATGCAGGTAAAGATATAGGATTTTAATCTTCGTTCTACACGACTGCCATTGTCTCGTGAGTAGACCACGAATGGGGTCAAAATAGCACACGACATCCGCACCTGGCCCGCGAACCGTGACCCAAATACTGTGATGAGAGGTGCAGTCCTACCAACACAACGTGCACAGGTTATGGCTTGTCACTAGACTACGGGAGGAAACCAACGTTTCGAAGTAGAACAATGTCAACACAGGGAATGGATGGAAAAGAACCTTGCGTCCTTTGTACTTACCGATAGTTTTTCTCTTTTAAACTTTTCAGACTTATTTTTTACGATGGAAAGATCTTCATAACGATCATGATATTATGGGACACGTTATGTTTACGCTACGTTACGTTGTTTTATAGCGAAATATGTTAAGGTAGAAGTAATTGTTAACAAGCCTTGCAGGGAGATTTTTATGACCGTAAAGGTGCGAACCAAAATCGAAAGCTGCTGGGTTTTGCGGGCGGGACGCCGAATTTTTTTTCCAAGGGCAAATAGGGGCAATTTTATTTCAATGAAAATTTAGAAAATCGCCCCATTCGTTTCGCGATAACAAATTTCGCGTCCCGCCCGCAAATCGCAGCAGATTTCGGTTTTGGTGTGAACGCACCTAAGTGTCACAAATACGAAGGAGACATGGGGGGCGGGTATTTTCTGCGTCACACTTTACCCCTAAACCCGTACTGAATTAAATTTAAGTAACCATGAACACTAGCCTAAGTTTTGCAGTTTAAAGTGAAAACTAAAATTTAAAACTCCTTTGTGAGGAGGGGGTGGGGGCATGGGGTAATGGCCCATTTTCTATCCAGCTAGAACATGTAACCCAAGTCCGTAGGCATAGTGACTATAAGAATATTTTCCAAATTCCATACAGAGTTTTCATCGGAGCATAACTAATATCACGTGATAACCCAAGCGTTACAACTAATGGGCCCTTGAGTTTTAAGCAAAGGTAGGGGTCCCAAGGTAGCGGTCCCAGCATAATATTTTCATAATAAGGGATATGTTCTCCTCCATCTGGGTAACAGAAACGGATGTTTCGTTTTGTGTGTTAGGTCAGTCAAAATGTTTTTAAGGTAAGGGGAGGGGGATACTTTCGAGATAAGGTATTCTTTGCCTCTGTTATGATGATCGTTTCTAGTAAAAAAGCCGAACTACATTAATGATTTTTGTGCCATATTTGTTGAGATTTGGGTATCTGTTTCACACAAGGCAAAGAGTGATTTTTTGTACCTTTTTCTGGGTTTTGGGACAACATCATGAGATACCGAACAATTATGAATCGCCAAAGCATACAAGTTGAGGTACAATGAAGCAAATATGTATGCTTGCAAAAGACTTCTAGAAACTCTGCCTTTATGTTCTGCAAGGTTTTACTTTAATGCATGTATACTGTGCTAAAATGATTCTGAATGACATGTGGGTGTGTGCGTGCGTCGGTGGGTGCATGCGTGTGTGAAGTGTACTGACCAGAGCCCCGGATGAAACATCAACTTACCGTGCGACCGATCTTTTACAAAGGTCATCGGAGAGTAGCTCCACGGGTTACCTCATCGGACACCAACCCCCCCCCCCCCAAAAAAAAAAAAAAGAAAAAACGGCAATTGTTTTTGCCTTGTTCAGTTATAAAGGCAAATGAAAAATTCCCGTCAGGTCTATAGTCATTTCTCCATTTAAAGTCACTCCAGTCAAAAACGTATAATAGGTCACAGTTTTAAAGGGGATGATGACCTCAGTAGAGGTCATACGTCTTGAAAAAGGCAATGACTTTTTTGAAACCGACGAAACAAAATGAAATAATGCTCTTAGGTCCATAAGTAAGTCTTCAAGCTTCGATTCAAGTCACTTTTATTTTAACTCGACTATTAGGTCGCTTAGTGGAGGTCGTGACCTCACCATGTTGCATGTCGTAAGCAAACGCCACGTGACAGCTGGGCAAATGATGATTTTTCTTATTTAGAAAAAAAATTTCAAATGTAATTAGTCAGAAGAAAGTGACTAATGAGGAGTGTGTTTATTGGTTGGGTTTCTACAGTGACGTAATCTATGCTGGTTAATTGAGTCATCTTTCGCATCTCAATCGCAACTTATTTCTTTTCCTGTGGTGATGACGTCACGTTCGGGTGTGACGTAACAAGACCAATAATTGAAAAAGAAAACATGAAAAAGGAAAAGTTTACTCAAGGCTGAACAGTGACTTTCTTAATTATAAATGACTCTTATTTTTAAATCATCATAAGAAAATGGCGTTATGCTTAAGTTCTTTTGTAACAACTACCTTGTCTCCAGAAACCAATGACTGCCAGGGAAGGTCGAGAAATATGGGACTCATAAGAGGGCAGTTAGTTTCCATATTGTCAGCCGTTTCGTCCCAATAGGTACGGTATAGTTAGCATTTGGTTCCTCACAGGAACTGAGTTGGTCTCCGACAGTGGACATCATCATGTCCCCACTAATCTGTAAGTCAACTTACAGTGTATATGAAAATCTGTCATGGCGATTAGCCGTGAATGCCATAAGAGGCGGTACCTGACTATCAGTGTAAAATACCCTGCCCAGCCACACTCTCTATGGTGGCATCAGGGCATATTTTTCGTCACTGTAGAATTAATTATTTACACAAATGACTTTTATGTATAGAACTGCAATCATTTACTCGTTAAGTTTACCTGTCAATAAAGTCACCACCATCAGGGCCAGATTTACAAATGCAGGGCCGTGGGCACGAACCTATGTCAGGGCCATTGAACACTCACTGGGCTCTACCAAAAAATGGTATGAAAGATATACACCTAGACCTACCTCTTCAAGTAAGCCCAGGTAGGCCTAGGAATACAGATACCACGTCTTCCAATGTACTAAACCCAAATGTATGATAGCCTATACTGTGGGGCCCCTCTGTGTGGGGCCCTTTGGATTTAAGCAAGACATTGTCTCCCAATAGCCCTAAAAGGAAATAATAACCTAGTTTTTTTGTGATCCCCATTGTGTGGGGCCCCTAGGCACGTACCCCGATGGCCCATGCTTCAATCTGGGCCTGTCCACCATCTCTCGACCCCACCACCCGACCACCCCACCCCAACCACCTTCATGTTCATTAAATCCCCATTTTGTTAGGGAGCAAAAATTTGTAGGAAAGCATGCACACACACTCTTAAAACAATTTGCGACCCCCGATTGATGATTTCCCGCGCCTTAAAGAACTATATTTACTCGCAAGTCAGAATCTACTACTGAAGAATATATTGAGCAATAATGTGACCTTTCACCGATTTGCAACAGCCTAATTATAAATCTGCAAGTGGACGGTGGATAGATACGATTATTCTTTGATATTATTGATGACTATCTTTGTAAGGAGACTAATTGTGGTCATCTAGTTCAGGTATATTGACCTAAGGGTTTTCCTTGATGGAGAAGTTGACCTAAATATCTCGGTTAAAAGTATCCGGTGCCGACCCAATTAAACAAAGATGCATTGCCACCGCGCAAGTAAGCGAGAGAGGAATAGGAAAAAACTTCGAAGGCGAGTTGCTTGGAAGACTTTCATCTCCTGTTTTTGGAACAAATACTTTGTTAGCTTTAGTTTTGATTGTCTGCATGTCTAGATGACTTAAAATTGTCTTATGATTCATTCAAGAAGATTTGTCATCTCGGATGGGCTGAATGCCTTCGTTTGAAAACAAGTCCTGTCGAGTAAATATAATTTTCCGTCCCCTTCACAAAAGCTGCTTAAAGTTGTTCAAATGTTTTACCCCCTCCCTCCCTCCTTCTCCCTTGCCCAGTCTTGGCTGTAGTGTTACTCACCGTAGCCAGCATAGCTGGTTGTACGGTGTCTCCCTAAATCAGTAGGATACCTTAGTTTAGTTTGTGAGGTCGGAAATGAGTGAACAAAGTACTCCACTCCTCGCGTTAAATTTCGTCGAAGGTACCACTAGTCTACTTGAAGATTTAAAAAAGTCTAATAACGTATCACAATTGAGTCACGAGGGAACTTGCCAAATTCGTGGGACCAATTTTTGACTCAAACTGGGTCACTTTGAAGTAAAGTTTAGTTAGGTTGACTCATAAGTAGGGTCATTATTTGGCTGAAAAAGTCGAATTAATTCCCTTGTGACCCTTTTTGGGATCAAATTATCCAGTGGTTTTTAGAGGGTACCTCACCTTTTTAAATGATAGCAAAGAGAGATAACATTGTATCCTTGAGTAAATATACTAGGACAAATATTTATCTGTGGTAAAGGATTTCATCCAATGATTAGTAAAACTAACTAATAATTCCCCTCCGGAGACGACTCTGTTGAACCCCTCTTTTAGGTTTCCCATACCAACTGATGAAGGAGTACGCCACACTGCTTACCATTCTGGCAAGCTATTCTTCGAGGTATACCGCCGTGAAAATAAGTTTTACAAAGGTTGATCACTATTGTGTCAATTGTTATAAAAGATCGTTAATCGAAATACGAAATACATAGTATTGATATATACATTTCTTCGTACCGTCTTTGGTGCTCCAAGTTGGCAGTTTTGCCATGAAATAGTTGAACGAAGACCAGGGTTTCTTCATGCAGACTTTTATCGTTACTTTAACCAGGGGTGCGGCTTAAACAAATAGTGCACTGAAAATAGGGCGGTGCTTTTATTAACTTGAGTGTTTTTTGTGCATTTAACGTATATAGACTGGTAGATTCAGATTCAAAAAATCAAACGAAATGATAAAGAAATAATGTAAGAGTAATGGGAACCTAAAATTGACACTATTAACAGAGTGATTGAATAACAGATTATACCTGATTTTGAGACCTTCCTGAATTTCTGATATTAACTATAAACCGCTTTGATTTCATTATTGAGGACGAAACTTCGTATAATTACATGAATCATTCGAATAAAAGTTCTTTTTTTAAGTACTGTAGATTGAAAGGCTTCTTTGTCACAAACGAACTTTAAGCGAACTCTCCAACTAGGAAGTCAGAAAACAGGGAATGATAACAGTGTTTAAAAATACAGTGGCTTTATCTTATTCGACACGCCGGATTGAAATCGCGCGGATGCGTAGTCAGGTTGGCGAACCGAGCAGGTGAGATGGATGTTCGAGCGGTTAAAATAATATACCCCTGCACCCTGTTTCACAGGAATGAATCACATCCTGGCTACTGTGTGGGCGTGGCAAAACTATGACATCACTGACCAACTTTCAGTTTCTATAGTAATCACACATGTCAAAAAGTCAGCTAATTTTGAGCTTGACCTTCTCAAAACTTTCCACTTTTTTATTTGATACGTCTCGAAATAATGATCATTACCACAGCTAAGACTCGCATTTAACGATTACCCACTTACCGGCGGTGAGTGAATATTTCTTGGGATAGGTAGAGTTGCTGAGACCGGTAAGTCCTTGGCTAAGTGAAAAACACATGGTTTGACGCGCACAGTGATGCCCAGTTGTGTCCAAATACTTTTTAAACTGATCAAAAAGGAATTAAATGAAAATTGAAAAGATTGCCTAACACAGGAGTCAATGCCATTACATTATGAAGTTACGAGATGATTGCGAGTATGCAATTAGTAAGGGAGTTGCCACTAGAGGCAGCTCTCTGCTCAGAACAGTAAACTTTTCACATTCTGTCAACTTTAAGTTCAAACGTAATCTTTGCTCTTGGGAGAATGCACTTAAAATGGGTACAGCTGGAAATGAATACTGTGGGTGACTTTAACAATGGGTAAACGAAGAAGGGGTAGTGGGGTACATGGGTGGGTTAATTATACAATAAAAGGGAAATGTGAGGCTCGACTACGGCCAAGTATCAGATAATCGGCGATTGTTTCCTACTTTGGTCAGGCATCGAAAAGCAGAATCAGGCCGGTAGCCAGACAAGGCACTGCAGAGGGTGGTGGAGGGGTAGGGGCGGGAGGAGCAGGGGCAGTGGGCAGGAGTGGGCAGGGGAGAGTGGGAGGGAGGAGAGATACATTCGAAGGGACGCTTAATTTTTAGGGGTTCAATATATCAAGGTGTGTTACAGTTATAGCAATTTGTTCTTACGAATATTTTAGCCTGGGACGACGATTTGTAGGGTCGGGCCACCCCTGTCCCCTGCTTCCTTCCCGACGTCAGACAAGAGCAGAACATAACGAAGGAAGCCTAAGTTCTTTCAGTTTGTTTAAAACAATGGAAATCAGCTCATGCAATTTGTAAAAGGGTGAGGACGAGGTCTTTCGTTTGCAACACCAGACCTCATCCCTTTTCTTTCTGACATGTGTCGTTAAAAAAAAAACTTTGTGGCTGTCATGTAATACTCAACTAAATTTTAAAAAACATTCTAAAGAATTCTAAAGAAAAGAAAAGTTATTAGCGTTCCTTCAATTTGTAACGACTCTTTCGTAGAATTTCAGAATTTCTATACAAATTTCTGTAGAATCTGTGTGTAATCTTTAATAAAGAATATCGATAAAGGCTCTTAAGCACTGCTGTAATTTGTATAGAATATGAGTTTTTCTATATAGAAAGTGTACAGATCATATTCCCGCATTGAACTGTACAGAAGTTACAGAGAAACTAGAATTTTTTGATATTCTTAAGATGCTCTTATTAGAGATACTTTTGAGATTCTACAGAAATGTTTATAGAAATTCTTTTGAAGTTTATATATAATCTTTTAAAAAGGGCGACAGATTTCTACAAATATCACTTAAAAACTCTAAATTAGGTTTTAAAAATTCTAAGGATTTTTGCTACAGGTTTCTAAAAACGTTTTTTTTTTCGTAAGACAACAATGGCCTCTTTTCGATACAAGCACTACAACTTACCTCTCACACATTTCAAATAATTTTTATTAATTCGTACGTACGTTCGTGGGTTCGTTCGTTCGTGGATTGATTTAATCTTTTCTTTTTATCCACAGAAAAAGATAACGCCGCCAATAACAATGATACGAAGGGCAGCAGCGACGGCTCCGAGACACATGACGGGAAGAAGAGGCGTGTAAGGCGACAGAGAACTCATTTTACCAGTCAACAGTTACAGGAACTGGAAGCTAGCTTTGCCAGAAATAGGTACCCTGACATGGCAACCAGGGAAGAAATCGCGGCTTGGTGCAATCTTTCAGAACCCAGAGTTAGGGTAAGGCATCCTTCAGTCTTTCAAGAATTTCGAAATATTCGTACACTTCTTCCCAGTTTTCTGTAAAGACACTTCATTCCCAATGCAACATAGCATTTTGGGACGTGTCTTGACGTGACGTGTCATACTGAAAAGACGTTATAACAAATAAGTTCAGATAAGTCTTGCAATAAATTCTCAAACTGATCATGGTAGGGACAGTAGTTGCAACTTGATAATGGTGAGAAATTATTTCTTCCTTGGAAAACCTTTTAGAGGTCACTGAGAGCAATTTACATTTCTATAATAAACATTTGGAACGGGTTTTGAGTCTAAGAGAGTTTATTTTATTTGGGGGGGGGGGGGGTATGAAACTGACAGAATTTGGAGGGGCAAAAGGTAACTATGATATTCGACCAATATTTTGCTTTTCTGGGGGTGGGGTGGGGCGTGGGATGGGAGAGTATGACTGTTGCTTGAAAATCCAACCCGTACCCACTTTACACAACGCTGTACCAATTGCCAACCGTGCGAAGCTTTGCAGTATTCGTGAGGTAGTCCCAACGATCCTTTTCGGCAAGCAGGGTGGAACTTGACATCGCATAATAATTGTTCATGAATAGGCCCATTACATCATTAAGGGCGAGAAACGTCCACGCGAAAAGAATTGAAAGGAGTTAATTAACTTCGATATATTCCCGATTCTTATATGCAACACACGAAGGAACGAAATAGGTAACCAACAAGGAAATGATTAGCAAAAACATCAATAAAGATAACTAATCAGGGACATGCTAAGAACATGTACTGCAAAATGCTTCCAAGACAAAACATTTAAACATCTGGATTTCGTAGAGGAACACCTCCATCTTACCACTTTGCCGTATCAATAAGTATCACACGTAAACACGTAGGACTGGGGGAACTACTCTTCCAGCGCCTGGGGCGGCTCAGAATGCTCGTGTTTCTTCGGCTAACGAAGGGATATGTCGTCACCCTTCATAGCACGGCCAAGTTTCGAAATCACCTTTGGGAAAGTGCAAAGGCACAGAAATACTTCGACGATTATTAAGGAAAGGAGAGCGAGGGGATGACAGCATTAGAGTGACTGCTACCGGGCATTCGACTTGTCTAAGTCGTTTTGATTTCCAGATCAGAATGAGAGTAGCACTTTCTCCATATCCCCAAGGGTAGGAACACTTTGGAATAAATGAACACTTAGCGGTAAAATAGATTGGGAGAGGTGTGTCAACATGCATGTGAGTCCGCAATCAGTACTGCGTTTTGAAACCCGGTCACATCAACGGTAGGTGAAGTATTTTTTACTTAATGTGACGAGATAGGGGTGGTTAATGGGAGGGTAGCTGATGACAGTGTAATAGTAAAATTTGTCAAACTTCCACAATCTGACATTATAAGAAGCCATAACGTCACGGATTCTTCTGTTAACGCACAGTATAATTCGGAAAATCTGTATAATCTTGAATTTCGAATATCTCGAAAACCTGTGACGAAGATTTTTCTTTTTTGTTTGCTAGAAGTTACTTACCGCCTTAAATGACTCTAACCGTCTAATCGCCAGTTGTCACCAGAAAACAAGATAAAATTGGATCTCTCTCTCATGAACGTTCATCATGGGGAGGGGTGCAGGATAACATTCCCC
Organism: Holothuria leucospilota; assembly: GCA_029531755.1. NCBI lineage: Eukaryota > Metazoa > Echinodermata > Holothuroidea > Aspidochirotida > Holothuriidae > Holothuria > Holothuria leucospilota. The sequence continues at coordinate 24,515,994 of CM055980.1, forward strand.
CACTTTGTGATGTTTGAGGGTGGAATCCACATATACTCTTACAGTGTCTTTTATGTTCCATCATTAATGCCCCGGTCACCCCCTCCCACAACTTATCTTTTTGGATTGACCCCACTGCTAAGCTACGTCTCCTTTAAATTTATTGAATTAATGCCAGAATTAAGTGAGAGTAAATGTGGCTTTAAATACTTCTCCTCCCCACGAGCAGCCAAGAATTAATTTTGGAGTCCGAAGAGGAATGAGTTGGAAAGGTTGAGGATAGAGGAAGGGTAGAGGAGGGGGGTCGTTACTCGTTCTACTTGTGTCATGCTAAGAGCATGAAAAATGTTCCTCTCATAGGAAATTTTCAAGAACAAAAATTGCCTTACTCCACCTTTATTTATCGCACTCAAGGTAAATATCTTTTCCTCTGGAAGCTACCCCCTCCTTCAACACTCTGTCGACATATGGTCCTGTTTGGAGTCACTCGAAAATCCCCTGTAGAAATCGATACGAAGTCAAGTAAAATTTCTTGAACAAGTCCTATAAAGTGATAGTTATATCAATTATATGTTAATGCTGTTGACACCCTATCCCCAGCTCATAACACCTCGTTAAAGGGAAATTCTGTAATACTCCAAATCGTTTTAATTAGCAGCTGTCACCGAAACATCTTAAACTAGATTCTAATTTAACTTAACGATTTAATATGAAATAAAAGTTTATGAGGAAGGAAGGAGGTGGTGGTGGTGGTGGTGGGGGGGGGGGGTTAAAATATATTTACGTTATCACGTATTGTACCGTGGAAGACTGCTGCCGGTTTACGTGACTTGATTTTAGTGAAAAGTTGTAAGTTCTTACTTTCAAATAAAAGTTTCCTCTATAAGGGTAATCGGATTTTCTGCGAAAACCTAAAATTGAAAGAGAGGCTTGACAATAGAAAGCTTAACTAAAGACAATCCTTTGCGAACAAATTAGAAGATCAATGTGTAAAAGTTTCTCTTCAAAATATTGGTAGCTACCTCCCTATCAAGAATCACAGAGAAAGGTGTTGTGATAATGGAAGCCAAGGAATTTGTAGAGGTAAAAAAAGAAGACATTTTGACAAAAGAATAAAAGGAGGTCTTGAAGATAAGCATAAAATAAGAGTTATCCAGGAGGGCAAGAAATCCTTTGCTGGTATTAGCATATTTTGCTCAAGTATTGTCTTGAAATACCTCAAAATCCAGACACATTGACTTAATGGCAAAGATTAAGGCATTGAGATTGGCAAGATTGACAAAGATATTTGAAATGTAATCCATTGAAAAACTTGTGCAATTAACACTAATGTGTACATTCCGATGAGAGTCGCGTTGCGTTCCCTTTTGAGAAAGTGCGGTTGATAATTTGGAGATTGTTTTTCAATCCTCTAGCTCCAACATTATGTGAAATTTCCTTGTGTGAACAATAGACCTTCCTTGTGAAAACTTCCTTGTAAACAATAGAACTTCTTCATATGACGTCACAGAACAGAAAATGCGCCCTCCAATGGAGGCAAGTGAGTCATTGCAACTTACACCAACCAGGGAGTTGCAACAGAACAAATGCAGACAGGTGGTTTGTGTGCCGGTCGGATACGCGCCTAAGTCTACTACACGCGCATGAGAAATCTACGTCGCGCGTGCAGTGTGCCGCATTGCTTGCCTCCAAACTGACGTCGCGTGACGTCAACGCATAAGGTCTTTTGATCTGAAACTATTTCAAGTAGTGGTTCCCAACGTGGAGCGACACTGCATCTTATAGCCGTTAGATATTATGGGGAGGGGGTGGTGGAAAGAGAGGCATCCGGTGAATAAGATTCACGCATCATAGAGAAGGGAGTGGCTGAGGCTTTCACAGGAAAACTTTTACCTACCGGTATGAAATATTGAATATCAGACTTACATGATTGTAATATAAATAGTTTATGGTTTCAAATGTAGAGTAAATGGGTTTAAGTAATGTTAAAGAAAGAGAGGGGAACTTGGATTTTTTCTCTTGGAGTTAAATGCCAGAAAAACTTTTACCTACCGGTATGAAATATTGAATATCAGACTTACATGATTGTAATATCAATAGTTTATGGTTTCAAATGTAGAGTAAATGGGTTTAAGTAATGCTAAAGAAAGAGAGGGGAACTGCGATTTTTTTTCTCTCGGAGTTAAATGCCAGAAAAGCAGAGAATAAAACGTGAGGATAGATTGCTTTAATGAAAGACTTGTGAGAAACACTTTTAACCTCATTGTTGTTAAAAATGCCAAAAAACCACTAAGAAACAGGGTATGAAGAGAATCAAACATTTAATCCTTTTTCCACCCCCAAGAGGTGAATCTGTAATGTTTTCTTGATTAGCAGTTTAGCATATGAGACTTGCGTCACTAGCAAAATTATGCAAATCAGTTCCAAGAAGAACCCAGTTTTCGTTTATAAGAACAAAGGAGGAAGTTACACGACCCCTTCCCCTCGTAAACTCCCCACCCTAACTTTTAACAGTCTCAAAATCTACAAATTATTGCTGCATTCACCTACTTTTTCATAATTTAATTTTTTTAGGTAGGCTAATCAATCATTTCCCCTCCCTCACAATTAATCCGGAATTCCCCCCGACATAAGTGACCTTTTTGCAATATACGAAACGTTGGTCTTTTCATATCTATTGAATACGTTTCACATGCCTTTATTGAACCAGGGAGTTGCAACTCCCTGATTGAACATACCTTGCGCATGCTGCAGGTTAATTAAAAGAAGTTCGTTTCCACCACATTTGACCTGCAATATCGTTATAAATATTTTACGTGTTTTCTCGACGTACGTTTTGTAACGATTACTACACAAAAGCAAGTCACAAAGATACGTGGTGAACACCTAACAATGTCTACGCTAAGTGTCAATGAATAGCCTTACCTTACACAATTTATGTGACAGCAAAACATATTTAATTACGAGCAAATAGAGTGAAGTAAAAGGTGCGTATAATCTCTCGGTTTTTTAGCGCCCAATTAGTAACCTGTCCGTTTAGAGCGGTACACTTGTGCCATCACTTATGAGCTAAATCTGTTTAATAGCAATTAAAAATTCATACTTTCAAAGTGCAAAAGGATAAAGCATTTTATATAGATGGTTCTATTTTAAAACAAAGAGCCCACCGTTTCCTCCTAAAGGGTCGAGATACCGAGCGTCATAGCTAGCACCCTGGGGCTATGTGTCCCGAATTTTGGCAATCAAACGACTTCCTACAATGGGGAGCAAGAGCTATCCGTCAACGGGTGCTCTCGGCTGTTCAAGCCGGCTCTTCACGCTAAAGTGCAACACCAGAAAGAAAATATAGTTAGTTCATTTATGGTCGTAATCGAAAAAAAGTTTCATACGTCTTAAGGTTAACATGAAAATTCTCAATTTTTTGATGCCTGAGGCGGTGACTGGGTGGTGGAAAGTAGGCTACCCTGATGATTTTCTCGTGGAAAGTAGAAAATGGAATCTGTTTGAGGACAAAGCAAGGACCACCACGGGTATAAGCCTACTCCATACTAGACGGGTAACCAATTGCAAGTTGAAATTGTGTTGAGCGACTTTTCAGTGCTCTATAAAACTGTCACATATGTATCTTATCTATTTTTTACAAATACTCTTTAATTTTGGATGACAAATCTCGTGAAACTGGGACATTTTGAAATGGAGTTTATACTTATTTTATCAAAAAGGCCGTGTATGGTTATGTCTTGTTATACGGTGATCAGATCAACGGTAAATTGATCGAAATGATTTATGATGCCATAAAGGGTCAAGTACCAATAGGCTACAATCGTAGTAGAATTCGAAGCCAGTCGTTTCGTTATTACTACGCCAAGTTATCATACAGAAATAAAGTCGAAGGCCAGAGATCAGACGTTGTAAAATGCAGAAAGCACAAAAGCTATTTGTTTCTCTTGTTACTGTTGTCCTGTGTCCAGTAGATCTTATCCGAAAGTTGGGTGCAAAACAAAAAAAGATTAACCTACAATTTTGGGTATTATCTGTTGTTACCCATCTTAGAATTCCTTTTAAAGAAATTTTGAGCATAAGTTAAGAGACTTAACACCACAATGTTAGCATTTAGAAAAGAATTAGCCTATGTCTGGAATGACAACCGCATATTCACCACGAATCGACCTGCAACTCAGAGCTATAATTAAACGTGTTTTGTTGTGAGTCTACTCTAAATGTATGACTTTAAGTGAGGTTTTGTTTAAGAGTGAAGGGAGGTCTTTATGATTAACTCAAGTGGATAGCGCCCTCAACTAATTTGATAAGGGAGGGTTGAAATACTAGAGTTGTCGCCCCTCATTACTAGTCACTTTGTTCTTTGGTAACGGAAGTTACTCTGTAGGGTGGTGGGGAGGTGGTGGGGCTCTGCCTTTGGGTTGTCGGTCATCCCAAGTACGGACTTTTATACGTTTCGGTATCAGAAGTTGTAAAGGAGGTAGAAAAACTACTCCTTTCAGAACAACTGGATGCACTGAGGTATTTGTGTTTTGTCTGCTCGATCACCAATGTTGTATGTTCTATGGGATGCCGTATGTCCTTTTAATATTCTTGTGGGCGTACCAAATATGGTTAACTTGCGTTATCCTTTGAACTATTAAAAATCCAAAAATCGAAATTGATTTCAATTATAAATTAAAAGCATGTCGACAAAACTACGACTGACTCCAAGATGAAGGTTAACATGGTATTCAAAATTGGAGTTTTGGATCGGGTTGCTTCTGACTTGATGTGGAAGGAAAAAATAGGTTTAACTGAGTAGTTCAGCTCGGTAACAAAACTATTAATATCTTAACCTAAATACGTACATACAACTCTGTCGTTCACTAAATTTCTACAGATTTCTCTTTTCGAGTTTGATCGAACTTCCCTATTGCCAACAAGGAAGCAGAACTTTCAAAATTGGTTTAGAGCCTCTGCTCAAGCATACACCTATACCACACACAAACACTGCTTCCTATATGCCAGAATTAGTTTGGTCGTTGCCATACCAACAGGAATGCGTGGAAGATGTGAAAATTATCTTTGCGCTGCACCAAGTCACTAGCCACAGAACCTTAATTTTAACATCTACGGACAAACGGCGCGTTACATCAAGAACACACCGTCTGTTTTTATATCTCAGACGAATCCCTCCGAAACTAGGCCAAATGTACGACTTTCATTACTTAATGGCGGTGTATTTGGGTATAAAACTGGGGCAAGCATTCAACAGCTAGGTAAACGGAGGTGCCAAAAATTTGTTTTCAAAACAACGCATCTGCCATAGTTCCAGAGCCGTCAACATTCTTCGAAAGTTCATCCTCTCCATTCACCGCCGTCTTTCGTCGCCTCGTGTCTCGCGGACGAGGTACACATAGTCTGCACTTTGGGGCTACAGCGGTGGGTAAACCCGCTTTGTAGGGGGCGAGATAAAGCAGCTCCATGTCAACGGATCTACCAGGGAGTTTTCTTACCGTCGAAGATGTACCTTTTATCAACATCATCGCTTGGTGTCGATTGCCGAAATAGTCAACTTATTCCCCCTGACCTGATTTTGGGGGGTACAGATGCAGTTCAACTTGATTTTGGAAGGAGCACTTTACCTGTTATTATAGGTGACATCATTGCACGCTCGAACTAGTTTCAAACAATACAATTAACATTTTTGAACAACTGAAGACTGACGTGTGTGATGTCATATGACGTCATTTTCCACTCTGTGGGTCCTCGTTCACGTGACAGACCTGCAGTTTACAAAATCATTAACTTCTTGTACAACTCTAAGGTTATATCACGTAGACACACTTTACATGTTTTTGATACATTAAATAACAAGGCCATTCTATATTGATAAAAATCCTTCCTTCTCTTAAAACAAAACAATTACTTAGTTTCATTGGCCTTTTCTTTGCCCATCCTGTTCCTTGCCCTGTCACCGCCCGGATCGGACGAATACTAACTGCGACCTCCGGGAGACACTAGCCACAGAAAACCACTTTACCTACGCTTGAAAACTTTAATTGTATCTAAAGATAATATTAGAAATACTAGAAATAATATAAAGCTATTGAAACATGGTTTACATGTCAGATATTTTCGTCCGTAATCGTAGGAAGTGGGCAGGGACTGGGGTAAGCCCCAGTCAAATGTAATACTAAATAGTGCTTTCCTCACACTTTTAACAAGGACGAATTCGCTGTGGAGGTATCAAACTTTGTTGAATAAAATATCAAACTTTTTCAATAAATGTATTCAAAAGTTACCCAAACTGTGATTCAGATTGCATCTCAAGAGCCCCTCTTCCACGACCCCTCCCCGGGATGGCAGTCTAAAACATTTACCCCCACCCCCACCCCAGCTGCCTTCGTCCCCATCTTCTTGAGGACCTGGAAAATTTACATGACTTCCATTTTATACGCAAAGATATGAACTGAAATGCTTTCGATATAAACGTACAGACTTGATTCGGATAAGACGCATTGTTTACAAGCTGTGGTGACGTTTAAACCTATCAACATCATTATAACGAAAAATTTGATTCGCAACAGATTTTTTACTAGGGTAAGTTTTTCATCTGTGAGCCTGAATATTTTTCCCCTTAAATTCGGACACCAGTTCCTTGACGAGTGCGTGCAATTTAACTTGGCCCGTCACGGACTGGATTGCGTCAGTTTGCATAAACAATCGTCATGGACTAGCGAGGAGAGTTTACATTCTATAAAATTAGTTTCCCCTTAAGATGTTTCGGATAGAGAATGATTGGCTGTTCTTTCTTCAAATGAGAAATTCAAAAAAAAAAAAAAAAATCACTACATGATGTTATAAAGTAGAGTGTCTGGCTATATGATGTCGGTTGAGTGGCTCACCACGAAATCTTACATCGTTAGAAGATACACAGCAATATAACACAAATGCCCGCAGCTTCCAGTTTCTAAATGATTTTTTTTTCACTTGAAAATTACGGACGTGTGTATGGGCGGCCATAAGGGCCAGTAAAAAATAACACCCGTAAGTGAGTAGCATGAGGGAGAGCAAAAGTAAATGATTTTTTTTTTGTTCCAAAAAAAAAATTATCAATACTTTTTGAAGGGAGGGTCCTGATTTTCTGGGAAAGGAGACGTGACTAACTTGTGCAGACGAAACTATTACTAAAGAGCATCGAAGGTACGTCTATCACGAGGGTATAGGTCTAGGGACTCTCTCGGGAATATTTGAAACAGATGCATTTAAATGATATTTCCTGGGTTTCGAGGGCCTTGTAGTCATAGTCATAATAATGAAATTTTTCTTCATTTTCATAAGAAATGAGAGCAACAACGTAACAATGGTTTGAGTAAATTATACGGCTCGTCGCGGTTTAGACTTCACCTACATCCTCTTCGTCAGAGTCAAAATTTTGGGATTTTGGAATTTGGGAACTTTGGAATTTTAAATCCAGTGATAAAGTAAGATTATATAACCTATTTTCAGCCACTCATGGCTTACAGTTAGGAAAACATTACTCTGCAGGTGTAAAATACGGTTATGCTGCTAAGGTTCAGGAGAAGCTTTTATTCGCCAGTACTTTTCTCAACTTCGGACGTCTCTATTGATAATAAGACTGTAAGAAGAAGCGCGAGGGATATTTTATTCAAAGAAGGAGGGGGGGGGGGGACTGAGCCGTCGCTGCCCCTCGTTGAAACTCGGACAAACCGAAAACATTGCCTGAGTTTTTCCAATAATCTGCTCGTAGAATAGGTTTAGGCCAACTTCCGAAGGTGGCGTCCTGATTGCTGGGAGGGGGGCTGGCGCCCTGATTCGCATGTCTGTGAACTGAATTAGTTGACCAGTTGTTGATACGGATGAAAGGGATTAAAAAGTCTGGCAAACTAAACAAGGGTAAGATCTATAGTCAGGGGACCTGGGGCGGCACCCCCATCTGGGCAAAAACAACGTCTATTTCAGGGCAAAAAATTCATTTCCATGTCACCAGGCTGGTACTTTGTTTTGGCAATTATGGAAAATTCTCAGGGCAAATACCTTTGGCACTTTGTGAAATGCCTTCTCATACACCTAGCCCACGGTGGGAGTCACAGACAAAATAGAACAGCAGCTGAAAAGGGTGATCAAAGAGCGATCATCTGGCTGGATTTGGATATTTCGGATGTGTGCATAGATCTTATTCATTGACGTCATGCAACGCGATTTTGGAGGGTAAACAATGAAGCACACTGCACGCATAACGTAGACTTTGTACTCGCGCGAAGTAGACTTACCCGCGTATCCGACAGGTACACAAATCAGCTGTCTGCATTTGTTGGTGTAAGTTGCAATGATACGCGCTTCCTCCAACGGGGCGCACTTTCTGTTCTGTGACGTCTTACGTATAAGATCTATAGGATGGTGAATCTTTAGATATTCATAGAAAATTCTATCCCTGTTTATTTTCGATGTGGCGCCGCTGCGTTTTTGGTATTGAACTGAGCAATTGTGTAACATTAATGGCATTTGCGATCTCTTTTAACCAATCACAAAGTTACCTCGTCAACGTGGAATGAGGCCAATGAGTGACGAATATGTTGCCTAGAAAAAGTTACACAGGGTAGCCAATCAGGAAAGTTACAAGAAATGTGGCCAGTGAGCGACGAACGTTTTGCCCATATAGGTAGTTATGTAGGGCAGCCAATAAGAAAAGGCATCTGGGAATGTTGCCAATGAGTGACGAATATATTTGCCTAAATAGTAACATAAGGCTGTGAAGGGGAAGGGGTAATCTTCTGTATTTAGGGTTGGAAGAGGATGTAGATTCAATTGAGAGATGACGTAACTTCAAACAGGGAGATAGGAGGGTGGGGAGGAAACAAGGGGCATGATCAGAAAAGGTGGTTCGGAACTGACGAGGATATATATATATATATATATATATATATATATATATATATATATTTATGCCAAAATATCATTCTTCATGGTTGTTTTCCTGTTGCAAAGGAAACTTTTGGAGAAGGTGATCTTCAAACTTCATAAGGTTTAGAATTGTTTCTCTTTTCCCACTCTTACAGATATGGTTTAAGAACAGACGAGCGAAGTGGAGGAAACGTGAAAGAACCCAACTGCAAGAGATCAAGACTGGTCTCGGCCCTCAATTTAATGGTCTAGTTCCACCAATTGAAGACCCCTTCTACACGAGTTATCCATACAATAATTGGCCCAAGCCGCCAACCTACCCTTTGACGAGCTCGAAGAGCCTCGCGTGGTCTATACCAGGGGCAAGCCCAGCTATGTGTTACAATTCTTCTCAACCAAATATGTCGACAGGATTCACTCCAACTTCGCCGTCCGCAACTCCGGTGAACGGGATGACCAGCCAGCCACTGGGCACCCTTAACCAACCAAGTGGTCCTACCACCTGCCACTACGGTTCCCCAGCACCACCACCAACCGCCTACGTTTATCGAGAGCCAACGACGACCGACAGTCTCGCGTCTCTACGGCTGAAGGCGAAACATCACTCGGAGACTATGGTTGGGTTTTCGTATCCTACTCGGGAAAGTACGTCGCTTTCCGCTTGTCAGTATGGTGGACAAATACCTAGTTACGGCGGAACAACATGATTTTCCGTCAAGTAACTATGAAAAATCGATACAATTTTGAAATTCTTTCAACTTGGGCTTCTTTTATATGAGGTCTCTATCTATTGATGCCGTATTTCCTCGCCGACAGATGGCGCTCAACTGATTTCGCTCGGTGGACAAAAGGGAGTGGTGATCGGGCCTTGGTATCCAGAAGTAGAATTTGGACTGGAAACTTCCTTTCCGATATTTAGTGACTGGAGACTATTCTTTAAAGCGACGTGTCTCCTTCTAACTGGACTCAATTGTAACAATTTCTAAGAAAAGTGCAAATTTTCATAAAATTTTTACACCTCTAAGATAATAAATCTTAAATCTTATGCGAAAACGTGAGGCATGGTACCGTGTCATTACTTAAAAGGTCCGATTTACCTCACGAATGCTGAGGTGCTCTCATGCACTTTCACATGCAAGGGCAAGCAAAATATTATTGAATTCTTTTATGAAAAACTGGAGTGTTCAATTGTGTTTTATATTGTGATTTATAGTCAGAGTGAATGACAACTCTAAAAACTGAAAAAGTGGAATTTGTCTTCAAAATACTTTTCATACCATTCTGAGTTGCCCAACCGCTTGCCTCCCATCGAAAGTCACTTTTGACACTTTCACTGAGGCACTATACCTAATCTAGTCTCTACACGTTCCATTAAGGGATGAAAGTGTGGACGTACCTACTCCATGTGGTCATTTATGGGAGCCAAAACATTTTCCATTAAGTTACTGACAATCATGTTCTCCTTGTTTTACTTATTTACTTATTTATACGTATGTTTTTATTTGCAAATTTGAGGTGGAAATTAATTTGCCGTTCGAACTTTCATAATCAGGTTCAGGGTGTCAGTAACTCGAGAAACGGATATAGACCTTATGCATTGACATCACCGGACGCCATTTTGGAGACAAAACAATGAAGTATACTAAGGAAAAGCGCGCATCATTGCAAGTTACACCAACAAATGCAGACAGCTGATTTGTCAACCAGTGGTATACGCGCGTAAGTCTACTACACGTGCGTGCGAAATCTACACGTTCGTGCACGTGTGCTTCATTGCTTTCCTCCAAAATGACGTCAGTGTGACGTCAATGCATAAGGTCTATTGGCGTGCACATCAGAGTATTGAAGGTAAGCTTGCCTTGTGTTTACATGGGATAACGAGCACGTCATCTCGACCACGAGACACCACAACAGCCATCTATGGTTTCTCGTTATCAATATCACAGCCATACCCGCATGGAGATGCGAAAAAAATCATCAACATAACAAGCCCGTCATCAAACCGCCAGTGAACTTCCGATGGCGTTTGTTTATAAAACCAAAGTTATGAGTACAGTATACTGAACCTGTTAAAAGGATGACACGACCATTCACGTGCAGTTTTTAGGGTAATCTGATAAACGAGCTCATGGCTTTGGTTCTGGGAGCGTATCTTGATGACGAGTGCATTCACATGGAGAATTTTAGACCCGTCCAATAACGTGCTCGCTATCTGGTGACGCGGACGTCATTCCATGTGAACGCAGTGTATTAGGTCTTTAAGTTTTTTTTAGAATAACGAAAAGTTAAAACAAAAGGAGCTGAACGTGCAATAAGCCTTTTCGCAATTAAGATTGCCGCAAGGAATTGTGGGATGCAAGGAAGATAAAAAAAACCCTTGTCATACATAGTAAGCAAAATACACGTAATATTTGGGACAGATTATAAGGCACTTTTGAAGGCCAAAAAGGTAATGTAAATGTTGTTTACGACACAAAGTCTCATGTAAGAACACTTCTTACACTCCCGGCTTATCAAAAAAGTATGACTTGAATATCTTTTAAAATATACGCAGTTTCTTGGCACGTGTTGTAGGTACGGCAGGTGTTTGTTATCCCCCTTTTTTTAACATGTGCGTATGCTTAGTCGAAACTGTGAAAAGGCTTATTCAGATCCATTCCTATCAACTTGAACTGAAATATGGGCGGATTGCCTCAAGTTAAATCAGTTATTGGTCTGAAAACAGATTTTTAACGTCGGTACGTAAGTATGATTTACAGAGTGGGCTACATTGGTAGTGTTAAAGGTATGAATATGAGTACAAGATTTGAGAAGGTGTTTGGTCGTCAAGCAATGGAGCAAGACGAATAGGCGCCGGGTTTTATTTTTATTGAGGGGCATCTCAGCTGATAATGGGCACTTGTTGGTCATTTTCATTGTAATTTTCAGAAAATATTTAAGTATATATGCTATAAGATTTTGGGTAGCAAAACGGTCATCGTATTCAAATCGGACACATTCTCGCCCGCTAACAGCAAAAGAACAATAGCTCGGAGAGAAAGATTCCCCTTGCCTCCGGCCCTCTTGCTGGTACAAAATGTAACAATGATACCATAATGCCACCACAAAATTTCTGTTTCATACTAACTAGCCGAACTGTTTTTCAGTTTTACGAATGGCTTAGAAAAGTTGCTACGGGGCTAGGGAAGCAGTTGTAAGATGCATTTGCAAAGCACCCTGGTTAAATTACTAAGGAGGATTGTGGTCACAGATTAAGCCAACCATTTCCTGGTTAAAGTAACCAAAAACTTCTTGTTAAATTTTACCAGGAAAATGAATATTTGACACCTGTTTTAAGTCAGTCATTAATCTTAAAAGAAAAGGGTCATTTCTGACCTGGATTTCTGGTTATTTGTTTATTCAGTAAACGGTTAGCTAAAATAAATTTAAGCTGGGCGTATTAGGGTGTACCCGTAATAAACTGAAATCAAATCTGAATAAGTGATGGCATATATTCAATATATTTCACTAGGATGACTCTAAACTTGACATGACAAAGAATGTTTCCACGCAACTCAGAATGTATTAAAGAAGGATTTGCATCACCCCAAGTATGACTTTTACTTGGTGGTAAGCCCCGCCCACATAGTCCTTACTGCTTCTCCTTGTGCAGACACAAACATAGTTCACTGCTCAATGCCACATCCTGGTGAGCATAAAAGACCCCAAGTGTAAACAAAACATTCTCTGTGCATGCTGTGTAATATAAGCTGCTCTGCATCTTTTGAACTCTGATGTCAATCAAAGAGTAGTCACCAACTGAGACTTTTGATTACCCCCAACTAAAAGTCATACTTGGGGTGATGCAAATCTGTCTTTAAGCCAGTCAATGAAAGTTGTCCATCATTGACAGCCAAATCTTTCTTCAGTGAACGGGATTGTAGACCACCTTAAAGGGAAATATTGTGTTTAAAATGCACCAACATGGCATGGCATACAAAGAAAACAGCTTTTTTCAGTATTACACCATTCAGTCTCACCAATAAACTCCAGCAATACCTTTATCTCTTCAAAATATTATGTGTTGCAAGAGTTACGGAAGTTGCATCATTTGATTTTTTGAAAGTGTGGGCCAACAAATTGTTCCTGAGCAACAAATAACTGAATTTCTTTCTGTGAGAACCTTATTTCTTGAAAAGAAGGCTACCATACTGCCTTATTTTGAATTATCTATCATCATGTATCTATAAATACTGGTTTCAAAATACGAAAATTTTCAGTAAAACAAACGCAATATTTCCCTTTAATTTAAATCTGAAACAAGAAATAGATGGGGCAGCAAGGTAAAGTTTCTAAATTTAAGAGATGAATCAAAGGATTTTTCTTTCACATCGAGATGAAATTATTGGTAGACTAGTTTAAGCTGGAGCAATATTTAACGTAAGGTTATAAATAAATGGTTTTAAGGTTAGTGGGTTAATGACGAGGAAGAATATTGAAAAAATCTTGGTGTCTAAGATTTTCTTCCGAATATGATTGGAATCAACTGTACAGTGCACATATTTCTTCGACTTTTTTCGTTCTATTGTACAACACGTAAGTGGATATTCTCGTGATGCCATACATCTTTTATATAAGTTTGAATAAAGGTTGGAAAACCTGAAAATTGTCTTTTGTCATCTTTCTAAGTTAAGTCTTAAAAGAGAAAATATATCAAATTTCTGTAACATAAAAGAAAAACGAGCAAAGTTCTTAGTCCAATACACAACTGTATCTTCATATTTTATTTGGTTATCGAAATATAGCCAGTCTAGGTAGCACACCATTAATTCAAGGGAAATTCCTGCGAAGGATATTACCCTACGAATTTAACACCCTAGAAAACTTTTTGGGCACAGTATAGACCAGTGATTCTCAAACTTTTTTAGGGTGAGGGCCAAATGGAGAGGATGGAATGAGGCCTAGGGCTGCAGGGGAGGCTCTCAGGTTTAGGGAGAAGACAATAGTTGGAAAGAGCGAAATCCACATTAGGGGGTCTCGAGGCTGTATCTACGACAAACAGAGAACAGGTACGAATTTTTCATAGGAAGCGGTTCCTTAAGGGGGGCAGTCTGCACTTTTGCAGCGTCAACAGGAGCGACCGGACCTCAGTCCCACCATGGTTGGGACTGAGGAACTAAAATATTGCTCTCCAGGCCTGATAGCAGGAAACCGCACTCTTAACCACAAACTTGCGTCTTCATCCAGGGGTGGCACCAGGTGACGGCTAAGCTTCATGACTGAGCAGAAGGCCGGGTTGCTCATAGGATGGCAAACTTGCGCGCCGAAAATTTTGGGGTTCCTATTGAAGGAAATATGAAAATTTGCGATTCTTGTTGAGCAAACAGCCCTTCTCAAAAAATCAAGAAATTCGTTGCGGCAGCTGGTCGTCGTCGGGGAATTACATACTTTATCGTACCCTTTAAGGCTCTCCGACCAAAATGGAGTTTCCCCGACGACATGGGCCATGGCCTCCTGCATCACCCCCACCTGGCGCTACCCCTGTCTACAATAATTCTGCGTTTAGCATGCATGAGTCACCAGTGTGTTCATTTTTATGTTTATCATGAGTCGGTCTGCGGTATAAGCATTCCAAACTAAGTAGGTTGCCAACAAAAAACCCCACTCTGAAACGAATGAAGTCACAACAGTTCTGCATTTTTCTTGCCTTAGTGGCCAGCATGTCAGGAAGCCCTAGAATTATTCTCAAAAGCAGTCAGACAGAGAACTCATTGGTCTGCTGAGTATGAGGGCCGCAGTGCCAAAAGTCGAAAATGCTTCAAGTTGATTGAATGATTCTGTTTCATTAAACAGAGCTGTGGAAAGAGATAGCTCACATAGAACGTAGCAAACACATTGTTAGACCGAAGGACGACTTACAGAAATTTTAATTTCAGTAAGCAATCAACACACGTAAGAGCGTGAGCAGCTTCTCAAAGGGAGGGACGAAAAGAATTCGAGCGCAAATGGCAAAGCCCTAGCAAAGAGGGATCCGGGGCACGCTGAAGGGCTCAAAAAATTGATTTGAAAAGATCTGAGTGGTAATCTGAGGCATTTCCCCAACAGTCTGATCCATCAAATGGCCGTTTCCACCACTGTCGAGCTTGATTTTTACTGAATTAGCTATTTTGTAAGCTATAGAATCTAGCATGTATCTAATATTTAGTTCGAGTTCTGGAAGGTTCGTCACTACAAATACAACCACTCCGCAAGGCACCACTATACATAACTATATGCCGCCTTGTGCATAGCATGATTTTCAACAACGCCGGACTGCCGGACACGAAGTAACTTAATCTTGGATAGATACGTTTGAAAAAGGAATATGCCGTACAGCTTGCTACGTAGGCAACCTAGCATCCCTTCAGGAGAGCAGACTTAGAACGAGTCAAGTAGTGACTCTTAAGTTGTATAATTTAGTTTCCTACTGTTCTACGTTTTGTTCTTGTCGAATATGATTTGCTCAAAACGTAAAATCAATTCAGGGGCCGCACAAACATGGTCCCGAGGCCGCATGGGGCCCTATGGGCCGCGTTTGAGAATCACTGGTATAGACCATGTTGCTGAAGTGATGTGTTCAATTTGTGATGTGAATGTGATGGAAAGGGACTGAAGTACTTTTTAGCAAAAATAACGAAAATTGAAGGTACTTCAGGCACCTTTTTGCATTATAACTTTCAGAGATGCAAAATGGCATTTCGAATGAACTAAAAAAGCAGGAACCACCACCCCTGTTATACAAGCACTCCCAGCTGAAATCTCAACGGTTATGATACACAAATTTGAAATCATTGTAAAAGGCCTACTCGTGAGCTTTCATATGAGGGGTAGCTTGTGCCCGTTGAAACTTCTGCAAGGGTCCATAGGCCACGAAACGGACCAAAATAAGTTTGTAAGTTAATGGAGGAATAATTAGTAGTGTTCTTCCTCTAGTCATTTTCAAGGAAGCTGCCATTTTCTGTACTGACTTGTAGCAAGTCTATTTTGACCTTTCAGACATTTTGTTTGAGAACTTTTTGTGGCAAAGTTTAACCACTTCACCAGAAAAGTTGAAGTCAAACTGACTTTAAAAGAAGGCTCTAACCATATTGAAAATTGAAAAAAGAGGAAAAACTGTGTATGCTGGTTAAGTTTTACATTCAGTCCCTATGGTTGGTTCTCGAGATGTTAGCAGATGGCTTACTACATTAGTAACTAAAAGTGAACTTGAAGCAAGTTGGAGTGATACCATCTCCTCACAATAATGAAGAATGCTTTGTTTTCAATCTGTTGTTGAAATATCTTTAACTGGATAGGGATATAAGTTTTCCATGGAGAATGTAAACTTGGTAAAATTCCCATGCTCGCATGCATTTATATTTTGAAAACATGCCATTATGGAGGAGCTAATCGGTTGTTAACTTAAAGTTATGATGCTACACCACCAGAAAGAGGTGTTTTCACTTGGCAGTTAAAGATTATAATCCCCCACTGAAAGATCTGTTAGAATTATTTCAATATCCTTTACCGTTCTCAAGGTTAGGTTAGGGTTAAAGAAGTCAGGAAAGGTATAGGGTTAGAAGGCTCGAGACTTCTTATTTGCCTGATATCATGTTACTGATTGGGTGTAAAATAGAAATAATCCTGTAAAATTGTCAATATTTGATGGATTATGATGAAAATTGCAGCTATTTTCTGGATTTTTAATGATTTGTACATCAAACATCCAACTATGTCATTTTCTTGTCACCAGACCTTTGTTGCCATGTGTGCTTGCTTCATGTCCAATGAGGGTTGAAAATGTAATAACTTTATCTACTAATATCTCGAGAGACTGAATGTGAATTTCATCGGAATGCTTAGATTAGGGACCCCTCTTACCATAGGCCGAAATTCCGGGGAGGCCTCATGTTTGGAAATGCTCCCATTGACTTCACTCTCACACACTGTAAATTTGCTTCAAGAGCCCTTTATCCCCCTCACATTTTCACAAAAATCTTCGCTACTGCCTCTAACACAACGTTTCTGAACCGATGATCATTCAGAACCGTCTGGTGAGCCGCGAAGTTGGCCGCAAATAAAAAAAATTGGACCAGTCTTTATTTTTCTTTATTTCTATCGTTATATTTAACATACTTTCCGTCATCCAAGACAGATGGAAGTCTAGTAGTATATTTTAAGTAGTGTTAAAACTTGTCTCTTATGGTTACTTTATAAATGTAAGCGGAACTTCATTTTGCAGTTAATGGTAAAATGTGATTCATTTATCAATCTGCGAATGAGTATGTCCCACGTTTTGCTACACAGTGTTGACCTACGGTGTTGTTCAAACTTACGAAAATACAATACTGCTTTAGCATAGGCCCATGGGAAGATTTTGTTTTAGGTGGCTAAGCAATTTTTGTCCCCCAAAACACTTATTACCCTAAGAAATTACCCGATTTTTTCACAAATTCTGTTCGAGAAAAAGGCTCCTCCTGAATCTGGGGGGTAGCTAGCCCCAGGGGCGGATCCAGTAATTTTGAGGGGGGGGCCGAAGATGGAAAACCTCATGTGCACCGAACACCACGAGCGCGAAGCGCGAGTCCCTACGCGTGGGGTCCAGGAGCCCGCCTTAGGGCCCCTGGCGGGGTCCAGGGGCGGAGCCCCGGTGGGGGTCCAGGGGGCGAAGCCCCCGGGAGCTCTCGCAATATTGCATTTTAAGAGCACACAAATCGGCTCCAGTTCTTATGTCAGTGAGATTTTATACCTTTTCATGTTGCATGGAATTTGATGTGTATGGCTCAGTATCAGTTACTATATGTACCTGCAGAAGTTACGGAGAATCTAAGTTATCTTAAAACTTACACGCCAACATTATGAGCCCGTGTAGGTAACTTGAAATGATTTTTGCCATAATGAGTGTTTTATTTTCGTTATACGGTGTTCGGGTAAAGGACGTCAGTTGAAACCATTGCGCGCGAAGCGCGCCGAAAATTTGAATTTACATTTGAAACCATTGCTATGACTATCGGTGTCAATTCCCTTTATGTGTGTCTATCAATTAGAAGGTGGGTTCGATACTAAGTTTTCAGTTCTCATAAGAAGAGGAGGGTGAAAAAATGAATATCAGTTGTTTTACATCCTTACAATGCTGACTCTGAAATCACGTTTATGCACACGAATATTTGGCTTACGGTAGAACCCCACCGATGAGTAATGCGAATACGTTTGGGACGTTATTGATAGTAAAAGGAGCAATTCAAGACTAACAGCGCGAAGATCAAGCAAAAATCAAGAAATATTGAGAAAACTTTGCAAAAATCGTGAAAGATTTCAACTGACTTTTGGTAAAAAGTGATAAAAATAAATCCATCACTCAATAAAAACGTACCTCTCTCCGTGAGCGTAAACAATTGCGCGCGAAGCGCGAAGAAAATTTTCGGTATTGAGCCTCCCGGGAGCTCTGCATTAATTGTACACTGAAAAGGGGGACCAACAGGACTCTCACAACCTTACATCCATATGGGAGGAGAGATGATATATCACCTGGAGGAGAGATGATATATCACCTTCTTTATGGACTTCTGAAGGGTATACCCTTCAGAAATCTATGACCGATGGTGTCGGCGTGAGTTGGTGATTGGGGGAACCCCAGATAACTGTTAAACCGTGCCTTTTTAGGCAGTGGGATTTTGTATACGCTATATACAAGAGTGGGAGAGCCTTTTCTTATTAGTACATGAGAGTGCAATCCTTGGAAGGGGTTTACCCTCCCCTTTGAGAAATTTTTGTTAATTTTAGGGGGCCTATATGCAAAATGGTGGTATCTTTGGGTCATTCTAAACTGATTGTATGTTTAGAAAATGTCCACAATTTAGTGAATTCTAACTTTTGTTCGGGTGAAAGAGGGGAGTAAGAGACGGTTAATATATTGTCTTCAAACCTCCTTACGTCCCAGGAAAAATCATGGGCGTGGATCCATCTCCAAAAGTGTGTGTGTGTGTGGGGGGGGGGACTTTTTCACATTTGTGAATGGCCGTCCTGGCGGCGTGGAAGAAGCAGTTGGTGGTAGCCAGAATTTGCGTCACGGGGAGGCAATAAGTTTTGTGATCTTCGGCATGGGGGAGGGGTCTAAGGGAAATTTTTCTAGAATGAATGCCCTCATATGCGATTTGTTGCAACAAAAGTGTAGGATTTTTAGGTTATTTTTCTTCTAAAAGCTTCGTTTTCCTAGGCATAATTGCAGTCTGTTCTATCATTTTTGAAAAAGTGAGGGGGACTTTTTGACGATGTCCCCCTTTCCAAATAAGTGAGGGGGACGCGTCCCCCGTCCCCCATGATCCACGCCCATGGGAAAATTGTACACGCAACTATACCTGCGTGGAGTCCACAGAAACATTCTTGGACTATAATAAATTTTTTCCTTTACATTTTAAAAGGATATCCAAGGTTAACAGAGAAAAGTATAGAGCCTCCCGGGAGCTCTAAATTAGTTACAGTATACAAAAGAGGGGCCAACGGGATTCTCACTACCCGACATCCATATGGGAGGAGATAGGATATATCACCTTCTCCTTAGGTATAGGAAAATGGGATGGTGGACAGGCAAAATTCGTTTCAGAAAGATTTCCGTCATTATTGAACGTCGCGGTAAGATGTTTGGAAAATAAGCAACGGCAATTACGTACTTTCAGTCTTTCAAATCATGTGCTAGACTAGACTAGTCAAAGGTGCCATAATGATGAAAGCCCTGCAGAGAAGGGGATGTACTTTTTAGAAAAATGTTGCATTGGAATAATTTCTTGCGTCATAGCTTTGTCAATGGTATATGAAATCGGGTGTAAACCCTGTCGTAAGCGCGCGAAGCGCGCCGAAATTTTGAATAAAATATTAGTCCATGACAGAACCTGCATTTCAGAACCTGCATCGGACACTGTCACTTTCCCACCAACCTATGCTATTCAGAAACGAATCTTCTGACTGAGAATTCTTAAAAAGCACTTTTGCTCCTATGTTCCCCCGTGAGTAGTTACCGAAAGCTATTGATAATAAGGACAACTCTGACACAAGGCTTGACGCTAGCGGAGCGTGCGAAAATTTGGAATTTGTCAAGAATTTCCAAAACTTATGATAGTTTGAGAACAGTTTGTGAAAGAAAATGGTTAAAACAAATAAACCAGTCATCAAAAAGACATCTCACCTTACACCCTCCACAGAAATCTGTAGCTTAAACGACTTTTGGGACCATTTTAAAAATTTTCAAGAATCGATGGGGGAGGGGGACACAAGTCACCCATTGCCCACTGTGCCGACACCACTGTCTGTAGCTTAAAAGCCTTTTGAGTTCATTTTAAAACATTTCAGACAGTTTCGAAATCGAATAGGGTATGCACGCCGCTACTTTGCCTGCAACAGCTGGTGCCACAGTGCACAATAGCACTTCACCTGCCAGCTTGTCTTCTGTATTCATTCTGCAAGGTCTGTATGGCGAAAACTTTGCCTCTCAATCCCTCTAGATTACAAAAAATTTCACTCTTTAACACAAAATTGTTACTAAATTTCAGTGCAGCTAGCCGAGCCCATACTACATATGTCCCGATGTTTACTTATTTAGATCTTAAGTCAAGGATCATTACTCAGCTATTCACCTGTTTTCGAACATTGTAGCGCTCCTTTCGTCGCCAACCACTTTGAAAGATATATAAAGAGATAATCCAGCGATAGCTCCACCCAACCCCTACAGAAATATATACTTTGAATACGTTCTTAGACACTTTTATTCATTTTTTGCTCTTCATTTTTCTTTCTCCTTTTTTTTTTCTCCTTTCGTTTTTTTTTCGTGGCGAGGGGGAGGGGGGCCCAGGCCCCCTGGCCCCCCTGGATCCGCGCCTGGCTGGCCCCCTCCTGCTCGTACCCCTATGTGCTATGCTCGAAAATCGGAGATAAAGTTTTCTTTTTCTGCCAAATAAACAAATTGATACCAAATTACGTGTTGGTATGAATAAGTTATAGGAGCAAATTAAGTCAAAGTACTTTTAATACCAACAAACGTTGAGTTCAGATTCAAGGTTAGTTTATATAGAGGTTGTTATGGTGTAAGTGTTGCCCGGAGAATACCAAAACTTGGCTACTGTCATTGTAACTGTTCTGTGGAATGTTTCACTTAAAAGGTCATATTCAGGCGTCTAAACCTCGATTTTAAACATCAATGGGATCTCTCATCTCCTCTTATTCCCCTCACAAGCATAGGTGGAAGTGCAGGGGGTGTTGGTGGTGGTGGTGGGGGTATGTCCTCTACTTTTTGGAGATAAGCCCGTTGACTTGTACCTTTTTTACACAGTGAACTTTTTCTCAAGGTGCTTTCATCCGTTTTCACACAAATTTCCGCTACTGCACACAAGTATCTTTTATGATGTCTCAAAATAAAACACTTGCATATGAAACTAAATGACACTCATTTAGGGTAATTTTGCGGTGGCATAAATTTAGTATTTCGTTCACGAAAGTGTAATGTCATAAGAAAACCACAACTGATTCACCGTGCTATTTCACATAATGGCAGGGGCATAATGGCCTTTCATCGGCTTTTAAAACTGTGTGTTACTCTCGATGGATGCCAGAGCTGTATCCGAGTCCACCTAACCCGATTACAAGCCAATTCTGATTCCAGTGAGCACGGACCAATTTCCGAGTCCGGTGCCCTCCCAGTCTAAGCCAATTTCAACCCCAGTGGCCTCAATTCCAGGCCAATTCCGAGGCCTGTCATTTGATAATATAGCATTTGATACGCATTGTTTTGATACTCTTTTACAGGGCGTGCACTTTATTCTTGTGGTCAGTGTCCAGTGTCAATTGTCAGTGTCCAGTGTCAATTTTATAGTTTGTTCCACCAGGTCATTTTGTTGACTTAGTGTGACTTTTCATGAATAACACCGTACACCGTAGAAATATAACTAAGGGAGAACGCTAAAAAAGTTTATCGTTTTGTGAGGGCGCTTCGGTTGTACGGCAAAATGCCAGGTGATTTGTTTGTTGGTCTACACTCAGCTTTGGAGTTGAATGTAATTTTATCCTTTTTTCGAAAGATTAGGAGTAAGTTTTACAACAGAGATAAGTCATGGTGCCTGAAGTTTTCGTTTCATACTCACGACTTTGAAAACTTGAAGTTTCTCTACCAATACCCAGGGCAAAAGCAACGATGTAATGTTTCATTACGCTCCGTTGCTTTCTTGCAGTACAGACAGCTAAACAAATGGCTTCAGTCCAGATAGCAGGGCATCTTTCCGCACTTACTTCAATAATCATGTCATGCACCTACAATAATTGAACCATATGCTAAGAACTTTCTGTTACTGTCTTTCCTTTTTCGTGGACAAGGTTGAAATCGGCTTCAAGTCCGAGTCCCGCTGCAACGTATTCTAAGCCAATTCCGACTCCGAGAACTTCCACTCCAGGGCCAATCCCGAGTCCAGTAGAAAACGGATTGGAGTTCGGAACTGAGTCCGAGTCCAGACTCGGGAGTTACAGCCCTGGCGGGTGTAGTCTTGCGCAAGACCGCAGTATTAGTTCTACTTAGTATCACGTTTACCTGGAACTACCGTGAAGACGCCCTCAACTTGTCTCCAAATTTCTGTTCGATACTATGTTAGTAGCGACTTTTCGATTTCAGGACGGTAGAGCAACAGGACGGAGGGTTAAACGCACGCGCGCCCGGCGTTCTGTCCTGACATTTAAGGCGTTTCGGTTTTAAAGACGACGGTGCAGTAGAATGACAACAAAACAATGACGCGCTCATTTATTAACTAAGTTGCAGTGCTTTGTTAGCATCCACATTCATCGCTAAGTTGTAACAATGACGGACCTCGAACCTACACAGGATTATAGAGGCGCCATCGTTACTGGGTATTTTACAAAATTTGAAAGTTTCTACCTCAAAATAGCTTTCCTCGGCTTAGCACGGAATCGTTCGTAAAATAGCTTACCAGATATGCACTGTTCTTGTTTGTCATGTTCTTTTTTGTCAGCAGCTTGCATGCTACATGAACAAACGATGTACATTTGCATACAGCTAACTTCAAATTTAACGTCACAGAAACACGTACGTTATGGACGAGGGAAATTACCATGGCAACCCCTGTACCGTCCTGTTTCTAACAGACCGTTAAATCGGTCGACGACCGTCCTGAAAATCAACAGGACGGAGCAATGCTCGCTTCTACTCATGCGCAGTCCAGTTTTTTGCTGCGCGTTCCGTCCTCTTTGTCTACCGTCCTGAAATCGAAAAGTCGCTAGTAATGAACGAAATACGCGAGTACGTTCAGTCTAATTGACAAGCGCCCTCATTTTGTAAATGAACGTGTGAGAAGTGAAAATTTTACTAATATCTTGACCAAGACGGATGGCGGGCACTGCTCGTCTTTTAAAGGGCAAATTTGTTCCTCCCAGACATTTAAACTTCTCCTCCTAACTTAATTTATAACTGGCCCGTCCTCCAGTTTCAAACTTGCCTTTTGAATCCCAGACAATGCCAGCGTGTAGAAAGGTTTATGGTCAAAAGTCATTTTCTGCTGAGTATATTACTATGTGTAATTGTATTGCTACTGTAATAATACTAATTTGTTCAAAACTTCATCTTACACAAAATTTGTATGAAGACACTTTTTCCAAAGTTCCCTCCACTCTCTGGCGAAGAGCCAAATGGCGAAAATAAATGTTACCCCAGAAGGAGTTCTGCTCCCCAAAGGAGTTACGTCCCAGAAAGGACAAAAAAACTGAACTGACCAATCTCTCGACCCTCAGACCTCTACATCACGGGTCTGTCATGCGTGGTCCCATTCTTGACTGGCTGGAGGAACAGGTACCAGGGAGCTCCCTGCAGGTACTACACATAACCTTAGCCAAAAACTTGTATGAAGATACTTATAAACAAATATGTGATCGTATAGACGGTCTTCGCTGCAGTGTATGACCAGGGAGCTGCCACGGAACTTTCAGCTGCATGTTTCATCTTTCCAACAAATATTCAAAACATTTGAAAATACTTTGGCCTATTCTTACCATTTGCTCATAATGTACGGTCGGTGTTAGAGAAAACATCTCCTTAACTTGCGTATTACGAGATTATAGGAATATTGAACAGAAAATGCCAGAAATCAACAATTTAGGACGTTTTAAGTCCCACAAGTTTGGGACTAGTAAATTATATGGCGCATGAACATTGCGCATATAGTAAACGGTACTGCATACCCCAAGTGGGGTTAGAGTTAGAGCTGGATGAGGTTTTACGGCTCAGTTTCTAACCAATTGGTTTAAAGGGGAATTTTCATCATCCCAGACAGTTCCTATTCTCCCAACTATGCAACGTCTAGCTCCTCCCATAACTGTATGAAGCTACTCCTTGTGCAGGAATAAACCTGTTTTATTGCTTGAGGCCATGTCCTGGTGAGCATACAAGGCTATAAAATGTAATAAAAACACTCTCTCTGCCTTGTGTGGAATGTGAGCTACTGTGCATCTTTCAATTTTTCAAACTTTGATGTCAATCAAAGAGCAGTCACCAACTGAGAATTTTCATACCCCTACACTAAAAATATACTTTGGGGTGATGACTCTCTGTCTTTAAGTCGGGCCGGCCACGGCCTTTTTTCCAGTTGTGGCTTAAGTGGGAATTTATGAAACAATGTCATACACTTGTATGGCAATGCTCACGTTCACTACATCACGCATATTGATTAACTCAAGTCAAAATGGCCAAAATAATGTCAAACACTATTTGACCTTCTTTGTAAATTGTTCTAAACCAACACAATTTCAAAAAATCCAAATTCAGTGGTTTTGGCGTTAAAGCCGTCAGCATGGCAACCCTGTCTGTTACTGGTAAAAAAATGACTAAGAGTTAAGAGAGTCATGTGCCTTGTCTTCGGCTTCATAAAGTGTGCTGGAATGTTACAGAAGAAAGAGGTGGTGATCAAAGCCCCTGAGAAGTTTAAATTTTGGTCCCACCCACGTTACAAAGAGATAATTGACGACGATGACTCATATAGCTTCCCCATCCCGAAAGCGAACAGAATACATCTAAACCAATCCCTGCTCTTTCATGGTCCCAGGGATATATTTTATTATTTGTCCATTCTTGAAATGGTACGGTCGGAAAACTGCCTGAACGTCACTACTGTTACTGGTATTTTATACTCGTACAGCCGTATGGCTATCCTGAGCTTTGTTGCATAGGGACAACTGCACCAAATCTAAATTTGTTTCTCTCTGCCCTTGAATTTTTGGTAGGTTGCTATATAATTAGGCGTTGCGATATCGCGGTTGCTATGTGAAGGGTAAATAGGGTTTTTAAAAGTTAAATCAAAGTAGGGGTGGATAATTGTTACATGAATGTGTCGAAGAAATATCAAGATTAGTTAGTTAGATGAGGTTTAACGGCCCAGTTTCCAACCTATTGGTTCAAGTCGAGCCGGCCACGACCTTTTACCAGTTGCGGCTCACTGGCTTGTTTTCCCTACTCCATTGCTTACGCTGAGCACCAAGCACAATGGCAGTAGGTTCCATTTTTAAAGTCTTAGGTATGACCCGTCCAGGATTCGAACCCTAGACCTTCCGGCTGCAAGTCGGATGCTCCAACCACTTGACCATGCAGTCGGTCAAGAAATATCATGAGGAACATGACATGTCAACCTGTAAATAGTGGCGCTCTTCCAGTACATACTAGAACACGGTTCTGATGTAAAAGGGATTCTTTCAGAAACATAATACCAAAAATGCTGTCTCTAGATGAGTTTTACATTTATTTTTATTCACTTCCTCTTTCAGTCTTTAATTTCACACAGATACATAGATAAACGCAACAAACGACTGAACGAACAAGCAAACACACCAAAGACACGGCCCTTCTTAGATTCCCTACTTACCGCACTTCTCAGTTCTCATTGTGAGTATACTTCCTACGTGACCATGACATAATCCACAACGGGTATATCATCAGGGCTATACCGCCCTAGTCCGGTCTTAAACTCAAGTCGGGACTCGAGTCCGTTTTTTACTGGACTTGTCATTGGCCCTGACTGGAAGGTTCCGGAATCAAACTTGGCGGCGCTGCAGCTGGTCTTGAACTCTGACTCGGAGCTGATTTCATCGAGTGTAGACAAAAATGACAGTTAAATTAATGTTGTTATTCGTGAACAGTTAGTATACAAGAATGGTCACACACAGTCATCAACTAACCGGGAGGGGGAGAGGGAATAGACTATGAGAATGTTTCCTCACAATGTCTTATACTATTAAATGCGCGCCGCTTGTATAATAGCATAAAAGTATGTGTAATGCTACATTGTCAAATGGTCGGACTCGGAATGCGCCCAGAATTGGACTGAAATCGGTATTGTTTCAATTTTGGATTGGGTTTAAGTGGACTCGGACACAGCCCTGGAAAAGAATGTGACTGTCACCTGTAGATAAATATAACAAGGGACAATTTTTCTTGTTGAACAGTTGAAAGAGGTACTGATATTTACTTGAGCTTATGTCAATTTGCTTTCGCGTTTGCTGTCGAATTTGGTTTATTCGTTCGAGTGTGTGTGTGTGCGTGTGTGTGTGGGTGTGTGTGTGTGTGACGATTTTATCTAATAAGTTCAAATACGAGAAACATATGTCAGGGTGAAGGTCTATTTTTAACACGTTGTAATGGGCTTTCATTCTCCAAAGTCCGAATGAAAGTGATCCCGTCACCCTGTTAGCCTTGAGAGTTTCACGTCGAACCTATCCCGTGGAGCTGACTTTGTTTGCTCAGCCCCTGTTCAAGGTTAGGGACATGACTGAGGAATGTGTCGTACATCCCGCTACGCAGGCAATTTCAAACCAAGACTTCGCACAGATGCGAAGGCCGAAACTCCTTTTTCGTTCTTCATTCCTAATGGAAGATCCATTTTCATTATTTTCACGAGCCTACAAACCTAACTTTTTCTTGATACCCCTTCTCCTCCCACAGCGCACTTAATAAAACGTGGAAAATTATTTTCGGCGCAAAATATCGCCATTTACTATATTTTAAAGAAGCTTATATGGCTCTTGGACCCTCTTGTCCCACACCTACCTGCCTACAAACGTTTTGTGCGCTTGTGAAAATGTAAAAGAATATCACGACCGCTTATTTACATATACGCAGAAGGCCGTAGAAGGGCTAATAACAAGAGTTTACCATGGGGAGTATAACAACCTGTCATTAGTCCTGACCGCATTTGCAAGATGGTGGCGCTATTGACCAACAGCTAGTAGGTTTTAGCTTTGTGTATCTCACATCTGGGGTATACTATCTAAAATCTGTTTTGGGACACACTGGGACTGGTACCCTGGAGCCCCTACAGGGGTAAATCGCTGATTTCGGTGCAGGTAATTTTCCAAGATGGAACTGAGCGGATTTGTGACATCTCCGCCTCTCTCCGGTTCCATATGAACAAACCGTTATACAAGAGAGATTATAGTCCCTTTGAGGTTTAGGGTCGTCGAGTGGCATAGTGGTTTATTCCAGCTGCTGTGCACCAATGTGTTTCACAAGACGGTGGGCACAATTCAGGTAGGGGTAAGTGGGTTTTTCTCCTGGTAACTCCGGCTTTCTTCCCACCTGGTAAGATCTTGGTATCAAAATCGTTTACCCAGCAGACGAAGTCAGTTGTGCGCCGGACTGAAGCGCCCTCGGAAGACGAGCTTTGATTTGGTAGTTTGAGGTTGCTGTATGGGATAACGAGCTGAAGCAAGTTGCTGTCATTATTGATAGGATGTTTTGTAAGCACAAGCCACTTAAAATTAGTTTCATTCTCAGTTCCCTCCTTACACCAGTATGTAGGAACCATATGTGGTCCTGAGACCTTTTGGGCTGTGGCTAGAATAGCTTACAAGATAAAGTTGTTTCACAGTTCTGCTATGCACATAGGTCAGTGGCACATTAAGGCAGGAGGATAGCCGTCGTAGGAAGGAGTCATGAGTTATTGTGGGGTCTAAGCTGTCAAATGGTGCAACATTTCACCTCTTTTTCCCTACGTTAACATGACATTCCTCTGTTTTTCTATAATACAATTATTATTTGATTTTTTTTGGGGGGGGGGGTGGGACACGTACCCTCTCATTCTTCAGTGGCTACGAGCCTGTACAGAACCCAGATTCACGTATGGTTTATGCATATGAAGCGAGAAAAAGGATGAAACTGACTAAAATCTTACTCCTCCTATGTGGCAAAATGTCCGAATACTGACATGTTGATGATAACTTCCTCCTGTTCGTTATCCCAGACAGTAGCCTTAAAAGGGCCCGGTCCTATCTGTCCCATGAACGGTTTGTTGATATGGAAGGAGACAAGGATGAAATGAGAACAGTGAATCCGTTTAGTTCCATAGAAAACTGACTGCGTCGATGTCAGCGGTTTTTCTTCAGCATGCAGGAACCCACAGGCAGCAAACCGCATTCCTGCAGGGGGCTCATGCGTATATTTGATAGATAAGCAACATGCTCTTACCCTGTCAACGGTTGAACTCTATCTGACTATTGAAATCTGGTCTTCGCTGCCATAAATAGGCAAAACCCAGAGATTTATGGTATAAAATCGACCGGTATCAGACGAAGCAAAAACACATATAAAAATTACATACTGAAAATTCCCTTTGGAAAATTTTGATGAATATGAGTAAATAGTACATAGACCCTTTTCCAAATAGAAAACATAAGGATTGCGGGAGAGAGCTTTGGTAGGCCTATGTGTGGATTTTGTCAATGGCATTTTACAGTGACCAAAATCGACGCATTCCAAAATTCTGTCCCATAATCCTATGTAATTGCTATTTGGAAAATGGTCTATGGAGAAATCCAAACCTTCGCGGAAGCAGTTAACTTTACCACTTCTATTCCTTTAACAATATCAGCGAGGCTGATAGGGCTCAGCTTGGCTGATATTTCGTTACATAGGTTTCTTTCAAGGCCGGGTGGAGGGGGGGGGGGCGGAGAGTATCCGTTACGCTTGGTTCATTCTTGTTTGATTTAACAATTTGTAAAATTTCACGTAACTAAGCCATAGGTGTCTGGGAAAACGATATTTCACAAGGGGGGGGGGGGGGCTGAAGGTGTTTGCCCTGAAACATCCCCTAATTGGAAAACAGGTACTACAAAAATTTTGTCCTAAAAAAGGCCATTTTTACTGGAGGAGGACGGACTGTCAATTGTGCCTTTCTTTGCATATTGTGGAAGTTACAGACGGGATTGCTTAAAGGTTGTGTGACATGCCACCAAAAAGAGCTGTTTCACTTGTCAGTTAAAGAATTAAGTCCTCCAATCAAAGATCCGTTGGAATTATTTCAATATCTTTTACCGTTCTCAAAATATACGTCTTCAAAGTTTGATGGTTTCTGAAGAAACTAATTGCCTATGCAAAAATAATGATGTGGAGTGTTGCACAATGTGAAGATTTCTTTTGTTAACCCTATATAAATTATCTCTTAATTACTGATCATACAGATTACAGTTTGGTGAGTGATATCAATATTTTTTAAGAAAAAAATTTAACTTTTATAATAAACCCCTCGGGGAATAACAATGCTGCCAGTGTCTTTGAAATTAAGGCTGAAAAAACAAAGGCTCACATGTGCCATATATGGTATGTCCCTCTTTGGATGTCACATGTTTGCATATTTAGCTCCGTCATGTTTATTCATGATACAAGTGTGAAAAAGAAATTTACCTGTAAAATGGTCAATATTTGATGGATTTTAATGGGGATTGTGGCTATATTCTGGATTTTTAATGCTTTTTACATCAAATATCCAACTATGTTATTTTCATGTCACATGACCTTTAACAGTTAGCTTACATAAAATCCTTACCTCGTCATTCAGTTTTAGCAGGAACTTTAAAGAATCCCAGAATTAAATTATATGAGAAATTTACTTTTCTTTAAACGAACACTGTTTAGTTAATCTCACAAACAGTATACCCTCCTGTTCTGACGAAAAGTGGTAATTGGACTATCACTGCCGCTGTTAGTCTAGAAACGGTTCCACGCGGCCGCAACAGTCTTCATTTTTCCTTGCAAGAAAGAGGTCGCTAGTCTGATATTTTTTTAGAAATATTGCACTTCATGCGGCATACGCCAACTCAACGCAACTCCGTAGATGACTTGAAAGAACGTCATTTCATTTCGAGTGTAGGCCTATGCGTTCGTGTGAGCAGAGTTTCCAAGCTTAGCATTATTAATTCAGGCTTCCCTTTGTGACCACAAATTTCGATGAAAAATTAAAAACGTCTCCACGTGGAGCCTGCACGTAATTTTTTATCCTAGAAAATGACCTATACTGGAAAATTTCGAGGACGCACTTCCCACGCAATCACGTACGCTTAAGAAACCCATGCCAGATAATAATCATTTTCAGGATAATAATACTCGGAAGCGTTCCGGCAAAACTCTCCAGTAACAAAAAGTAATCTCCGACCTCCTCAGAGACCAGACCTCAAGAAGATAAGATCATGGAGATAGTCCTACCTTAAGTGGTAGCGTCGTGTAAGTTATTTGAAGTGCATACTACACAGGCGCGTAGCCAGGAATTTGCTAAGGCGGGAGGCGAAGCCTGTAGGCAGACTATCTAATCGCAGCGCCACCATAAGTTGGCGCGAAGCGCCAATAAAATTTGGCCGAAAATACCTCCCAGATCGCTGGAAATTGCACTTCCCAGGCCTTGCAAGTTGCATCTAAACATTTTTTTTGAGTTACTAGCAGTATCATAAAAATCATTAAAAAATGCAAAAAATATGCTCAAGGGGGCGGCTGCCCCTTCGCCCTCCATTAGCTACGCGCCTGATACTACACCTTACACAAACTTATTCACGTTTTCTTGCGTTGCCTTCACGCCCACCCAATTTAGCCATAAAGACCTTTCAATAATGCATGAACAAAGTTTAAGCATTTTAAAACATGCGTTTGGTCCTCTAGGTTTGGTCAGTTGGTGATACCACAACTACCCTTTAAGGTTATAGGCCTACCCCTTGTGACTTGCTGTTCAACTGAATTCGCGTTCGAAAATCGTAGAAAAATACGATTTTTTTTGTATGGTGCTTTGCTTGCTCCGAAGTGTGTGGTGTTTAGCTAGAAGTTTCTGGCTAGTGTCACCGGTTTGAATTTACGAATCCTGGATTCTAATCTTGGTGTTATCCCTCAACCCCACCAGGGCCCCATCAGGGCCCGTAGCTAGGCAAGGTACCCAAGGGGGCGAAAAAGCTTCCGAGGGCGAAATATTTTTCAGGGAAGGCGAGACAAACTAAAAGCATTGAGGCAATAGTCGTTTTTATCTTCTATGGGGCTAAAATTTTTTCAGGGGACCTTCGCCTCCCTGGCCCTCCTTGGCTACCGGTAAGGGTCCCATACGGTGGGCTCCTGAACCCATGCATTCCGGGAGCGCCCCGCCCTCCAAAGACACATACTGATCCATATGGTATCATTATACTTTCGTTTTGGTGGATATTCTATAATGGGGTCTTTGTTTAATCTACTAAGGGAAATGCGCCCTTAATCCCCTACAATACCTACATGGTCATCTCCTCAGCCCATTACCCCCTCCCCGAAGTTACCCCTTTCAGCATGTAAAACAAATAATTATAAACGAACCTAGCAATTAATTTATACCTAGAATAAAAATTTCTAGAGCATGAGATATAATAGTGAGGAACTTTTCAATCCAACTTAAATGACCTGGAAAGTGCCATTTCTGGCAATCTGAGCAGCATTTTTAAAACATTTTTTAAGTACACCACGCACCAAGTGGTGGTGGCGCTCTACTTCGATAGAGTCAAAATATCATCCTGATCTCTCCAAGTCGCGCTCGGGGAAAACTCCCGCATTCCGGCCCGACAGCAAGACTTCACGCTTAAATATGTCTTCGTTTTCCCGCCTAACATTTTAACGTAAAAGACTGCTGTAAGACCATAGTGTCCGTTAAGATCTTTCAAAGCTCCATTTTTTACATTCTATCAAAATATTTTAAGTTGTCAGCAATGAAAGAAAGTTTGTAACTACTTCTCTTTCTCGTATCAGTAATCAATAAGTTGACATTAGTGAATGTGTAGCCAGAGGCGCCACCAAAGGAGTAGGGGCATTTCCTCCAGTCTTGGCATTTTCCCCCACTTGCCTCCCAGTCTTCTCCTGTACAAAGGTATACAGCTTACATAAACAATGCGCACGCACAGCATCCCCTTTTTTCAATTTCCCCCTCTTATTCCCCCCCCCCCCGTTGGGATCCCGGTCCCGCCACTGTGTGTGCCTCTATGTGATGTAGTCTTCACCGATTTGCATTTTGTTAAGCATACATAGTCGGCTTGTAAAGTGGTCGGCGCAACCTTCTTCTTCGGCTGGACGAAAGATTTTGATGACACAAAATATTAAGGATAAATCAAACTTCGACAGCAATAGCTGCTGAATGAAGATTTAAACACTACGACAAGACGTGAAATTTAGATATCAGCAAAAAAAAAAAAACAAAAAAAAAAAACAAAAAAAAAAACACACAAAAAACAAACAAAACAAAAAAAATAAAAAACAATAAAAGAAAACTTGTTTTATGCCGCTTTATTCGTAGAAAAAGTTGCACACCTTTGTTTGTTTGCTTTTTTCCAATCGACAAAAAGAAGATCCGAGATAAGCCCCCTTCATAAAACAACTGCCTGTCTGCCTGGTGGTTTAACGTACACACGTTGAGTTGGCTCACGATGCAAGGCGGCATTTCTTCACACATAGCTGAAGAGTTCATGGGCGTCCGCAGAAAAAAATTCAAGGGGGGGCAAAATTTTTTAGGCGGCCCAACTTTTTTCATAGGAAATATTTTACTCCCACGGAAGAGTTTGGATGCTATTTTCACACAGTGTTGACAAAGGCGTAGCCAGGAATTTGTCAAGGGGGGGGGGGGGCGAAGCCCATATACAGACTCTCGGCGCTCCGCGCCACCATGGGTTGGCGCGGAGCGCAAGAAAATTTTGGCCCAAAATGCTTCCCAGATCGCTGGAAATGG
Organism: Holothuria leucospilota; assembly: GCA_029531755.1. Lineage (NCBI taxonomy): Eukaryota > Metazoa > Echinodermata > Holothuroidea > Aspidochirotida > Holothuriidae > Holothuria > Holothuria leucospilota. Next base: position 24,548,906 of record CM055980.1, read on the forward strand.
CACTTCCAAGGCCTATTTACCGCATATAAAAAGGGGGAAACATAAACAATATCGTAAATATAAACTTTAAAAAATACCAGAATATGCTTGGGGGCTGCTGGGGCCTGAGTGTTGATATTTTTATTCAATTCCTGTTTTGAGAGTAGAAATTCACACTGATTGAACTGTTAAGACATGTTAATGTTATATTTTCTTCGTTTTTTTCTTTATTTTTTCTTCATTTTTTCAAGTTTTTGATTTTCCGGGGGGGGGGCAAGTGCCCCCTTGCCCCCCCCTCCGGACGCCCATGGAAGAGTTGAGTGTCGTATATACCGTGACATGATCACAAAATATTCTTCTGTGTCCTAAACCTATATAATAGCCCTATGTTTTCGCCTTCACATCACTACTAACATATTTTTTTCAGAACAATTCTAATCCACAAGGGAGATTACTGTTGTCACGATAAAGCAACTTTTGGTACGTTCCAAAATCTTTTCATACTTTCAAAATTTCCTTTTTAACGTGTTCTAAAATTTTTGTAGAGAATTTGAAATGTTTTTTGTATGTACGAAAAGATTTTCGAAGGTTCCAAAATTTGGAAAAAATACGTCATAACAATAAACCTCGTTATATTCAAGTTAAACACTATTCATACTATCGATTCACTTAATTTCATCAGTTTAGACCAAAGCTCTAACAGGAGTCACATGATTCCAAGAATGACCTCTCTTGACCTAAAACGACAATTAAATTTATTGAACATTATTGTGTCATGAAAGCTTTTCTCCAATAACGCAATGACAAAATATCAATTAAATCGTTGGAAAATGACGAAATGACTGCCAAAAGTAGGACAAAACTAGCAGGTAATCGGCAGACAGCCCTACACCATAACAAGCTCCCCTTAAAGGTTGAAAATTTACCCTCATTTATTTAGGTTAAAAAATGATGTAGTAAATCCAGACATGTATTTCAAAACCAGTGGAGTAGACTTAGATGAGTTACATGAGGTTTTACAGCTCAGTTTCTGACCAATTCTTTTAAAGGGGAATTTTCATGATCCCAGACAGTTCCAATTCTCCCAACTATGCATCTTCTAGCTCCTCCCATAACTGTATGAGGCTCTTCCTTGTGCAAGAATAAACCTGTTTTATTGCTCAAGGCCATGTCCTGGTGAGCATACAAGGCTATAAAATGTAATAAAAGTATTCTCTCTGCCTTGTGTGGAATGTGAGCTACTCTGCATCTTTCAAATTTTCAAACTTTGATGTCAATCAAAGAGCAGTCACCAACTGAGAATTTTCATATACATACACTAAAAATCTACTTTGGGGTGATGACTGTCTGTCTTTAAGTCGGGCCGGCCACGGCCTTTTCCCAGTTGTGGCTCACTGGCTTGTTTTCCGTACTCCATTGCTTATGCTGAGCACCAAGTACAATGACAGTAGGTTCCTTTTTTAAAGTCTTTGGTATGACCCGGCCAGGGGTCGAACCCCAGAATTCTGGCTGCAAGTCGGATGCTCCAACGACTTGATCATGCAGTCAAAACCAGTGGAAGAGATAACGAGACTTCTTCTCATAATTAATTATTACATAAACAAAGTCCTTCTCGCAATATGCATTGGAAAGTACTTACGGCATGTGGCTTCAGTGGGGATTCCTTTACTATGCCTTCTAGTAAAATATTTTCGTTGGCCAGTTGACCTCACGGGTGAGCCTCTGGATTTAAGAAATCCCCCACTGCGAGTCTACAGAGCTTACGTCTCACCTAAGATTCACTTTCCCATGTTTGCCCACACACGTAATTCTACACTGAAAAAGGCGAGATAAAAAACAGTTTTATGGACTCTTGCCAAAATGAACGAATAATGCAAGTTATGTTATAGATTTACAACTAGGAATTCTATTTATTTCCTGCAATAATGTTGTTTACTTCAGCAAGCTTAAAAATCCTTACAAGACCAATGCAGGTTCATTTTGATGACTTCTGTGACACGTTCTCGTTAATTTGAAGGAAAATAATCGAGGTTGTAGTAATAGTTTAGTCTTTTAAGGTTTCACAAAATTACACCATTTTACGTGGATGGAAGAATGGTTTCGGGCTCATTTTGAATCCCGTTTCTTATTTAGAGTTTCGGATTCATGTTTATATACGTTTGTGTATGTACGGACTGACCCCAACATTCAGTGGCAGAGCTTACAACCTGCGATAATGAGATTGGTAATTTCCGTCGATATCATAGGGAAGTACTTTTATCCAAAGATTTTCTAAACTTCACGAGCTAACCCATCATGGCTCTTCGTTTAGAACAGGGCTCTCTTAACCGGATCAATATCTATGTGGACACCCCCTCCCACGGGAGACTGAAAACCTTGGAACGAATTCAGAAGTAACGGGGAGTTCTGTGGATCGGAATGGCTTACCGAAGGACTGGAATCCGATCTTATGAACAGTCTCGTCTTCTTTTTCTACCTTGAATTACAGACTCGCCTATCCCGAAATTGCAGGTTAGTCTCCCGACACTACATAATAATCAACAAAGCCATAAACATGCTTCTTTCAGACTTACCTCAGACCTGTCAACTCTCCACGGTTTAACCGTGAGCCTACCGGCGTTTAGTCAGATCTCCCGGCCTCCCACTTGCCTTACCGCATCCTCCTGGCTTTTCTCTTATTCCTGACCAATACTTCAAACTAGTGTATTCCAGAAATAATCTTAAAAATTAATGCCAGAAAACTTCAGCATAAAATAACATCCATACAGTATGCCTGTATTTTAGGTTTGAGCCTTACGCTCTCTTTACGAACCTTGCTTACACGAAGTACAGTGCTTTCCCGAAATAATTCGCAAATAGACTCTTTTCCAAATAGGAATTACAAAGGATTGTGGGATAGATTTTTGGTGTGCATCATTTTTTGCCACAGCAAAATGCCATTGACAAAAGCATCGCGTACCAGAACTTATCCCACAAGCCTTTGCAATTGCTATTTGGAAAAGAATTGGTGCCATTTTAGAACGCTCACCTCCAAATAGCAAGTCTATTTTGACATTCGAAGCACACGTTGTAAAGAACGAAAAGAAAGAAAGAAAGACAGAAAGAAAAAAGAAAGAATGAAAGAATAAGGAAAACGAAAGAAAGAAAGCAAAAAGAAGGAAAGAAAGAGAGAGAGGGAAAGAAAGAACGAACGAAAGAACGAACGAAAGAAAAAAGAAAGGAAGAAAGAAAGAAAAAGAAAGAAAGAAAAAAGAGAAAGAAAGAACAAAGAAAGAAATAAATAAAGAGGCTATATCTGCACTTCAAATTAAGAAAGTTACTGCCATTCATTTCAGTTACTAAGATAGTGTTTTATGTCGTTATCCAGTGCATCTTTCACATAGCAGTGTAGAGCTATGGGAAGGACTCCTTGACATTTTCTCAACAACCCACCACATTTGCACAAACTTCCCGTAGGACGATAGTACATACTACATGGTTACTATCAACAACACAATCTGCCATTGTAGTTGGCCTAGATAGTTGACAATTGTTCAGAAGTCGTTTCCTACATTTCTCACTGACCCAGAAAATATACGACTCATACAGCGGTTTCCGCAACTCGGGCTAGGTCTAGTCCGCCGCTACGTACTAATAATAAGAGAAACCACACTGTCCGTTAATGGTATATTACCCTTTAAACCAGCGATGGAGGTTTTCCATGCACGATACTCTACATATGTACTTTACTCGCCAACATCCGTGTAGCTCTCTAACGGATTCGTCTCTCGTCTTTCTCTGCTCTTCACAAACTTTTTTAATTGCATCGTTGCAGTTAGATGACGGAGCAATCTGATTGGTGGAAATGTAATCCCTACCCACAGCTTCTTCTATTTTGATCTTCTGAACGTTTTCAAAAGGGCGGCGGGCTTTCTTCGTCTATTAAAAAAGGTTTTCAGTGAAAATATGAGTTGTTTGGGTTAAGACCACTCGATCTCTCTCCCGATTACGAAGCGACCAAGCAAAGTTTTGAACTTTCAAAATTTGGTCAGATTTACGGAAGATTCGTCGATTAAGCCTACGAAATCGCAGCAGTTTGTGACGGTATCATACCCCGGCAATTTAGAGTTAACTGTGATTACAGACTTGAGCTGCGGGTTAACTGTTTTAGACGGAGTCGAGCCGGCCAGATTTAGCCAGCGTTTTCTCAATAAATCGTAGAGTTTGTGAGTTGGTTACAGCAAGGAGGAAATTTAGGTTTTAAAGATAATTCGTGATGGAAATCCATAGCTTAGATGAGACTGCTTCAAACGAGGCGTCGGCATCGTCATCATCTGATAAACGTGAGGTGTCTGCAGACAGCAAGGCACATTCCAAGTCTCAAGGTAAGATATTTTCACTCACGTTTCTTTTTGTCACAGAGAGTATATATGTATATTTCTTTTTAAAACGGGGACATACTGTCACCTAGTTTAGAGAGAGATCAAAAACCTTTGAATACCTTTGAATTTTCAAAATTTCTCATCACTTAAATTCTTTGCTTTTCTTTGGGAGTTATTGGATTTTTTTTTTTGCCTGGGATTTAACGAAAAATCAAGTAAGCTGAATGAAAGGTAAGTTTCATTTTGTAACAAGTTTCTCAACATTTCTGAAAAAAAAATGAAAAAAGTGTCTTTAGTTGGTCTGTAAGGAGGGGTTATTCACTTTCAAGGGAAAAGTGAAATTTACTTTTTGTTTCTTTGGAAAGCAATTTTGTCGACTTCAGCTAGTCAGGGTTAAGGGAAGTCCCCGTCGTTCAATTTATTTTTAGCCCTGCCCCTGTACGTATGTAGCGTATAGGGGCGGGGGACTGGGTTAGTTGAGCCATTTTCTACATTCGAGTCGTTTTAAAAAAAACTAGAAGAATAAACTTTGATGAGTAATGAGTGCTTTATGTACTACAACCTATTATCTAACATATGGTGCAGTATAATCAATTATTTAAAGAATACTTATTACGCACAGCACGTTGAAAAATGCAAAGAACGGGGCTCATACTACCTCACTCGAGGGGTAATTTGAGTCAACACAGTATACATATGGTATTTCTGTGAAACTCTGATTATGGTGGTAATTAATGAAGTCATGACATGAAAACCATTTTTTACATATACTTACTAGGGGCACAATTACTTACAACTTAGCCTTTGTTAATACCGTTGCGTGTGCAGATCATTAATGCTCAACTTACCTCACCATGTTTTGATGTGTTAAGCTAAGATTAGCTACACAGGTCAAGAACGCGATATTTTCAATAATTAAAGTTTGATAAAATGTAGCACCTTGCATACTTAATGTAATATGTGAAGGTCAAAATGTCTATCAGTCCACAAGATACGCAAAACTTGACGCAAGATTTTTCCAAAATCCACTTCAAACACGAAAATTTTATTTTTTAGCTAAATCCTCCACCTAATGTCTTATACTTGCATTTTTCTTGCAAAAAAATGTTGTTTCACTGTGGTCTTCCTTGGAGAGAGCATTAGTATATTTTTGATCTCTTCTTCGTGGTTATATTGGGGTGGTTCAACTTACCTGCCGGTTTAACTAGCCCCACTCCTCGCCCCTTCCCCACTGGCTTGATGTTGTTTGATGTACATCAAGCCAGTGGGGAAGTTTTGATGACCAGTTTTGATGACATCAAGCCAGTTTAAAGGGTAAGCCATTTACTACAGTTTGAATAACTGTGTCATAAACCATGGTTATAATTCATGAACGGCGCTTAAAAACCATGTGACCAAACCTGTTGCCCAAAAAAGTACTAAAGGGGGCAAGATAGCTTCCAAGGGGCGAACAATTTTGGGGTGAGATATTCTAAAATGCATTAACTGATTAAGACAAAGGTATTTTACTTTCTGAGGGGCGAAAATTTGTCGCCGCTGCCGCCTGTCCCCCCTTGGTCACGGGCTTGCTGTACTTTTGTTCAAAAACAATAAAAGATAGTTGCTATGGAAATAAGATGAGATTTATAAGATTTAGCCGATTTTTCAAAATAAAGTAACTTGGGACAACTGGTTATTCCCTTTTAAGGGTAAAAGTAGTAGATTAATTTAAGTTTGTTTATACCCGGGTATAGTAAATCATGTATGGGTCGTTTTAATCACGTGACAATTTTTGTTAGTATATAATTAACATTTATGCAAGGTACACTATAAGTGTTGTAAAAATGGCTAGATTTTTACAGGGAAAAGGGAGATTTGTTGGTTACAACTTATGTTACCGATATAGGAAAAGCTTTTGGTGACCTCATATGCCTTTTAAAGGACCAATGCAGTCAAACCGGTTGGAATAACTCTACCCCAGTATGCTAATTTATGTATGGCTCTTTTTGATCATGTGACAATATTTTTGTTACTGAATTTCTCGGGTCTTTCCAAATAACTTCTTGGTTTACAATCTAAAAATTCAGGTTAAAATTTCACCAACACTGGACACGTATGTAAAAATACGGACATTGAGTAAAGTTTGCCAAATAATTGTTGATTAATGGGTTACCCGAGAGGTCGAATACCCAATTTAGTAGTAACCAGCCTCCATTAAAACTCATTAATCACCATTTGTTAAGCAAACTTTGACCAATTTCAGTATTTTTTCATACGTGTCCAGCGTTGGTGACATTTTTTAACCAACTTTTATATAGTGTACCTTTAATATTCACTATTAAAGTTCTTAACTACCGTGACCAATTCTTGGAAATAGACTGTGACGAGATTTGCAAGATTTAGCTGGGGTATAGAAATAAGCTTGGAAAAACTCCTTCTTTTTTCAAATATGTGGAATATTAAACATTTCAAGGATATGTTTTAATTAGAATTATGTATTACAAGAAACTCAATGATATCGGTCAATTATGAACCCTCGTCTAATACAAACTTTTTCGGATTAAAAGGCGCACCATGGTTATATGAGTGTGACAGAACAGAAGTGGAAACCAGGTTCTTGTTAATAGTACGTACTGTACAATCAGCCATCGCAAAGTTTTATCTGAGTAAATTAAACACTAAGTTAAAACGTTAATTTAAATTCCAGTCTGGTTCCCATGGGGATTAATTATCAAGTACAAGTGTCTTTAAAAAAATTAAAATAATAAAAAACAGAGAAATAATAACAGGAACTTTACGTATTCACTTAATCTCACTTAAACGAGGGATTAGGAAGTAGATTCTTTATGTTTTGTTGAAGTAAAATTCCTTCAGAAGACCCGCAGCATTTATAGAACATCTTTGTGAATGCATATGTTGAAAAATTTTCTCGTGTCTTCAGATTTGCTGTATTTACAAAATAAAACAACTATTGTTGAGCATTGTTTTACCTAAAAATGTATACTTTTAAGGATATGACATTAATGACGTTAATACGACCTCACAAATTGTACTTTGATTTGATTTTTTTTTATATTTTCTCCAAGATTTTGCTTTGAGGAAATTACAAAAAGTTAAGACTTTTCTAGGGATTGTTCAAACTGTTTATTCAATAGTTAAATAAATCACTTTATTTCAGCATTTTTGTTCAAACAAACAATGAAACAATGACAGTTTATTATTGTCATCATTACAACTGTAAGATTACCTTCCCAATCTCCTTAGGTATACACCTTTCATGTATAGCAGTTAAGTGTGCAATAAATGTAAGGTCTGAAGATCAGGGGATACTTGGGTACATGTAGCCTGACGAAAATAAGTTTTCGTTCGCATTTTAACTTTTATCCAAACTTATTTTCTCTACACCAAAATATATTATAACTTGTATTTGGTATAGAGAAAATATATACAATTTTTTGTCCCCACATTAATGGGCGTGAACAGGGGGGTTCCCTAATTTTCAACCCGGCTTCGCTAATAACAAAGAGAATAAGAATAATATATCAATTTTAAATGATTGTGATCCACCCGGCCCTCCGAAACTGACATGCAACCCTAGTGTTCCCACTAAGACAACTCTTTAACCATCAAAGGTAAGTTAACTTTCTCCACCCACAAAAATACATACACAAACACAGACACACTCACAAACAATTTTATTTTTGTATAACCTTTCGATGCGTCAGTCACAGAAACTATCACAAGTTTAACGTGAAAGAGTCAGATTTTAAGATTTGAAGATTCACAGTTTTCCTCACAGTGACAAATTAATAATGTATTATATCATGTTATTTCGCTATTTAGCTGCATTGTAAAAAAACACTTGGGTCAATTTAACCCAAATTTGAGTCAGGAAGAACCAGCCAAAAGTATTGGGTCAAATAATAAACCAAATATGGCTTCATTTGGCCCAAATTGGGTTAATATTTGACCCAAAATGTGTTGGTTAACTCTCCTCTTGACCCATGCCATGTTTTTTAGAGTGTGGAGCGGCTACCAAATTACTTTTGACTTTTAATGAAGTGTTTATCTTTACAAAGATTACCCCTCATCAGATGACTTGCACTTTTTCTCATTTTCATAAAATAATCAAAAATGAAAACAGCCAAGAGCAAAATTTTTGTGAAGCCATACTGTCGTTCACTCATTACCACCCAAACGGTGTTGTTTATCATCTGTGTGAATTTAGTAACAGTATGATCCTTTAAGCCAGAAAAGAAAAGCCAGCAAGCATAGCTTATTTACTTATGGAATCCAAAATATTTAGGCCAATACAATGGAAGCCAGATTAAAAGAATGAATTTATGACAGACTTAAATTGGGCCTACTCATTGCCAGAGTTTGTCACCATTTCTCCTGAAATAATTGTTAGAATTTGATTTTCCTTTGGTTATTATAGTTTTAAGTATTAGTTAAGCTACATTACAGAAAGTCTGCATCTCAAGTTGATCCTAAACCCTTAGTTTCTCCTTTTAATTTTATCTCCGATGAAACGGGATATAAGTTTTGCTTTAAAGCAGTTTTTCTCCACCGGTGGGCCGCACAGTGCCTTCTGCTGGGCAGCAAAGTCGTAAAAAAACAAAAATAAAAACTGATTTGGAAATAACGCAGTTGATCTCATTCGACACAGGTGAAATTTTAGTAGTAAACTTTGCTTACTGATGACACTTTTATCGTATGGTTTAGTCATAAATTTAAGTGGAACTTCATTTTACAGTTAATAAGGTGGTCCTTAAGTAATTTAAAAGTTCAAAAGTGGACCTCGAATTACAAACTGTTAAGAAACCCTGGAATATCAATATAAAATTACGGACCACACTCTGAGAGTAAAACTAGTCAACCGTTACTAAGAATCGGTGGTGACTGTGGTATGCTTATATTTCCGACCCTTGCCCTTGCACCGTTTTTAACGGTCTGGTTGAGTGTGTCATAGGTGTACTTTTAAAATCAAGTTCAAAATAACTTGAAAAGGAAGTTATTCTTATGGTCGAGATGAAGATTATTTTACGTGTTTCGATTCTCGAGGTAGTTAGGGCGTGATAACACGGCTGATTGGGGCTATACGCATTTGTTTTTATCATTACAGCTACAATTACATAAATGATGAGTGTTAATTCTCCCTTTTGTTGAATTATTCTAGCCTAACTATTGCTTTGTCGTTCTTCTGTGGATTACCTTGAATTCAACTCATTTTGGGGGTTAACAATTGAAGTAAAAGGGTACGGAACCGTGAACTTCAGAAATCACGGAATTGTTCCGTATGAGTCACATTTTAAGGCAGAGAAATAAAAACTAACGAAAAACAAAAACATGAAAACATTTAACCATTTCTAGATGCATTTGACTGGTATTGTCTTGTTGAGTTTTTTATTTTTATTTCTTTGGTTAGAATTGATTAAAAAATAACTTCATATAATTGATCTTACTTATTATCAGCTTTTTTAAGCACTATTTGAATTATGGTATGCTTGGTCTGTTTGATTTTGCATTTAAACTGCTGTTGAAGTATTTATTATACTTAACAGCTTTAGGACATTCACATTTACTTATTTATTTTTTATGATTTTTGGATTAAACAAGAATAAAATATTGAAATCACCAATCGTTAAATATAGATAAATAAATAATAGAACAGAATGAAACGAGCGAATGTATTATGTTTTCTGCACTATTAAATGTGATCCCGGTTAAATTTGACCAGAATCGTGTTCACAGATTATCTGATCATAGTCTGCTTAAAGTAACCCAAAAATCCTAGCTAAATAAAAGCAGTAAAATGTTAATATTTGAGCTGGATTTTTGACCAGTCGTTACTTTAACCAGGAAAAACGTTCACTTTGACGAGGATTTCCTTGCTATATTTAACCAGGAATTTGTGTATAATCCTTGACCACAAATCTGGTTAAATGTAACCTAAAAGAATTTTGGAAAACGAGACGCAGGCGGAAGCTCATTTAACATTTCTTCGAATTAATGTTTTGGTAACCTATAAAAACTTGACTGAAAAGATATCGCGTGAGATTTTATGTGTCAGGAAACAAAACGCAAACACACAACACCTCAAAATACTCTTTCCGACGAGACACTTACTTCCATAACAATTCTCAATAAGTTAAATCGAATTGTTGAAACAAGTCGGTCGGAAAACAAAAGGGATTCACAGTCTTAAGTCGAGCACCTGTCTTCCGCAAATTGAAACCTAACAAAAACAATTGAAGTAGTAATATGTTAGTTACTTTGAGCATGTGCTATGTGGTCATTAAATGCGACTTTCTCCCTAATCATGTTCGTGTTCCAATTTTTTATGAATGTTTTGCAATTTCATAACCTTCAGCCTATATTTTTCTAGAGAAAGACCCCAAGCTTGTAGTCAGCCTAGGGGCGGGCGCCCCCACCCCTTGGGAAAACTTTGCCCATAGAAAATGTTTCAGAATTTAACAAAAATTACAATTGCCTTACCATATCCTAACAAATCTCTTCAAAATATTTTACCCATGGACGCTTTCTCGCTATACTTTGAACATGTTGTCTGGCTACTAACCTGCCACCGGCCTTGAATATTTATAGATATCAAAGTCGGCTTTACTGGTCAGTGGCGGTGAAATTATGATGCATGCCGCTTCTTCTCTATTTTTCTCCTCTATTTTGTGGAGTTATGATATTATTTCCTGACATATAGACCCCTGTCCATTCAACACCAAAATTTCAAGGTTATAAAAAACGTAGGCTTTTTATGCCAAAATTGATAATACAGAAATCCAAATTCCAAATTGCCTATTTTAAGTTGAATTAAAAATCACGATCACCAAGTAAAACACGTTTTTCATTAGATAGGTATTAAATCGATAGATTGTGTTCAAATAATCCTTCAAATATATCTCTTTTATTTGTTTCTTTTTTTTTTTACTTTTGTTAGATGAGAGATTAGATTCAAATATCAAATCTGGCTCGACGAGCGACACGATAGAAGATGAAGAATTCGGAAAGAAACGGAGAGTGCGCCGTCAACGGACGCATTTTACGAGTCAACAGTTGCAGGAACTGGAGGCCAACTTCGCACGCAACCGGTATCCCGATATGTCTACGCGGGAAGAAATATCAGCGTGGTGCAACCTTACAGAGCCAAGAGTTAGGGTCAGTAGTTGAAGGTTGAAAAATATTAGTTTTTATTGTTGTAACATGTGTCTTTATCTTATTACGCTAGAAGAAACATTTTATATCATCCTTTTAACGGAAACTGTTCTTAATTTGGTTTCATATGCATGAAATGGTTTCGATTTGCAGCAGTGGAAACTTCAGGATTTCAATTTCAGGATTTATTTTGCGGGGTTTTCCTATCTAAAGATTTCTTGTATTACGTTTTGCACACCGACGGGTTTCTAAAATTTATTTTATGAGAGAAATTTGTTACCGTAGTGCTTACCAGGGAATTGATAGTTCTCCGGGCCATGCTATGCTGAGAGCGTAAAGTTGCAGGTCACTTTTTATTTATTTTCTATTTTCGTCGTCGGAGGAGCTACTGTGAAGAAGTGTAAATATAGTATATTAAGGCACTAGTTACAGAAATAACATAATATTTGTACGTGCAATATAAATTAACAACAGAACACAAAAGGAAATTTCGGGGTAAAAATCGTGCTATTTTGGATATATTTTAAAATTTGACAATAGCTTGTCAACTGGTAAATTACTCGAATTTGGGTATGAGGAGTTTTGCTCTTAGTGAATTACTGTACTGCGTTTTGGTAAGAAATTTGCCATACCTTTAAAACCATGACTTACTGTTTTCTAGAATGATAGGCTACTCAGAATTAGATATAGCTCGCCGGAGAATTGTTCTTTGAAAGAAATGAGTTTCTCACGCACTCTAAAAACACTATGGTCAAAATTGACCATTGATATGGTCAACTATGCACCGACCCAAATATGGTCAAATTGTTGACCTAAATATGGTCAAAAGTGACCACTTAATGTCAGATTCGTGCACAGTTGACCATATCAATGACCAATTTGACCATAGTGTTTTTAGAGTGCGAAATGAATGTACACGTAGCTCATAAATAATTTGTGCAGCCAAACTTTTCCATTTTGAAATGGTTCAACAATCATTACTTTTTAAATATTTAATAGTTTTCGGAAGTAAAGATATTGCTAGACAAGGGTGACTCCAAGTTTTGCCCAACGGGGGGGGGGGCAAGCTCTCCAACGGGAGGGGGCAGCAACCCGAAGCTCCGACAAAGACGACGGGGTTGCTGAAAGGATGTTGAACGGAAGTTTTGGGCGTGAGAAGCTTGATGGAAAAATTGGATTCATTTTAAAGAATATCTGAAAATTTGGGGGTTTTAGTACAGAAAATTTGAGAAAATTGGATTTTTATTAAGAAAAATTGGAAAAGTTTGGATTTTATTGGGGAATCTGTCCTAATTGAGAGCAAGATCAAGTGATAGTCGCTGAAGCGACAGGAAGTGCGCCATCCCTGTTGCCAGGGTTTATTGGTGGGTTAAATGATGATAAAGATAAGTTTCTGTCTGTGCCATGTTTATGCAGTGTAAGCACAATAAACTTTTATGTTGTCCCACGTTCGGTTACCTGTGGTGGTATGACGTTGCAGTGGAGGCAATTTACGGTTCATCAAGGGTCACGGCCTTCCTTAAACACTCATCACCCATGTAAAGTGAAAGAGATATTACACGGGCGTGTGGTAACATGGTGGTCGGCGGAGGAGCACTTTTCCATCGATAGGTCTGCAGTGAAAATGAAAATACAACATTTGTTGTTAAACTTACCAGGCAGAGCCGTCGGGTGTCGGACGGTCGGGTCGTGGGGCCGTCTGTTGAAAGTGGTAATGGAGAAGTTTAGGGAGTGTGTTTCAAATCCCTTACTGGGTTTACAGCTCCTAATACGCTGCTGGAGCTAAGGGCAACCCCGAGAGCGATGAATGCGATCGAAGCCTGCCAAAATATCATTTTATTAATAATCCCTAGGTAATATTTTGTTTCGTTTACATAAAAAATTCTGTTATATTTAAACTCCTCCCTAAGTTCTCTTTCCTTTCATGTGGAAGATATTTTATAGTTGTTTCGTTTTTTGTTAAAGTTTGTATTATTTTATTTTGTAATTTGTGGCAGAAAAGTGGCACGGCAGCTGCTGTTTCTGTCTCAGAAGTTCCGACGGCCTTAAAGACCTTATGCATATGACGTCACAGAACAGAAGGTGCGCCCCGGTGAGGTAAGCGCGTATCATTACAACTTACACCAACACAAATGCAGATAGCTGATTTGTGTAGCTGTCGGATACCCGCGTAAAACTACTACGCGCGTGTTGGAAGTCTACGTCGTACGTACAGTGTTCTTTATTGATATTCTTTAAAATGACGTCGCTTGACGTCATTGCATAGGATCTAATTGTCTGGCGTCTATTCATTTCTCCGAAATGTACTGCTGGCTAAATAGTTTCGTCTATTTAATTTATATATTTTAAAGTGACACATTATAATAGGCTATAACAAATAAGTACATATGTAAATGAGCCCTACGAAATCCTTTGTCTCTATTAAACAGAAATCATTGTGAATACTAAAACACTGGATCCCCATCACTTTGAAAATAAATTAGGTGTAGCCTAGCCTAGGGTACCTAGGCCTAGTTCTCACGTACACTTTGTTCCCTGAACTAGGCCTAGGCTATTGCAACACAAACTTTTGACCGCATATTACTGTGAGAGTAATATCGTCTGCGTGCGTTGCTGCAGTGATTGTTGCTATATACGCGTATGCGCGTGTATGAACGTAACTATAGCTATGGATTATGTCACAATTGAACAGCAGTGCGTGCTATTTAGCATACAATAGTGTGAACGTCCTAGTTACACGATTTAGCAGTTTCATAGAATGTTAAAAAAACAAAACAGGATCGTTTGTGTAAATCAAAATTTTTGGTCTTTTTTCTGGACACTAAGTGCAAATAATCTTAGAATGAAGGGTCTTAAACATATAAGGCCCCGTAGAGGTCAATTATGTAGGAGTATACGTGAATTTGAGAAAGATCGAGACCATTCAAAATTTTTGAAGGTGCGGTAGCCCAATTTTGACAATGGGTATATTGCTGACCTAGTATGGGAAGCCCCAAAGCTTCCCAAATACTAGGTCAGCAGACTGCGGACTAGGTGTAGCCCTGATTAGTCATTTAAGAAGTCATTATGACTAGAAGTAGTCAAACAGTGCCTCATGCGACTAATTAAAGTTATTTTGACTAGTTTAATTGAAGGGTATACGTATCCCCACTGTTCATCCTACTATCAATTGCACTCGCCCAACTGCCACCATTTTCTGAAGTCCCACCAACCGAATCCAAAGGAAGAATGTTAATGCAAATTGGTCCCGAATGAAGTTACGTCCCAAGAGGGAACACCAAACTAAATGTAACCAACCACGCCTTTCAGACCTCGACGTTTTGGGTCTGTCATGAGTGGCTCAGTACTAGACTGGGTGAAAAGCAGATACTACACATGCTCTTAGCCAAAAGGTCGAGAGGCTACCCCTTCCGCATTTGATAAGGACAATAACTAACATCCGTATGAAGTATATAGAACGTATGTATATGACGTCACAGAACAGAAAGTGTCCCCGGTGGAGGTAAGCGCGTATCATTGCAACTTATACCAACAAATGCAGACAGATGATTTGTGTACTGGTTAGACACGAGTGTAAGTCCACTACACGCGTTTGCGCAGTCTAAGTGTTGCGTATACAGTGTGTTTCATTGTTTACCCCCTTAAATGATTTCGAGTGACGTCAATGCATGTAGTCTATATGAAGGCGAAGTTAAACTGGCATTCGCTGCAGGTAGGGTGTCGAGCGTACATATTCTATTTCAAGAAATATGCAAGAGTATTATATGCACGTCCGCAGCCTGGGGCTGGCAAATGCAAAGTTTGCAGAATTTAATGTAACATTATATGCAAGTGTTTGTCAGTTTGTAGACAAATTAGTTTTTGCTTGAGGTAAAAGGCACGGATGTCAATATCGCAACAAGGTGACATCATACCTGACTAGAATTCTTTTGAATATGCCACTTAAATACCAGCGCTGTTGTCGAGTCCTCCACCCTCAGAGTCCGTCCGAGTCCAATTCCTTACCTGCCGAGTCCGAGTCACTGGTATTCGAGTCCAAGTCCGAGTCTCCCCAATGGAAAAGTGTACGGATTAAGAATTAACAATTGATCAATTTTTACACTGCCTTTTATGGCAGAGTTGTTGTTTGTGTTATGATATAGGAGTTTACCGTAGAACTCGAATATCATCTGCACTAGACAGCGCAAATTGCAAAGAGGTAGATACCGTGTGGAGTTCCACAGGAATTGCAGAGAGTCAGGTAAATTCTATGTGACGACGGATTAAGTGCGTACAAGTGATACAAAATTCTGCCAGTCTCGGGAATTTTATAGCCGAGTCACAAGTACAGACTGTACGAGACCGAGATGTGTCCTTGCTTTTCGTGTCCAAGTCACGAGTCAAAGTCCTTTTTAAGCAATGAGTTTTACAACTGGATGACTTTATAACACAATGTTAGACATGACGTCATAGTGCGGATAGACAGGAGTTGTGACTTAAAGGTCCAATTTTCTCCTCCTGTACACTAAAATTCTCTCAGCTGAGTTTACTGCTAGTCCCTCCTCAAATTTAAAAAAAAAAACAGTCTGTGGACCCCCTCCCCCAAAGTCCCAGGCTAACATGCAGTTTAATTGCCCAAGGCCATATTTTGCAGAGTACACTGCGTCTGTGATAGAGGCTACACTACTGTACATCTCACGTATTTGTGATCTGCACATGCCACTCAAAGTTTAATCACCAATAATGATTTTAAATACCGGGGTATTAAAAATGCTCTTTCTGTGACGCAAGAGCCACTTGAAAGGGTACAATAGTTGCCAACTTGTAAAGTTGTGTCAAAAAAAGTTGAGGCAGTTTCCGGCAAATGGACCTTGCATGAATCGATAGGTGAAATGAAGATTTCTCACATCGTGAAATTTTCAGAAATTTTAAGACACCTGACCACTGTCACCAGAAGGTGGTATCATGATTTGTTTCGGAACAAAAGAGAATGTTGGTTGAATAGCTCTCCCATGAAGAAAGAACTTATGGAGGAAAGAATAAAAACAAGTGTTACAAAACAAAACGTTAGATAAAGGTATGAACAAGAGTGACCTAAATGGTAAGCAAAAACTTTCTGGTAAGGACTGTTCTTCTGCCAATGACCACAAGTCCTCCAGCAAAATTTGGAGATAACCTACAAACACAATCCTGTCGTAAAAACTCATGATAGAATGTTAGAACAAAAAAATTGACATTTTTTTTGCTGGCTCAAGCCTCTTTCTGTAGATAGACATGTAGTGAATTCCAGCCGGAGAGGACAAATGAAATAGAATCTTCCTTACGCTGACCGAAACTTTGCTGCCAACTAACCGGAAAATACTTGACTCGTGGACCACAATAGTTTTCAAATGGCTAGGGTAACTGTCAGTCGTTGGTGAAGAACATACTAGAACGGTTAGCAAACAATACTAATATTTCTGCTTTCTTGAAGATTCAGCTTAAAACAAATATCGAGATGAGGATTTCGGTGATTTACGGTATGCGATACTTTGATATCCGGTTTAAAATGGATTCGCTTCGACTTTACATTGGAATCATCGCATCTTAGCATTCTATAACATGACATTTGTAAAGTTTGGCATCAGCACCTTGTATAGAGCGCTTTATAGGTACAGCGTCATCGTAGGTACGTTTTCAATTGATATCAAAGGTATATGAGAAGGGGTTCCTAAGGGGAAACCCCCACCCCTGACCAAAATGTCGATTTCATGGCACTTTCAATTCATTTCCAGGATAAATTATTTCATCCCTGTTGGCCCATTCAGGGAAAATTTCAGGGCAAAAACCCTCTGCCAAAATTTAAATTTTCTTCTCATACACCTATGGTGGAAATAGTTTTTGTAGTTCGTAACATTCAGCTACCTGACCTGCGAAACAGCGTTCTTTGACTTCCGCCCTTTCTTTAGGGATGGGCTGAACTTATAATTTCGTCCGCTCCAACACCTTGCGCGTAACCTTCGAGTACCGGGTTTACATGCACTAACGGTGAATGAACCTGTAATCTATTTATTTGTGTGCTTAGTATTTAGACGAATCCACTTGACAACGAGGTGCTAAATATTCTGTGACAGCCGCGATAAAAATGCAAACGTTAGTTCAACCAACAATCTGATCCCATAGTACTTTGTATTTACAAGAAATAATAAGACAAGACAGGGAAAAAGATTGATCTACGAAATTGGGCCAAAGTCATACCTGAGCGACGTCATTGTTTGTTTAACCGAATTATTTGCCACCGGGCCATGAATAAAGGTAAGGTTAACCAATAATAAATGGTGGACGTGTCCATATCAACGGCGCTAAAATATTTCCCTTTATTTTTCCTCTAAACATGAATTACAGACCAATAAAATGGGTGTTTCAGTTTGATGTTCCACCTCATTTGAGGTCGCCGGGCGGTTCGCTTGTACTTTGTTGCGGGTACTTTCAACAGTTTTCTTCTTTCTTTCCGTTTCTTTGTTTTTCTTTTTCTTTCTATTCGTTTCTTTTTTTTTCAGTTTGTTGGACATTTTTAACCAAATGTTAAACTCATTTGTTTGCGTAAAGAAAAGAGAACTGTGAAATCATTTTTGGAAAAAACCTTTGAAGGTAGTCCTGGCTTCACCCGAAATTTTCCATTGCTGTTTCAAGGATTTTGTCCATATTATAACGCCCACTAAGGTCACGTGATATTTGCCATATTCCTGCTAGTAGTTCATTACAAGTACTGTGTGTTTAAGTTTTAGTGATGCCATTGTCCTCTTAGGTCTATACTCTTCGTAAGGTGTATTTTACCAGGAAGGTGATATCACCTCCCTTATTTACATAGGAACAGTCTTTACGAAGTAAAACTATTGGACAAGCAAGGATATTGATTATTCGACGTATAGACCGTTAGCATATGACTTCACAGAGCAGGAAGTGCTCCCTCGTTTGGAGGCAAGTGCGTATTAATGCAAGTTACACCAACAAATGCAGACAACTGATTTGTGAATTAATCGAGATACATGCGCAAGTCTACTAAACGCACGTGCGAAGTCTACTTCGTGCTTGTCATGTGCTTTATTGTTTTGCCTCAGAAATGGTGTTGCGTGACGTAATGTGACGTTAGATGAGGAAATGGGCAAGGGGGAGGGGTGGGGGGTTTTCTTTAATAGACGGGTTGGGAAATTCGGTACTTCCGGTCGGGTCACAAGGTCAAGTGTACCATGACAACGGGCAACGTGTGTAGCTCTGCGTGCTCAGCATGCAACACCCGCGCTGGGACACTGTAAGCGTGGTACACTTCACCTTTGACCCATTCCCATGTTGCATTGCGTGGAAACATTTCCCAACTTGTCTATTGGAATGGGCTGGAAAATGTTGGTGTTGGAAAAAGAGAAAGGGAGTTAGGATTGATAGCGCCCGATTTACATAAAATTGTATAAATATTTATCAATTTGTCTCTCAGATGTTGAAACTATCCCTCATGACACCTCGATCAATCGCCACTGTTTTACTTGAACATTGCTGGTGCTATATCACTGTGGCTCTGTCAGTCGGTCTTTTTTGACCCTGTCTCGGGTCTACGTTATCTTTATGACAAGAAAATTTGATGTAGAAATAAGACCAACATTTCACTGCAGGCAGGCATGTGTAGCTGGTCGAATCCTTTTTGTTGTGACAATATAGGCCTATATAGACTGCTGTACCTCAATTTCCCGTTTCTTCTGAAAGAGGAAGCTGACTGTTTATGGTAACCATGACAACAAGTTAAACATTATCCTGACACTTAAGAAAAGCTGAACAAAATCATGAAGTTTACATGGGCACCGTGTGATGCTTGAATTAGTAGTGCACCCAGGATCTTTTTTGTTTGGGAAGAGCCTGGCCGCTGCATCTTCTGGTGATGGTCTGTAAACGTGACGATTTTGTTCTGTTTTTGGGAACATCACTTTTTATTTTATTTAATTATTGTTTTAAGTCTTGTAAGGTTCCTATTATCTGACGTCATCTCAGCTCTGGCATAGGCAAACCTGTAAGTTACCTTCTCACGCATTTTCTGCCCACGTTATTCGTTATTCGTCATTAGAAAAATGAAAGGCATCTCTGTACACCTAATGTCTGCTTACGTTGTAAAAATAAGAGACAATTACCACCATCTTGATGAGATGAGGAAGCGATTTGTAGTATTTTTCCTTTCGAATCCCTTTAATGATGTCACAGGAATTTGATGACGTAGGCGAATGAGGTAATGTTTACAAGCACTATCAGCGCAACCTGCAAGCCGCATTTATACTATACTTGTTAAGTTTATTAACCTTCCCTCCAATAGGATTTTGACTTGTATTAACATTTCGGGGATAACACACTTTTACCAGAAGATTTCTTTTCCGATAATACAGATCATATGGCAAAAGCAACGGCAGCACCGTATGGCGTAGTCCGGGGAGCCGCCACGTAGGCTGACACGCTCCCCTTCCCTTCTTCTCTTTTGAAATATTTTTATTTTTTAAGGCAAGTTAACTTTTTCTTATCTTTCCAGGATAGGCTAATTTGTATAATCAAGTACGCTTACTTCAAACAGCTAGAATCTGCCACAATGATTACAATAGATAGTTCTCACGTGACGTCATAGGAGCTTTTCACGTGTATTATGTCAGCCATGTCTGAGGGCAACCCCGACATGTGTGAACAGGCTTGCCCTCAGGCATGGCCGTTGCTAACCCCTAGCTGTGACGTCACTGAGAACTATCTATACTGCTGGATAACTTGTCAACATGCCATGTATTGGTATGGGCCGGTATTCATCATTGCATTTCCGATGTCATCGGTATCGTTCATATTAATCTGAAATGCTAACACTGTGCAGCCAATATCTCCTTTGTATTTTAGTAATTATCTTTATGGGCGCAGATGAAACAAACAATATCGGAGACAAAACAACACCGCGTTATAACGAGTTGAAGGACCAAACTGCAGTGCCAATAAAGTCATGACATTATTGTTGGGTGTGCAATATCCTATAGTTTGTATGTACAAGTTTCATTTCGGTATAGTGCCGTTATCGATCGATACTCCGATTTGAAATTTCGGTTTAGGTTTCGGTAAAACCGATATTGTCGATACTTCATCACTCCACACTTCTTCATAATAACACCGTACCCTGTACACAAAATAGGCGATTTCATCCACAGTTTAGCAATTACTTTGATCGGCGTAAGTCTCTAGAACGTTGAAGTGAATGACTTTAATTCCAGTAGAGTTATTGACAAAAGAATGTCCACTTAATTTATTCATTGCAGAATTTGTCTTATAAGGCAATTCATACTTCAGTATAGCGCTATAAAACTATGAAAGTTGAACAGTGTTTAACGCTGAGCTATGTCCATGATTGGCCCAGCAGAGCAAGGCATGACCATGACTCTTACAGCTTTATAGCGCGGGAAAATTTGGATGGCCTTTAAAGTGTACAGTCGTTTAAAGTGGTATTGACGGTATTTTTCTTATCACATAAGATTAATATTGTATAACATTTTTGTCATTTAATTTGTGTATTAGACATTCGATAACACACCTGTGCCTTTAAAGGTGGTATGTCGCCTCAGTTACATCCAGCAATATTGTATGCCGGAAGTTGCGGCGTGACGTAACAGCTTCCCCTTTTCTGAAGTTCAATGAAGGCACATTTGTAAGACTAAGTCGATGAGCCTATTCCATGCTCAATATGTGTGATGTGGCACACTTAAAAAGCACACGTTAAGTCCACAGTATTTTTGCTATAAACTGTAATTTCAAATATAACTTTTCTATGGTACTTTTCTTCGAATTTTTTACCCCACATTACATGGAACACTTCCAAATAATTATGGAAGAATAATTTAACGCTGAAAGTGATGAATACTATAAAGTCCGGTATAGAAGCTGTGTTGTGGAGGGGTATCAAATAAGTAATTCAAGGAAAACCATTGTTCCAAAGCAATGGACGGGGTTCGTGGGGGGGGGGGTGGTCTCGTCGTTTTTTAAAGATTAAGGACAAAATCCACATATACTCTTACACTACTTTTGATGATCTGTTGTTAATGGCCCTCCCCGCTCTCCAATTTTCGGTTGAGCCCAAGGGTGTCCTTTTGAAATAGTCTCATTTTGAGTTACGAAACACATTTTGTCTCGATATTTCTTGTCGAAAATGCCAGAAATAAACCAGGATACATATCCGTGTCAACGATATTAATTGCAGTGTCGTTTCATCTGCAATTATTATTTACCCAATCACAATTTGAATGATATCGTTAAATACTTCTAATTAAAAGCAATATGACACTTGTTGCGACGACGATTGATTCTCGATAAAACAATCAGTTAGCAATATTGTACCACTACTACTTCCTACCGAGATAAAGACGGACACAATTTAAATTCAGTGGCACTGTGTTGGTGTTTTTTTTTCCTTAACGGAATTGGGTATGAATTTGTTGGATTTAGAAATAATTGGGAAGAATCCCACCGGTAAACCGGCAAAGCCCTATCATATCTAACGATTTACTTTCCCTCTATGGAACACTGAACCATAAATAAAAGGTTAAATTTATTAACACATTTTCGAACTTAGAATGAAAGAGTTGAAACGACACGTTCGTAAAGTATTGGCAGACAATTATTAGTCCCTGATATCTGGCCCGGACAGTATAGGCTTATGGGGACGGGTAAGGGGGTCTGGAGGGTCGGCAGCTCCCTGGCAAAAAGTTGTCGTTTTCAGGGCAAAAATGAAATTTTCAGGGCAAAATTACGTCATGATTGTGTGCCAGTTAGGGACCATTTCAGGGAAAATGCCTGCCACCTCGTTGTAAAATGCCGTCTCATGCGCCCAGGTCCATAGCCAGCAAGGTACTGAGAGAGGCGAGATACGTTCCAAGGGGGCGAAAATATTTTGGGGTGAGATATACAAAAATGCGATCAAAGTTTTTAATTCTTAAATTTTTCTGATAAGGCGTGGCCACTGTTCCATGGCTAAGGGCCGGCATACTCGTATGCTGGGGGTGACTTCTCTATGCCTTGACACCGCTATGTTCCAACGAGTTTCGTAAGGATCAGTGTTAGGATGATGGTTAGTTTAGGATTATGTTAGGGTGAGAGCATAGAAATTGAAGTAAGATCTGTGGGAGAAGCATAAGGGTTACGTGTGTCCGAACACGTTGGCGTAACCATGCCCTGTGGTATCAACCAAGTCCAAAATCATTGTACCACATACGACATGAGTCCGACTCGCGCCATTTCGAGACAATAGACCCTTTTCCAAATAACACTTACAAAAAAGGGCTGTGGGATAGAGTTTTGGTACACGTCGTTATTGGCCATGGTTAAATGTCTTTGACAAAAACGACGCACACCAAATCTCTGTCCCATAATCTTTTGTAATTTGTATTTGGAAAATGGTCTATACTGCTATAACTCAAATGCCGTTGCTATGGCGCGAACAAAGCGATTACAAGGTCTCCAGACTCCAATTCATGTTTCATGTGTCACTGGTCTTTGTCCCTCCGTTTACATCATTAGTTGGAAAAGTCTAAAGCACTTTTCGGGAAGTAAATTATGGCGGGTGATTAGGATTAAGTTTGTGATATTTGATGATTTATACATATTGTTTTGATTTTTGTACGTTTTGATTTTAATCCTTGGATGTCCTCTATTGTGGCTTGGTTTTGATTTTATTTGCAAATTTGACTCTTTAAGATTACTCTTACGAATAGTTGGCGCTTTGTAAGTTAACAAGACATAAAATGGTGATAAGACAATCCCTGCGTTCACATGGGGTATGCATCACGTCATTTTGAAAACGAGAAACCACAGCAGTTTAATACGGTTTCTTGTTACAACGATAACAGTTGCAGTCACATACAGGCCAAACATATGATCAAAATAACGCGCGCGTCATCAAGCTACCTGCAAAATTCCGTCTGCATTTGTCTAGAAAAGTAAACCATGATCGGAACGTTGCGTGTTTCTTGCAAAGAAAAAAGGGCGACGTCTGAAGAAATTACGCGATTTTCACATGCAGTTTTAGGGGTTCTGATAACGAGCTCGTAGCAAATAGGTTAATGCTCTTGTAGATAGTTGTATGGGGGGAATAAGATTTGTAAATTTTAGCTGAAATTTTAAAATGAGTTGGGAAGACTGTTTATTATCATTAACAAACAAAATTAGTATAAGAAACTTTAGATCATGCTCCTTCAGGGTGATTACATCCACTCATTATTGAAAATGAGCGTATTATTGGTACCAGTATACCGGAAGTAAATAAGTAAATCTTTGTGCAGAGCTTTCGGGGCTCATGTGTATTTAAACATGATTTACGAGACCAATGAATCCCATACATCCTCCAATTAAAGGCATCCTCCGCCTCTCAGTATCTCCCACCCTCTTTCCTTATTGTCAATCCTAGTGGAAAAAAGTATCTGAGGATCAGAGACAGAGGCTAGAACACATTTACAAAAAAACATTTATTTGAAATTTTTGTTTCTTGTAATGAACGTGACATGTCATTTTCGAGAAAAATAACTTCCACAATGATTTTCCCATCACGTGAAGAGACGAAAGGAAAAGAAAAAAAAAAATGACACGTTTCTCTAAACCAAAGAAAGGTCCCTTCTGTCAAAACATAAGTGGAAGTTTCTTCAGGAACTCAAATTGTTGATAAATGTCCACAAAACGTTACTATAACCAAGCTACTAACTGGGAAAGAAGTCTCTGAATCTAGGCTGCGGTCACTTAAACAGATCCGTTTCGGAAGAGTTTCTAGAACAAGGGTGTTTGGATTCGCCCGACGTATTGAACCTGTTTTTTCTTCAGATTCCAGAGCAATTAATTGGACGAATAGTCGCAACTCTGACCTCATTACTGGTGCTATATAGGACAAATGACATGAACGATGCACTCAGTTTGTCTGACTAGCTTCCACGTAAATAACACACCAATAAAATAAGGTTTCAATAACTATTTTACATTTAAATGTTTTTGTAAAGTCTTTAGTAACGAGAGCTTAATGCAGGATTTCGGTTGAGACATGCTGCCCTCTACATTCAGAACATTTTAAAGTACAGTACTGTTCTTATTTCTCTACTAGTTACATTGCTGAGAATATGCAACAAAAACCGTGGTCTCAGTTTTGATGGTTTGGCCTCCATCTCCAAGTTAACCTTAAAAGTGACCTCAAGTCGACCTATCGTACAGACGTTGAAAAATAACGCTAATTACTTCAACATCGCGCTTCATAGTTTATTTCGTTGAAGGGACACAAAGTATGTTGAAAAGTATTCAGTTAACTTAAAAAACTAGATTTCAAAAAAATTTGTGATGTCTTTCTTGTGCGTTTCACATTCTCTATTTTGTGTTCTTTAAAAAAAAATTAAATAATTTTATTACCTGCGAAAATTATTTATTTCTTCCATTCTGATTCATTAAACACTGACAAGCTATTCCACAACACACGGTCAGTAAACGTAAAAACTAATAAAAATGAAATTTTTCACACATTTTCGGTGGTAGAATAGGAATCGCCTCGTCCGTTATTTTGCCAAATGTGAAGCCTCTACGGTTTATTCACCAATAATAGTCCTCCAAATGCGATTTATTCCTTAAATATTAAGTTAGAAGATTAAAGATTGAAAGATACAAGTGAAATAAATGGATAGGAAAACTGTTGTAAGCAGTTGTTAAAAAGTTATATTCATTCATAGAAATTCGCAGAATGGATTACTTTCCCTTTTAATTTGCCTGAATTGTGTCCGAAGGAAGGCTTTTCTTTAGTACTATGAAAAATCCTTCCTACCTCGAATGGAATGCGTATTCATCACAATTTGAGTTAATATAACCTAGTACACTAATTCAAGAGTGGTTTTCGTTAATCTTGTGACAATACCGTGTTTTTCTACTATATTATTCAATTCATTAAGAATAATTCCTTGGTTTGCCTTTTAAATTAAGCATTTACCGTATGTTTGCAAACGTTATGAACATAGGCGTACGGGACACTTCCAATTGGGGGTGGGGCAGAAAATTTTTTGCCCGAATCTCAAAAAGTTGCCCGAATTTCGTTGTAGTTCAGGTTCATAAAATAGATCACGAAACCACTACATGCGCGCGAAGCGCGCGAAAATTTTTGCACATTTTTCGGGCATTCGATCAAAAATTCGGAAATTCAGTAGAAAATTGGGGCCATCTTTTCACTTTTACTTCATCTTTGCCGGAATGTCACTTATTCTGTGCCCAAATTTTTGTCCTTTCCTGCCCGAATTTTCGACCTCAGAAATTTTTTTGGGGCGGTCTGCCCCTGCCCCCGCCTCGTACGCCTATGGTTATGTAAGATACTTGTAAGGCAAATATGGGGATGTATGTAAGATTTAGCAGATTTTTCAAAAATATTTAGATTGACTACTTACTTCCTTTAAACTTATCAAAAAGTTTCAGTGTTATCATTAATATTCTTTAAATTCTACAATCGCAAAATTCATACGTTAATACATTTTTGGGATGATTGCCTTGAGCCTTAAAAGCAAATCACAAAACAAAAAGGTTTCAATGTTTTACCAGAAAACATTTAAAAGGGTGAACTTGCTTGTTGTAATCTAAAGTATGGGCTTAGGAAGCTGTTCGTAGCTGCACCGGGCTGAAAGTTTAAAACACTTTCCTTAGGGAGGGGTCTAAGGGAAAGGGAACCCCCTTTTCACTTGGATGCATTTTTTAGATACTTGGGCTTCCTTTGAATCAATTTGACACTCTATTTTGTGTAGTTTTGAAGTACGTTTGTTGAAAAAGTTTGTTACTTTACTGAAAATGAGTTATATATTTTACAGAGGTGACAAACAGGGGTTTCGTCATTGAAAAGAGTGTGGGAAAGAAGCATATTTTAGCCCCACATTTGTTGCCAGGGACTAAATCCCTGAGCCCAAGGGCTTCCTGCGCCTATGGTCCATACTTAGGAGCGTAGTCAAGGGGGGCAAGGGCCCCAGGAGGCACCCTCTAAGAAAATTTTTCGCCTCTAGAAAAAGTTAATTACTGTCGATTTACTATATCTCAACACATTTCACCCCTGGTAAAATGTTTGCTACCCCGTCCTCCTTCATTATCTTGTCCAGCTACTGGCCTGCCCAACTTGGAAATCGAAATATTACAGACAGAAACACCTTTATTATAAAAGAATGAGTATGAAGAAAAAGAAAACCATTAGAAGCGATTCGTCTGCGGAGCACTGCAGGTAAATCGATTCTACAATTATTACAGCAATATTGACCTATTATTGCCAGTCGAGAACCAATTATGATTTTCGTCCAGTACAGCAGCGCTGTCCAACAATGTCATTCTGCTCATGGAAACTGAATTGGTTTGGAGTGTAGTGAGGCGTAAAGAGGGTATGTTTGCTTAAAGCTAATGATGTTAAAAGTCACGGCTACCTGCTTCCTGTATTTACTTACATCACGTAAAAGTTCTTAAAAGTACACTTGTCTGTTTTGTACTTTAAAATATTCATTTATCTTTTTTTCGAAAAAAAAAACGAAACTATCCTGTGAATTACCAAAGTCTTCAACATGACTAATGCATTTATGTAAGCTCAACGAAGTCACGTTGGATTAGCGGATAGTGGGCTGCAATGTTTTTTTTTTTTTTTTGTCGCTCACGTTTTTCTGTGTTAATTAAGCAGTTCTCTGTGGCATTAAAGCCCAGCGCACACGTACGTCAAACATCACAACATGCGAAACCAAAACTGTTTGTTTCATATTTTGTGCATACTGACGTCCATTTGAGTTGGACAAAAACAGGAAATATTTGTTCCGAGAAACAAACAGCTAAATAAGTTTTTCTGTCAAACAGAAACAGGTGTATTTTTTTATTCTTCGCCATTTTGCGCTAATTAAGTCTCAAAACCGCCACCCCAGAGGAAGGTATCACATGTGTGCTAGTAACCATGAGAAAAACTCTAAACATGCTTGTTCCGCGTTTTGTCTGTCTTGACGTCCGTGAGTGTTGGACTTAAATTCTGACACGTCTCTTAATCATTAAATAAATTCATTTCATGATTTCTTCATCTTAAATTCCAAAGTTCGAATTATATTTCTGACAGTTCCTAGTATTTTGCTATTTCTGCTTCTAATAACAACATATCTAGAGTAGAAAACACTTTGACTGGTTTGTTAGTAAAATTTTAGAGATTCTAATGCAACCTGTGCAGATTTTAATACTCATGTCATTACTATAGTTAGTTCCACATTCTGTAAAATATTAGGGCCTTAAGTTTATACTTAGGGAGATATTCTGTCCCCCTCAATAATATGTTTGGGGATATTCCCCACTCCACCCTGCCCTTGTTAAGGACTCGAGCATGATGTTAACATTAGCTTGCAGGAACTGCAGGATTCTACACCCGGCAGATCATGCGTGACCGGAAAATTCCCCGGGAAGATTTCCCCTCGGACACTTCCCACGTGTTCTGCTGACCACCGAGGGGTGGGCGATATGAAAAAAATCCATATCGATGCATAGCGATAATATCGCCAAAATTTTTGCGATATATCGATATATCGTCAAAACGGACAAATCTGTTGTAAACAAGGCTAAATATGCCTGAAATAATCCTAAAAAAGTTTACCAGCTAATTTTCTAAATCAGGATGAAATCAATGAATGAATACTGAAATTATAAACACTGTTTCGTCTTTAAAATTATTGTAATTTCAGTCCCTAAAAGGTTCCTTTTTTCTATATCGACATATCGTGATAAGCGTGTTTCATATCGCATATAGCGATATGGACTTCTGGAGAATTATATATATATATATATATATATATATATATATATATATATATATATTATATATATATATATATATATATATATATATATATATATATATATATATATAGGTGTTAGCCTCCCTGCTCAGACAACTTCCCCTACCAGAAAATTTGGAATTATCCTGGAGAAAATTGTCCGGGTCGAAATTGGCCACTGAAGGGGGGGGGGGGATTGTCCAGGAACCCATAGTAGATTGTTACTCTTGTCGAGTGACGGCTGGTTGCTCAAACTGACTTGAGGCTCACACCGAGTGAGTTTAGGCCGAAATTTCTTCATCTCAACTAAGTTTATTTCTAGCCCCTTCTCCAGTTTCAAACGTAGCTGCCTTCGGTATCTCACAGACAAAGCTTAGGTCTGCAGCACAAAGCCATACTTGTTACTGGTTACTTCACTGGTGTCTGAGCTGAGCAAGGCATTGACCAAGCAGAGTAACTTATATATGTCAATGTCAAACAAAGGACAGTCACCAATTGTGAATTCTACTTCCCCCAAATGCAAAAAAATCTTTGAAGTGATGAGTATCTTCCATTAAAGCTCTCTACCGGCAGCCGGATCACTTGGAGTTCACGCAATAAGAGAGCGAAAGGGTCTTGCCCAAATGTTTCCCAAAACGACCACGACATGAAATTTGCCCTAATTAAAATCTACAAATCTGGCGGCTTCGGGGACTACTTCAACCTCTGCCCAGGGAGCTGCCATTGTCAATGGCAGCTCCCTGCTCTGCCTTAACGCCTACGTGAATGGCAGCTATTACACCTTCAAGGATAATAGTGTTGTACCAAAGAAACTGTAATTTATTGACAGATTGATGAGTGTCATTAAAATTTTTGATAGCCACGTATTAATGCATGGAAAATTTTCCATGCTGGAGACGATGAGAGTCGCGGAGGGATCTGAAGGTGACGTTGATGGGAGAATTCGAGAATTTGTCATGAATAAATTTGCTTAAAAGTATTACCTGGTAGTTTCACAAATAACATTTAGTAACTTGACCACAAGTACATATTGTTTTGTCATTCTCATCGAGTGCCTTGAAACTCGAAATTCGGCTTCACACTTATGGAAGTAGGAATTCCTGTCTTACCCAATCAGATAGTTCTGACATTCAGTGCTACACAATTTGTAGCTATTACATTCAAAACGTAACATTCTTCCCCATTTATATCAAGGTAAAGCATGTAAAATTAATTTTGTCTTTATTCTTTTTCAGATCTGGTTTAAAAATCGTCGTGCGAAATGGAGGAAGAGGGAGAGAAACCAACTTCAAGAGCTGAAAAACGGGTTGGGGGCGCAATTCAATGGACTAATGACGCCTCTTTCTGACGATATATACTCAGGATACCCTTACAACAACTGGATGAAACAATCCCATCATACCATACCCGGGTCAAAAGGTCTCGCTTGGTCCATACCTGGTCAGTCTATGTGTTTCAATCCACAATCGTCTCCGATCAATAGCGGATTTCCTACTTCCGGTGGCGCACACGTCAATGGACAGTCGCTAGGTAGCCTGAACCAAGGCACCCCGTGCCCGTATGCCGCACCCACTGCCCCCGCGGCGTATGTCTACCACGAGCCGACAACAGAGAGTCTAGCTTCATTAAGACTGAAAGCTAAGCATCACTATGAGACTATGTCGGGGAGCGGCATTTCACCTGTAACCACCACGGCTTTCTCGGCATGCCAGTACAGTGGCTTAAATGGGACTCTTTGAGGCAAGGATTGGTCGTGGATGGAGCATGTACGATGTACAGTTTCTAATATGATATTCTCGCCCACCATATTCAGAGGCGGAGCGACGCGGGATTTTATTGTATCATAAGCAGTTGTCTGTGTTCAGAAATTCTGTATATAGGCTATGAAATTTTTCTCTTCTTGAACATAGACTTCGCGCTGATCGATTTTGTCGTTTTCTTGTCCTCAAGTTGGTTGTCGTTGTTTTTTGTAACAGATAGCGATTGTCATAGCTTTATTTTAATGAAAGCCATTTGAATTTTATTGTAGAGCACAAACGTGGCAACGTCTTATTAATGGTGTAAGGAAGGGTTACTCAGTACGAATAGATATATCCAGCCATTACTATGTCTTCTGACATGATTGCATGGGCCAACATTTATGGTTTGAACAGTTACAGAAAATGTGCTGTCACTTCATCAGTTTGCTTGGATAAACCCCGTTGGACGGCATAGTTATGGCGTATGGGACATTAGCACTAAGTATAACAGCTGCAGTGGACAGCAGTGAAATGAACGCGTGGATACTGTACTGTTTATGAAATATGTAACAATTGTCGTCCAACGTGGAGTCATAAATATTTGTGACGTCACCTAAACGTCTTTTATAGTAGATCATCGTCCCAGTTTCCCTCTTACTATTTTTTTTTTTTTTTACATTTTACGGCCAGATTTTGTGGCTCCTCTATCGGAGTGGGAGGCTTTTCCCACACATACCTCATTTCATTTGAATGTATACGCTGCTGGGCGCTGGAGAGGTGAAAATCACAGCAGTGCAATATTTAGAAGACAAACCGGGGTACCTTTCTCTGCCTTGTCCAAAAAACTTTTGTGGTTTTATCCAAGTCCATATCCGTTACTTAATACAACTTATTCATGCTTCTCGGCCTTTCGGCTAAGATCATATGTAGTATCTTTTTTTCAGCCAGTCTAGAACTGCGCCACGCATGCCAGACCCACGATGTAGAGGTCGGAAGGTTAAGAGGTTGGTCATGATTTGCACTTGAATTATTTTCGTCAAGGTTATGTCCCCCCCCCCCCACACACACACACACACTTTTGACAAGATGTTGATGCTCTTGTTAAGTAAGAGGCAGAACTACTTCAGGAGTAACGTTTGGTTTTCGCCATTTGGTTTTTCGCTAGAGAGTCGAGGGGACTTTGGCAAAAGTATACAACTTATTCACGATCAAAAATCTTCGAATTTCATGTTCAACAATAAAGGTCATCAAATATGCAAACAAAATCCCCAATAGAAAGTATTATGAAAAAAGAGTGTGCAGGAAAACCCTTTCCAACAGATTTGATGTAAGCCACCTGGCTAGTTCTTTGAGTTTGTCTGTGACGGTCATAAGCACAGTCACACATGACGAATTGCCAGTATGAAAACATACTCACTAGTGGACATACTATCATATATGACGAATTGAAAGTATGAGAACATACTCATCAGGGCAAGTATGGTCATAAATGACGAATTGAAAGTATGATTACGTTTTCAATTGAATGTCTGTACTACTGCGTTTGTTATACTTCCATTTAAGGGTACTCTATGATTATTCTGACTCACGAAAGTCTTTTTGTATCGCTTCCAGGCTTGCATGCATTGTCACCCATGTAGAAATAAATATGACTCAAGCACAACCTTTCCAACTTCCGACGAACTCCAAAATAATACGTCCCCTTGTCGGCGTTTTGTTAATAGGCAAAACCTGTGTTTAACACACTCACGAGCCTTTTGCACCTTGTCAGTAGCACTACGCCAGGCACAGGTTTTGCCTTTTCGGGGTCAGTGCGGTATGCCAAAAAGGCACAAAACCAGTGGCGTAGCTAGACTTTTTTCCGGGGGGGGGGGGAGGCAAGCACCTAACTGTTCCGATTTTTTTTTAAAAGTGTGAGCATTACTGCATTAGCGAACGTTCTTTGTGTCACAGATGGCAAAGTTACGAATTTTTTACTTTTCCAGAACCAGGGGGCAATTCCCCCCTGCCCCCTGTAGCTATGCCACTGAACAAAACAACATATTACCAAAACTCAATTTTCCGATTAAATGTCGACGATTCTTCCCCAGACGACTGTGCCCCTCTCCCCAGGTAATTAAGGAACTGATAATTTCAATATGTAAATTAGCAGACTATTTATTATTTGGCAAACTAGTCACACATCAAAAGAAAATCGTCATTAAAATGAGCAAACGTAATTGTTGTCTTTGATTTTTTGTGTGATTCATTACGGTACTTATTCGTTCCTTTGGAAAGATGTTGAAACCTCGAGACACCAATTGGCTCTTAGACTAAGAAGACGGAAACTGTTGAGCCCCTGACTTTATTCAAAAAGCGAAATAACTGTCCTGGTCAGACTCCTCAATATAAAACCGAAAGCTAACAGACACCTATATACTGCGACCTCGTCATAAAAATAGATGTTTAAAGGGAGAATGCAATCACCCCAATAAAGAATTGTATAGTAGACTATCCTATTTCCTGAATGGCTCTTGAGAATCATGTGACAGTATTTTTCTCACTCAATTGATATGTTTACAAGGAGCAACTGCTTGGTGTACCTTGAACATGCAGTATTTATATCCTAAAATATTATGAAAGATACTTGGAAGAGAAATAAGAAGAAACTTGTGACATTTAGCTATTGTTTCAAAATAAGTCTGGGGCGACTGCTTTTGACCTTTAATGCACATTCTTAAAGGTCTGTGGACATGTAAATGCCATAGGCCTACCTGCTTAATAGATGTAGATAGCATTAAAAACGTTAAAAATTGATGGAATGTACATCAAAATCTATGAAATATTGACCGTTTTACAAGACGATTACTGTTTTTGCACTCACATCATGACTAGACATGAACTGCTCATGCAAATTAGTTACGTAGAAAGAGGGACTCTTAAGATAGGTGTTATGCTATCCTTTGTTTGTTAAGCCTTCCTTTCAAGGACAGTTGTAACAATGACATGCCTAAAGGGGCTTATTTTGAAAGTACCTTTGATACTTTGAAAATGTCCACATTAAACATGAAACTAGAAATTATCAGCTAACTGATAAGCAGATATTTTATAAAGGATTAACAAAAGAAATGCAGACCGTGTGCAACACTCCACTTGATAATTTTTGCATAGCAAATGAGAAATCAGAAATGGTCAAATTTTAAAGAGGTATATCTTAAAAACGGTAAAAGATACTGAAATAATTCTAACAGATTTTTCATCACTGGATCTTAATCTACCATTGTTGAGTAACACAACTGTTTGGCTGGTTACATGTTCACATACGGTACTTGCAAATTCGTGTTGCTTCGAACCTAAACCGAAGTCACATTCTTACCAAAATGTGAGTAAGAATAATTCAGCACAAAACAACTAATTGTTCTGATAATTTAAATCAAAACAGTCTTATAGAGGGATTTCAGTCACGTTACTTTAACCAACTAGACGCAATTTTGAAGGGCAAGATCGCGCGTCTTGTTGTTTTTGACGGGCACGCGTCCATTGTGTCACAGTAGTATCTATGGTTATGCCGTGCGCGTGAGCTGTAAGTTCGCTTACTGCGTGTGTGTTTTGCCCTTCCGTGCGTGGGAATCCATTGCGCGTGACGTCACATGAAATCTCTCTATAGATGATGAAGATGGTAATCTTTTGTTCTATGTGAATGAGTGTCTAATGAGTTCAAATATTACTTATTGTTAATATGAAACTGATGTATAGGTCATCACTTATGCAAAGGATTGATCGAAGGCTCTGTACACAGACTGAAAAAATAAAAGTAGAAACATTCCACGTAAAGAAGTGAGTAAAACAAAAGCATAAAAGCCAAAAAAAGAGAGACTTGTGTCGACAAAAGAGAGGAATTACACAAAATAAAGAAAATAAAAGAAAGTTTGAACTTCATTTTAAAGCAATTGAAAGATTACTTCCACTTATTTTGAAAAGCAACTATTCCAGGGAGTAATGTGGTCGAAAATACATTCATCCCACATATTGCACCCTCTTAGAACAAGGAAATGAAACGTTTAACTGCACAGCGATGGCGCCAGGTGGGGGCAGGGCTCATCGCCCCACCTTCGAAAAAGACTGGCACCCACGTCGGGGAAATTTTTCTATTTCGCCGAGACGCCTCAATCAGTACGATGAAATATGTAATCAGGACGGCGACAGGTCGCCCGCACGTTTTACTTGAGCTTGATCTCAATGAGGGCCAATCCTTTAACAAAAATCCCACCTTTTCAAATTTCACCAATACAAAAAACCAAAAGTTTCTAAACTTTCTTCAAGAAAAACCTGAAATTTCAAATTTTCTTTAATGATAACCCGAAATTTTCAATTTTTCATTTAATACATTTCAAATTTTAGTTTTGAAAAATTTGAGTTCACCGTTATCCCGGCAACCCGTCCCCTTTGTCGGGGCTTCGGAGTGTTTCCCCCATGTCGGGGGGTTTGGTCCCCGGTCAGTAAAATCCTGGATGCACCCCTATACCTTATCGAGGGAAATACGTATATCCTTAACATGATGGTTGATGCATTTTATCAAATTTCGTATTTGCAAACTTTCGACAATCAAGGGAAAAGGTATGAAGTAAAAAAAAAAATACCTCAAGTTTGTGTGAGAGGGCTTCCTTTCCAATGGGAAATTTGTTGAACCATCTTTTACCCATTCGAGGTATCCTTACAGAATATACGATAGTGGTCACAGGGTCACTGTCTGCGAGATTCAATCACGCAATCATTAGAAAAAAAACTAAAAATTCTCTACCATTTTTGTCTGTTTTTCGTATAGAGGGCTAATGAGGGCGCATGTATCATTTTGCTGCTATCAAGCGTTTTGGGCGTACCCCATGTCTACTCCCGTTTTTTGTACGTCGATAGAATAGAATCATACACTGCTATGGATGGAATGCCTTTTCCGGACTGCCCTCTCAGCTGCAGTAAAGTAAAATAAGAATTCCAGAACCTTAAGTAAAATTTTACACATAATGTAAAAATTGCTTTTACTCTGTGCAATTGCTCAAGAAAAAGGGTAATTTCTACATTATTTGTTTAATTTTACTTTATTGCAAAATGTGTGATTTTACAGTAATTTTGTGTAAACTTTTACTTAAAGTTTTGGGGTTTTTATTTTACTTGAACTTTAAAGCGTATTTCTGTAGGTGTAACAGTCATAGATATTTTATTCATTTTACAGGGAGTGCGGAAGGTGTTTGCTCTGAAATTTTCCCATAATTGGCAGAAAATCATGACATGAATTTTGGGCCCTGGTCAATAATATTTTTGATCTGAAATTGGCCTTTTTTGAGGAGGGGCGGTAACTGTCGCAGACATCCGCCACATATGCCCATAGCAACGATTTTTTTTAATAAATGGTTTCTATATGATACTTGTCCTTCACAAGGTGAAGCTCTGGAACATCAGTGACTCGAGACTGTACCGTATGAAAGGCATGCATGCAATAAACTGCATCTGGTCAAAATTGGGCAAATCCTTCCGTTTTCTGCAAATATTTACATTCCAAG
This sequence comes from Holothuria leucospilota, assembly GCA_029531755.1. Taxonomy (NCBI): domain Eukaryota; kingdom Metazoa; phylum Echinodermata; class Holothuroidea; order Aspidochirotida; family Holothuriidae; genus Holothuria; species Holothuria leucospilota. The sequence goes on from CM055980.1 coordinate 24,584,473, forward strand.
AAAAAAGAATTAAGGTACCGGTAGTTCAGATTTGTGGCACAAGTCAAATTTGTAAACTTTGGCCTGTCTCAGGCGCGTAGCCAAGGGGGGGGAGGGGGAAGCCGCCCCCTTGAGCATATTTTTGGCTTTTTTCATGTTTATTTTTACAATATTGCTAGTGTTTCCCCTACTTATGCGGTAAATAGGCCTGGGAAGTGCTATTTCCACCGTTCTGGGAGGCATTTTGGGCCAAAATTTTCTTGCACTTTGCGCCAACCTATGGTGGCGCGGAGCGTTGAGAGTCTGTCTATGGGCTTCGCCCCCCCCCCCCGACAAATTCCTGGCTACGCCCCTGGCCTGTCTTGACCTCATTAGTTATGTGATTAAGGCCTTCATATTACCTGATGAAAGTATTTCTCGAGACTTCGAAGGGTAGTTTGCTATTTTAGTGCGAGTTATACTGAACAGGTGGATGATTGGATTTAAAAGTATGGACATTTTACCTCCCATACCCCTCAAATCCTACCTCCTCCCAGATATGTGATCAAATTGAAATTACCTTTGTGTATATTACTACTTGGGCCAGAACCAGCATTATAGGTACAATGTATAAAATGTGAACATCCTAGAAATTAAAATTAGGTAATTACAAATACGGTTTTGGAATATGCCTAGTCATTTCGACAAGTGCCAATACGCTTTTATACCTCTTCAACGTACAGTCCCATTATGTATCTTGAGGCTTAGAGGTTGGCCATGTTTAGCTCGATGTCCCTTCAGAGCACTTACCTCCCTCGGAGATTACTTCTGGTTAGTCACCGCCCTTCGGCCTTGGTTCTTGAGACTTAAGAAAAAGCACATAGTTAATCAGAAATATGGTTTCATCATTTTGGGGGCGGGTATTCGAGTGTGACAGTTCAGCCCCAAAACAGGATTTTATGTATATATTCAGCCAAGGTTCCAAAAAGTCTAGTCTTTGCAAGTGCTCTACTTATTATGAAGAGTCAGTTGATATACAGTTTTCTTCCTCTAAGTGTGTTTCTTAATTGACAAAGGGATTACTTGGGTAGAATTTTTGCCCATGGTGTCATTGGAACCCCACCCAAGTTTTGCGTTGATACTGAATGAAACCTTACCATATGACGAAGGCCTATCACCCTGGTTTTGAAATTCTTGAATAGGTTTTAAGTTTAGAGGGCGTCCTTCCATGTGCCTTACCTGCGCTGTATACAACTATATATAAACCTTACGATAAGAATCCAGCGAAACCAGTCTGTCCTCAACTAAATGAATATTAAACTTAAATATCAGAATGTGGGTTACCATGCCAGTACTCAAGAATCTTGAAGTTAATGGAATGGGCAGAAACTCAAAAAGAGGATCAAAGTACTCGTTGGTAATGCCGAGATACTGTGAAAGTAGTGCACTTAATCCCCCCCCCCTTTTTGGTAAGAACCGAAACGTTAGGGCTAATGTATGAACAGTGTGGTCCTGCGAGCTGTTGGAATGATTTGGATACGAACCCGAAAGTGAAATTAACAAGGGACTTGAACAAGTCTATACTGTCATTTACATATCCGTATAAGCCAATAAAAGTTCATTACAGGTAAATAAAATGTTGATATCGGGGCACAAGGCGCCTTATTTTAGGGTAAATTTTGCGTTATGGCTGTTCGTCAATCACTTACACTTTCAGCAGTCCATGAGATTCGCCCGCTTAGGGGAAAACCCAAACTCTCCCGAATGGGTTAAAAAGTATACATCACATTGTAAAAGCTCCCTTCCCTAAAAAAGACAAGGTTTACCAAGAATGGAGATCACTCAAAAACTTGAGTTTTTCTCAAAAACTACCAACAAATGTTGCAAGGGGGTTCCAAAACTCATTCGCCATTGACATTGTGCACAAAACATGCTTGGTATTGTGGATTAAACAGTCAATATGGTGGCGACCATGACCAATTTTCTCATGGCAGGAGAAAAACTAGATTCTCCCTGTTCAGAGCTAACACCTTCACCATGTCAGCATGTGGAATTTCCCCCATATTCATATGGTCCTTAGATCAAGGGTGGAGAACCTTTTTCCTATCAAGGGCGGTTTTGATAGTCATAAAACCTCTCACTAGCCAACAACGCTGCAGGTGCCGAGGAAACCAATCCCATTTTAAAAAAGGCGTGGGCTCAGTCACCCTTGGGGGGGGGGGGCCTTTCTGGGTTCACGGGAAACAAACGGAAACTCGGAAGTATCAACCATCTTGTGAGGATTGAATTGAAGCAGTTTAGTATCTTTAAATGACATTGGATGAGCGAGACTGAGCAGATCATAAACATCACAACTTGACCATTTGTTAAAGAAAATCTTGGTTCGGACTTAACTAGGTTAATTTGATGATATATGAAGACATAACTAACTCAAGAAAGATCCGTGAAAGGTGAGCGCCAAACGCGCCGAAAAGTAGCCATTTTATTAATTTTTCCTTCCTTTTAATTTTTAGGTTCTCAGATAAGTAAACAAAGCACCCGAAGATCTGTCTACTATGACTTAAAATTTAAAAACTGAAGTAAAAGTGACCCTCTTCCTAAAATACTTGCAAACCCATGCAATAGTCATTTAATCTTGTTTAGGGGTGAATATTCTATTATTTTTTCCGGCTAAATATCCATAACAAATTTTACTTCATCCCCATAATTTTCTAATTTGAGAAACTGTGAAATTTAGCTTTTATACATTTAACCTTTGACTACATATTGATATTGATATAAATAGGAATTGAAATCTGGAGACAATTTACGTATGTAAACATAATAATCACATAAGCTGAATAAGCAGGGTGGTCGGAGCAGGGGCTGGGGGCTGGGGGCTACAACCTTCCTAATAATTTTCATTTTGAAGGTTTTCTTCAAACATATCATATAGCTGTACCTGATAACGGGCTAAAATACCAAAATCCAGGAGGCTAAGGATCTCACACCCCTCCATCTTAGACACCTTCCGACTGCCCTGACGACATAGGAGAGGCACAATACTCATAATTTGGGTTTGTGGTGCCACTTTTACCGGCCAGGTCTAAGTTATTGTAACTGTTTTGTTCATAGTAAGTTGGTGAAAATTTGTCCTCCACTGAATCAATTTTGAACAAATATTACTTCATGTTACACTCCTTACATTTTTTTTTCAAAGCGATTAAGCAGTCTCTTCTACTTTTCCCTCAGGAAAGTGGGTAAGAAACGACAGGTTTCTAAGTTTCATTAACTGAAGGACTCATTAATTTTACTGTCCTAAGAGGATGGTTTCTCATGGTGATTTTTTTTTTCAAATTGAGTTGAATATTTACCTTGAATTGAAACAATCTTTAAAAAGTTTAAGATTTGCTGCCCAGGACAAATAATAGAAGAAATCTATATTTAGTCAAAACGTGTAAAATGCAACGTGCCATGATGTTGCAAGCGTCAGAGGCTTCACACTTAAAGGGGAAAACTTGAGACTTGGACCCAGATTGAAAGGAGCTTACAGCGCCGTAGGAGCCACAGCGACGTTTAATTATCGGAACGAAAGAAGTTACTAGTCCTCTCAAACACCCTCCCTCACACAAACACACTATAAATGGTCGAAAAAATAAAGTAATAAAAATTGGGAAGAACTGTGTGCCTTTTTTACTTCGTAGGTCGGTAGTTATTCAATACAAAGGACCGTTATGAAAGTACATACTTCCATGGTCATCCATGGTTATGTATATCTGCCCTTGCCCTTAGCCTAATCCACTTAAAAATGTTGGTTAGACTTTTCTCTGACTTCGTTACGTATAATTCCTGCTTGACTGTTGGTAAAGAAATACCCAAGTTGATGAAAAAAACTCATTTTGGGTGAACTTTCACCAAGCAAAGGGTGCTTTTTGCATGGTTTCTTCTCTACCTAACAGTCAAGTAGGAGGCATACTTGCGCATCCTGGAAAACTTTTTTACCCAACAGTTTTTTGAGTGCATCACACTCGCCACTGAACGGTTGTAATTTTTCCTCTCAACCTGCTGAAAGGTTATCAGCCTCATCAAAATAAACGCTTCAAACTTGAGAGAAACAAATACTTCATTAAACCGACTTTTCGCCCAATTCTCTTTTAAACTTTTGTTTTAGATGTAACCTCGATGAAGAGGCCATCAACTTTTCGGGTTGAACTTTTATATTTTCTTCTAAGGGTACGATTATAAAACTTGTAAGTCAGAAGCGTTCACATGACATTTTGATAGCCCGTTGGCGTCCCATCTCTTAGGACGCAAAAACCTCGCTTCGACATGAAACTACTAGAAACATTTATTTTGCTTTGATGTAGCCTAGTCGTTTCCATTCAAACCCCTGGCGGCATGTACACCCATTTCACCCCGTGAAAATAAAAACTCATCTTTAGCAGTGATATACAATTTCGAGATGAGATAGCTTACAGTTTTCCCCTCTTATTCTTTTCTAAACGATGGACCAATTTCCCACCGCCTCCCCAGAGAGAATCTATCAAATTCACTTTAATTTGTCTTGTTTTCAACGTCTTTTTTAAATAACAGTCTCGATGCTGCTGGGCAGTTAAAGCTCTCTTTCTGAGCTCTCCACCCCGCTTGCCTGTTTGACAAATCGCGACGCAGCAGCGAATAATGGATCCCCTAAACACAGGCGATATAATTATAGCTAATCCGTTAATGAATGTCATTAATAACATGTAAGGGAGGATATTGCTGATATAAACTTGTCGATGCTCATACACGTCTGGGAAAGTGATGGGTTTTTATTTTTTCAAGCCTCCGGCAAGATTGGAAGAGCAAGACAAATCTTTTAACCGGGAAATCAAAGAAAAAAGATGAGAAACTCTTCACTGTAACAATTGCCAATTACGTTTTAGGCGATACTAGTAACGTTAATTTTCCTTTGGCAACATGCACTTACAGTTTAAATCGAAATGAAAGAGTAGAGAACCTTTAGCCTGTGGGGGCAACTGATTGATTCTTTCCCTTCTTAGACTAGTTTGAATCAAATCTCCAACGAAGATAAGATAAAATAAGATAAAAAATTATTCCATGTAGAAAATTTAACTTCTGTCTAACATTTACAGAGTAACAGATGCTATAGTTTGTGTAAAAATTTAACCAATTTTAGATTAAAGTATAAGAGCTGAATATTGAAATTAACAGTTGTCTACAGTATTTTTATTTTCAGATTTAAACAGAATTTACAAATCCAAAAGTAAATTAAAAAAAAAATGAATGGCAGATTACGTTCTTACTGGTTTTAAAAGCATTGCCCAGTAGATCCAATATGGCTACCGGTAACGCCAAATCAGAGACGCTGCAAACTGGTAAACATTCTCTACGCCTCTGTCGCTTTGACAATGAATATCTTTCTGCTTGGCGTTGAAGCTCCCCCGCCCATTACACTGAACTCTAAAACGTGACTTACATTTGATATCTATTTACACACTTTGACAAAGAAAATTTCGTAAAGAAAAGACGAATGGGAAACCGTTACTGTAAGGTTTTCTTATATATATATATATATATATATATATATATATATATATATATATATATATATATATATATATATATATATATATATATATATATATATATATATATATATATATATGTCGTTACAAATCCCATTTTAATTATTCACAAAGGTTAGTGCACTACTTTTCAAAAGGACGGAAAACTCAAATATACTGTTTAGCTCTTTCGTAAATATTATTTTCAGTATTACTGTATTTTTGTACAAATGAGATGACATGCCGAAAATCTTTTTTTTAAACAAAGGGATGAAACAAATTATCATCCAGTTAAAATGGCTCTAGGTAAGATGAAAGTTTTGAAATTGGCAAAACTCAACTAAAGCTCAACGTTTGGTAGTTTCAACACATAGACTAAAGATAAAGAAATCACTTTTTTAGTATGTTGTGTAATCGAGCAACCGATTTCATAGCCTGTACAGTTAAAACTGATAATGGTTAACGAACCATTATCAGTTTTAACTCTGCAAAACTTATGGTTGATATATAGATTAAATAAATTAAACCATGTGGAGTTACAACTGATCATGGTCTAATCTATGTTACCAACCATAAGTTTTGTACAGTTAAAACTGATAATGATTCTTAAACCATTATCAGTTTTAACTGTACAGGTTATGAGAATGGGGTGCATCGAGAGAATAAAGTGAAACATAGGATGAAGCAGAGAAAATGAAGAAGATTTCAATTTTTTTTTATATCTAAGCTTATTTTATTCACAGAAGAGTATGGTAGTCAGCTGTCACTATGAAAACCGCTGTCTCCCAGCACACGAATTTTGCTTAAATTTTCAGACACCTGGAAGTCAACCTAGCTTACATAGTAGAAGTTTTTCGTATGCCTACAAGAAAACACACCCTTTCTTTGTAAGGCTTTGTAAACCAAGTTCTCCATCTGCATAAGAATCTTTAGATGCTATCATATAAGCGTATAAGGTGTGTGTGTGTTTGGGGGGGGGGGTTCTTGGGGACGGCTCCCTTCCCCCAGCAAAAATATGTCGACTTCTGGGCAAAAATGTCAATTCAGAGCATTGGTATTTTGTTTTCAAGGCAAAATTGATATAATAATTGTTTGCCAAGCAGGGATTAATTTCCTGGGCGAACACCTTCGCCCTTTTGATAAGCATTCCAGGGGCGGATCCAGGGTTTTTTGTGAGGTGGGGTCCAACATAAAAAGGGCACATTCGTTTTCTTTTTTTTTAATTTTGGTTCCCATAAACGTCAGTGATTATACAATTTACCGCATCATGACAGAGAAAGGATAAACTAAAAAACATGCAAAAACTGGAATCAAAACCGCGAAAATTTTAGGGTCAGCCTACACTTATAAGAATTTGTACCAATTTAAAGCTTAAATAGAACAATTGGGCAGTTGGGCCCTATCGGGCGTAACTTTATTGTACTTCCCTCCTCGAGTCACTAGCCGTACCATACGACAGACACGAGTGAACTTTAACCAGGTTTAGCGAATTGCGATTCAGTTTCATAAATCCATGTATTCTACTTATTAACTTGAAAAGGTGGAAAGGGTTTGTATTATATTTATCTATATGTATAACGGAACTGAGGAAGAGTGGACAAAGCCTACCGAAAATTTTGGTCTTTATCCCAGAAATTAACCTTATGAAAGCCAAAATAAGAAAAGCAATCATGAGTGGCGGCAGAATTTTCCCAACAGGGGGACGGGCCATGTCAGCTGCCCCAATTTCCGACATTCCCTATTTCGAGGGGATGATGAGAAGGGCAAATGGAGGAGCCTCATTATCCCATGCCATTGCAGGCATAGTTTGCATTATATTGCTTAATATTTCAAGATCGGAGTTGCGCACTGATAGTGTTCTGTTTGAACAGTGCGCTAAGCGGGCGAAAATTTTTGGTAGGCTTACACGTGCACATAAAACATATGACGAAAAGACAAAAAGTTGTAAGGTCTGTAGACCATATCGGGTGTAACATGTATTGTATCGAAACCACCTGGACTACACGATGAAATAGCCAAACTTTGCTCCGTAAGTCGCTCACCAACTGACTGTACCGCTGCCACCGCATGACACACACAAGAGAACACCAACTAGGCTTTGCGATATTGGATGAAAGTTACGACCTTTACATAAACCAGGGAGCTGTATTCGGATAACAGCTCCCTGCATAAACTATGTACTCTGCCTATATGTTACTTGGTAAGGTGAACAGAACTTGTGCCAGGGAGCTGTTATCCGATAACAGCTCCCTGCTTGTGCTATCCTGCTATGTGAAATGGACTTATTGAAGAAAACAGAGTGACTCTACAGCGCGCGTAGCGCGCTGAAAATTTTGGGTTCTTAGTAGAGACATTACCCGCTTGAGAACAAAAATCAGGTACACCGTCGGGGCGACTAGTTGTCGTCGGGGAATGCATACTTTCGACTAAGACTCCCCGACAAAACTGTAAAACTTCCCCGATAGGGGGCCAGTCTTCCCCGACGGGGGGCATGAATCCTTCCCCCACCTGGCGCCACAGCTATTTCGACAAGGGGAGGGGGTAAAAGGCTGTATGTTGTGTTTCATATATAATTGTGCCGTGACTGGCAAACATACTCTGTCAGAGCAGATGACTGAAGTCGAATGTTTGCTTTTTATTTGCGACAGCAGACCGGTCATCGGTCCAACTGTCCAAAGACGTCAAAAAATTGAACCGACTGACATTGCTTTATTTGACCTGGTGGTGATTTTATATAGTAACTTTAAAATGAAACAAACACTGATTCGTCTATTGTGACTTCTGGTCAACTCTTGACTGTGGAATTTAACCTAAGATTGGCTTTCTATTCCCATCATTAGGGCAACACAATTAAAGAAGAGATTAATTCCAGACCCTGAATAGCGAAACGTATTTACCTAATCTCTCTTGTTCATGAGAAGAGGGATACTAGCGGTTGTTGGGAAGGTTTCGTAGATGTAGCGTTTAGGAGTGTCATTATGTTGTAAGACCAAAAAAATTGGCAGTGACCTTTTGGAATCAATATTAAAACCCAACAGTAATACGTTGAATAAAGCGCTAGCTAGTATGACGTAATATCTGCGTGTTTTGTATTACTTTGAATGCCCAAGCACGCCACACGTGGTTCCAAGCGAAAAGTGATTAGAATGCCTGACTGTCACGCAGGCAGTAAGACATACTGTAGTCACGTTCTCTGTAAAACGATTGCACCGTTCGTGTTTCGGGGCGGGCAATATAGGCTACCAAAGTCACATATTGCCGAAAGTTCCTGCTAGACTTTTACAGATGGATTGATCGATACTGGATGGGGGTAACCAAAATCTCCTCGGAATTGGACAACTGTCATTACCGGTGAAACTGTCTCGTTTTTTTTTTTTATTTTTTTTTTTTTTTTTTTTTTTTTTTTTTTTTTTTTTTAAGGCTAGTGTGGAAAAACCGAATTTTGAAAAAGGGCAAATTGGAAAATTTGAGGGGGGGTCCGGACGTCGGCGACCCCCCCCCCCCTGGATCCGCCACTGCATTCAGTTAAGCGTATGGATGAGTAAAGGCAGACACCTATCACCCAAATTCTTAATTAGTGACTGCTCTTTGAGTGACACGGCCGGCCGGGAGTCGGAAAATTTGAAAAGATGCAGAGTATAGCTTACATTACACAGCATGCACAGAGAGTGTGCTGATTACACATTAGGGCTTCGTATGCTAATCAGAATATGGCCCTAAGCAATGGACTAGGTTTGAGCCTGCACAAGGAGGAGCTTCAAGGCAGTTTTGGGAGGCGGGCTAGAAGTAACTTAGTTGGGAGAATTGGAATTGTCTAGGATGAGGAGATTTGCCCGTTAAACCATTGTGAACAAGAAGGACATACAGTTTTCAAAACGATAATACTAAAATTATGATTAGGAGAAATATTGTTAAGTGATAACAACAGATAGAGCCACTTGTTTCACCTTTTACCCCAAAAATGTGAAATAATTCACAAGAAATGCACTTAATACAATAAAATGGAAAAGCTGATGGCGATTATTTTTAAAAAGTTTGGACCTTTAAGCCTAATCCTAAGTCTTGTGAAATAGACATTCCATACTTATGTACTTATAGGGACCAGACTTGAAGTTTTTTCAAACTTTCTCCCGGTCCCTCTCAATCTCACCCCACACACTTACATTGCTATGATGTCACCATCGATTTGGTTAGTTAACTACTGTTATATTACAATGTTAATAGTTATATTGTTAAGTATATAGTAAATATTCTATTGATCAAAAGTTTATCTGTATAAATTTTGTAATGACAAGGAAGGGAATAACTGAAAGTGAAACCTCCATTCGACTAGCATTTTCATACTTTTTAGCGCTCGAGTTTTAAACTCCCTTGGAAGGAAAATGCACAAATGTATGTACAAGGTTGGCTACATAGCAGGCTGTATGCCATTTCCTTGCTCAGTCATATCCCTGGAGGGACTGATCAAACAAAGACTGCTCCGCAGGTAGTGCAAAGGTGGCTCTCCGGGTTAGAGTTGGAGTTAGATGAGGTTTCACGGCCCAGTTTCTAGCCAATTGGTTTAGTCGGGCCTGCAACGGTCTTTTTTCCAGTTGTGGCTCACTGCTTGTTTTCCCTTCGGGTGACTCTCCGAAAAACAGGGATTATTCATCGAAATGTCACAACCACTTTCGTGTTTCAATTTGAACTTTTAAACATCACTTCTCTTCAATATCCTAAGTGAAAATAAAAAAAGAAGTAAAAGAAACGACGTCAGATTTCGATTTGATTTAAGATTATGAAAACGGGTGCATGATGTCTGTAAGATTACGGTTTAATAAACTCTTAAATAAGACAACCGCAAATAAGAACAAAACTTGATTTTTTTCTCCGGAGTGTATAGGCCTACTTTCATTAAACTAGAAATCAATAAAACATGGTCTTCAATTTGACCAATGATTTCCTCAGCATGCATTCATGATTGGCAATGTTTTTATTCTTTTAAAATTCATTGCGGCCGTCAATAAAAATGATTCTGCTTCATGTCTGATCCGAATAACCGTCGACTGCCTGTTGCTCGTCTCGTACGGACATCAAAGCGTTTGACTGTTTTTCCGCTCTTCTGTAGCAACAATAGTATGTAATCTTCACCCTCAAGAATCTTCAATTAGAAAATCATTTAGAATTCTAATATACCTTTTTCTCATCAAAAAACCATTTTCTCGGATATAAATGTGATTTCATTAAGTTTTTAAGCCGTTTAATAGCAATATCATTTGTTTCTTTCACTCCTTCTATTGGGTTTTGCGCCCGTTTAGTGGAATTTGGGTACATTTTCCTCTTTGACTGCTTTGCAGAAATTGATCGATGGTTTTATCCGTGCCACACGCGGCGCGCTTCGCCGCTTTAAAATCCAAACAAAGGGGTGTTTGAGCATAAAAGATAGGTTACTCGCATATTGTCTCGTAGATTTTGTGCAATATTGGCAGGTTTTTAATTATTATAAGGAATTTTATTTTCATCGCCAATTTATTGCCTGTACGTAGGCAGTGAATATATCGATGCAAGTAGCCACTGTCATTCTTAAAGGTAAATACATTTTCAAAGAAAAATGTGGAAAAAGGGACATTGAAATGAAACAAATTTATGAACGAGCTCTGATCTCGAACAATACACAGCGTAGGCAGATCGAGTCAGGCAAAAGCGGTGAGTATGCCGGATAAAACCGAGAGGAATATGTTTGTCGCGAGTTTAAAACCCGGGGGCAAAAAGTTTCTTCGACACATCTATTCTGACTTTGATAAGTTCTTTTAAAGAAGAAGAAAACTGAATAAGACACCGGTAAAATTATCCACCCTTGCAAATAAGCTGGATAAGAAAATCTTTTAAAACCCACTTTCACAGGGGGGATTTTATAGAGGCTCTGAAAATTCAAAGAGGAAAGTATCACGTAAATTAGAATGGCTCCAGGCTCTAATGGAACTTAAAGAATGGCTCTAATCCAATTGACAATATCCGTTGAAACAAATGTAGGTAATTTAAATGTCGAAGCATTTTAACGTCACTGCAGATGCAATAGAGACGTAAAAAATGTGTTCAGGAGAAATTTAAAATACACTTTAGAGACGAAAAAGGCGACTAAATGTAGGCTGAATGGAGACTGTAAGCTTTTAATGGCGAAACGCACAACTCATCGAGCAGCATTTATGTATAAATGAAAAGAATTATCTACAAAAGAACTTTTTTTTAAGTCGGCTTAATTTGGACATGATATTTAAAAGGAAAGAATTAAAAAACTTTTTACAAAACTTCAGATGGTATAGACAATATTGCATGAAAACACTGTATGCCGAATTGTAGTTTTTGTTCTAAATTACGTTTAATTGGGGTAGATTACAAAGCGGGTTGCTAATATTAAGACTTTGAATTTATATATATATATATATATATATATATATATGCACAATATCGATTGGGTTGGAATGATTAAAAGAAAGGTTAAAGCTAAACTATTTTTGATATATTAAAGGGCAACTTAATGTTAGCACTGATACTGGTAAAATTTGCATTGAATTCAAATATTTTCTTCCCGAGATATCAGCAGATAAAGATATCAAAGTTTCAACTGAAAGTGAGCTTGAATCAAACTCTAGTAACTTCATTGCCTCACTTCAATGAACAGTTTTGATTTTTCTTTGAACTTTGCAACCACTTGTCGCAGTGTCATAACGAGTCATGACTCGAGTCATTAATTTTCAAAAGGGAAATGACTCGAGCAATTTGTTTCATAACTTTCCTCATAGAAATAATACAATGACTCGAGTCAACGACTCAACGACATTTACTACATTAAAAGTAGTAAATGACTCGAATCGACTGCAAAATTGAGTGACTCGTTACAACTCTGACTTGTCGCCTCGATCCGTGTAGCTCATGTTTTTCGTAGTTTGAGTGAATGAAAGGGCTTGGGAACATTATAAAATTCACACTTCCGATGGATTAATCTTTACTCCCTATCTATTTTAAGATCAAACAAAAAATTAAAGCACGAAGTAAACAAAGCATTGCTCATCAATATGAGGAAATGACATCACTACTGCTTGCTCAAGTTTTCTTTGAGTAACAAATGTCGTCATTTCATCTGTTACTATCTCAAGAATCACACATAGGAACTGAATGAACATTTCACGGGAACTCTTGGATATAACTTCCTTTTTGCTAAATCGAAGTTTAATTTTGCTTAACTCCTTTCCTTAAAGCCCATGGTCCCAAAGCCATCCAAAGTATGAGCCAAGAAAGACGCCATGTTCACTGAAACAATACCTAAAGTTTGTAGGGGATAAGTTGTCATGTGTTTTTTCTTACTTGGAACATTTGAACAAGCACAATATTTAAAGTTAGTGTTTGAAATTCCGATTTTGTACTCTTTTGTAACTCTGGTTGTTTTTTTTCTGTCTTTATACAGGCTTGTTGGAACTTTATTTATATATATATATATATATATATATATATATATATATATATATATATATATATATATATATATATATATATATATAAGAAACTGAAGAATGGTGGGAAGCGGACACTGTCGCATTATTCTTAAACCTGTGGAATGCGCGTCTAACATTGGCAACCTATATATATATATATATATATATATATATATATATATATATATATATATATATATATATATATATATATATATATATATACGGGCTAATTTCAACTGGCCGGCTAAATCCAAACTGTTTCCAAGGGGCCACGGTCCAAAAGCTTACGGATACCACAAAATTGACTAACCTCTCAGCTCTCATTCCTTTGCAACATATACTTTTTTCAAAGTCCCCCTAAACTCTATGGCGAAAAGCCGAAGGGTGAAAACCAAACGTTACTCCCGAATGAGTTCTGCTCCCCGAATGAACTATACGTCCCAAAGGAACAACTTAGACTGAACATGACCAACCTCTTGACCTTCGGACCTCTACATCATGGGTCTGTCATGCGGGTCCCCGTTCTAAACTGGCTGAGAAGAACAGATACTACGCATTGGGGCCGAAGCCTGGGCGACATCGCTAGGGAAGTTCATGACAGCGTCCGGTTGCGTACGTATAGGATAGTGGCACCCAGGCAGATCCTTTCATTGTCACCCAGTGCTGTCATAATGTTGGGGGGGGGGGGTATTTAATAGAAGAGATCTAAATGGAGGACGTGACATTTTTGTAAGATCACTTCGGTGCAAATCTGGGCTGTCTTTGACAAAGCTTTGAACTGATTATACATGTTTACAAATTTCATTATATATAGTGTCTTTTTTCTATGGGGCGGGGTGGGGTGGGGTGGGGTGGGGTGGGGTGGGGTGGGGTGGGGTGGGGTGGGGTGGGGTGGGGTGGGGTGGGGTGTATAAGAGCTACGGTGATACACCTACTCTTTGAGAAATGTTTGTGTATATAAGGTGGCTAAGATGCAAAATGGTGCTACTTTTGGAGAGCTTTGAAGTGGCTACATGTTTAACAGTTATCACTTTTAGTGCCTATTTTCTTTTTGACTAGGTGTAAGGAATGGGTGCTGTTCAAGGCCCCTCCCCTTTAAGAAATTTTTTTCTTAGTAAGGTTGCTTAGATACAAATTGGTGCTATCTTTGACAAAGCTTTGAACTGATTATAGTTTTTGGAAACCCTTATTATTAAGGGTTTGTTGGTCGTGGTATGGCATGGAGCAATGCCACAGCCGAAGACTTGGTTTCCCTCTTAGTGCCACTTAAAAAGCTACCACGCAGGTCTACTTCTTGTTAAAAGTGCCTTTCAGATTGGCAGAAATGACACTTTCTAGACCAGCAAAGTTGCATCTAAACATTTTCGAGACCTCATGCTTTAGAAACTAAGAAGTCAAGAAGAAATAAAGGTAAACTTGAAAACGTATTCAGTAAAATCACTTTGTTGTAAAAAAGAGGACACCAAGTATTGTACAAGCTCATTGATTTTAACAAGGCAACCATAGGTTATATATATATATATATATATATATATATATATATATATATATATATATATATATATATATATATATATATATATATATATATACACACATATAGGTCAAAAAAGTAGTAAATAGTGCTAAAAGTTTGTGAAAAAGTCCACAACGTTTCGGGTTTAAACCCTTCATCAGGTGACAAAAATGCAACTGATTGTTGACACGGCGCCAAACGTACAAATTACAAAACACGATAAAATTGGGCACATGCTCGATCCGTGACTTGATGGTTTCGGCGGCCATCTCGTGTTGGGGTTCCTATCATGACAGCCTGGCTGCCGAAAACCGTCTCATCATGAAACTTAGAACCCTGCCCCCACATGGTTTGGACGTTAGACTTGAACTTTTATAACTAAGCAATTCCTGCATTGTTGTTACCTGGGTTAACCACTTAACACTGTCTGTTTTCCTAGCCGGTTTTACCGTGCCGGATTTTATTGTGTTTTTTTTTTTTAGTTTGTAAGTTTGGCCGTGTCAACAATAAGTTGCATTTTTGCCACCTGATGGAGGGTTTAAACCCGAAACGTCGTGGAATTTTTCACAACCTTTTAGCACTATTTACAACTTCTTTTTTGACCTACCTATACCTCATATATATATATATATATATATATATATATACGCATGCTCTTGCACCCCGTGAGAAACAAGATCAATATGGACTTTAGTTACGTTGTAGCATCATGCATGAGGATGGAAATTTATTCGTCAGTGCGCATATGAGCACGTCTGCGGCGGGTCCTGGGACCTCCCCGGGAAATTGTTGCGAAGAGGGAACCTTTTTATGCGATTTTCCAGGTTCTGAGAACCTTAAAAGCATAATCAGAACAATGGAGTTTTTATTTTCACTATTTCTTCACATTGACTATTTTTCATTTAGATTTTAGAAATCTCAGTGGAGCATCTGCCCCCTTGCCCCCCTTGCCCCCCAGGCTACGGCCCTGCAAATGATATTTGCCAAAAAGCCGAGAAGCAGTCTATACAGTACACGAATCAGGGGGCTGGGGTGCAGCTCCCCTCCCACAGAGTTCGGGGAAAATTAATTTCTCAGGCAGACTTTTGGAAATGATCAGGTCCTTTTCTTGGGCAATACAGGTATTTCTCGGGTCAAAAAGGCCAAGCCCCTAGAAATAAGTAATCCGTACGACTATGGTTCTGCCAAGTGTGATTCCTCCCCATGTTAGCTTAAAAGTACAGACACTAGCAGTTTTCAGTGCTTAAATGCTGAGAAATTCATTGGAGCTGGATTCGACCCTGGCTCATGAACGGTAAATATGCTAGTCATTGTTTTGTTTCTTTTAATTATAGTTGGTATGAAAACACCTCCAAAGGTGACTTATGAAACCTGCAAATACTCATATACGTAGTTTAGAGGAAAGGTTCAGGCAAAAAGTACTTTTGAATTGTGAAAGAAGAACTAAATCTAAGGATTCTAGTGAAATTTTCATTCAGTTCGGAAGTGTGGTTCTCGAGATATCAGTTATTACTGAAGTGATCTAAAGTGACCTAAAGTGATCTTGAAGCAATGATGAACAATGCTTTGTTTTCTTTGTTTTTCGATCTGTTATTTTTAACTTCAAGTTGATAGTGATGTAATCTTCCCATAGAAAATTTTAAGTTTGAAAAATTTCCATGGCTCTCATCATGCACGTTATGATTACATGAGATTATGGAGGAGAAAGTTGGTTGCAAAGTTTGAAGAAACACAAATGTGAGCTCATTAATGTGAGAATACGATGTCATATGGGCATGGTTGAAAATGTGGAAACTATCTGCTAATATCTCGAGAATCACATATCGGATTTCAATGCAACTTTCACTAGGGTGCTTACAGCCCCCCCCCCCAGAAAATATCAAAACCCCATATAAGCCTAAACCCTTTTTTATATGATGAAAGAATACTGTTAGTTATCTGTATGACGTCACTGAGTACCGCTTGCTATTATCTGATTATATCACAATGAGAAGATACATTACGTCACCCTGATGTACGGGACATCATTTTACAGGAAAATGCAATCAACTCACTTGAGTTATTATTACCTGGTCTTCTGTTTCATAAGCGGCTCTTTTTAATCACGTGACACTATTTTCGTCACTTAATTGTTGGATCCATTCAGGATTACTCTTTGATTTACAATGAAAATACAATATTTATGTTTGAAACAATAAAAGGCACATGTCATTTACATTTAACTGTTTATAATTGCTTTCAGGAATGCAGATATTTAGGACAAAGCTTTAGTAATCTGATACTTGTCAAATCATGGTTTTTTTCTGTGTGACTAAGATCTTATGCACATGACGCCCCAGAGTCATAAGAACCGAAGTGCGCATGTTCAGAGGACAGGCATGTTCCTATTGTTTAGAGTTCCTATATAGGAACTCTACTATTGTTGAGTGCAGCACGTCCTCTATAGAGGGCGTTTATCAAGTAGCTGATGACGTCATGCATAAGGTCTATAGAACATTTGAAATAAAATGCAAAGGAGAGCAAAGATCATCACGCAAGTTTTAAGTATAGAAATTATATACCACTCAGACTTGCTGCAAGTCTCCTACCAGCCTGTCACAGGCCAGGACACAAAAATACGGAAATGTTGCGTTTGTGATACAGAAAATTTGCATAACTTAAACAAAATTTGTAGTTATAGAATGATAGACAATTTAAAGTAAGGTAACTGGGTAACAATAATAAAGAGAGATGGCTCTAGCAGAATTGAATTCACTACTTTGAAACTGACGAATAATTTGGTCATCAAAACTTTAATATTTTCATATAACGCAACATTCACAACTATTTGTAAAGCTGCTATTGGCAGTTTATCAGACTGAATGGTTTAATCATGATAACATAAAAATAAAATGGTCTAATCATAAAGAAAAATAAAAGCTATTGCCTTTCTGCGTTTTGTTGATTCAAATATGAGCACAATATTCCCCTTTTGATCTCTTCAAGTTACTTTGGAACGGCAGCAAACTGACAAAAAAATTTATGTAAGAAATCTCAATCGGATATGGTAAGAAACAGTTTCCAGAAAGAACAGCTATCGGTAATTTGGTAAACGTCTTGTCATTGTCATTGAACACATAACGACATCATCTTCTGCGTGATAATAATTACGTAATACTAGGAAACCCCTTTTTGCATTCTTGCGTAAGTTGTAGTTTGGTTTCCAAACACACAAAAGTCAGCAAGGTAATTGAAGAAACCTTCTTCGCATTTACGTAAATGCATTTGGCGTTTGGCGGTAAAACAGCTTCTCCCTCGATTATTTAGAAGATACAAGTTACACACCCACATCGGCAAATTATAGAGTTTTGTAACTAATCTGAGACGATGGGGGGTAGAACGAAATTTTCATTGGGGCGCAGGGGTGGAGGCTCCGCCCTGCGTGAAGTCTTCCACTGGTGGGTGGCTGGGGCCCCGGGGCAACACTTTCTTGGGGTTTGTTCTCCAAGCTCCGGTTTAGCTACTCAACTGGGTTACCGGAGCTTATAGCTATCGAGAAAAGTTCAGTGTGCACAATACAGAAAAAATCAGGGGAGTGGCCTAGATACAAGAAAGGCAGGCATGTGCTATTTCCTTCACAAAACGTCACCTCCCAAGAGCCTCCACCCAATGGGCATTTCCGCAAAAACATTTTTTCCCATTCCCTACTTGAATAATGTTTTGCAAATTTAATAATTCAACCGAAGAATCACTTACATCATCCGTGAAATGGTCCATCCTCCCCCCTCCCATGAAAAAGAATACTGGCTACGGCGTTGGGAACAATCTTAGCCCTTCCAGGTCCTTAACCAGGTCATCCAACTGGTGGGGGTGGCGAGGGTCGCTTTTTCCATTCGAACGGAACTGGCGGTAGATAGGTAGGTAGGTAAAGTTTAACAACACATCAACACATGCATGCTATATTGTGTCTTCCAAGTTCTAATACGGTTCAAGTCCTCCCCTTTAGTCGCCTCTTACGACAGGCGGGGAATACCGTGGGCATATTCTACAACCCCCAGTCCACAGGGGGAGGAACTGGCGGTAGAATTCGTAACATTTGAATACATTTATAAATGTGAACTCCGTCCTGGAGGCTGGATGTTTTGTATTAGGAAGTTGCACTGAGAATTTTTGAATCGTGACCACACAACCCCCCCCCCCAATAATTCTCACCCCGACGATTCCCACTCGGACAACTCTCAACCAGGACAAAGACCCACCCCATGACAATTACCCCCTCAGCCAACCCCCCTGACAATCACCTCTCTGCCAAATTCCCCAACACAATATTTGGAATTGTCCTGGGTGAAAATTGTCTGGGGTAGAAATTGTCCGGAAGATTCCCGGGAACCTTTCTGAATGATCAAGGACGCTGGGTGATTTCCTGGCATCTGACAATCCAGATAAGTAAACAAACTTTGTAGAAACCGTCTCAGAAAAGAGGGGTTTGGCGGAAACGGGGTGCATCGGCAAGACACCCCTTCTCGGAAATTTCGCTCTCATTGTTACATCTGCCGCTGGACAGATATCGAATATCGTAAAAGCTACGTCAATAGACGAGTTGGGAAATTAGATTTTGCTGTACTATTGTAGTACCACAGATCAAGGCCATGGACAATTGCGCAAGGATACAAAGGCTTCGAGCAACTTTTTTTTTGTCTTTCACAATTTACCGTCATACTGTCCAACCTTTTCGGTCCAAATTAAGGGTCCGAGGTTAACTTCAGAAGAACTTTTCCTCTAAAAAGAATCCCTATGACCCGTGATTGATGTCAATAGGCAACCATAGTTTGTTTTAAACTGGAAAATTGTGCGTGATTATACACAAAATATATTGTCTTGCACATGCAGTCTCTGATGCGGTACACTTTCCTTCCCAGCATGCATTGTATATCGGAGTTTCCCAACTCGTCTTTTGGATCAGTTTAGTGTTGCAGGGGGGCGATTGGTGTATTAACGCTGACAGGGTGCTGTTTTCTCTAGTTTCCATGGAAACGAACATTTATTCGAAAGTTTTTGAGTGTCTAGTCCGCCAATCCATAACACGTCCTACATGGCTTCAATGTTGGGAAATCATCTATTAAGTATCGTAATGCAACAGTGCATATCTGTAGCATGTTGTTTTGGAAGAGTTAAAAATTTTGAGTTTTGAAAAGCAAATTGCTGTCATCAGATTTGCCTAGCATGATGGGAAATCTGTGACGTCATGTTGACAAATTGATATGAAGTTTGTATGTTTCTTTCAAGTGGAGACACTTCTGGACCCGATATTAAAGAAAAAACTTATTTAAAAAAGTTTGAATAGTGGACCTTTGTATAAAATCGTCTCGGATTCTATTTGAAGTCTCCAGTGATACCAAATTTCAAGGCCAGTAGGTTAATTTAGAGAGTCTTAAAAACTTTTCGAGGAAGTCGCCCACTTCACATCAAGTCACATGACCTTGAATACTTCAGGTGAGACTTTCAGTGGTGTATTTACGGAGGCCATTGGGCCATGCCCCTCCCTCCTTGTTGCCGTTTTAAGTACCTGAAATACGTTAATTTTTTAACACAAATTTTACTTCAAAGGTAGCTTATGTGGCACCAGATTGCAGGTAAGGACACCTAATTTTTCAAAAATCTCCAAAGGGGCCAGCCTCCGCTTAAACCCCTCCCCCAGGATCACAAACATACTGCATGCCCCCACCCCCATGAGAGATATCCTGGTTACGCCACTCATTATTATCACTAGTATTGGAACGCCACTGATTATTATCATTATTATTGGAACGACTTCCCCAAAATTATAACCAATGTTAATAGTAGCAGTAACACGGCAAACGATTGTATGTAATTGGCATGAGATGTGATAAATCAGGGAGGTGTGAGAGCTCCCTGGATAAATGATGCACGCCTATATGATATGTACATTAACATGCTGAACGTGGTGGAGCGGGCGGAAATTTTTGGTTATATTTTTCGGGCAAGTCGTTACAGCCCCCCCCCCCATCAACTTGGGCTCCTACGCCCATGGCATTGATTGTGGCTAATGTTTTGAAGGTCAATATCAATATTATGGAGCAGTTCAACAGACATGTGGCCTTTTACAGACAACACTGCCGCACTGATGGGAAAGTTTTGCAATTATGTACCTCACACACAATATGAGGGGTAGCTCCTGGAAAGGATCAGTTTTCTGTCTCAGTAAGTCTGTGAAATGAAAAGATTTATTCCACGAATGTTATGACTTACAGAATGAAGACTGATACGACATTATTTAACGAGCATCAATCCAGCCTTTTTTGCTTTGTATAGTGGGAACTGAGACAAGGATACATAGCCACCTTGTGTCCCTTCTGGGTTATCCCTGCCCCCTTTTAGGAGTAGTTTCAGGTTTTTCTCGCCTTCGATAGGAGAAAGCCTGAAGGACTTTTCTTATAGACCCAATGCATTGATATCATTATCCACTTGAAAAGCCCCCCCCCCCCCCATAGAGGACATGCTTCTGAGGACTTCTTGTAAAGATGTCGTGTTCGTAACTCCTGTTTCTGGGGCGATCCAGGATTTTTGTTTGGGGGTTCACTGGATTCACCCATTGTGGGAGGGTGTCGTCCATCTGAAGGACTTAGACAAAAAATGGTGCTCTCAATATGGTGTGCGAGTATTTTTTTATCAAAACTGTGACGATGAGAGCAACAGTGGGATGTCTGCGATAGAATATTAAGGGCACAATTGATCAATTTTCAATTTAAAAATAAATTTTTTGAGGTGCGCGTGAACCCACGGCACCCCTCTGGATCCACCACAGTGTTTGGAGTTGTTTAATGTTTTCGCTTACCGTGGGAGGATAACCCACAGTATATTTTCTTTAAAAGCAAAGTGCAAAGTATTAAGAAAATGTAAAATGAAGTTTGATTGATATGCACCAGAACTGTAGATGAATCGGGGGAGTCTTTCCCAATAGGTGGTCTCGAGTTTTGCTGCGTAGATTTTCTGACTTACGGGGTGTTCGCAATCAGTCAACCTTTTTTTTCGACGAAATGTCTACAAAAACCGCTCGCTCTTATTCAAAGGACTTCCAGTCCAAAGAAAGATATCACATGTTGAGAAATGACTCATGAATGGATCGCTAAATGGGATTATATGGATTAGATCAGTGATGTCTTGGGCCGACATAGAAACTATGGTAACGTCACATTAATTGTGTAGAAAAATAATCTTATTTCCTCAAACGGTGGAAAGATAGAATTCTAAATCCACGTGAGCTAGGCCGTCCTCTGGATAGTTGTATGTCATCAATATGACAAGACAGGAACAAAATTAAAACGATTTCATTTGAAGGCTCGTTATTGTTGGTAATTAAAAAAGTTCGTGTGCACTTTTTACTTTAATTAATTTCCTTTTGTTTCCCATAAAGGACAATCTATCCAAATATTAAAAATCCCAGAAAACTACACAACATTTTGAGATATTTCAATTTCCGTTGTAATCAACGAGATACATTATTTTCACATACCGTGCACGACGATAGCATAATTGTTCGTTGTTACAGTGAATTCAAAAATTGCTCCTCACAACAAAAACCCATGTCGCATTTAATAAATATGCAACGAATTTTCTTGCTTCCGACGCTCTCTGAATGCTGGATTTGTTCCTAATCCCTTTGCTTTTAACGGCTTTACGAGTCTTTTTTCAGCTAAAAACGGCAATGCACCTTCTTCTTAGACACAAACTCCCTTGAATTCGTTTTAATGACTATTTGTTTATCATTTCTGCAAGGAGAGGATGCATTTAACCTGCATTTGAGTTTAATAATTTAGCATATTACCCGTCGAGAAGTAAGAAATCTTTTTCAAATCGCATATAATTAAGGAAGCATAGCTTAGACGTGATTCTCACTCAGTTTGAATCTTCGTATCCCAGGATTACACCATTTACATAACATTTACTTTTTTTTACATAAAATCTTTCCAAATAACTTTGAGTTTTGTACCATATACACTGAAAATCTCGACAGATGTGGCAGTGTACGGTATTTTGAAAGCTTGCGCATTCGTAATGATTTGGTTCAATAAAATGGCGGAATAACTTCAGCTATCGATTTCACATTTTCACTTGTTTATTCTTTATGCTGTAGGCTATGATTTCTTCGCGGTTGTTGGTTACCTTATAGCAACCAAACATCGCAGGGACGAAACTTTATTACGTTATTACTTTTAAAACATTTTCTCCCAAAAGTTTACATCTTACATTTTCTTAGAAAGGGCTCACAGTTTAATACTTTGTAAGCCCTTTGACGGACATCCGGACAAGGGTCAGACGCTTGCCCCACCCACGACACACTTTTGGGATAACACGTACAATTTATGGAAAGAACTGAAGACACTTCAGGCGCGGATCCAGGATTTTGAGAAAGGGGGGCGCACGCACCGTCGGCCGAAGGCCGACGATAGGCCGACGAACGAGCGAAGCCACGGTGGGGGCGGGGGTGGGGGTCCTCCCCCAAGAAAATTTGAATTCTAGATGCGCTTAGATGCTATTTCCCAGCATCTAGGAAGCATATTTCCCATATCTATGAGGCAAAAAAAAAATCGTTGGTCATCTAAAAATGGGGGCGTGAGCCGGGTGCGCCCCCACCTGGATCCGCGCCTCCAGTTACCAACAGAAATCAAAATCACAGCCTTTTGAAACTCAATATGAACTATTTTTGTGGAAGAGGGGCAGGTGGTGGTTGTGTAAGGGTCTAGCTTTTCATACCATACATAAATTTTTGCTAGCGGTAAAATTACCCCCCCCCCCACTCCCTTCATCTTTTGTTTTTTGTTGGTTTCACCTGTCTATGACCTATGAGAAGTATGATAACTCTTTCATTTGAAAATGAATAAAACCTATTGTTTCAATTACTTCTAGAGAAAAGTCACCCCCAAATGAATCTATTAAATTGTTGGCACTGACGTTTATCATGGATTGCGCTGTTAATTTTCGGCGGGAAATATCTTAGTTTGAATTAACTTTTTCTGTTATTTGGAGATATAAAGTTGTAAATACTAAACAAGAGGCTTCTTCATATTGTTACAGGCCTATTTGACCTTTAGTATTACTTTTTATGCATTTTCCCCATGGACTTACAAATATGGACAAACAAACTCGTGACCAAAGGTGTCGCCGTCGTTCGAATGAACTTAGACCTACCAAGATGGCAGCTAGGCTGCTGTGGTCTGCGTCGGTAGTCTCTACATTGAATCTGCAAACTTTCAGATAAAATGCATCTTGATGGACAGAAAATTTGCAAATTCTTCCCATCAACCGTTGATTTTTACACTGCAGCCTTTTATTTTTGTTCGAAAATATCCCAAGATTCTTGTCTCTATATGTCACAAATCAGTTTTATGTCTAACCACTTGAGCAAGTCCAAACTTTGCAAGGAAGAAATTTTGCCGCAGCCATCCTTGGTAAGCCTACATGTGCAAGTACGGTGGCGACTCTGTGGGTGTATAACGTCAGTCAGTCAGTCAGTCAGTCAGTCAGTCAGTGAGTGTAGAATGCTCTGTCCATGTTACGAGAACTTTCAAAAGTGATTTCTTCACTGAATTGTAGTGTAATACTTCCAGTGCACAGGATATCGCTGCGTCTCCTCATACAGTCTCCTCTTAAGCACCAGTGACGTCACTTGGGAGCGAGAAGAAAGGCTCTGAAACACTCTAAAAACATTGAAGTCTGCTGAGGTACGAACCGGAATCTTGTCATACATTTGACTGGATGTGGCTCTACATTGACTAAATTTGATCAAACAGAGACTGTTCTGCTCATTTTCCAGCCATATCTATTGTCAAACCTATGTTCAAATATTTTCAAAAATAAGTTCTTGGACTGATGGATATTTAAAACAAACCGTACCAAATTTAATCAAACCAAGTCAAGTATTTGACACAAGACTTGGTTCAAAATGAACCGAATTGGCTCACGTTTTAACCAAAATCTAGTTAGTTTTGAACCAGATCTAGTCAAATCTTTAACAAGATGTATTTCGTGCTCCTATTTAATTACATTATTTTTAGAGCGTATGGTCTGGCTTTACCCTTTTGCCATCTGGACTCTCTTGAAGATTCCGATGTTCCGGGTCTACCAACCTACAACAAAAATATACAAAAAAGAAAAATATTTAAAATATTAAAAACTGTGACGGATCTTTCTACAAAACTATACATACTTGTTGGTAGCTCAGGAAAAGAATGTGTTCAAAATCTGTTTCCAGAGAAAATTACTATCAATAGGCCTTCCAAATGTTGTTTTGCGATATTGTTCTGTGCTTTGTTGTATTGTTGTTTTTTTGTAAGGATTTTTGTTTGGGAAATATCCACTGCCGAATTTTGAAACGAAGGACTAAAGCATAGTTAGGCCTACAGGGATAACATGTAAGAGAAAAGATATGAAAAAAGCTACTGTAGAGAAAATGAATTTAGGAAGGTCAGGTACGTATAGAAAGATTTAATGAAACTTAAAAGAAGGCAAAAGGAAGAGGGTAGTTTTCATAACATAAAAGGGAATAAGAATTCATCCCAACCCTCTTTTTAAATATGAGCTAAATCGTTAAAGTATATCCTCTGAATCCCCTTACAATGTGACACAAAACATGAATAGTGTATATTGAAGGTAAAACAAGGAGTAATTCTGCACGACTCGAATTAACAATTCAGTGATAAAGATATTATCACGTGACAAAATGAAAAAAGAAGAATACTTGGTCGGGATATAAAAGGTCAATCGAGAAGTTCATGAGACAATTGGGTGCAATCACCGTAACAACGGACTTAAAGTTTAATTGGATAAAGGGGGCTGTTATATGCATGACAATGTCGGTTCCATTATCTCTTGCAAAAGTCTAGATCTTTTGTTTTTTATTGTTGTCATTTTTTGCTTTTCGGAGGAGTACGAGAATGTTTGAACTTGATTCCAATTCATTTTTTAATAGGATAATTATCCACCACTCCCTCGAAATTTACGAAATAGACTTTAAGTCAATGAAGAAAACCATCCATTGATATTTACTTTCTACGAAGCCGAAGTCATCGAAATCAGAAAATAGGAGAAAAGACTTGATTAATTCGAAGCTATGCCGAGAACATAATGCCACTCCTTCGATTTGGTACACCCCGTGACTGCGAGAAAAGAGACCTTATAGGGGAAAAAAATCGAACCCTTGATGGGTTGGATGGATTTAATAAATGAGGTGGAAAAAACGTCCTTTGGATCGAATCTCATTTGACAATACAGCCTCGTCAAGGGCTTATCTTCAGATGTATCTTTCAAAAACACAAAAGAGATCGCACTGCTAAATATCATCCCGCCTATAAAAGTTGGGTAACAAGGTGGAAACTGGCGACACGTTTCGTGGCAACATGGATTTACTGGAATTAAAATCTTTCTTGGTATGTGAAGCCATTCAAAACACTGCAGAAAAAAGGGACAGAGAAAGAAATTTCTTACCATTGCAAATATTATAAATTTACTACGCTAATTTTTGGAGAAGAAGAAAGAAAGAAAGAATCGCGGAGGATAGGTGTCTGCAAAACACAACCGAATAATTGATTGGTGGTCTTTACACGCCCATAGAGGAGCCGGCTTACCCCGGCTCCTACCGTGAAATGAACAGTACAATGGCACATGTACAGCATATAATAATAGGAATCAATAACGTTAAACAGATAGAATAAAAGTCACGGGGTCTCCATGTCATAAGCAGAAGGACGCAGTCCGAAAAGGGAGGAAATATCATTAATGACATACCTTCAAGCGCCCTCATTTTTCTACCACCTTTGAAATTGCACGTGACGAAGTACTTGTCAAAGTCAAAAGTGATAATATTCATTACATTAGAATTAAGCTTGAGCGTAACTGTGAATTCGTTGTACGTGAAAAAAAAAACAATAATTGAACGGCCTTTTGTCCCAGTAAATCATTTTCTTTGCATGCATGATACAGACTGTCTCTAAAAATTATCAAAAAGACATTTGTTCACTCTTCCTTCCTTCCTTTTGTTCGTCAGTTGGTTCGTTTGTTTGTTTGTTCGTTTGTTCGTTAGTTCGTTCATTTGTTCATTCAAATGATATTTGCCATTTCTAAAGCCATTCTTTCTTTTTCAAATTTCATTCTTTTGCAATTAACCTTGTTTATGTGCTGTTAACAGCCTATCGTGCACAAGTTTATAAATGGAAAGGTAAACAAAACAGAATGGGCTACTTAATTACATCTTACACTTTGGAAAACATTCACGGAATCGCTTCCTGCATGGCCCAAATGGTCAAAATGTTGAAACTATTTGCTGTCCGCATGGCCGTACGGGACTGTTTTTCTCAGGGAGGGCGGTGACTTTTGCCCGACTCAGACCTAATTTAAGTGTCCAATTTTCCGCCCGATTGAGACAAAATGTCTGCCCGATTTAGTCAGGTTTCTGACATTTGGGGGCGGCTGTCCCCCAGCCCCCCTGCCCGTACGGCCTTGGCTGTACGGACTCCTGTGGTCTCCTCAAAAATGAACATTAATAAAAAAAAAAAATGAAGAATAAATTTGCTCTTACGAAAAAATCTTGTGAGGAAAAGTTTGATTAGAAGGCAAAAATTGTTAATTTGCTAAATGATTTGTAAAACAAGAACAAAATGTCTTTTTTCCTCTTTAATGTTTCTTATTTTGGAAGGAAGTGTAGTATATAAAAATCACATGGAAGCCCTAAAATCCTCACAGCTTTTTCACCGGAGAGCAAGGTAAAAGATTGGCTCGCTCGCTGACCGATATATTTATCATAACAATTACTATAACAGGACAACTTTTGTTTTTGTGCAGTTTAAATCTGATTGCATAAACGAATGATAAGGCAGCTATTAAACGACATTGCAAAAACTGGTATCTTTAAAGGGAAATATTGCGTTTATTTTGCAGAAAATTTTCATGTTTATAAAACCAACATTAACAGATACAGAATGATAGACAATACAAAATAAGGGAGAAACGTAGCTTTCTTTTCAAGAAATAAGGCTCCCACAGGAAGTAAATCGGTTATTTGTTGCACAAAAGTAATTTGTTCACCCAAACTTTCAAAAATTCAAATGATGCAACTTCCGTTACTCTTGTAATGCATAACATTTTGTGGAGATGAAGCTATCGCTAGAGTTTATTGGTGAGACTGAATGGTTTAATAATGATTTAAGGTATTTTCTTTGTATGCAGTGTTGCTGCATTTTAAACGCAATATTTCCCTTTAACCTTAAAAGTGATTATCCTTCTACGTTTCAGAAAATAATCGCTGTTGTCCAAATTGGGTGTTGTCTGAGTCACCTCGGGATTTTTCTACTAATAACAAAACTCATTAGCTCTACACCACAAAAAAGAAAGAAAACAAGAAAAAAATAAACAGAAAAAGGACTCTTTTCCAAAGAGGACAAAGTCAGTGACCATTTTATTCCTGCAAATATTCCCGTAATGGAGTGATTCTATTTACACAAAAACCGCATTGCACAACCGACAAGGGTAGATAAATACCGTCTTTCAGGCGACATGTCTCCAAATTGCACTTCGTTATTTTCTCTGAAACGGAGTTAAGTAAGTCGATTTGTAAATGCCAATTATTCCACTTTTAACGGTACCCTGTAAACGCTGCCCCTTAACTGCGGAACTCTTTATCGATAGATGGTTCGACATAATAAACGATAGAAAATGATGCTAATTCGTTTCTTAAGGACGAAGAAGCCGTAAGGATGAATGCATTGTTGTAAAAATGGGCCAAGGATTTTTCTTAAATAAGTAGTGAAAAGGAGCCAACATTTGTAAACAGGGAAAGTCTGATAAAGAAGTTAAAGAAGAAGACTTTTTCATTAAATGTTTTATCTGTAGCACAGCCATCAAAATATATTTACTATTTAGCCAATATGTAAACATAAACAAAAGAAGGTATAATCAAACCGAAGTAAAAGTAATTATCTTCGACTGTCCCTTTTTAAAGATTTTTTAACATTTTTAATATAAAAAAATTGGAGCCCTTTGGCATATCATCATGGAACTCGAAGCATTTACAGAAACCCAAATTTGCATGAAACCAGCACTTTTGTTTCTGCTTAAAAACTGTTCAAGAAGAACAAGCTCTACAGTGTGGTTATGTGTAAACTACTGAAATTACGTTAGTGAAAGGTAGATCCTTTTCTATTGGAATATTTACCTGAGAGTTCTTGAACACAACACTCTGATTTTAGTTTTGTATAGTAAGACTGTAGCCAGTAGAGAGGGAAATGACCCCCGTTGGAAGTCTTTCAACAACCATCCATATTAAGCCTACACTCCAATGTTTTCGTTCCTAAAGACTGCTTTACAGTGTGCTCTACTTATGGGACACTTCACCTGTCTCGGAAAATTATGTAAAATATTTGGTCTTCCCTCAAAATTCGTTTACGGCGATAAAGCAGTTTAAGCCATTTTCATAGCTGATCTCGTAGTCTTTCTCGATGACAATCCTTCAAAGACCTCCCATACAGCCCTTGAATAAGGACAAAAAACAAAAACACGACCTCACTGTTTTGAAACTATAGTCTTCGATCAACAATAGAAAGCCACCATTAAATACCTATTATGACCGCCATTATTTCAGACAACAAAAGTGGAAAAACACCTTCATCCAGACGTTCCTCATATCTCGGTGTACTCCCAAGATTCCCCGCCACCACGAAAATACCCCGAGGATGAGGTGACGGATTATCGCGGGATCTCGTAGGATCTCACCCCACAAAACACCGTCTTAAAAGTACACGCGGCACTCTTGTGTTGCCTTACCGCCGTCTGACGGAGGCGCAGAGCCATGAGATCCGCCCGGGGCATTTGAGAGACTTGTTCCTCTAATCTTTACAGGTCCTGTTGATTGAAGTACGGCACAAACGAGGTTCAGTCGTTGACAAGTTGGGCCCTAAGAGATAGCTGCCTGATTAAAAACTGGAATCATAGGAAAGGGACGAGTTACTGTAAAAGGGATTGCACTTTAAACTTACTCTATAAAAAGGCTTATTTGATGGATAAAGTCCCTGACAATTTTTTCTATGACATTGAAAGGGGAATAAGTTTCACATAGCCATTAGAATTGTCGATGGTATGGTCATTAAAATGAATGACAGTTGAGTGTAAACAAAAGGTCGCACAAATGTGGACGGACGGAAGGTTCATCAACACGGGAGATCTTTACTGACCCCCTCCCCTCAACACCACCACAGTTCCTCTCACCTCAAGTAAAACTAACCGGTTCAATAATATCAGAAGGTCAGAGGCAGTCGATTAATGAGACCTAGTTACTAAACGGTGCAAAGTTCTATGCCCCACACGGTCATAGTGAGGGAGGGGTTTTCGTCATAGACACATGACGTACATGTTCCTGCTAGACAAATTTGAGCAAAATAAAAGTATTCTTACTTAAAAAATGGCGTTCGTTAAAAACACCAAGAAATGATTACTTATAGGTCCAAAGATGTCCTGTAACCTGCAAACAATCTAGTTAAGGAGCACTAACCAAAAACGTGTTACAAAGTTGACTAGATTAGTTCAACATTAATTGATTTGATTAAAAGTGAACTAGGCCTAATTTGATTGATTTTTGAGACAAATCTAATCAAAT
Source organism: Holothuria leucospilota (assembly GCA_029531755.1). Lineage (NCBI taxonomy): Eukaryota > Metazoa > Echinodermata > Holothuroidea > Aspidochirotida > Holothuriidae > Holothuria > Holothuria leucospilota. Next base: position 24,614,611 of record CM055980.1, read on the forward strand.
ATTTGACAAAACTTTGATTCGTACCCCTACCAGGAGGATCAGACTCTTATTAAGTTTGAATGGGGAACTTTTTAGCATGACAGAACAAGACATGTAGAGGAAAAATATTATAAAAAAAATAAAAGATCTGGAAAAAATGGTGTAATATCCATCTCTATTGAAATTAAGAGAGCTGCAGTGTTTGTTTGAAAACATCAATGAATATATTTGAAAGGTTTAGCATGTAAACTTTCCATCACTGATAAATTTTATTTTGCATAATTTTGATGCCCTATAAATCACGCCCACCATCATTCACCCTTGTTAAGTTGCACTACGCCTTTTTGAACCTGGAGAGACCAAAATGTGACCTTAGTTTCATTTTTGCCTCAGGTATGTGCCACTTTCACAATCTATGGTTATAAAGCTCCCTGGTTATTCTAAGACGACACACGAATAATTCTACACGAGCGCCTAAAGACTAAAGTTTTTCAACTTTTCTGACCGTACATTCTAAACACGGCCGGTTCACATTTGATGCTACCGGGGTTCGAGGGGCACCTACAACCGGAATCTAGTCATAATTATGACAAGCTTTGGTTCCATATTAAACCAGTTTGGTTCCATTTGAACAGATTCGGTTCAAATTTGAACCGGCCGTTTTCAGAGTGATAGCTTTGAAAGTTTTAGACAAAAACAGTCACTACTGCAGGGTTTTTTTTTCAGTGCGTACTTTAATTTCTGTATTGCCAACCATATATAACTCAAGTACGGTATAACCAGTGAGTTGCTATTTGACAAATAGCAACTCCCTATAGTATAACCCCTTCGGTAATAGTTGGACCTTTTGCCTGTCTACATCGTCGAGCCCTCATTTGTACAGCAACAGGATAAATTTAAAACAAATATCATGATACACGTTCAATTCACTTGATATTAAAATCAAGCCAGTACCAGACAAGGTGCTGACTGGGGCGAGATAGTTTTGGTGGGGGGACATTTTATAGGGGGAAATATGCTAAAATGTATAAAGATAAGAGTAATTTTTTATTTTCTAGGGGGAAAAAATTCTTCTAGGGGCACCTCCTTAACCGCGGACCTGACTTGGATACTCAAAAAGTGTCACCATGTATGTTACAAAACAATTAAGATTTCCTCAGATAAAGGTTCGACAGCGACCCCTCCTCCCCCAGTTCCCTGGTATGTTTCCTCCGGAAGTGTTTTGGTTAGGGTAGGGGAATAATTCTGAATTGTTACAAAGCCTTTCCCATTTTGCCCCTCCCCCACTTTGTAGACTTAGCTGTCCTTTGTACCACAATCCGACAATGACGACTTTGGAAAACATTTTTAAATCTTTCATTTTTAATGTCAAAAGTGTTTTGCTTTTTCATTCCATCTTAACATTCCAGAAGCAATGTTTGGATGGTACAAGCATACAGCGTCAATATTGTCACAGTTCCCCTTGTATCACCGAAATATTTTCATTTTTAAAGTTTAGAGTCCCTGCTCTGTTTAGAATGATAACATCTTTCAAGGTGCTAATTGAGTCTCCATCTTCTTGCACTTTTTTGAGACCGTGGACGAGGACGATGACGAATCCCCGATAAGTTATTTCCAACCCCTTTGAAAGTACAGTCTATTGAATTTTTACATCACAAAATGTTCCCCGAGGGCTTAGTGTAATTCACTGATCTGTTGATGTGTTTAACCGATTTTCTTGAGCCTGAGGCTGCAAACGGACATATTTACCCCCATGAAGAAGTCCTTAATGTCGTGTTAAATTGACACTACACTATATGTTTCGATGATGTTACCTTAGTCTCTATGTTGATACGTTCTGGGGGAAGGGAAGGGAAGGGAAGGGAAGGGAAGGGAAGGGAAGGGGGCTATTGGAGGGGACTGACTTGTCACATCTTACAATGAAATATTTTCGTCATTGGCAATCACGAAGCTTTTTAATTTAACAACACTCTTCTCAGTACTGTTATGCTTTCGAAATTATTCAGTACCATACCGGTACCTCCTACCCCTCTATTGATCAAAGACCCACCCCCCAATAGAGTTCTTGGTATCATCTTATGATGCTCAACTTTGTCAATATTCCCGTATTGACTTTTTCCTAACAAGTGGAAATTTGTCGATATTAACATAAAAAAGATGCTTGGTGGTGTGACTTACTCCCAGATAAACATGAGACTCGTAGGGTGTCTCTCATACCCCTCCGTGATTCCAGTAAAGAAAGTTCGACCCCCCTCCAGCAGGTTTCGTCGATTTCACTTTTAAATTGACCTTAAAGGACACTTCTACAAAGGTTCGGCCACTTAACTTCCCAGAAAAATGGGCTACAGGATGAAACATCATCCTCAACATAGGCATTAAAAAATTTATATTATATGATAGATGACTTGCATTACAGAAATTAATGTATATAGATTGTCAAGAGAACAGAAAACGGCTGAGAGAGGTCAGAATGTGACATCATGTGAGACTTGCCACAAGCAGACAAGATGTTTATAAAAGGGCTTCAGGAGAATCATAACAATGGCAATGTTTCCACAAACAAACCAGATTATAATGGTGTTCTTATCGTGACCGGATAACCCCAAGACAATTCTCATCCCGTAATCCCACTTCCCGGACAACTCCTCCGGGACAATTTGCCGACGGACAAATCCCACCCGGACAATTTACACCCGGACCATAACCCCCTGGACAAGTCCCATCCATAACATTTACCCTTCAGACAACTTCCCCAACTAGAAAGTTCGTAATTGTCCTGGGTGGAAATTGTCCAAGGGGTACGTATCCGATGTGGGAATTGTCTAGGACGGGAATTGTCGAGTGGGGTTTGGTCAGGTGGGTATTTTCCTGGGGGATTGTCCAGGAACACATTTTGAATACTGCACGTGGTTTAGAGCTTTGTTCTACTTTCCGTTATATTTCTGAAAGCTGAACTTTGTCGTATCCTGTAGGATACTGTCATTAATAGTATTGTTCAAGTCAAAAGGTTTACCCAAGTCTTAATGCCAACTTCTTTCCAAAACTGCCCAAATCACGCGTTTTATTCCTAACTTAATTCTAAGAAAGGTCGCCAAAATTACTTATCTATGTTTTAAATTCGTTGTTTTCATTTACTTCAGATTCTGTTTTCTCTGTCAAATGAAAAAGATTCCATGCTGAACTGGATTTTTTTGTTTGACCAAATTTACTGGAATTTTGCATCAATTAAAAATATCAGTCGGCAACCCTGTTTCTAAAACAGCGTCCGACTTGCTACAATGAAACTTTCCCAATTTTAAATTGGAAAAGTTTCGAAGATAAATTTAGAACATATAAAAGGCATGTTTTGATCAAGAAATATGATGTTTTCAAAAGACTGGAAGGGTGATGACCAAAATAAGCCTTCCAGTAACATGCAGCGTTGGATAGATGTTTACTTTCTAGAGATATTTTTTGGTGTTTTCCTCATGAACACAATGCATGATGGGAAATCTGCGGAGACATTTGGACTTCAGTCCTTAAAACTTGATGTAGGGTCTTTAATGAGCCCATTTGGCTTTCAGACCCTTAGGCTGAACTAAACTTTACCATTTTACATTTCTTTATCATCTGTATGGAATACTTCAAAAGTTTACATGCTCTGCCCTTTGTGCAAAATATTATACACGACATTCCAATGGTATCAAATTTCAAAACTAAACAAGTTCATCAATTTTACATGTGTTATCGCAAGTTACGAATGGAATATTGCTACAGGGTTTGAAAGATGTGTGGTGGATTCTTTCGTATAATAAGAACCGTAATAAATACCACCAGAACATTACTTGAACGCAAAAGAAGACAAGAAAAATGAGAAGACAGATGAAACTTGAAGGTGCAAGAATGAGGATAAACTATGCATTATCTATCAGTCTATAGTAGTGAGGCAGATATTTTGGCACAAAGGCATGGTATGATAATTCGGCAGGCCAGGGGAACATTATGGTTATACAGGCCGATACTCGGTATGCGGATAGACTCAACAAATCTGTGTCGATGCAGATGGTATAACACCCCCTCTTCCCTTCACTCCCCAGCTTCGAAATATCAAGGCCCACCAAGCGTATAACCTCAGTTTCGTGCAAATTTTGATTTTTAGTCATATTATTGAGTGTGTTTTTCGAACAAGTATAACAATTAAATACTGTCCAGTAGTGGCCTGATTCTTGATACTTTGTTAGCTGCGTTCATAAACGGATCACATTTCCTTGTATATTTAATAGACAGAACAAACGGTAGATTATTATCCTGTTACCCTTTCACTGCCGTACAACCATTCCACTCTTAAAGGCATTTTCCAGTGGCTTTTCACAAGGGTCTCGTGTGAAAGAGAAAAAAATTCGAGTTTATACCCTCCAAACCCTGTAGCAATATACTCTTTTCCTAACTCGAGATATCTCACATTAAAGAGTACTTATTTCTGTCAAAAAAAAACTACCTCCAGGCCTCATCAAATTCACAGAAAGTTATGTAAAGTGGGCACATTGCCTCAGATTCCTTTTGTTTTCCTTTATAATTGAATGTCCTGTTTGTCCTTGAAATTTGATACTGTTGGAATATTTGAATATGTTTCCAGGTAGATTTAGTACAAATCTACACCATATGTACGGCATAACAAACTAAGTTGCTAAATATTCCCTACAGCGGCGTCAATATCATAAAGAAATTCAATTCTATGTCAAATTAATGTGCCGGGATGACATCACAGATTTCCCATAATGCACTTTATTTTGACAGAAAGCATTTCTTTGAAAATTAATATCTTCCAAATGCTACAAGCTATTGAGATGCAGTTTTCACCCCTTAACAGAAAAAATTTTTCTGCATTTGTTGAAGTCATTAAATTTTGTTTCTGGCTAATCCCTTTAAAATCCTACTCACTAAACACGACAATTTGTTTTCTTACAAACAACGAATTTCCTCTCTAATGTAAGTTTCTTTTAAAGTGAATCCTTTTGCACTGCCATCAGAAGGAATATACCAAAGGATTCCTGAACTTATCTTCTCAGAATCTTTGGAGAGTCAACATCCATTTTTTCATAAAATTCTTCCTTTTCGTTTTGCTTTAAAATAAAGTTTGCAAAACTAATGAACTTAAATTATAACGAATTGCAGGCAAACTGAAAATTATATAGCTTTACTCAGAGTGGATTTAGCGATGATTTACATTTACGGACGTTCAATAAATATCTTGAGGAATGTGGCAAATTTTGTTTCCAGGGAGGGGAGGGTATATAAATATATGAATACAATCACAAATTCTGCTGACACAATTGATTGGACGGTTTGCCATATTTTGGTGCATGCAGTTCGGCGGAGTCCTGCGACAACTTTCTTGGCTAGAGTGGCCTGGGAAAGGTACTGTACATCCTAAAACAATATAGTCAACAGGGGCACGAACTGGGATCTTGTCAAATCATTGACTAGATTAGATTTGGTTACACAGTGAACCAGCTCGATTCATTTCTTAGCCAAGCTTAGCCAAATATTTCACAAGAATCCTTTTTACATTGGGCCCTAGTACTACTACACTCTTTTCAAACTCACCTCTGTGAACAGAAAACGAATCGAGGAAACAGCGTACTAACCGCTTCGGCATTTTCTTTTACTAAAGGTTCTTCTAAAATTGTCAGTCACTTCAGATAACCAGAGCAACGAATTTACAATATTGGGGCAAAGTACAAAGTAATTTCCGAGTTAAGATTAAAGTCCTACTTAAAAAATACAATTTACTCAACTCTTGGGGTCCTTCTGAGTTATGAAATCAACTACAGCCTTATTTCAAAAGGTTTATCAAATTTAGGCAATAGATTGCATCCGATAGTATCATGGTTAACATGGTTTAAATACCTGTTTCGTTGATGTAATGTCTCTTTCCAACAGTGGTTTAAATTGCTCCTTCAGATCCTTTTATTCCTTTCTTATTTTAAATATAGAATTCCCTTTACTCTCCATCAGTAACCTTCGTTTTCTGTCTTTCCTAATCTTGCTTTGAAAGTTCACTCGATTTATTTTCACTCAAATTTTCTACTTTTATATTTATCCCTAAAGAACATAATTCACCGCCAGCCCTTTTTATCATGCATTTCTGGGAAATGTTGAGATTGCCATTCGGAAAATTTTCATGCTTCTAAAACAGTTATTAACAGATATAGAATAATAGATAATTCAAAATAAGCAAAGCTGGGTCACTTTATTTTTACGAAATAAGGTTCTGACAGACAGAAATTTACTGTTTTGTAGCTCGTGAAATAATTTGTTTACCCAAACTTTCAAATTTTAAATGATGCAACTTTATAACACTCGTAATTTGTACGGTAACATTTTTTGGAAGTAAAGCTATTGCCATTCTTTATTGGCCAGCCTGAATGGTTTAATTATAATAACAATTTTTTTTCTGTACGTGCCATGCTGGTACAACTTCATCACAATATTCATTTGTAAACTAACATTCTGCCAGTCATTTATAGTAATAGAATTTTTTGAATATAATTTCAGAATAGATGAAGAATACGTTTATTTTGTTACATATTATGTGAGTTTCAGTTGAAATTAACCAAAATGTCAAATGCACGGAGTTTTCTTTCCTACACAAGATTCTTCTACAAATTATGTGACTTTTTGCATAAATAAGTTTATACACAGTCTCATAATTAATTAGCAAGGTATAAATTTGTGACATTGGTCTTACATTTTGAATATTCGTTGATTTTCAAAGTCAATTTTAAACAAAACTTACACAGCTTTCATCTAGAATATATTTAACCATGTTTCATGTTAAAATCTTGTGGACATTTTTGGAAAGTAGAAGAAATCACACGACAGGACATATTTTAACCTCTATCCGAAAGACCTTTCTAATATAAAAAAGGAAAATAGTAATTTTCAATTATCATACATTGGTTCTGTTTAGTACATCAATACTTTGGCAACAGTTAGCAAGAACTCCCATTGAGGATATTGCAAGGAAGGTATGCACTGGTAGATGTACCTTTTCAAATCGTTACGTAATCTTTGGAGACAAAACCAACAATACTGAATAGGCACAGCTCAGCTTTTTAGAGGTCGCTTTGAAAAGGGTTCAATTTGACAAAGCCTTGGATTCAATAGAATCGGAGAAAAACTTTACCTTGAGAAAAGGATGTGAATGAAAGGAACTTTTAAGAATGGATTCTACATCTAATCAAACTTTGACATTTTAAGCACAAAGGGTTTGTGGAAAATAGCTCAATCGCTGCTTCTTACGAAGTATGTATGTATACACTATAGAGGTGTATTGTAATCCTCGGGGATAAATGTTGACTAGTTAAACACAATAAATGAAGATATTTGGGCGAGTCATAAGGCAAACGCGCTCCCGTGGATATATTGATGGAAAGGTGCAAGATAGCTATTAGTCGTATGGGAAGTAAAATAGTGCATTGCTACCGCAAGATAGTAAATGCATTACTTATCTCTAACTGAGGACAATGGGGGTCATGGGACTCTCTTTCTCGGAAGTAGTAGTCTCCCTTAAACTTATATTGAAGCAGCAATCGTACCGTTCAAATACCTTGAGTATTATATTTCATATAAGTATCTTTCATGATGTCTCAGAACATAAACATTGCATAGTAATGGTCAGAAATAAGAAGAACCATTGAACGAAGTTTTCTTAAGACTGCACTACATTGTGTAAGCAGGGCACAAAATATCTGCTAATGGTCAGAAATAAAGCGCAACCATTTAAATGAAGTTTGCTACCCTCGTAGAACAGTTAAGTTAAATAAGAAGTCTAGACCTTTCAAGTAAAATTTTACACATAATTAATGTACAAAATTGTCTTAATTTTGTGTATATAATTGCTCGAGAAAAGGATAATTTCTACATTATGTATTTGTAGTTTTACTTCATTAAACAAGATAAGTCTAATTATTACAGTAATTTTGTGTAAATACTTCAAAGTTTTGGAGTTCTTATTTTACAAACTTTGAAGGGTATTTTTGTGAGTGCGTGGACTGAGGCTACCATACTTGGCATAAATATAGCCTACACGAAATTCTCTGTTCATGGTAAAAAAAAATCTATTAGCTTTTCTACTAACGTTTCATTCGCATATACTCGATTCCAACCTAACCAATCCGATTGACGTGAACAAAGGTTATTACAATTATCACATGAGGGAATAGAAATTTAAAAAATAATGAAAAGTGCTTATTTTTGTTCATATCGAAGCCTTTGAAGGTCAGGAACGTGTCCCTAAAGGTCAGAAACTTGACTAATAAATTGTGTATTATCCAAACTCGTACGTATACATTATGTGTACTCTAAAAATATCCGATTAAAATGGACACCGAACCTTTATCTGGTCATACATTTGACTAAACGTCAGGGTTTCTTTTGGCAGGAATTGTTTCAATATTGGACCAAACCTGGTTGACTTTTTGACCCGATCTGGACTTGTAGCCCATTTGGCTATATAAATGTGATTCAAAATTTAAACTGCACCGTTTTAGCGCAATGTCTTAAAATAACATTTCCCACGGATTTTCGAGTTTAGTTTTGTTCTATTCATTTTCAAGACAAACGAATTTCATGACTACCTTTCCAATTTAGAAATCCTTTTCTTGGTAGTGAGTCCTTGCTCACTTGAGGAAACGGTTTTCTATACCATAAACTGGGATTATATCTTTCCCGTCCATTCATAATATATCGTAGGCACACATACTAAAATTCTTATGACAGTATATCAATGACACACCTACCAGCTGATCTAAAACTCTTCCTAAAGGGACTAATTAAATTCAATTAAAATATGTGAAAATAAAAAAAAAAACAAAAGACAATGACGAATTTAAGGCAATTCATACGACCAGCTTCGACATCCAGAGCTGTGTTTAAGCTTTGGGGCCTAGGGGTACTACAGGTTCTGTCTGTAGGGGCAGCATTATCGCAGACGGAGGGGGAGGGCACTATGTGATGCTATACCTAGCAGAACGCATCCATTGACTGACGCTCAGCGTTGCCGTCAAAGAAAATATTTGGGCCAAAATTTCTCTAAATTGTCAAAACGTACTTTCGATGCCTTTAAAGTCGCAAAAACCCTATTCCTTGTAAGTAAAAAACTAAATTAATGTGTCGACGGCAAAACGAGAAACTCCAATATGCAGTTTAAAGTCAGTTTTCCCTATCGAAATAAAAAGTACGTTTAATTACAATGTTTTGTAAAGAGTGGGACTTAGGCAATTTAACCCACTCTAGTTATAAGTACTGCCCTGTCGATAGCATGGTAAGTAAATAGTCATAGGTTGAATGTTCCCCTAACTTCAAACCACTGTAGTCCTAAAATAAATTAGTCAAAACAAATTTCATTACTTAAATGAGACACCGATTTAACTTACGTTTATCTACACCATGTATCATAATAATGACTAGGTAATGTTATTTTTGAGCAATTAACTTTTAGAGACAGTTTTTTTTTCGTCTGCAAATTTCGCACCAGATGACTACAAAGAAACTATGGAAATAAAGGTATGGGTTATGTGATGGCACTTTCCTTAAATTTCTGTCGAAATAGGCTGATTTTATACCTCAGGTAGGATCAAATACAGCATAGTAGTTAGCTTCAAACCCCAAAGTTGGTGTCCATTATTCCGAGGACATTATAATTCAGAAGAACAAAATTGGTGCTGTCACATGACCTGAGCCCAAACGAGATAAACCGACTGCATGGTCAAGTGGTTAGAGCATTCGACTTGCAGCCGGAAGGTCTGGGGTTCGACTCCTGGCCGGGTCATACCAAAGACTTTAAAAATGGAACCTCTGCTATTGTGCTTGGTGCTCAGCATAAGCAATGAAGTAGGGAAAACAAGCCAGTGAGCCACGATTGAAAAAAAAGGCCGTGGCCGGCCCGACTAAAACCAATTGGTTAGAAAATGAGCCGTAAAACCTCATCTAACTCTATTACTCAAACGAGATAAACTCTTGTAATTTGCTCTGTTATACAGGGAGCGCTAGCAATCAGATTCAACCAAACCGTGTGATGGGCAAGTTTCCTCTCTTTCTTCGACCAATGAATTAAGCTTGTTTATACCTGCTTGCCGCAAACACAATTTCTCTGATACTTTAATCCATAGACAAAGACCTACCGCTATCATTTTAAGTCGAGTCCAGACGACGAAATAGGAGTACAATAGTAAATTGCCGATCTCAAACGATACCTACTGCTCATCAAGTAATCTCCAATTAGCGCGTCTGGCGGTTAACGGTTTGTAAACACAGTTGATTAGAGAAGTGGCGGTTTAAACGGTTTACTGTTATAGCGGCAATAGATAAACCACAAATGCCGGTATTTGTACCGCGGCTCGTCATTCATTCTTTGATTCCATAGAAGCAATTTGAACTTTTCCATCGATTCTATAACATTAGTAAGCAGCAACGTCAGTTGTGGGGGTGGGGTGGGGGCTGTATCTCCTCCAATAAGTTTCAGTGTGAAATGTTGCTTCCAAAAATTATAGTATTAAATACGGCCAAAAATTTCCGCAGGAAGGCAACAACTTAGGATCAGAATGGCTCACCACCCTCCGTCATGCAAATCTTAGACAACCCTGACGAATGACAAATTCCCATTCTGTGTCGCTTTTCCATTTTTGTTCTTTCTCTAGTATATCCTTTATGTCAACGCAAACTTGTTACGACGATGTGGTTCTTTTAAAACCTATTTCTCTTTCCTTTACGTTCTTAATTCCACCCTTCCCTTTGCCTACGTAGCAGGATATACAGTATAACCATTTATCAACAGTCTGGAAAGACTCAAAGAGGGTTTGAGAAAGCAGTCCTCTCCGTGCAAGGACACTAATTCCGTGCAACAATTTACTTGTAGCTCCACTGAAAAAAACCCTAATATTACCAGCTGCGACATTAGTTCTGGTACTGGGGTCGCCAAAGGGATTGACCATCCGTCACGTGCGTTTTTCTTACTTACCCTGTAATCTCATCCTTTGTAAATTGAGCATGAAATATTTGTCCATGCCAATGCGATCAGAATAAATTTTGTTCCTAAGTTACTATAACATTTTCATTGGCTGCATCCACCCCACCCTATTGCACAGGTCAGTCAAAAATGGCAATTTCAGAGCAAACTTCATACATTTGGGAAAATTTAAGGGCAAAGGTATACCCACCTCCTCGTGGGATATTTTTCCATACTCATGTGCCTGGAAACCCTTTCAACAAAACCTTGTAGTGACGTCACGAATGACAAGCTTACCTTACATCTTGACAGTTTAACTGTTTAATGTGAGTTATTTTCAAAACATTTAAGCTTCACGGCGATCTAAAAGTATTTAATAATGCTTCGTAACCAGGTAACTGTTACATTTTAAAACTTGGGCGTAGCTTTTCTTTCAAGAGATCTAGCCTGTAGCAGTAGTTTGGCCTATCCATAATTTTACTACAACACAGTGGTTCAGATTACAAGACGAATATTATTAAATAAGTGGCCTAAAAACGCCATGTTTTCCATTTCTTCGAGGTTTGTGTATTCTAAAAGGAATCCAACTTAATGTCTTAAATTTGGCATCCTCCCTTTCAGAAGAATGGAGAAACTTAAACTTACAATAAACGTTGACTGAATTTCCCCCTCCGGGAAGTTATCTCGACCCCCTTCAGAACTTTTTCTGGCTACAGGCCTGATTCCCACAAACAAATGTTATTCCAGTTAGCCTTTCTTTGACTCACATGAAATTTACGAAAGCAATGTTTGGGCCCAACGATTTTTTTTATTTCAGGCCGGCAACAAGAGTGAGTCGAGGTGGTCGGGCACCAACCCCCACTCCACAGAGAGTTCAGCTTAGACCAACTTCTCTAATTACATTCACTTCAGACTTTATTTACAAATGACATTATCAAAAATGAAAAGAACATTTTTCATTATTTTTTATTCAGTACCTGTATCCATACTGCTTACATACGAACTGACATAAACTGTTTCTTTATGATGATGATGCTAACCACTAAAAGTGGGCTATAAATTACTTTAAATTTAGGAAAACTGTGTTAAGCTACCTGACTATTAAAATATTTATTTATAGTGGTGTAACATACTCTTACATATCATATGTAATTTAGGGTAGCTACAAGTATTAGCCTAATAATTAATATCATTTCCTTTTAACATAGTGTAGCTAAATTTTACATAAATTATATTATTGTTACGATATTTATAACTATATATAAGCAGAATGGACCGACGTGCTAACGCCGTTCTCATCAAATATCCAAAAAGGACAGTGGCTGGAAGGCAATTTCTAACGTTTACACAAAATCCGTCCTACTTATTTTGTCATATAGTCAAAATTATCCAGTTTAAGCTTGAGTGTGTTTTAAACGTTAATATTCAATGTAAAGGTTATGAATCTACCTGATCCGAACGTACTTTTTCATAAGTAAGAAAAGTTCAACCCTATCTGTGGGCTGGGCATTTCAAAATACAATCTGTAACGGTAATACTGACTTTTACTTCACAAAGAAGTGCAATTTTACAGCTACCACCCAATTTTATATGAAACTAATGATGATATTTGCAATCTTCTCCTACTTAAATGTGTAAATTATTAATATTTTTAAGCACCGAGTAGCGTATGCAGATCCAAGTTTATTTGACTGCCATATTTCACGGGAGAAAAACAACGAATAAAGGATTAATTAACAATTTATTTGCGGCTTACACAGCTCAGCGAGAGCTAACTTCCTACTGACTTAGCCTGCATAGAGAATGCGATTTCTTTCCTGTAGAGAAATGTCTTAGATGAATTGCGGGAAAATGCTGTTGCCGTGATTCCCTCGACAAGAATATTAAAATTAAACGTCTTTTCAAGGATACCTGAAATGTAGCAAATGACAGACCAAACTTTACGTCTAGTTGTCTTTTCAAAAAAAAAGAGTTTTTTGTTGGCAAACGATTCATGTATACTGACAAACCAGTATAGGACATCGGCCATTTTTCTTGTAAAGAGAAAAAGAAGGAGAAAAACTTAAAAAAGTGAAGTAGCGTGTTGCTTGTGAGAAAGGTATTGAAGTAATATTCTCACCATTAGCGCTACTTAGGTGTAAATATCAAAACACAAGTCCTAAAAGCTGAAAGAAGGCCGATGTCAGAGTGTTTGGTGTACCTGGGCGATGTACTTAAGTAAATACTTACTCAAGTAAATACTTGAATAAAGTATTGTATTAAAAACTGATAATATACAGTGTCATTACACTTTGTCAAAAAGTTAGGCTACGTTAGAAACGATAAACTTGTGTTGTCATGTGATTTTCATGTCTATCACACTTAAGTACGTCCGTGTCTACAAGTACTGTGTTATTTCTTGATTCCAATTAACCTTAATATCCTTAACTCATACAACTGATCAGCGTAAATAACATTCATGTTCTTGATACCATAAGCGTATGTGAAGACATTTTAGGGGAGGTGCCTGCCCTGGAAACTTTCCTGATTGGCAAACAATTATGACCTGAAATTTACCCTGAAAATTAAGTGTGGGCGCCCTGAAATCGACGAGTTCGTGGGCCTTTCTCCCTGCCCCATATGCATATGCTTGTTATTAAAAGATGTCTCTTTACTCGTTTTTCGTATTTCCTATCATTTGTGAAGTTTTAAACATTCTTTTATTACTCAGCTCTGGTGGTATTTTGGGAGGGGGGGGGGGGGAGAGAAGTACCTAAACTTAGAAAAATTTACTCGAAATAGGTAAGGGTTGTTAGTTGAATAACATTCCCAGAGTTGAGCATATAAAGAAATGGAGAACTTTGCAAGCATCTATAGGCATATGCAAATCAATATTTCACTTCAAGATGGCGGACAAGAGTTCGTCTGTGTCTAAAGACTTTCAAACAACTTGGGTTTTCTAGATCATGTCCTGCCTTGCAGACATTTCAAAATTCCAAATCAGCACACGACAATTTTATACATTTAAAGTATGATTTAGAATGACATTTCGTATCACGAAGAAAATTTACCATAGACATTGCGTGCATAGTTTTATGGGTGCAAGCTGACCGAGGGGAAACTGTCGACTCAAAGCTATTACTCAGTGGACCGGTTTAGCGACGTTTTCATTCTTTTCCCTGTATAGGTCTGTCTCCATGCAAAAGAAAATGTTTCGAATCAATCTAAGTCCATTAAAGAGAATTACTGATTACATATGAACTTGTCGAAAAGTTGCGGAAAGTAAGCAACCGAGTATTGAACTGTCATATGTTGAAAGTTTATTAAAAACTAAGAAAGAAAGTAATTTCGACTCACCATCATCTAAATTTTGATTCTTGCTCTCTAAATCCTGAGTTTTTTCTATTTCAGCTTCTGCTGTCTTCGAACTGCCGTTGAAATGTCACACCGGCTTCAATTTGACAGAGATTTCACACTTCATACTACGGAAATATCGGCGATTTAGAGGATAAAGCTTGGCCGATAGCTTGCTAAATCCCCTTCAGTTGAGCTGAGAGAGAATTAAGCCGATGCATGATTTCATACAGCACGCACGACTTGCGCTCATTCTACGCGGGTGTGATCCTCGGCTGTCAGGCAGTGGGTACGGGCGGTATAGATTGTTGAGGCGAGACATTGTAATTACTGTGCACATACTTACACACAAAGCAGAGTGCAGTTCTTTGTAACTTGTACTGTTTACTAAAGTGTTAAAGAAGTAGTTAATAATGGAAAACTAGCATTTTATTAAACAAATCCGCATACTGTAGTACCAGTCTTGTAATACGATATTTAGCAGTTAAGAACGGACAATTTTCTAGTAGGCTATGGGAGTTGACACACAGACCATTTGACTACTGATGATATTAATTAGAGACGTAATGATGCTTTGTTTCATACACTAAAAAAAATCGCCCATCGGTTTTAAGAATCTAAAAAAGAAACAAAAAAAAACAAACAAACAAACAAACAAACAAACAATCAAACAAACGAAAAATCAGAAGACACCAGCCAGCCGCACTTGAAGTACTTATATATACACTCAACAGGTCAAGGTTGAAGGTGTTCTAATAAACACTTGCCTTAGGCACTTGTACTTGATACATTTGTCAATCAAACATATAGCTTCGCCGGGATGTATACAGGCCTAATTGTAGGCAGTTGTTCTTCCAGTGGCGATAAGGGAAGAGGTCCTATTTTTAATCTGACCGTCTCGAGAGATTTCGGGGCCCCACATGTAATTAATGTCTGGTGCTTAATTGACTAGAGGGTGGGGGAGGGAGGGTTTAAAGAGTAGAGGAAAATGACATTTTCAAGTCATAAAAATATCAGCTTTATAAGGACCCCAGAGCAAGAAGGTTTTTTTCTCCCAACTTCTTGAACACCTTAATAAAACAATCATTTCCATAAAGCATTTTTTCGAACTATCTGCCTTTTTACCAGCCGATTTTACAATAGCCAAAAGGGCTATGCCACAATTTGCTTAGGCTAGACGAATGCATGTTCAACGCATAAAAAAATTAAATCAAATAAAACTGGGTAGAATGAACTGAACTGCTTTTCTCCCCTCCCATACTCGAGCCGATGCCTGAACGGTACCGTTTTATTATGCTTTCGATAAATTCTAAATGTTTTACTGAAATCTCAGTAGACTACATGCAGGGATCTGTAACTATATATAGCTCAGGATCAATCGGTATATATTTCAATCCTTTGTTCACTGAAGTCCTATCATCCTTTGAACTTTACCTTGTCTCGTCACCAGAAGTGACAAAAATTATTCCACGTGAAAGTGTTTACAGAATCTCCGTCCCTTTTTTCTTAGAACCAAACTGGAAATGATGTTCAGATCCCCTCCCCCTTCCAGGGCCGTCAAAGCCGGGATGGACTGTAACCCCAAATATTTTTTAGTTTTGCATATTATTTTCCAGAAATTATAATTAACTGTGTCTTAAAACAGTCGGAATTACCTAAGAAAATACCAAAATCCCAGAGCTAAATTTCCCGCCCACAATATTAGAAACCTTCCGACGGCTCTGTCCCTTCAAAAAGGCCCGGGGAGGGGTGTGCGTTGGCAAATTTCACCAGTATAGATCCATACAACAACTTTCGTTGAGTCATTCAAGTTGGTGATTGTCGAAAGCGAAAGAAAGTAACGTTGCACCTTCACCTTCCCTAGATAATGAAAGAGGGGTAGATGTCCGACTGATTACGTCCTTTTATTACACCCTGAGATTCCGTGTCTAGCTTGCGTGCGGAAAAACAGCCATTTTCGGAGAAAGAAGGCACGAAAAGTTTTTAATTGGACTACTTTTAACTGTAGAAAATTTACATCGTCAACATAGGAATGAGAATATTATTTTGTACGTATGAAGAAAATGTTAACCGTTTGTGGATGGGAACGAAAACCTGAATCTGTGGGAGTTTTCAAGTAATCAAGAAATTTCAAGAAGGCCTTGTTTCCAACATCAAGAGGACTGGAGACCCTCACTCCTTTCTCGTAGGCCTATATGAGCGTCAAGAGCACGTAGACTTCAGGTGCGTAGCGAGGATTTGGTCTTGGAGGGGGCTAGGAATAATGAAACAACTATTTGTCATAGGCGAAGCTCTCCGTAAAAATGACATTTTTGAAGAACATTGTGGTAATGTTTTATTTCATTTAAAACTGAAAAATTTTCCGTATATTAAAAGGGAGGCATATCGGAATATTTTACCAGGAAACAGATGATTTGGGACATTATGTTTTGTTCTTGATTCATGGAGGAGGTGGATTGATTAGTTATTAGTTAGATGAGATTTAACGACACACAAACACGAATGTGTTATATAGTGTCAACAAGTTAAAATACGGTTCAAGTCTTTCCCTTTAGGCGCCTCTTACGACAGGCGGGAAATACCGTGGGCATATTCTTCAACCCCTAGCCCACAGGGGGCGGGAGGGGGACTGAACCCCCAAAGCCCCACCAGTGGCAGCTCGCCTGGCGGGTTTACATTAAATAACAGGTTGCCCCGACTTCGTCATCCAACAATCTCAGTTACAATTTCCTCAAAAACGTTTGCTTTTTCTTTTAAGTTGATCAATTTTGTTGAACTTGAAATGTGATATCATTGGTATGTATGCATCAGAATTCCACTTAGATCATGCATAAAACTTTGCCTTATTAAATGGTTCACCACATCCCACAGAAGTGTCAAAAAGCTAAGTTTCCAAGAAGACATTATAGCTGTCCCGTCATGCGATGTATTTTTGAAATAGGCCTATATGCCGCGTTTCATGGGGGTCGTAAAGTGGTGAATTCACCTAGTTTCTTTTTTCTGCAGTACGCAGTAGCAGACAAAATGTTGACCTATCTATGCTGCATAAAAAAGAAACGAGGTGAATTCACGACTGTACTACCCGAATGGAACGCGGCAATAGAGCACGTCTTCCTAACGCAACGGGCTATTGAGAAGCAGCTTTCAATATTTCGTACAGAGGAATTTTTCTCTTTTTGTCAACTAACTACATAAGTCAGAAATATTAGGCTGCACTTCCCTTCATTTGACAAACTGGCTGTTTTATTGATTGGCTAGATTTCCTAAACTGTATTTTGCTCAATTTGTGCATAAAATATAGAATTACGGGATGCAGTGAATACGGTACATAAAGAAGTCATGGAAAGCTCGGTGTGTCCTGCAAATCTTATATTCGACACAGCAAGATAATACATAAGAAACGAATTTAAAGGATGCACACAGAAACAACACTATGCAGAGATTACAGATTGCAGGAATATGAGAAAGGGGGACGTAACCGTCTGCAGAAAGCGATCATATCTTTTTCATGGGCTCGGAGTTATAACATTCTGGTTACAAAAATTATTGCTTTTCCGAAAATATGGGGCGTACGCCTTTTACGCCCCCTTGGATCTGGCCCTGGAGTGGAGAAAATGTTCCTACTATGCTTATGGACTATTTTACCTCAATTTTTAAATGACGACTCGAAAGAAAAAAAGACTCAAAATACTGCTAAGTCGTGTTTTGTTTTCATTGTTTTAAGATACAGCCAGTTTCCTCCCTTATAGGCCCTATAGCGGTAGAAACGTAGCACTTTAGATAGCATACCCACAAATACTTTTAATAAATTCAATGTGACTTATATTGTTTAGTTCAGTTGCACTTATTGGTAGAATAATCGTCCTACTTTCATTTGATCTTGAGAAAAGATAGGGTGATACCGTTTATCGTCGAACAAACACATTTCCCACTAAAATGGCCACCACTTTGTGTCGGCTTTTCTACATTTGAAGTTCTGAAATCTTTTTTCCTGTTTTTCCGAAAGTTTTCAAAGTGTTTAATTTATCAATCAAGGTCTTCTATTTAAGCTTCCCGACTTGAGGTCTTTCTCCTTTAGCGGAGTTAGATCAGGGTGAACTAATTTGCTGTAAGTACCAGCACTCAAAGCAAACCCCAAATCAATTTCTATTCTGCATAATATTCATTTCTAGACATAAATCCCATTTACGGTACTTGACCATGTTCTTCGAATGAAATACATCAACTTTGCAAATAGTTGTTATGAAAAGAAGTATTTAAAAGGCCGAGCGAGAGTGGAGGGGCCCGAAGCAATGCGAACGGTACTTAAGACCAATAGTCCCTCCCGGCGAAATTATGAAAACATAGCTGGATTATAACACCACCATACCACCAGTCGTAGGCAATTGGGTTCCGCGATGAAGTTGCAACAATTATCGGGAGAATTTTTCAACTTGAGAAGACACCGGCCCGGGGCAATACATGCGTAAAGCATACACACTCTCAAACGTCACTGGGTCGTTGGGAGTAGCAATTTTCCGCTACTTGACTGGTTTTGTTGATGTAAGCTAGTAGGAAAATGATCAATTTCACGCGAAATGATTGAACTAAGCCAACATGTCGAAGGTATATCTTAAAGGTAAAAAAGACAAGAGAGATCTAAAGAAGAGAGAAGGAAAGATGCTGTAAGCTTGAATATCGCATATGACTCTCAGAGAAGGAAAACCAAATTAAGCTCGAGGGTAGTGGTTACAAACTGTAAGTAAGGATTAGCAGGACGGTGAGAAAAGGCCATAAAGTCTTTCTTTGATCTGTCTTTAGTACGGAAAAAAGGGAGTCAAGCTGCAATTATCCAAGAAAAATAGCCTTATTTACTTTCGGCCGGATTAGGGGGCTTGAACGAGAGAAAGCAGTTTGCGGGAATTTGAAAGAGGCCAGGAAATGAAAGGTAAACCTTATTTCCTCTTATTTGAGACAGAAAAGCAACGTCTTGGAAAATTAAAAGGAGCACAGGGGAGATAATTATCTCTGTTCTTCACCATTTTTATTGAATTAATTCGTATTCATATTTGCTCTCTCTTATTTATGATCATCTAAAACCTATAAATCAGAGTAATTTTGGCTAATAAATAATGTAAGTGGTATGGTAGATGGCGGAGCAATTTTTTTTCCTTCTTCTGACATAAAATAATTCGATTTTGCTCAATTGAGAGGGATTATTATCTAATATATCGGTTCAAGAGGAAGTTGGATTTGAATTTATTTGTTCTATTGATGCACTAAGGTAATACATAAATTTGTCCGACGATGCATGAAATTTGTCACAAAGATGTGTGCTTTGAAATGTCTGAAAATTCCTTTCAGGTCTAAACCTAGCTTGTAAAATTCAAACTATGAATAATAGAAACAGCTCCCTCAACCTGAAGAAGGTGATGATTTGCCTTGAAAGATTTTACTTTGTCAGATTCATAAATGATTTTGAAAGGCTTAAACAGAAGAGAGACTTAGGGCAGTGTCGGTGCCGCAAACGGAAGGGGCGGGGGTGGGGGCGGAGGAGTTTCCCTTGATAACGAGACGTGTCCCCCTGAATGCTCCTAACCCTTTCCCCTAACGATCACCTCATGAGCAATTTTAAGTTTTGTCTTATGGCACAATTGACAGTGCGTTACACACATTGCCATATATCTCCCTCCCAAATCTGTCCCCTAATATTATTTCACAGACATTATGGCCCTTTCCATTCAAAAAGTGGTGTACAACAGAACATGGAATGCTCCCACACTCATTTGTCAACTAAAGGGTCAGCCTTGTCAGTTACTTCTGGACCCATCGAAGCAACCGTCGAAAATACTTTGAGAAGGGCCTCCGGGCTTATATTTTTTTGCAGGCAGATAAACAAAATGTTTTCCCAAGAATTTAAAATTTCAATTCATATTCAGGGTTAGAGTTAAAGAATTCTCTTAGCGTTACGTGACTAAGGAGAATCAAAGGTAATCTATAATAGTTCGAGGTTAAAACTGAAGAAAAGATTTGGAATTTTGTTTTGGAAAAGTGCGTCACATGATGGATACCCAAGAATTTGATTGGTCGTAATTGACTGTCTTTCCCGCAGAAAAAAGATGCAGGTCATTATCAGACAGTCAGACCGCTTTGAAAAGCCAGCTACGCTTACATCTTGTCAAATTGTCAGATCCCACCTCATACACCTATAGAAGGACCTGTTCATCTGATATCAGAATTAACCAGATCCCCTTGAATGTTTGGGCATATACAGGCCCTGCATGGGGTATTAGCCCATATCCGTAAATTTCCTCAGCCCCAGTCACATTGAGGCAAGCTTTTACAAGGACATCATGAGGTATCAGGCGCGGATCCAAGGGTATGGGGGGGGGGCTTTCCCGGCCTCAGTCCTCCCCCCTTTTTCGCCAAATCAACAATAACAAGTACGCAAAAATTAGCATAATGTTAATCTTGGAGAATATTCAAGGGACCTTTCAGCCCCCTTTTCCATATGCGCCTGGGTATTCAAGTTTGAATTACTGTCCTTTGCCTCATTATGTTCATTTTTCTTTTGAATTTTAAACACAATGCAAATGTTTTTACGAGGCAAGTTGCTCAAGATAGTTAGCAGCCTGGTGGTCTGCCTAACAGATCTGGGACAGATATGGGTAGCATGATGGGGTGAGGACGACGGGGAAGGGGCATCGTCAACTGGAGTAGATATGAGTAGTATTGAGCTTGTTTCAAAAGTGAAATTTACATTTTACTTGTCATGTCCCCAGTTCCCACCCCGATACCTCCTTACCGTCCCTTTTACTGGTCATAGACTTATCCAAGCAGGGGTGGGGGGGGGGGAGGACTTGCAACGATCCATTATGTGAAGCCTCTGGCCTAACAATAGCATTACCTAAAGTACGGGAGAGGCACTATGGAAAAGAGGGTATTCCTGTGAAATCCCCCTCTCCTAAGTGAGGAATCCTGAGAGGGACTAAGAGAATTGAACCGTGGGTAGCCCGTACGGATTAATGAATGGATACAGACTACTTGTTTTTGGTAATATTATAAATTGCAAAGATTTGGTGAAGTGATTTGGGCCGGGATGCAGTTTTTTTATGACAAAGCTTCAGTGATAACTGTCTTTATGAGCCTAAGAATACACACGGCTACGGAGGTCTTAAAGGTGACCTCATCATTGGGTGCTGAACTGCCGATAACACCTGCGCAAGGGTACATATGCATATGTGTAAAAATTGGTCCGCTGATGACGTCATTGCTGCAAGATCCCTTTCTCAAAAGCGTGTTTTTGTGAAGGTTCATATTATATCATCATTAGACTAAGGTCATAGTCCTGCAGAAGAAAGGTGGAGGAGGGGTGAAGCTCCCAGGCCCTGTCCACTACAGAGATAAACAGTACATATATTACACGGGGGGGGCAGTATGCCGTGCCTTGTGGTTAGGGGTAATCTTGGCTGAAATATCAATGATTTATCACTTTTTGCAAAAGTCAGTTAAACAACACGGCAAAGCATATTCTGCAAATTTATGTGGAAATTTGAGCTACATTAAGTTTTAATGAAGAGTCAATGGTTCGGTGTATTTCTAGTCAACAATCATTTTAAAAGACTTCTTATTTACACATATTAACCACTAATAAATGACAAGTAGCCTTACATTCTTCATTTTGATACAAATTTCATTTTATTCTTTACTTCAAAACGTGAACACTTAACAAAAAAAAAACAGTTTAATAGTGAAATGACGTTATTTATTTACAGATTTGGCAAGAATACGCACTTAGACAGTACTTAAAAGCTTCCCTTTAAAAAGGGGAAAGCATCGTCAATGGGATTCATTATCGCCCTTCACAAAGTTCAACTAGCTCCCTGGTTAAACTAACCCCAACGGATGATAATACTGGACATAATCGTCTTGGAAATATAACCTAAAAACGTCTAAGGCGCACTTTTTGTCATCCCAGCATTATTTTAAAAAGTCTACTAACTGACTAAGTTTTCTCTGAAGCTTTACTTAGCCTATCAACAAAGTCCTACCATGAAGAGAAGTACTAGCAGGGTAGTTTACTTGCATACTTAGACGATATCCTGCTTTTATCGATGTACCATTTTTTGATTAAGAAACATGCTTCAGTTTAATATTAAAGAATTAGAAGTTTGTCGAAGAGAATACCTTAAAATAAGCTTTATGTGATGATGAAGATTTTGTACACCTTCGTATACCTACTTCATTATCGTAACTGAATTTGGTAAAGTTTAGCTCTCTCTTTCCACTTTTAACCAAACTGAAGCCGAGTATTTATTAATTTTTGAACTCGCTGCCATGTGGTTGTTGGAATATTTCCCCTCAGACATACCCATAATTAAATTTGAAACAACAATGATTATATCACACTGTTAACAGAATTGGAAGAAGTTTTAAACTGAAGTCAGCCACCCCAACCCCTCCCCCCCCCCCTCTAAAGGACAACTCATTCTTATTGTTTACCTAATTCAATCCCTAGCCTAAACAATAAACGAGGTGATTCCTCTCTCTATCCTGTTCAGTTTCTTCTGTCTAAAACCGAGACTAAAGGATCACTTAAAGGGGAATTTTCATGATCCCAGACAGTTCCAATTCTCCCAACTATGCATCTTCTAGCTCCTCCCATAACTGTATGAAGCTCTTCCTTGTGCAAGAATAAACCTGTTTTATTGCTTAAGGCCATGTCCTGGTGAGCATACAAGGCTTTAAAATGTAATAAAAGTACTCTCTCTGCCTTGTGTGGAATGTGAGCTACTCTGCATCTTTCAAATTTTCAAACTTTGATGTCAATCAAAGAGCAGTCACCAGCTGAGAATTTTGATATACATACACTAAAAATATACTTTGGGGTGATGACTGTCTGTCTTTAAATTTCAAAAGATCGTTCTCCCCCCCCCCCAATAACTGCGTCCGTATTTTAAAAATTCTTCCCTCTTCTTCTCTTTACTTAATTAGAGGGTTAGGCATTACACATCCCAAGTTACTTCTCAAGCAGCTTTGAAGTTTCTTTTTTGTTTTGTTTTGGCATTAATGCGACCAGAAGGTTGCCATGGCAACTCTTCCGTGAAACTAACACCTAGATTCGATACCGGGATAACATGCCACTATTCGTCAGGTACCCAAGTTCCTTGAGTTGCCCAGCACACGAGTATATCATGCATCAAAAAAGTACCCTGGAACAAAACTTACAGACATCATCCAATTTTGTGAATGCTGGACAATTGAGAGAAACAACCCTTTGTTTTCCTCAATTCGTAATTACCTGTTGTTTTAAGAAATAAACAGGTGAGTTGGTACATGCTCTTAAACGGCATAGGAGGAACTTCTTTTTTAAGCTTCAGAAATATTTGAATATTAAATACTAACTCTGGCTATAAAGCATCAATTCACATAGTCATTTGTTCCGGTTGAAAAAGCGAACGACAAAATTAAGAGTTCCTCAAGTAACCCACACCCTTTCCTAAAAGGAATCAGCACGTTCTTAACAAAATTCGTTTTTGTTTCAATATCAAGAAATCCTAAGTTCAAAGGTCCGGTCTTAATTTATTTTAGGATAGGAGGAGTGAATGACTTGCCTAAGTTCCTTCCGCGATTTGTCGAATAGCTTTCAGAAGAAACCAGGTTTAAGTACAGGCGACCCCGCTCGACCTAGCTACCGGACTTACTGCTTATGTCATCACCTCTTTCTCACTGGTTCGAAATAACAAACATAGTTACTTCGTCAAAGCGACTGGTTACAAAGTACAAGGCAACTCAGCTTTAAAGGAAGAGGGTGAATGGTAGTATGAAAAGATACTATAGATGAGACCTCTTCTTTCGTTTGACAATAAATGAACCTACTTGCTAGCAGCATTATTGGGATTTGTTGGAGGGAGTGTCTGTAAAGAACAGCTATGAAGGTAGCAGACCACTAATTCAAGGGGACTCCCCGCGGAGGATATTACTCTACGAATCTAACACCCTAGAAAAAAATTTGGGGGGGGGGGGAAGGTTTAGACCATGTTGCTGAAGTGATGTGTTCTATTTGTGAGTTTATGTGGTAGGAAAGGAATTGAATTACTCATCATGCAAAAAAAAAAAAAAAAAGAAAATTGAAGGTATTTCAGGCACTCTTTTGCAACTCAAAATTTCAATGGTCATGGGTGCACAAACTTGAAATTATTTTAAAAGGCCTACTCGTGAGCTTTCATATGAGGGGTAGCTTGTGCCCGTTGAAAACTTCAACAAGGGTCCAGAGGCCACGAAATGGATCAAAATTGGTGTGTAAGTCAATGGAGAAATAATTAGTGGTACGCCACCTGAAATAAATTTGGACGCTAACCCTGATGACACCTACATTCTATTATCCGGTAATGATGAGCTTTACTTCAAAAAGTCAGACGATGTTGTCGTAACATTGTTGCCAAGGCTCGAGAATACTAGTACCAATAGCAAAATGCCGACCTCCCTTATTCAATGTGCTCTGCGGAGCTGATGTAAGGTTGCTTACACCCTTCGTATGGTTTGGCAAACCAACTCCCATCTCACTGATCTACGCAAAGATCGTGTGACCTGTTAGGCTACATTCACCGCTGCCCTGTAGTAGTCTCTGAGCCAGAAGGTTGAAGGAGCGAGATATAACTTATATCTGGGGGCTAGATATTTTTGGGAGAGGGGGTATATTTCAGGAGATAAGAAATATTAGGGCAATAGTGATGTTTAAAACCTCTTCTCCCCTCTCCCCTGTTGGCCACAGGTCTGTGTTAGGGTTAGTAATGTACCACGAACCCCCTTCTGGAAAAGTTCGTTCTACCCAAACACCCTCCTTTATTCTTACTATGTAATTTAGGTTATTAAAGTGCAGTATATCAAGTTTTCAGGCTTGATGATGGTATTTCAAGTGATGAGGCTATCATGATCAACAATATCAAAGTGGCTAACTTGATTTAAAGGTGCCTCAATTTCTATCTCTGACCTGTGTCAGTCTCCAGAAGTATCAGAAAAGTCGTCCAAATTCTATAAAGACACTAATCACGTGAGCCGGAATGTGATCTAATACACAAAGGAGTTTAAGCTGTTTAATTGCAACGTGCTGTCTTCACAACCTTTGAATCTAATCAATTCAGAGAGATACAGTCAGCTACGCGGGCTACGAGTAAACCTAAACAAGCCATAACTATGGAACAAGTTTTACCCTAACTTGTCAGGCTTTTATAGTCCCAAGGATGAAGGACGCAAACAACTTGAGACGATAAGACTGGACCTTTAAGTGATATTTCCAAAGCTACAGTATCGGGGTAACGGTATTTTAATCCCGTTTATTTTGATTAGAACGATTGCAATGTGTTACAATCGGGTCGGGGTAAAACCCGCCATGTGCAATAACTGTACAACTTTGTGAAACTGGTAAGGGTTGGTTCAATCGGTTCCGTGATTCAGTATTTCATAGTTAAAGTTTAAGTATTGTACACCAAGTGCATTGTAAGCATTCACTAGGTTTATTACCTTAGCCTACAAAGAAGCCCGTAGACAAGGGGCGCAGGGTGCAGCCCTCAGATTTTCGCCCAATAGGAAAATCATAATTTACCATTGCATTAATTCATTTTAGTATATCTTGCCCCTAAAAATATTCTGCCACTCTTGGAAGCTATCTCGCCCCCTTCATTACCTTGTCTAGCTACCAGCTCAAAATAGTGCTTTGCAATCCCCACTCCTTTCTTTTTCTCAATCCAGCAACAAATCTCTGCGTGTAAAGTTCTTTTTATCACGATAGGAAAATTCATTTTGATAATACTTTTCACTTTGTTTACTGCTTTTGGCGGTCAGGCTTCCAATTCAAACAAAGCAACTTCTCGGCAGGCTCCTTAACAAATGCGTAGTGCATAATATCTTGGATGAAATATCGTCATACTTCCTATGACGTCATTAGATTGTTCCCGTTGAATTAATGCCAGCATACTGACATGCTTGAAAAGATGGCGGCTGTCTGACGGGATAACCGTACCCTGCCATACCAGAGTGGTGTTTTGCCTTTAACCGTAGTGACGTCAGACCGTCTGTGGGGGGTTCCCGGTAGATGTAAGCGCCCCCTGCAGACGCGTAAGAGTATGTCGAAGTCCCGGTTTGATTAAGAGAGTTCAAAGATTGATTTTGTATCATTGCTCCGGCTGAACCAGCGTGACTGAATCCACCGTTCATGCTTGGCGTACTGAGGCACATAGCCTGGCTGACCGTTGGAATGGACCAAGGTAACGTCTTGGAGGCAGGCATGGCGTGGTGTGTTGGGCCCATGGTTGCCCAGTTATTGTATGCATAGCTCGAATAGATGTCATCAGTGAGGGGCGTCATGAGGCCATTGAATTGCGCCCCTAGGCCATTCTTGAGCTCCTGAAGCTGTGAGCGTTCCTTCTTCCTCCACTTAGCCCGTCGATTCTTGAACCAGATCTGATCATTTTCAAGGAGAAACAAAATAGCCAAAAATTAATAGTCATTACCACCCTAGGTACCCAACCCTTGAGCAATGTGATTCAAGTCAAGTGGAACCATAACAAAACGCTCGTTTATATTTACGGCCGACTTTCTTTGACAAAACATGTAATAAGTTTTCTAAACAAATACCAATATGAACGTAGGCTCAATTTATACAAGTTATAAAAAGTTTCTTACAATTTGCCCACATTTCTCTAAAATTTTATAAACCTTCTAAAGAAATCTATAGACTTTGTAAAGAATTTCTGTCGATATTTCTAAAAATTTTCGATAGGCTTTCCTGTAGAAAAGATTCTCCGTTCTATAAGATTTCTAAAGAGTTACTTTTACGATGAAGATAATAATGAAGTTACCCAACAGTTTTATTCGGTGAAATTTTTTTCTTCACGATTTTGAAGACAGAAATGTTCTTATCAGTGGCTTAACTAAGGGGAGGGCTTTGGGGGAAGCACCCCACAAGTATCGCGTCTTTATTCTCCCCACCGTGGTGCCCACTGGAAAACTTTACAGAGAAAATCGTGCCGCTTTCACATTTGTAGCCACCATGAAATGGTGGCTCCACTCTTCCGCCCTGAATTGTTTTCTTCTTCAATGATTTTTTGCCACATACATGGTTTTATGCCATATTTTATGGGATAAGTGTCTAAAATTAATGCTTATGTTCCCCGAATACAGTAAAACCCAACTTTTCTGTCAGCGACAAATAAAAGTAGATATTATTCGAAAATTACATACAGATGTAAAAAAATGTCTCCATTAAGTAATGAGGTTAATTGCAACTTAGATTGTTTTTATCTTTTCTTTATAGAGCATTTCACTGACTAAGGTCTCTTAACTTCTTGTTTGCCATTAATGACCACTCACTGTTTAAGCCGATTCATTGTCATTTTAAACTTGCATCCGAATACATTACGAACTTACCACTATTCCCAGAAGGACAGATAACGTGTTGTACAAAAAATCTCCCCACCCTCCCTTTACACCTTTGGTCCACTTGTTAAACGCGATCTTTGAAAACGTCAGAGTTGGATTATTCAATTCTAAGCTTTATTTACTTTGGTAAAATGAGCTGCAAACCCATTTACAACCGTTGCTCCTTGATTGGCTTTATTTCGGAAGGGAAGAATTTCCATCCACGGGTTAAATTGGATAGAGTTTTGAATGAACCAATTATTCTCGTATGAGCCCTTAAAATTGTTACCGTTCCTGCGAGATGTAAAACGAGTTGGCTAGACGTAATGTTCAGTGGAGCGTGTACGATTTACATGCTCGCTCCTTTTTACCTTCCTTAGTATTCAAAATATAAGCAGAGAATGCTGCACGAAGGCTTTAAAAACGACAGACGTTCCTTGCGTGTATGCAAAAAGGTAGAATATTGGAATCCGAGGAAAATTAGAGGATTTACTGTGGTGTAATTGGTAGGATAATATGTTCATTTCTTTTTTTATCAAGCGATTTAATAAACGCATATAAAGTGGAAATGTCTCCAGGCGACCGTTTCGTTCCATCCGCATCAAATTCCAAGTAGAATTCTCCAAGGACCCCGCCTACTCAGTGTTAAGGTGGTTGGGCTATTACAAGCTCCATTGATTTGCAGCTAAGATCAAGTTTACTGTCCACCCGTCAGAAAGAGCTAGGTTCGATTCAACGTATGACACTCGTAAAAAATTAAAAAGCTTGTTGGCCGGAGGGCTTTGATTTCCTAAACGAAAGAGTGGTAACATATCGAAAGAAAAAGGAAAGAAAAAGAAAAAAAAAACGGGAAAATGGAGAAAAGGGTGATATTTTACTCCGGGGGACACAGGCGTTGGTTTTGCAGTATATGTTCTGACATTTGAAATTTGATTACGATATTAATAAGATGAGAGAGTTAAACATTGTTTTAAGATTTAATACGCGATACGCCTTCAAACTACCTGCTGGCAACCATGTGAGTGTAGTTTCACAATTGCCAATTTGCATAAAGAGCCACAGCGGCGTAAAAATACACCGTGCGTCTGCAGAAGTAAAAGGCGATTGAATGTTGCGAAAATAAGTTAATGGCGTAGTCACGCGCGGATTTAGCGTAAAGAAACGAAATTTATGAGAGCTGGAATTATTAATGGATATTTTGTAGGTTTCAGTTGAAGTCAAGAAAAGTTTACAACGTAATATGTTAATTAACCAAAGGTTAACACCTGTTACGCAGACAAGAGAAGAGGGGGAAGTGTTAAGTAGAGACAAAAAGTTTACACTCTAAAAAATATCTGGTGAAATTTTCACCAGGATCCGTGTTTATATGCCACCCACACAATCCTGGTTAATTTAACCAGGGATTCTTATTCGACTTAACGAAAAAACTGGTTAAACACTAGAATAATTACCAGGTATCTGGTTTAATTCACCGGTGTATTGGTTCACATGACCATTATTTCCTGGTAAAATAAATAACCAGGATTGTGTACGTGGCATATCAACACGGACTGGTGAAATTTCACCGGACGTTTTTTAGAGTGTATTCATTTCATTTTTGGTGCACGCTATAAGTATGGGACCATATAACCTGCCTTGTGCTGATACCTTTTTAGTACTTTTTTTTTAGAAATTTCAAGAAGTATATACTATTTTAAATATAAAAATCTATTAATTCATGAGAAAAACTTAAAAAAATTTACACAACAATGATGTAATTGCACCGTCAATATCATTGTTTACAAATTCATGCATTCATTTACCCTCTATTCCAGTATAAATTTTCAGCAAAGTTATAAATAGAATTCAAGTTGTAAAAATAAACAACAATAATGAAACGAATTAAGAAATTTTAAAGTTTTAGAGATTAAGTAAATCATATACCAGAAACATCTCTCTCAATCTCCATGGTAACGTATTAAATTATTTCTGGCCTTGCGTATACCTACATAAGAATCAGTGCCATAAATGAGAACACAAATATTCGAAAGTATATGAAGTAAAGAAGGATTAAACTTATTTCTCATCAAAAATTCTTCATAAGCGTTTCTCCATCATTGTCAGGAGAAAGATAGATACGCTTGTCATCACTGAAATACTTGATGATACTTTCATATCGAACTATTCAATTGTTCTTTAGACTACTGTTGTGATTCACAATGTCGCGTTTGGCCCCCAAAAATGTAATTTGGACATGGATGGTAAAAAATTTGTCCGTTATTGATTAAACTATCAATGACAGATTTTATACATATTTTATGGAAAGAGGGTGAGGGGTGGACGGTTAGAGGGACAGAGGGAGGATTAGTTGAATGTATGGTTGTTTCCTGGTTATTTCTGGTTATATTCCATTCTAAAAACAATAAAGGTTGAGATCCAACTAATGGTCAGCCATTGATCGCTCCCGGGTCGAACGAGAGCCGATATCCTGCCGATATGGATTATTTGCTTGTTTCTTGTTTGTTTGTTGTATGTACATTAAATACACATAGGTACCTTCTGAAGATTTTTAATATTGGGGTGGCTATTTATCTTCAGATGTCTGGACATTTTCTAATTTAATTTGGTACGTTTTAAGGCGGAAAACAGTTCAAGCTGAAGTTAATTTGGGGCTTGTATCCCCAGTCACACCCGGTTTTGACGACCTGCATATGTAGGCTATCAGTGATACTGTCACTGATTTGGAATGACAGATCTCTGCAGTCTCATAAATGTAAAAGAAGACCTCGGTTAAAGAAAGGGTACACATGCATCCACATTAAAGAGAATAAGCAGTCGTCCGAAGTACATTTTGAAGCACGAACCATCTTTAAAGTATCTTTTTCATTACATTCGTTACACGTATCTTTCATAACGTTTTTGAATATAAATAATGAATTTCAAAAGGTAAAGCAAGGAGCTATTGTGAACGAAATGTAAAATTCAGTACCAAAAGTATTGTCACATGATTCAAAAGAACCATTCATGAATAACGATATTAGTGTATACTAATTCGAATTGGGGTGGCTTCTTATCCTTTTAATTAGAGCCTACAGCTGATATTGTTTGAACATCTCCCTCCCAACCAACTCTTTTCCTGCTATTCCGGAAGCTGACATCGTACATGTAAGCTTCTTGACTTACCCGGACTCTCGGTTCGAGAAGATTACACCAAACCGCCAACTCTTCTCTAGTTGCCATGTCTGGGTAACGATTCCTAGCAAAGTGACGTTCTAGTTCTTGTAATTGTTGGCTGGTGAAATGTGTCCTCTGCCGTCGTCCTCGCCTTTTCTTGGACAAATCTGTATCCTCTCCTGACGTCATGTTTTCGTCACCTTTTGTTTGTTCCATGGATTTATCTTTAAAAAATATTGAGAATAAGTTTTTTAGTTTTTGTCAA
This sequence comes from Holothuria leucospilota, assembly GCA_029531755.1. Taxonomy (NCBI): domain Eukaryota; kingdom Metazoa; phylum Echinodermata; class Holothuroidea; order Aspidochirotida; family Holothuriidae; genus Holothuria; species Holothuria leucospilota. The sequence goes on from CM055980.1 coordinate 24,645,729, forward strand.
ATTAGTTAAATTAGTAAAGTTAATCAAATTAAAGATGGTCATTTAACACGCTCTGATCTTTCTGGTTAGTTTGATTTGCATCTTACATTATACAGCTGTTCTGTCTAAGAGAAAAATCTGTCATTTACACTATATAAAAAAATTTGTAACTGACTCCATTTAAAAAATGCTAGTTTAAAACACATAAAGGAAGAACAGTTTGTACGGTGCAAGTAAAAGCTACAAAACTTTGCAGAATAGTTTTAGATAATTAAAACATGGATATGCCTATCCTTATCAGGGAGTTGTCAAGAGAGGAAGCCCCTTTTATCATGGGGGATCATGGGGGGGGGGGGATACAAGCTTTCATTTTGCGGAGGTGAGATGTAACAATAAAATTATCTTTAATTTTGAATTTTCATCAATTAAGGGGCAGGGCAACAAGAGGAAAGGTTTCTGACAGGGGGAAATTCCCCTAACCTCTTCTTTGGATACGCTCCTTTTCACGCGTTTTTTGCTGCTTCTTTAAAATTACCAACCGGTCTTAATCGAAGAAGATTAAATTTCAGATGAGAAAAAATATCATAGTCACAGCTTGATTTTTTGAGCTGTACCCCTAACGTGTCTTAATGTGCACCCTACAGAAGGTTAGCAAATGCAATTTTTGTCCAAAATGAAGAATACAATTGTTTAAGAATTCCTTTGTGTATGAAGCAGATTATATATTTAATAAGAAAATTTTGGTGATTTATTAGAAATTTTACTTTTTATAGTCTTTTTTAAGGACTAACACTTTGAATACATTTTTTAATAATTAGTATGTTTTGTTTCTCCCCTTTGTAAATATTTTAACATTTTACTGGACTGAAATATTTGAATAAATTGAAATAAAAGTGAAACTGACTTTGCACAAATAACAAATTCCAAAGAGGTAATCATGCTTAAATACAAGGACACATTCTATTGTGTTTTTCTCAACTAAGCATGATTTAAAACGCCGGAATAATTGAATTTAAAGTTGGAGAGTTAGTATGCTGGTCACCCCTTTTTTCCATCAGAAATGTACTCTAATTAAACATTAAAAAACTATTTTTTTATTTTATGTAAATAAAACAATAATGTGTAGGATAACTGTAGCCTACATGACTTCAAGACTATTAAAAGAACCCTGAAAAGGTTGCACTGCAAAACGAGTAAATTTGTCTCTTTCTTTGTAACTTAAACTTACAAAATACTAAATTTCATAAAACTAAAAACAAACTTTAATTTTCGCTATTTTGTTGACCATACTCTGTCTGGTTGTATGAGTTACAAATTTTTAATGTTTTCTGCATTTTCTATATTAATTTTGCCGTTATTGTCATTCTCTTTGCAAAACATCTGAAATTTCCGTTCAATGTATCACTTTTGTCTAAAAAAGAACCGTTATTGAAAGATATTCATGTAAGGAAATAGATGGACTGGTTTCTTTTCCTAAAAACCTTAAATTTAATGTTTAAAAACATTCTTCTGTGTCACATACCTGATAAAGTGATTTTAATTCTTCAATTACTGTACCAGAAAATTGTAAACATCATATTAGTGATTTTTCCCATACACGGTACTTTGTATTTACAATATGCAAAATACAACATTTTCATATAATGTACTTCGTATGTAAACAATCTTTACCGTAGTCAATAGGGGTAAGAAATGTAACCTTGTCAAATATTTGACCAGATATGGCTCAAAATTGATTAGATTTGGTTGAAAAAGACTCAGTTTGGTTAATTTTTAGCAAGATCTAGCCAAATATTTGACAAGATTCCGGTTTGTGCCACCCAATAATAAAATTCTTTCAAATTTGAAAAGGACGTATGAGGTTAGAGTGAGAGGCTTTGTGTGTGAATATCTCCTAAACGGTCATCGTATAATTTTGTAGATTTTTTCTTCTTTTTTTTTTTTGGAGGGGGGGGGGGTCCTAGATAACATTTATTTACGGGCTCCTCCACTATTTTCATGTAATATTTCCTAATTTTATAAACAAGGTAGCGTTGTAACAAATCACTGTCTATCTACCAGAAATATGCCGACTTGCATTATTACTATATAATTCAGGGAAAAATTTCTCCCAGTGCATTAAGACAGTGACTCGAATTGAACTCAAGCCGATGAAACAGCTGGCAATGCTACATTCGAGTCCCAATTTCCCAAAATGACCTCGGAAATTTTGACCATTTGAGAAACTTGATTCAATGACTCGACTCTAGGTCAAAATAGCTGGGAATAAGTCAAGTTGACCACAAACTCAGTGACTATAGTTGTAAATGAAGAACATGATAATTGTAACTTTACAAAAGGGTAGTCGTTTCATTTAACTTTAAATGATCATATTTGAATCGTTATTAAAGTTGGAATGTTTAAAAACAGTCGTTTTTCGTCAATTTTTAGATATTAAAAAATGAAACTTTGCTCTAACTGCCAATGTAAAAGGTCAAACTTTCCACATACATACTAAACTCTGTTCAGGAGTTACCTTTCCTGAACACCTCTTGCTCCCTACTTTGTAAAAACGTATAAAATTTGGACACCCGGGTGTCAAAATCATACACGTTCTGCGTTAAACTGTTAAATTTGCCAAACATATAGTGTTATAGGCCTAAAGCTAAACATGTTAAGAGTTAGGAATTGTTTTGAGAGGGGGGGGGGCAGGGGGGCAATGCCTTAACACGTTCTTTACAGTGATGCCTATTACGATGTTGTTAACCTTCTGATCAGGAAGTTGTACTCCCTGCTCTGGCCTTTGAACTTGCGAGAGTGCAGGAAACCACATTTTTTGATTAAACAGATCTTTACCATAACTCCAAACAACCGAAGGAGTACACAATCAACGAACTACTGGAGTTATGTACCCAGAAGGGACACTAAACTGAAAGTGACCAACCGATTGTCATAGCCTGTACAAGTGTACAGTTAAAACTGATAATGGTGTAAGAACGTTATCAGTAAAACTGTACAAAACTTATGGTTGATAGCATAGATTAAACCATTATCAGTTTTAACTAAACATAAGTTATTACAGTAAAAACAGAAATGGACTTCATCAAGTTCAAAGAAACATTGTCCAGTTTTAACTACACATGGTTTAATCTATGGTATCAACCATAAGTTTTGGGTGAAGTGACCAATAGACCAATAGAGTCAATCATGGGTGGCTCCGTTCTACACTGGCTAAAAGGAGCAGATACTACACATGATGTTAGCCAATTAAAGGACCGCATTTTATAACATTGCAGTCATTTTGTAACTAAAATGAAAACACACACACACAAAAAAAAAACATCATGCTAGCAGCATGCAGCATATACAGGGTCGTTAGAAAATATTACGCTGTGATTGCGTTTTATAACTCTTTTAACAGTCGGGGAAGTAAGTTAATACATACTACAGCTGTTAATGAGGCTACGTAAAAAACAAATATTTAGCGTCCCGCCTGACCTGAAAAATGGTCATCCTCATTTCTTCTTATTTTTGTTCAACCATGCAGGGAGTTGCTATTCGAAGAGAAAGCAACTTCCTGGTAAAAGGTAAAAGTTTTTCCAAAAATGGCAGTTCTACGGTGTTCATTATCGTACATTTGATGGACATTTGAAGATAAAACAATAAGTTGGAACTAACTCTTCATGTGCAGTTGAATGCACAACTCTAAGAGATTATCAGCCGGATAAGGAAAGGTTTCGCGTATTTGACTTCCTCTTTGTGCATATAAGTTTGTTGAACAAAAAGGACCACCCCTAAAATGAAAAATTGAAAGCAGTGGACCCTAAAAAAGTATTCTTGCAGGGCCGTCGGAGCCGGGAACAGGGCAGACTACTTGTGTCCCCACAAATTCTCAGTTTTAAAATTGTTTTCCAAAGATTAGTATCAGTTTTGCCTGAGAATGGTAAATATGACCTTAGAAAATGCCTATTTTTCAGGAGAGGAAATGTCCCAACCCCCCGGCCATTACAGAAAGCTTTCGACGGCCCTGTCCCTGCATTATCTGTAATAAACAGCTGTGTTATGTAGACTCAATGTTGTTAACAGACAGTAAATAACTGTTTCGTAAACACTGATTAGCTATACAAATACTTGCACTGGCAGGTTGACACCAGAAGCTGAAAATCGATACGTTATCCAATCACATTACAAAGAACGACTGACAAAAGTACAACAGGAAGTGATGTCATCATCGATCGACTCTGTCGATTCATGTACAGTAAAATGTGATTCTTGTAGTTCCAACTTTTGAATGATGAGTGACCTGTTTTTTAGTTTGTTTTAGTTGCACAAAACAAAACCAAAATATAGACTACATACAGTATTATATAAAAGATGACAATGCAAAAGCTATTATTGGTCACTTTTATGTAAATAACTATCGTTATTATGATATTTGTGGTACAATTTTCAATTTTACACATTTTTTCACGCTAACCAGCAATCATTTTCCATCAAAAGCTTTTAACATGTACTGGGAATAATGTTGAAAGTAAATAACCTCCTCAAAAGGTTACTAAAATATCTAATAGGCAATAGTTTAATTTCTTTGAAAAACTCTCATCCTTCAATAGTAATGTTATAATGTGCTTCAGGGTTACTCTAATGAGATAGTTGATGGGGAACAAAAAGAAGCATCTTTTTACAAAGATTGTTGTTACAACTAATTCGCATCGAAGTAGCTGAATTTTTCACTAATTATGTTTACATTTAAAAAGAAATTTACAACTTTACCACTATTTTTCACAGATCCATGAGGCGATAGCGTAACGTAGGTGTTGTCTTCATGCTCTGGACTATTGCACAATGAAACGTCCTCCATTTTCTGTTTTTCTTTGGCAGGCAAATGGCGAAATCGATGTGTTGAAGGTGCAGTCGAGGAAGATCTAACGAATCGACCCAAGGGTGAATAAATCTCTAAGCAAACACAACTTTTCCCTCACCCACTGTTAGGAACCTGAGTGACGAAGCGACAACTATCAGTCGACGTACTTTCTCTTCTCTCGATGAACTTCAACTTTTTTTCTCGGAGCAAGTTACCCAGGGAGCTTTCAGCATCTAATCTCCTCTAATCCTCTCTTTAAATGAGTTTTTTCATCCCGTGACGTTCCCTTTTTAATGGTGGCTTTGACAGAGCTTTTGTCGATGAAAAAGCGGCGCGAGGATCGTACTTCTAGACACCCTTTTCTTCGGTCTTAGAAAAAGCGTGACGTCATCACACACTGTCCATCGTGAACCAATCAGACTCTTCAATTTAAGGAGAAGTCATAAGAGTCCACAACATTACTAACTTCAAAGAAAGGCTGTTAATTGAATGGGGATCTCAGTAGTAGAAGTCAAAAATGGAAATAGCGATTGTTCATTTGAAGGGAAAAGCTTTTATAAGGAGAGCAGTACACAAGGAATAAAAGTCTGGACCAAATTGGGAAGGATTTGCTGGTAACGACATTTTAACCCTTTTCGTTCCTTTACTTGTAATTACGACTACTACAGTGTAATCAGCTATTCATGGACCTGAAGTAGCAATTATGTTGTAGAGGATGGGACGGGGTGGGAGACTTTCAATGCGGTCGTTTTGGTTCATTCTCTCTTCCCTTACTATGGAAAATCCACCAGGCTTAATGCTATGTAATAATCTTGAAATACCTTTCAAGAGGAGACTGTTTTATAGATTTGATAAGGTCCAAACGATGACACTCGAGCTGAAACTTTCAGCTCTGACAATGTTTGTTTAATTTATTTTTAAAGACAGACGTTTTCTTTTAGGTAGTACTTATTGAGTGAATAAAGAAATCGAGACAGTTCGGACGAAATAAAATGTAAAGCAATCAAAAGGGTTGATACGGTATAAGATTTTGATTGCCATCATCGATAAGGTCATTTATTTCAACGAAACACAAATAAACTTTTACAAGGGCAACCGTTGTATTAAAGGAAAAGAAAAATGCACAATTTCAGCCCGAGAGCTCCTTACTCTAAGAGCAAAATGTTTGTAAACAGAAGGGTAAAAACATAGCCTATAAAAGGGCACTAGGAACCCAAAAATGATTGGAGGGAACGGATGCAACTGTGTTGCTACAAATATTGCTGTATACGTCAACGGTCAACTCGCTTATAGTGTTTTCAAAATCACAATTCAATTTAGCTGGGACAAAAAAGGATGGGCTCTGCATCATTCACGGCCTGCTGAAACGTTGCATGTCCCTTCTTGGAAGGGAGGGAAAGGGGAGGGAGAAAGGGGGCATAACAGATTAAAAATTTTTTTTATAAAGCCATTGTACAGCCGCATATGTTGACGGGTAGCTTGCTCACATTGTTGTAACGATGACTGAACTACCAGAGTAGAGTCAGCCCTCTTCTTCAAGGTGGGTGGTGGTAAAGGTTGGAAATGTCCCCCAAAGTTGGAACAAATTCTGCCAAAGAGAAACATAGAAATGTACATCTATAAATAGTGCCCAATGTGCCTACATATCTCCTAAAAGGTAAAAAACACCATGGGGAAGTCTCTACCTTGCCCACCCCAACTAGGCACAGGCTGCCAAGGACAATAAGAAGATTTTTATGCATATTCACTGCCTGCAGAAGGTAGAATACCCCTCTCTTTATTCTATACCCCCTAAAAGTTCGTATAAGTAGGGAGAAAGCGATAGCTCCCACCATCCAACCCTGGCTACACCCATAATCCCTCACACACATACACGCACACACACACATACACGCACGCACACACATACACACACGTGTAAACTAGGCTACAATTCTCCTTCAAAAAGAAAATTAAAAATCGATATGAAGACGGAAACACGGCTAACAGATTCCAAACCACCAACATAATTTAGCTACGGACTCCCTTTGTACCATTAGGTCATTTCCTTGGACCAGAAGTGGTTAACTGACTGACTGACGTTCCCTGTAGGGCAGTATCACCATAGAGCAGGATGTTCCTATATCCTGCTCTATGAGTATCACCTAATATGTACTGAGGACGCTGTCCCTGGGCCTACGAAGAAAATAGAGGGCTATGAAAACCACTTGGAGAGTGTAGATGATTTTTTTTTATTTTCAAGACATCGCATCAGGCTTGTACCTAAGGCCTACGAAACACTTTATCCGGGACTGTTTTCTCGGCATGAATAATGTGTAGAACAAAGCCTGATAAGGGTACAAGATAGATTTCCCCTCCTCAAAAGAGAGGATAGTAACATTGCACACGTCTTCATTTTATTTACGTGGAGTTAGTAATTTTGATTTTTAATATTTTGGGGGTTGGGGTTGGGGGTTGGGAGAGACACCCGGGCACCTTGACTACGGCCACGGAACAGCATTAACGTTATATTCGGAAAATCTTGTGGTCTATCAAAGTGATTCAATTCTTCAGCCTAACTCATTACAGTACCTGAAAATTTAAATTCTCATTTTTTCCTTGGAGAAATCTGACAACTTTCAAGGCAAAGCAATATTGGTGAATAAAAGTGATAAATTTTGATATACAGAGATGTGGCAAATAAGAGAAAGTATTCATGTGCAAAATTTGGGCGGGGTGAGCAGTGGGTGGGGAGGGTGAGATGTTAATTTCAGTTTTGAGTAAAGTGTAAGGTAGAACGACAAGCATGAACTCAAGGAGCTCAAAATGTGATGGTTTTGTTCTAGAAATTTGGAAAAAAAAAACATACCAGAATAACTTTTAGGCTTTCTTTTAAGGGGTAGCTTGCTCCCGATGAAAACTTCTACAAGGATCTAGAGGTCGCAAAACTCACCAAGTTAATGTTCTAGTCAATGAAGCTAATGCTGATAATGAGCCAGGCTGCTTTCAATCCAGCACACTGTGCGGTTACAAACTTTTACAAAGTGAGGGCGCTACTCTGCTTTAGGATACCACTTATTTGTGTACACTGTCTGGTTGACGGAATTACTTCACAGTAAGAACATGAATTTTCATGCAAAAATGATGGAAAAGTGGCCTCTCGGAGGGTTTACAAAGCAGGCAAGTGGAAACTTTAGGATAAAGGAAAACCGTGTTATTAATCAAAGTTTTTATTCACAAAGTCTTCTGTGTTACCAAGTGTTGTTATAGCTAAGTGCAAATCACTTTATTTTTAGTACCATTTTATCATATGGAACAATTGTTGGAAGTGCACGGTCTGAATAATTTATACAGTTTACAAAGAGGCTGTTTATAGCTGGGAGACGGGGCTGACCGTTTAAGGTTGCCATCTTGGGAGGCTTCTAATGTGAGGGCATCAAAACCTCTTGAACATTTGATGGTCCTTAGATGCAACTTGATGCAACATACTGTATTTTTTGAAGTACAATTAGGGAAAAAGTTTGTTACCATAGTGAAAAAATCAATATATTTCACGAAAAGGAGGGAGAATAAGGGAAAAGTCCTTGAAAAGTGGGGGAGCATATTCAACCCCCCACATTTGGACTGGGGCCGATGAATTTACATATTACATTGAACATAAAATCGATAGCATTTAATCTGTTTTATTACCGAGCACAATGTAAAGTGCGCCACCATATAGGTAATGGACGTAACTGTTGCTGGGATAAGCGTCCCGTTGAAGAATGCATGACCCATGATGTGAACCACAAGGCAGAGAAAAGTGTGCTTCTCGCAAAAATAACACAGCATTGCTGTAATTTTATTGTAAATATATATACAACGTTGTCATGGTGAGAATATATTGTTCTTCTGTTAGAAATAGACCGTTGTCATAGAAATAAAAGTTTTATTTCTATGACCGTTGTGTACGTATTACGTTATCTAAAGGTTTTGCTTATCTTGTCCACTGCTTTTGCTTATCTAGTCCACTGCTTTTCCAAAAAATGTTTCTGCAACGTTTCGCGCCCCTGAAAAGATCCCGAGGGGTACGTGAATACCCTGACCCCGGGTTGAAACCCCTTGGTTTAGGATTTAGTTAGTTCTATCAGTGGCACACAATGGATTTGTTGTAGGGGCAGAGTTACGGAATTTCAATTTTCGTGACAACATTCAGTTGAAAAGGCACGATCTCTTTAACCTAAAATGTTCCTAGACCACCGGAACTGGCACTCCCCAGGTCTTGTTACTTCCACAAAAACACATCTCCCCACTCTTGTTGGAAAGGTACAGTTTAGGTGATTCTTGAAGAATTGAAGTAAAATTACCAACAACCCTTCAAAGGAAACAGGGGGCGAGCACTGTAAGTCTCTTTAAAGTATATTGCATCCATCAACTAATTTTTTTATTGTAGGATGGGGTGTTGTGTGAGTTCGGGGTAGTGATTTGTGTTCTGTTTTACATTTTGTATACGTTTCCTCATTTTTAAACTTGTTGGGCCAATTACCCCATTCGAGATCTCCTAAACCTTGCCAAAAGTGAGTACATGATGGATTATGTGTGTGCTTGCGTCGAAGGGGGGGGGGGGGGGTGACTGGTAGATTGTGTAACTGGAAAGAAAAAGGCTGAGAATTTATAAGAAACACATTATTTTCACTTTTTAATATTCCCTCTCCAGAAAGTAGGTTATTTCAATTTTTCTGCGTGATCAAGAGTTGACGGTGTCTTGTTTTTTTTTCTAAAAAGAGGTTCCAGAAACCCTTTGGGCGGTCAGACCGTCAGAGGGATTGCGATTATGAATGAAGTAAACGTTTTCTTTGTATATTGCCTATATACATAGACGTGAATTATCAGGCAGCGTGTAACTAATTCAAGAGCATTTCGCCGCCTGAAACGTTAACCCACAAGTATAGCCCCTGCCAATTGGGGGACGGGCAGTGAAGACTATGTTTCTAAGAAAATGTGAATACTTTGTAATGCTGTAGCAACTCCTTTTGCCTTCATTACGCAGAAATGAAGAAATATACGATATTTTAGGCATATTTCGCATAACATTGTTCCGTTGTGCAAATAGCATTTTGAGTGCAGTGTGAAGGTTCTCGTAGCTCAAAATCTTAACGATCATAATATGCAAATCTTAGTGAATACAGTGTGAAAAGCCATCTTGTGCGCTTTCATGTGAGGGGTAGCTTGTACCATGGAGTGGAGCTACCACCTCGAATGTGGTAGTTCCATGCTTTTACCTGTTGAAAACAGCTACTGGGGTCGAGAGGTCACGAACGGACCAGCTATAGTGCATGCAACAATGCAGAAATAATGGATGGCGCACTACCGTTAGTAAATCAAAACAGATAAAAATCAGTCTTAAAATATCTGATAACGATCAGCTCGGACGAAATATGTAAAATCAATATTGAACACAGTACTATGGGTAAATTGTGTGGCATGGCCAGTGATCGGAGTACATCGGGCTAACTTCCTCACCGGAGTAGGTAACTGCACTGATTAAAATGGCGTCCGCACTTCAGAGTTGTAATCGAGTCACTAGATTCGTGACTCGAGTCACCAATTGTCAAACTTTTAAGTGACGCGAATCGAGTCATTGACTCGAGTCACTGTACTACTTCCATGAGAGAAATTACTCCTGAATTCTCTCGAGTCACTGTCATTTTGAGAAGTGACTCGAGTCGTGACTCTTTACAACACTGCCGCACATTCGTGTATTTTCAAATCACACAAACGATACAGAGCGATTTATTTTAACCAATATTTTGAAGACACTCTGGATCGTAGTACTAACTGTGTCCTTTACATTACGCCTTCAGGACAGGATAAAAGTGTAGAGTACAGGGCAGGAATGGGTAAAACAGGCAAGGTTCAATGAACAGCACATCCTCTGGGTTGAACCGAATAGGACGGAATTGGATATAATATGCCTGGGTAAACCTCCTCTTGTTTGCCTTACATGAAAGTCTAAGGATAATTTTGAACATAAATATCATAGGCGTACGGGGGGGGGGGACCCACTCAAAAATGTAGTGGGACGGAAATATGCTTTCGCCCTATCAATCCAAGGATAAAAACCCCTCATTTGTTTCCTCTGTAAAAATGTGAAAACTTTGCAGAAAATTTCCTTAAAATTTGCCCAATATGTCGCACCGTATTGCGTCTAACGACCCTCAAATATTCAAAAATTTTCCAAAGCAAATTCTTGCAAATCTTCCCTTCTCCTAAGACCCCTCCACCAGGACGGTGGTCCGATACAACGTTCAACCCTACGCCTATGATGAATATTACAAACAAAAGTTATTCTTCATGAATTTAGCAATTCAGTAACAAAAAATTGTCACATGATTAAAAAGAGTCATTCATGAATTAGGATACTATGGAATATACTAATTCTAATTATGGTGACTGTATTTTCCGTTTAAATGGAATAAGTTGCCCTACTTTGAAACAATTGTTTCGAAACATTAGCAAACTTTTGCGATCTCTCCCTTTTTACCTTACAAGTACCTCTGAACCTGTTTTCGTACATAATGTTACAAACAAAAGGTAAACAAGGGGTTATTTCTATGAAGGTAACAATTAAGTAACAAAAACATTGTCACATGGTGAAAAAGAGCCATTCGTGAACTAGGATACCAATTCTAATTGAGGTGACTGCATTTTGCCTTTAAACTGTACACTTAGTGAGACGTTTAAAGACAGTTTTAGTTTTGCAATCGAATAAAGGAGCTTGAAGGACTTTTATGTGGTTACTTCTGACGGCCCAAAGGGTTGGGTTACAGTCAAGGTAGGGGGAGGGGGCTCAAATCTGCAGGGACTGGAAAGGAGCCTCTGGTTGAAACTGTTGACCTTTCAAATTCTTGTAGCGGAAAGTATAGCGAAACGGATAATGGCATTTCTGGTGGTATATGGGAGGGTGGACTTTGTTTGCAGGGGATTCCATTACAAGTTATACAGATAAGGAGTTTTGTAAGGAACAGGGTCAGAGCTTGTCTACCTGGGGCACAAACTGAGGACGTCTCAACCAGAGTTAGCAAGATTGTATAGGAGAAGAGGGAGTCGTAGCTGTGCAGAGGGGTACAAATAATTCCTCTTGAAATAGTTATGTAAACATTTTGCCATCGGATTGACGCCGGATAGGGACAGCTTCTACATCTGACCGACTTCCGCTGGGTTTCTGCTGCAAATCCTACGATCGACGTTGGCAAAGACGGCCACCAGACGTTGTTTGAACTAAAACCTGACTGTTAAGTGCCCATGCATTTAACGTCAATCCGGCTTCAGAAAAAGGACCGTACAACATTTTCAGACCTCCATCTGACGTCGTACTGACGTCTCAAATGGGGTGTTCCTCAAAAGACGCCAGTCCGACCTCGGACCGACTTCCATATATTACCCGACCTCAATCCAGCCAATTGGACGGCAAAATGTTTACTGCGATATAATTAAAGGAACAGATCTGTAAGCTAGGTCCACACGTACCAAATGAGCTGTTTGCGGTATTCTCCCACGATATGGTAGAAGGGTTCTCTTAGGGCCAAATTCTAAGTTTCCATAAGGTGTCGTAAAAAATGAAGGGAGAACGGTGGTGACACAGTGTATCGCTGTGTTTTAACCAGTGAAGCGACGGAAATAGTGAGGGCGCTTCCGCAGTACGGCAAAAAGTCAGACTACTATGCCTCCTGTACGTACAGTGTGTGTTGGACTTATAAGGCAAAATATCATTTTATTCGTTTTTTCGAAAGATTATAGTACTGGCAAGAAAAAGTCCCGTTCACATGAACTAAGTCCAGTTTAAATCGAGTTGGAATCCAGTTGAGTCCTATTAAGTCCGGTTCAAAATTTCAACTGGACTCAATTGGAATTTTCAGCTGGGTAGGAGGAATTTTCAGAACAGAGATAAGTTTTGGTGCCCTAAGTTTTCGTTTCATAATCCTGACTTAAAAAACTTGTAGTTCTTCCCCAAAGAACTGGGGCAAATGCACAGTTTCTTTTTTGCCGTACAGACAGCTAGATGAGTGGCTTCAGTCAAAATGACAGGACATCATACTCCCCAACTTTAAATCCATATAAGTGGTTGAGAAACGGATGTATTCTGAAGGTCTTCCTTTTCGTTGACACTTGTTCTGATTTCGTGAATAGGCAAGATTTCTCCCTTAAAGATGGGTGCACTTATCAATCACTGGAACAAGGTTGGTTACCAGGGCTGTTAACTCTCAGTTATCAAACTACTTTTATCCGGGGCGGGGGGTGTCAGTAGCTGGGGTCTGACGACACTTTGTCGGTTACAATGGCAAAAGCCCTTTGTGCCGCAGTTTTGATTTATTGAACGCGACGTTATATTTGGTTTATGCGTCCATGTTCAAAGCAAAAGTGGAAAGTGTTTGGTTTGCGTCCCCTTCTATTGGTACACGCACTAGTGATGCTACTGCTTGACTTCGATTGATAGAGCAATGTGTACGCCCAGCTCATCCCCTAAGCCCGTAGCCAAGGGGGCTAGGAGGCGGAACCTACCTAGAAAAAATTTTCCTCCCCCTAGAAAATTGAAAATTACCTTTGCTCTAATGCATTTCAGCATGTCTCGCCCCTCCGAAAAAGGTTGCCCTATGGAAGCTATGCTTTGGTTTCCTTGTATTTTTCAGTCTGTTGTGATGACCTTGAAGTTAATAGGGATAAGACTCCCCACTTGGAATGTGGGGAAAGTTTGTGAAAGTTTGTGAAATTCTTGTGCCTCTCATGCAATCATATTCTGAAAACATGTGATTGTGAAGGAGAAAATTGGTTGTAAAGTTTAAAGAAAAAAAAAAAGACTGCTCATTAATGTGAGGATGTGACGTCATATGTGCTTGCTTCAAGTTCACTTTGTGTTGAAAATGTAACAACTTTAACTGCTAATATCTTGGGAACCCCACATCTGATTTCAATGCAAATTTCACCAGAATGCTAAGAGTAAGTACCCCTCTAACATATCAAAACTTGATTTGAGCTTAGACCCTTCTTTTAGGGTGGTGGACGTTTAAAGACGGATTTGCGTCACCCCAAGTATGACTTTTAGTTGGGGGTAAGCAAAAGTCTCAGTTGGTGACTACTTTTTGATTGACATCAGAGTTACAAAATTCAAAAGATGCAGAGCAGCTCATATTACACAGCATGCACAGAGAATGTTTTGATTACACATGGGGTCTTTTATGCTCACCAGGGTGTGGCCTTGAGCAGTGAACTATGTTTGTGTCTGCACAAGGAGAAGCAGTAAAAACAATTATGGGCGGGGCTTACCACCAAATAAAAGTCATATTCGGGGTGATGCAAATCTCTCTTTAAATAATGGTTTAAAAGAGTATGGGTGGTACAGGTTTAGTTGTTTTTCCATTCAGTTTTATCATTTTTTACAGATTTTACAATTTATCATTATGCTTGTAGTAATGATAGAAGTTTTGCAGTAACACACGGGCCCGAAATAAGTTGCTTATGGCATTTCTGTGAATTGTAAAAAAGAAGATTATAAGCTGTCGTTTGTCTTACATGCCACCCTTTATCTAAGCATGATCAAAGTTTAGGTTATTACGTCCCTAAGGAAATTCTTGCAAAGTAAGACAGACATATGCACAAATGTTTTTTTTTTTTTTCGTTCTTTTTTTTTTTTTGCTTGATGAAATTGATAACAATACACGCAATGTTGGTTACGCATAATTTAAACAGTTCCACATACATAAATAACACAAAGTTTTTACAATCATGAAAATCATCTCAGGTGGGAAAAAACCCATGCTACACTCATAACACTAACTTTCGATAAACAAAGTAACACTATAGCATAAAAGTCGGTTACAGATAACGGATCATACTTACACCGTCGCACAAATATCAAGCTGTTTCAACTCAAACTACGCCCTCACTTTTCCACAATCTTTTGCAAGTTATAAAAGCTTTTACAAAAAGTCAATTTAGGCCGTAGGTTCATAGCGTATGCATCACATTAACGCCAATACGGCAAGAGCCCACTTCCCTTTCCCGAGAAAATTAGCCGTGGTTGGTTAATCTATCTATGGTCTTATTCATTGAGGGAGGTAGATGATCACAGTTCAGTAAATCAAAGTTTAATGAATAACCAAAATGGTTATAATCAAAGACCATTACGTAACAGTTCTTACTCGGGTATACTGTAAAGAGGGAGGACGATGTACACACTATGACTCTTGCATGAAAAACCATGGGCGTGGATCATGGGGGGATGGGGGACGCGTCCCCCTCCATTTTTTGGAAGGGAGGACATCTCCAAAAAGTCCCCCCTCCCACTTTTTCAAAATAATGAAAACTAAAACTGTGATGAATTGTGATATAACATTGATTACTAATTGACACTACATTTTAAAAGCTAAATTGGGCCCAAATATGGCACTATTTGCCATAAAGACACCTTCTAATTTCATTTTTTTCCGCAGGACGGCGATCCGCAAGTGGTGAAAGGTCCCCGCCCCCCACTTTTGGAGATGGATCCACGCCACTGTAAAAAACCCATCTTAAGTTTGTAGCTGTTTGTCTGGTACATAGATGACAATAGTTTAGGTTATGTATCCAGCGAGTTCTGCGGGTAAGATGCCGAAGTCTATCCACAGGGCCCTCTAGCTACATCAATCTTAATGTATTTTTCAAGTTGATATAATCAAAAACTTAGTCCAGTATACTAACACATAAGGGACGGACTGGTCGGAAAATGGGGGCGAACTGGTAGGTTTTTGTGGGCGAACTGATTGACACTTTTGGCGAACTGGCTTATTGGGGGAGAACAGGTAGTGGGGCGAAACGACCGTGAACCATTTCACATGGTGGGAGGAGGGGCGGAAAGACCGTGAATGAAATCCTCCAATTGTATCCTACCTTGTCTCAACGAGAGATAAAAATTGTTTCCAATTGTTAACATGGTCTATCTTAGAAATTGAAAACAGCTTCTCAGCTTAATTAGCCCGCAGAATGGCCGAATATTTTGCGATAAGCTTTTCGCTACGGAAAACCATCGCAGCAGCCTGAGGGGGCGGTCGCGCAGCCACAGAGCCGATACACAGGCTATACAGCCTTATAGGCCTATGGTAAGGTTCAGATTCTTAACACGGAGCGTAAGGGCTAATCAGTTACTTACTTAAAGGTTTGCAACTCAGCGAGCCAGAAAAGACATTTATGTAAATGGATTCCAAGCAGGGGCGTCAATCCTTATTGAAGTGGGGGGGGGGACACACATGACCAGGCGCGTAGTCAGAAATTTGTCCGGGGGCGAAGCGGTAGATTTTGCGATGGAGCGAAGCGACCGAGCCCGAGCGCGCATGCGCGCGAGGGGGGAAGGGTGTGGGAGGGGGGACACCCACGGTGAGAAGCTTTTGTGTTTTTCAATGTGAAAATATGTGATTTGGTGCATACTTTATATGGTATTTTGTATGCATGAGGAGACATACTATTATGTATTTTATGAAATATTTTGTAGGAATAACCAAATACACACACACACCAAATACACACATATTGCTGGCAAGTAATTTATCATTCTACAAGTATTCAGAATCACATAACAGCTTCCAACTATCAAGCCCTTTTTTTCAAAAGGGCGTGTCTTTCTATAGGCCCTTCCCTGTGCCCCCTCTTTGTGATGACTGACGTTGTCCTATTCTAATAAGAGTTAGGATTCCAAACACTGGCGTAGACAGGATTCTTGTTTGGAGGGGGACAACTGCGGGGCTTGATCGCCGGCCTGGGGGAGGGGTCTAAGGGGAGGGGTGTCCCCCTCCCTTTTGAGAAATTTTTGAATATTTAAGTACCCCCAGTGAATCTGGTGCAACATTTAGCATTTAGCATTTTGTTTTACATTAACAATTTTTTTTTCAGAGTTCGATGGGGGGGGGGGATGACCCCTGCCTGCCCTCTGTCTACGCCAATGATTCCAAAGTTAACATGACCATCATAGATGATCTGCTAGTTGAAATACACGGAGTCCAGGGAATTACTTCAAGATGTTACTTAAACCATGTCCAAAAATAGCTGAAACCACGCTCCTCAGCGTTTATCATTGTCAAAGGTCATGGACCCCAACCACACCCATAGCTAGGGTCATATGTTTTTGGGTATGAAGGTCTCCAATTCGGACTGGCTGGATGTTTTCCAACAGAGTGGCGGCGTGTAAATTGCACTTTGTTATGCGCTCTGCGTTTTGTATACAGCTGTGGTGATCCTTCCTTTGTCACTACATAAAGGTGTCGTCCTGGGGGAGGGGTCTAAGGGGTGTCCCCCTCCCCTTTGAGAAATTTTGTTAATTTAAGGTTGCTTAGGTGCAAAATGGTGCTATCTTTGGGATATTTTTGGAGCTGATCGTATATGGCTGGAAAATGTTCATAATTTAGTGAATTCTAATTTTCCGGCTGCCTGGATGCTTTTACTAACTGCAGTGGAGACGCGTAAACTACACTTTTTTATGCACCCTGCGTTTGTATACAGCAGTGGGAATCCTTCCTTTGTCACTACATGAAGGTGTCGCCCTGGGGGAGGGGTCCAGGCCCGTAACCAGACAAGGTGCTGAAGGGGGGCGAAAAAGCTTCGAGAGGGGCGAAACATACTAAAATGCATTACTGAATGCTAACTTTTGATCTTCTAGGGGGGCGAAAAATTTTCCAAGGGGGCTTTGCCCCCCTTGGCTTTGCCCCCCTTGACTAAGGGCCTGGAGGGGTCTAAGTGAAGGGGGACACCCCTCCCCTTTGAGAAATTTTCGTAAATTTAAGGTTGCTTAGATGCAAAATGGTACTATCTTTGGTTTATTTTTGGAGCTGATCGAATACGTTTTCAACAACCTTCCTGAAGCCCCCTCCTTTGGCTACTTTTTTGACAGTTTTTTCCGCAAAAATACCTGCGTTGAGTCAACAGAAACTTTCTTGAACTACTATGAAAATTTTTTCCCCTTCACTGTGCATTATAAAAGGGCATTTAAGGCTGGCAAATGCCTGTATAGGACCTCCTGGAAGCTCTGGATCAATTATATAAATGGGGCAATGGCTTAATGCTTATTACCTGACATCCAAATGGTAATATAGATTATGATGTTAAGCACTTTACATCTATCGTATTTTTACTAATTTTGAACGAAAATCCAGACGAAGAGCTTCCAGCAATGGAGAATCGGCAGGAGGGAGAGAATATGCGCAGTAAGGTGATGTTAGACCTCCCTGATAGGTGTAGCAAAAGGTGTGAAGAACTATCAAGCGCGTTTCAGTTTTTTCTTCGTAAGTGTATTAGCAATCATCATCCATACCGATAACGGCTTCGCGCGAAGCGCTCGGTAAAAGTTTTTAAAAAATGTATGACGGCAACAACGTGCTTTAAAGTTTCAACCTTCCACATCATGTTTACAAATTAGATCGAAGGATCCCATATTGACGCACGGCCCCTATACAGATGTTTTGAGATGTATCTCTGTTTTCGGAAAGTGTTGTGATCAGAATAGTTCCTTGTATAATCACCTTTTTAATGGTCATGAGATGGAGTGCAAACTGTGACGCATGCGCGCGAAGCGCGCCGAAATTTTTCATTAAATGAGATTTCCCTGACAAAATCTGCATTCAGAATCTGCATCGAGACACTTTCAACAAACCTACATGCCACTCAAAAAGCCAGTCAAGTAGAGCCACGACACCACTCTTCACGAAGTGTGGGAGGGGGCATTTGATATTGTGTCCCCCACCCATCGAAATGTGGGGGGCATGTCTCCCTGTCCCCCCAGGATTGACGCCCATGATTCCAATTTCAGTCTCAAGTAAAATTGCAATCCCAGTTCTCTCTGGCCTGAAAGTGTGCTTTGCACCGTGTGTGAATAGACGTTTTGAATAGACCTTTACAGGGTAATGTAGGTGTGTATTCCTGCTTAAAATTTGTGAATTGCGAAATTCAACATATAAGCCCAAATAGATGTTTCCTTTCATCGAAAAATCAAACAATCTCACCTCAGACAACTTGACAGAGGGCATCGAACTCCCCGGCCAGGAAGTGAAGCCATGTTATCGCCTCATGTCGGTAATGTGGTACGAAAAGCTTAAATAATAAACTTGATGAGAATTTTCTTCAGAAATCGAGTCCATAAAAGACCTCGACGTTGACCCAAAATAAAGTTCTGCAAAGCTTTGCTGCTGTAGTATTTCTTTCTACCAAAGAAAGTCCGAAGTCAATACGTGCATACGGTGAGCAAACAACAGCGGGCGACTGACATCTCAAAGAAGACACTCTCTCAAATGTCGTCACTGTGGTTGAAGTATCACATCTATATTTGACGTTCCCGTTTCACAATCACGTGACTTAAGAAGCAAAAAATGTTAACCGGAAGTTACCTGTAATTTCACTATTTGGAATCAACCCCTTTCATTAATTTGGTATCAACCATTCTTCAATGGCTTTTTAGCTTCTAAGCTATGTCGACTCCGCCCGGCGTTGTTGACTATTAAGTCTTCGGACCAGCAGGGGCGTAGCGAAGGTGTTATCTTTGGGGGGGGGGGGTGGAGATTATGTTTTGCCGACGGACCTGGTAATGCGTAATGCGAAAACGAGCTTCAGCGGGTGGGGTCCAGGGCCCCGCCTAAGGGCCCCTGGTGGGGTCCAGGGGGCGCAGCTCCCGGAAGCTCTGAGGTTTGAGTATATCTCTGGGTGAAATATTAAGTCTCAGGATGGATATATTTTGGTCCATAATGCATCATCAAATACAAACTAGATCCCACTAATTTTAATGTATTAGGCTATTGCTCTCGTCAGGCCTCTATAGTTTTAAGCGGTTGAGATCCCGAGATCCGCCAATGCTTTTTAGCTAGGACGTTTTCTCAAAGCGACACCTACTAATCTGTGGCCTGGGGGAGGGGTCTAAGGGGAGGGGGTGTCCCCCTCCCCTTTGGAAATTTTTGGAATTTGTAAGGTGCCTAGATCGCAAATGGTGCAATATTTGAGTGGATCTCTGCCTAATGAGGAACCTCAAAATTTACACCCGGCTGGTAGAAGTTGCTTGTCAGATTGTTTTTGTGCGACATTTGTCGCCGTTTATGCGACATTGTCGCACAAATAGGGGCTGGCTAAAACACTGGCCCCGCCTAAGGACCATAGTGGATCCTGGAGGGCGAAGCCCCCGGAAGCTCTGAGGTTTAAGTATATCTCTGGGTGAAAAATTAAGTCTCAGGATGTATGCAAAGATTCCCATTAATTTTAATGTGTTAGGCTATCCCTCTTGCCAAGCCGCTATAGGTTTAAGCGGTTGGGATCAAGAGGCCGCCGGTGTTTTAGCCTGGACGTTTTCTCAATGCGACATTTAATGATCTGTGGCCTGCGGGAGGGGTCTAAGGGGAGGGGGTGTCCCCCTCCCCTTTGGAAATTTTTGGAATTTGTAAGGTGCCTAGATCGCAAATGGTGCAATATTTGAGTGGATCTCTGCTCTAATGAGGAACCTCAAAATTTACACCCGGGTAGAATTTGCTTGTCAGATTGTTTTTGTGCGGCATTTGTCGCCGTTTATGCGACATTGTCGCACAAATAGGGGCTGGCTAAAACACTGGGCCGGCCTTAGGGCCCCTGGTGGGAGTCGGGGGGGGGGGGCTTCGCCCCCGAAGCTCTGAGATTTTAGCTTAATCTCTCAGTAAAAAATTAAGTCTCATGCATGATTGGTATATTTTGGTTCATAATGCATTATCCAATGCAAAGATTCCGGTTAATTATAATGCGTTAGGCTATTCCTCCCGTCATGTCACTATACTTCAGGAGCTGAACCTGTCGTTCAGAATTGGAACACTATGTGTTCAGCATTTGAACACTAGGCGCGTCATACGTTCAAATACGATAAGTGGATAGGCGTCCGGCGTTCAAAAAGTCATTCGTCCAATTACACCGACGGCCGTTGATACGGCCGTATACGGCCGTCGCATGCATAAGCAATTTGCCGACGGGCCTTCAACTTGAATGGGCCAATTAGATGAACAGCCGAAAATTGAAATAGCCGATAACAGACTGGCCTGTTCTCTCTTTCTCTTTTTTCTTTTCATTTTCCGTCTTCCCTTTCACTCGGTCCCTTCCCTTCCCTTTCTTTTCCCTTCTTCTCTCTTCTTTTCCTCCTCTCCTCTTTTCCTCTTCTTTTCCTTTCCCTCTCCTCTTTTTGCCGACAGACCGAAAATTTGCCGACGGACCGAAAATTTGCCGACGGGCGACCAAATATTGGGGTGTGTGTGACACCCCCACAGCCCCCGCTCCCTACGGCCGTGCGGACCAGAATATAACAAAAGATGTTTTTACACCATTGTTGTCTTCGTGTAACACTGAAGTGATGTACGATTTACGCAGGGATGGTTGTTTTTCAAGTCCCTTTCGGAGATTCCCCTAAAAAGAACAACCCCAAAATTTGGGCAGAATCTGCAGACATTCTTACATTTTTTCTTAAAAGGCTCAGACATTCGGGCAAAAGCCTTGGGCCCCCAATTGAAATGGTCACATGCGTTTATGCCAACAGCCGCCACTGTCTACACTTTGTATCTTTTGAGGCCCCTGTTTAATTTTCAGTTCGAGCCAAAGTGGTTTCTGAGATTGCGCATGCGCTCGTACACAGTCTACCTGTACGCAGTTTTAGATATCCTCACTTTCACAACGATTAAGCTTTCTTATCGGAAGGATCTGCAAAGGTTTACGTAAATTTACTTCTAAAAGTTTTCCGAGTATGCAAAGGCATTAAAATTCTTGTTGTGAAGTCGCTGTTATCGCTCAAAAGATGAAAGTCAAGTAGTGTTCATGGATTTGGATTATTGTAAGGCTGTATTGATAGACTGTACATTCATGTCATCTCCAGGCATAAATGTACATGGACCACTTTCATTTGAGGGCTGAGCGCTTTTCCCCCACGTTTTAAGCATAAAATAGCACATCTTTGCCTCAAAATAGAATATTTTCGCCCGAAAGGAAAAAGGGTGGAGGTTGCATCCCCCAGCCCTACCTCGAAAGCCTATAACTCTCGGAATCAGCTATAGGAAAACCTGTTGGAATCTTGTAAGGCTCCGGTTTAAATTGGGTATCTCATTTTTTCAAAACACCCCTGCAGTCCCCTTAGCGCTCATCGCGTTCCTCCGAGTTGTAAAACGTACTCCAGGGTGCGATAACGCCCCCATTGTGAACTCCTGCTCTAGAATCTAGATAGCGGGAAAACATAGGTGAATAGTTCATAATTTCGGATTTTTCATTAACCCTATCTGCAGAACAGCTTGAGAGACATAAGTCTTTCAAGGTTCCGTGCAACCCTACCATCATCCTTCCTCCCAAGCATAGGACAAACCCCCTTGCAGCGTCGAAGGGAACTTCCGTTAGTAACTATTGAAATGCAAACTGGTGGAAGCAATGACATGATAAGTCTAGGAACGACACAATATCTCGTAGGAACGATGTAAGTCGTAGAGACGACATAATAAGTCATAGGAACGACATAATAATTCGCATAGAAACGACAGAATATCTTATAAGAACGACATAACATCTCGCAGGAACGACATAACACGTAGGAACGATATTATACAGTCATAAGTCGAGGAAACGACATTCTCGTACAGGAACGACATAATAAGTCCTAGGAACGATACAGTAAGTCGCAGGAACGACATTATAACTCGTAAGAACTAAGTAACTCGTGGGAATGACATGAAAACATTTACTTCACGTTCCTATTGGGCCACCGTACAAAAGTCTGATTTCGGCAGTAGAAAAAAATTTTTATACAACACTTATCTCAAAACTTACAAAGATATCAGCATAACGTTAACGCCATCGCATAATAATATCTACACATCTTTCGAATACATATATACTTTCGGAAAAGTGCACACATACATTTATGGGATGATTACTTAAACCATTAATTTAAATTAGCTGTTGTCTTCAGGCGCGGATCCAGAAATTTTTAGGGGGGGGGGGGGCCCAAGATGGAAAACCTCATGTGCACCGAAGGTGCACCACGAAGCGCGAGCCCCTACGCGTGGGGTCCAAGGGCGGAGCCCCGGTGGGGGTCCAGGGGGCGAAGCTCCCGGAAGCTCTCGCAATATTGCATTTTAAGAGCACAGAAATCGGCTCCAGTTCTTATGTCAGTGAGATTTTACACCTTTTCATGTTGCATGGAATTTGATGTGTATGGCTCAGTATAAGTTACTATATGTACCTGCAGAAGTTACGGAGAATCTAAGTTATCTTAAAACTTACACGCCAACATTATGAGCCCGTGTAGGTAACTTGAAATAATTTTTGCCATAATGAGTGTTTTAATTTCGTTATACGGTATTCGGGTATAGGACGTCAGATGAAACAATTGCGGGCGAAGCGCGCCGAAAATTTGAATTTACATTTAAAACCATTGCTATGACTAACGGTGTCAATTCCCTTTATGTGTGTCTATCAATTAGAAGGTGGGTTCGATACTAAGTTTTCAGTTCTCATAAGAAGAGGAGGGTGAAAAAATGAATATCAGTTGTTTTACATCCTTACAATGCTGACTCTGAAATCACGTTTATGCACACGAATAATTGGCTTATGGTAGAACCCCACCGATGAGTAATGCGAATACGTTTGGGACCTTATTGATAGTAAAAGGAGCAATTCAAGGCTGACAGTGCGCAGATCAAGCAAAAATCAAGAAAAATTGAGAAGACTGCAAAAATCGTGAAAGATTTCAAATGATTTTTGGTAAAAAGTGATAAAAATAAATCCATCACTCAATAAAAACGTACCTCTCTCTCCGTGAGCGTAAACAACTGCGCGCGAAGCGCGCCGAAAATTTTCGGTATAGAGCCTCCCGGGAGCTCTGCATTAATTGTACACTGAAAAGGGGGACCAACAGGACTCTCACAACCTTACATCCATATGGGAGGAGAGATAATATATCACCTTCTTTATGGACTTCTGAAGGGTATACCATTCAGAAATCTATGATCGATGGTGCCGGCGGGAGTTGGTGATTTGGGGAACCGCAGATAACTGCTAAACCGTGCCTTTTTAGGCAGTGGGATTTTGTATACGCTATATACAAGAGTGGGAGAGCCTTTTCTTATTAGTACATGAGATTGCAATCCCAGGAAGGGGTTTACCCTCCCCTATGAGAAATTTTTGTTAATTTTAGGTGGCCTATATGCAAAATGGTGGTATCTTTGGGTCATTCTAAAGTGATTGTATCTTTAGAAAATGTCCACAATTTAGTGAATTCTAACCTTTGTTCGGGTGAAAGAGGGGAGTAAGAGACGGTTAACATATTGTCTTCAAACCTCCTTAAGTCCCAGGAAAAATCATGGGCGTGGATCCATCTCCAAAAGTGTGTGTGTAGGGGGGGGGGGGACTTTTTCACATTTGTGAATCGCCGTCCTGGTGGCGTGGGAGAAGCAGTTGGTGGTAGCCAGAATTTGCGTCACGGGAAGGCGATAACTTTTGTGATCTTCGGCATGGGGGAGGGGTCTAAGGGAAATTTTACTAGAACTGAATGCCCTCAGATGCGATTTGGTGCAACAAAGTGTACGATTTTTAAGTTATTTTTCTTCTAATAATTTCGTTTTCCTAGGCATAATTGCAGTCTGTTCCATCATTTTTGAAAAAGTGAGGGGGACTTGTTGACGATGTTCCCCCTTCCAAAAAATTGAGGGGGACGGGTTCCCCCGTCCTCCATGATCCACGCCCATGGGAAAATTGTACACGCAATTATACCTGCGTGGAGTCCACAGAAACATTCTTGGACTATAATAAAATTTTTCCTTTACATTTTAAAAGGATATCCAAGGTTAACAGAGAAAAGTATAGAGCCTCCCGGGAGCTCTAAATTAGTTACAGTATACAAAAGAGGGAGCAACAGGATTCTCACTACCCGACATCCATATGGGAGGAGATATGATATATCACCTTCTTTTTAGGTATAGCAAGAGGAATGGTGGACAGGCAAAATTCGTTTCAGAAAAGATTTTCGTCAATATTGAACGTCGCGGTAAGATGTTTGGAAAATAAGCAACGGCAATTACGTCACCTGACAGCTTGTCTTCAGTATTCAGTCTGCAAGATCTGTATGGCGAAAAGTTTGCCTCTCAATCCCTCTAGATTACAAAAAATTTCACTCTTTGACACAAAATAGTTGCTAAATTTCAATGCAGCTAGCCGAGCCCATACTACATATGTCACGATGTTTACTTATTTAGATCTTAAGTCAAGGATCATTACTCAGCTATTCACCTGTTTTCGAACATTGTAGCGCTCCTTTCGTCGCCAACCACTTTGAAAGATATATAAAGAGATAATCCAGCGATAGCTCCACCCAACCTCTACAGAAATATATACTTTGAATACGTTCTTAGACACTTTTATTCATTTTTTGCTCTTAATTTTTCTTTCTCCTTTTCTTTTTTTTCTTTTTCTTCTTTTTTTCTCCTTTCGTTTTTTCTTTCGTGGCGGGGGGGGGGCGGCCCCCCTGGATCCGCGCCTGGTTGTCTTTATCCTATTCAGTAAAATTTGAAAAGGTGCTAGCCTGTATTCTTTTTTGCAATTTTTTGAACAACCAAAATGAAAGCCTGCAGCATCATTCAGCTTTGTGTCGAATACATATGAATAGTTTTTAACACAAATTTTGCCTAATATCAGAGCTATTGGGAGGTATCTAAAATTGCTGGGGAAGGGGGGGGGATAAAAACCTTTAGCGCCTGGATGTTGGAGTTTTAAGGTAACTCTAGGCCCTTCTCAGGCACAGCTAATAAAAATTTAAAAAAATTCATTATAGGTACCTCAAACATATTGTCAGTCGTTGTGCTACGGTGTTACCATCTCCGTCGTTTGTGTTGTTCTTCTCAATCATAGGACTCACTACAGTAACTATGTAAATACTGAACTCTGTTTGGCTCATCCTCAAGTATTCTGTAAAGGACAGCAATATAGCTTTACTTCAAGCGCTTGTCGCTTAAATTCACCTGTTTTTTGGCTTGAATAATGCGATGTACTCAGCATGGGCGATTGGGCGTACAAGGTGAGGGGAAGGTGGCGTAGGGCTGAAGAGTCCCGTGCTCGCCATTCGGGGAGAAAATTAGCTAATTTGGGGCACTGAAATGTAGGGTGTGCTCTGTTCGGGAAAATGCATCAAAGTTCCGTAGCACCGCCAATCGATAGTAGTAAGTTGTACGCTCATGATACCCAGTGCTGAACGCAAAGAGCTAAGTAATACTCATCGTCCTCACTCATAAAGTCGGTAATTGTGCACCTTCGTCAAAGATATAAATTTCGGGGCTGCACAGCGTTCGGTGAGGCCACCCTGCCAACATTTCCAAATTAAGCACAGCGCGGCACTGCGCAGAGCAGAGCGGCTCAGCGTTTCAGTGTGACTGCACCCTAACCCTTGCTTTCAAATTGGCCAAAATTTTGTACATGTCTTGTCTTCAAGTTGGTGTCAGTAAATACTCTTAGTTACCCTGGCTTAGTGTGGTGCTTGGCTCCGACTCGGAGAGGACTCGGGAAAACAAAATTCCCTTGCAAATTTTAAATTAAGCCGCCAGTCTTTAAAATAAAAGGACACCAGCTTCTATGGTGAAGTTATTTCTCAACCCACATATTTTATTAGATGCTCTTTACAAAAGAGCAACAAAATCGCCGCAATGTTGACAATTTTCACACATAAAATTGGACTAAAAGATAATCAATGTGATAATTATATATGGAGAGGACTCAAGGCCGCAGTGGCCCCAAAGCTGTTTAAAATAAAATGTTGAAACAACTCTGGAATACTTCCCAGCAAGGCAGTGCTTAGCAAAGTTCACGAGAACAGTTGCGCGCAAAGACACCGCAAAAATGTAGTTTTGAGAATATTTCGTGCAATTTTAGTACTCTGGTTGACTGAATATGTTGCAGTGGGTCGTCGTGTACAATTCGATATACAAACGTGTTTGTGCACGTGTCTCCCCGTCCCCCTCCCAGCCCCACCCCCTTTGGCGAAGCCACTGTTCTCTAAATCACGCTCATGCGCAGGCGCGGTTTTACGGGGGGCTTTGGGGGCTCAAGCCCCCCAAAGTTCGCTCAAGCCCCCCCCCCCAAAATTTTCAGAGGTTGTGTTATGCTAAATTTGCGTGTACTGAGAAAAACAAAATCGCCCAATACACTTGTGCACATCTTGGTCCAGTGGATTTAGTTTGTCAAGGGAAACTGTCGGCTGTGTCTCGAAATCACATATTAGGTTCACGATTTCATATAATGGAGGTTGGGTCAGATAAGTAACATCTATGATAGTAAGTACGTACATGTAAATCAAGTTAACGGATTAATCATCTGTTGGAATTTCAAAACGAGTCATTTCGTCGCTGATCTCGTCAAGCTATACTAGCAGTCCTTTTAAGTCAAATCTACAGACCGAATCGTTATTCCCATTAATGTGAACAGGTCCAGTTGCTCGTATCTCTCAGTAACGTTTGCTACATTCTTCCAAATAAAAAAAGTAAAATATATTCCTGTATATACGTTACATCTATGTCATGGTCAGGGGCGGTGCCACTCAGGGGGAAGGGAGGCCTATCCTCCCTGTAATTTGCAGGAAAAGGAAAAAGAGTAGGAAAAGAAGACGTAAAAGAGAAGAAAAGAGGAGGGCGGGGTAGGCCTATATCTGATCCATATAGTTAATTCAGGGCTTCCAAGAGGCCATTTTCCGGTTTCTACCAGCCTTTAGATACGATTTTATAATGCACAAATGAAGCAAGGCAAATTTTCTTAATAGTTCGAGAATATTTCTGTGGACTCCACGCAGGTATTTTTGCGTAAAACTTTCCCCGACTAGAGGGCAGTAATGTGTCCAAAAGGGGACTTCAGGAGGTTTGTTGATACATACCCTAAGACAAAAAGGCTCCTCTTTCACCTAACCAAAAATATTAAGAATGTGTTTAACCCATATGATCGGGTCTAAAAATATCCCAAAGACAACACCATTTTGCATCTAATCAACCTTCAAGTAACCAAAATTTCTCAAAAGGGGAGGGGGACTCCTCCCCTCAGACCTATCCCCTAGAACAGCCCTCTTTTACCCAACCAAAAATTAGAATTCACGAAGTTATGAACATTTTCCAGCCATATACAAGTCAAAACTGTCCCGAAGACCGCACCATTTTGCATCTTAGCAACCTTAAAGTAACCAAAATTTCTCACAGGAGAGGGGAACACCCCTCCCTTTAGACCTCTACCCTAGGACTGCCCTCTTTCCCCCAACCAAAAATTAGAATTCACAAAATTATGAACATTTTCCAGCCATATATATCAGTCAAAAAATAATTCTAAGACCCCACCATTTTGCATCTTAGCAACCTTAAATCAGCAAAAATTTCTCAAAGGGAGGGGAACACCCTTCCCCTTAGACCTCTTCCCTAAGAAGGCCCTCTTTCCCCCAACCAAAAATTAGAGTTTACAAAGTTATGAACATTTTCCAGTCATATAATCAAAAAATTACCCAAAGAACGCACCATTTTGCATCTTAGCAACCTTAAATAACCACAAATTCTCAGAGGAAGCGGACACCCCTCCCCTTAGATCCCCCCCCCCTCGACGGCGATCACTCAACCCATATCCCCTATCAAAATAACCTTACGCCGTCCCTGGTTATGGTACTGTTTTTATTATCATTGGTTTCAGCTTGTGCGTTACCGATTTACATATCTGAGAGAAAATTTTATGATTCTTCCATTTCAAGTCCCCCCTAAGCCCCCCCCCCCCCTCCCCTCAAAAGTCTCGATCTAGAACCGCGCCTGCTCATGCGTTACTGTAAGCACGGGAAGGTGTTACAACTCCCTGCTGTAAGCTTGCGAGTTGGGCACCTCAGTGACTTTAGAAACCTACACAAAATGTAGTTCCTTCAAGGAAAATAGTTTTGACAGGTGGAAGCACTGAAAGCTAGCGCAGGTCATCACAAACTCATCATTCACAGTAAACGGGCATCATGGCGAAAAGAGCTTCGGAAATCGTCATTAGAAATACTTTTAAGCCCGAAAAATACACAAACATGAACAAACCATTTAAGCTCAGAGACAGGGTGTCCCTGAGGAGAACAAAACAGGGAGGTAAGTTACTTCATCGCTGTCGAGTCATGTCGCACAGGATGCGCCAATACTATACCGTGCACGTTAGGCTGAGTGCTAGACCGTACTGTTTAATATTAGAACTAGATCCACGAACAATAGAATAGCGTAGTTACTGTAAATGCAAATATTCACGGTGTTAGTGTTAGTCCATGAACAGCACTCTATGCTACCTACACTTTGTTTTACTCAGCACTATAGCCCTTGTCCTGCCTGCACTGTAAAACCACCAAGTTCATGTTTGAGAGGACAATTTAACTTAAATGGATTTGGATTTTATACTAGCCTAGGCCTACAGTATGTGTACCAATAGCGTGAAACACATTTATCGGCTGTATTTTTCAGAACTTATCAAATTGTACATCGAGTATCATCCATATTCAGTACAAAGCCATAGTCTTTCATACAACATTAAAATAATCTCGCAAAGTTTATTCAGATATCGGTAAACACAAGTTTATTGGTTTCACGCTATTGGTACACATACAGTAGTCCAGTCTGCATTCCATGCACTACAACACGAAGATCTTCGGCGTGAGCACCGACTCCTCGGCGTTTATACCTAAACTCGTTTATGCAGTAAACTGCAGAAGTTGCTTGCCCCAAACCACGTAACAATGGGTAAACTTTGGGTGAAAAATTACAAAAGGTTTAAAAAAGTCCTTTATAATGCCAGTTGCACAGTCTGCGTTGCACAGCTTTGGCTGGTGTATCGATCCGTTCGCCCCATGATCTGGGAGTGTTTTGCCCAAATAATGTGACAATAAACTCTTTCACGCAACTTTTGAAAAGGATTAAAATTATCAAAGGTGCAGGGATTAAACTATGCAGTATACACAATCCAACATACCTTTTAAAATGTGGAGCACCGTAAACTTGATAGATAAGACTAAAAAGTTACTTCGAGATGGCAGAAAAATATATGCTTAACATCGTTCATGATAAATGCACTTCCGGAATTTTCCCGAGCGTAACTTCCAAGGTTACGTGTTTACAGTTCATCAGTCTCAAAACATATGCAATCTGCACAAAATAGTGACCGAGCTATGTAGTTCTGGCCTGGGCGTAATTATGCAACCCTGGCTTGCAAGCCTTGTAGGTGCAACTAAAATATTTGTTACTAAGCCTCCCCATTTAAGCTGACTTAATAATTCTAACAAAAGACAATTAAACATTTTTTATAATTTTTTCAATGTTAGTATAATTCCTGGAAAAGTTTCAACCCCCAAAATTAGCTAAGGTGAGTGAAATTCTTTCTGCCATTTCATTTATTAACCCCAAATTATAAAATATGGAGCAGTCCATTGGTGAATTTCATGAATAATCATATTATTATGGAACATAATAAGCACAGTTCGTTGGCCTTGCTGAACGAACCGGCGCACTGTACGTACATTGCGTGCATTGTACAGTATACAGTATTTGTAATTAGCAGAGATGTTTGAGCTTGCTGAACGGACTGGGCCGGCCGGCCATGTGCTTCGCTGCTTTGCACGTTGCATGAACTATCGTTCATGACATACTGTACGTACATTGTACAGTACAGTATTGTGTACGAGACTCACTATGTACGAGTCCCGTTATAACATACAGTATGAGGGTAGCTGCTGTTATCGAAAAGTTTCGCCGTTCATAATTACGAAGACGTTCGACGTGCGACGTTCTTGTCAATGGCATTTTACTGTGGCCAAAAATCAACGTGTACCAAAACTCTATCCCACAATCCTTTGCAATTGCTATTTGGAAAAGGGTCTATTGGGTAGGCCTATGCCATGCTCTTGCAGGTCAAGTCAGGACAGTCTCTCTCTCAGTAAACATTTTGCCTTCTGATCATCTGATGGAGGTTATGTTTTGGTCCAATTCATCAGATGGAGGTCTAGTAAATTAGAAATCTGTCGGAGGTCACTAACATTTCTTAAAGCTTGGTGTCTATTAGTGTTGGACCGATTATCTCTATTTTAGTCCTGCATTCATAGGCGTAGGAGGCCGGGGAGAGGGGGGGAGATGGGGGCTGCAGCCCCCCAACCAAAATTTTTTGTGAAACTTCGGGCAATATGCTGAGAATTTTTCAGGCACCTACTGAAAAAAAATAACGCAATGATGTAGCTAAAGGTAATCAATAGTTTAAAAACAACTTCCTTGGAAATTAAAATAAAGTTCTGATTTGAATTGCTCTAGCACCTATATATTGGGTATTAATTCACCAGTGTGTTTTTAATGGTTCAACTTATATTATGGTTATCAGTGGTGTATTTGAGGGGCCATTGGGCCATGCCCGACCCTCACTGATGCCGAATTTTTCCTACCTAAAATACATAAATTTTTAACAACAAAGTTTCTTTCAAAGGTAGCATATGTGGCACCAGATTGCATGTAAGGAAACCTGAGTTTTCAAAAATTTTCAAAGAGGTGGGGGTGATGCCAGCTTTTTTTTAGTACTTTAAATATGTAAATGTTTTAACACCAATTTTGCTTCAAAGGGAGCATATGTGGCACCAGATTGCATGTAAGGAAACCTAATTTTTCAAAAATTTTCAAAGGGGAGGGGCTTTCCCCCTTAAACCCCTTCCCCAGGCTGGCCATCACACAACATACTGCCTGCCCCTCACCCCCATGAGAGAAATCCTGGCTACATCACTGATTATTATCATTATTATTGTAACAATTTCAGCCAAAATTAAAATCCAATATGGAAAGTAGTAACACGGCAAATTATTGTATGTAATTGGCATGCTGTGTAATAACCAATGCATGCCTATATGATGTGTACATGAACATGTCGAAAACTCGTGGAGCACGCAGAAATTTTTGATAATATTTTTCCGGCCAGTTGTTACAGCTCCTATGCCTATGCCTGCATTGGTATTGGTAAAGTATACCTTAAACCCCTTATGTTTCCTTACCGATATTTATTGTCCTATACATCATGAAAACGGTTTGCTATTTGAGTATTTTGAATATTTTACCTCATTAAAATGGAATTACACTTAGAGGTCGTGCCCGGCAGCCTGTCATTTAGTATGCTGGAGGTTATTTTCCAAATTCCGCTATTGAATCTGCATTGGCCAATATTTAGAATAGAAATATCAGTATGGATCAGGGCCGCAATCTTGTGCATCTGTGCATGATGGACCCCATTCTTTCATGGTTGGATGTGTGAACAAATTCCTTAGCTTCATATTCGGGTCCAATGAGAAAACCTCTGACGTGCAAGGATCTCTGATCTCAGTGCCTCCCACTCCCTTCCTCAGCATTGTGACAATCAAAGCCAGAAGGAAAAAATATTAGTTAGTAGGCTTCAAAACCATCGTTATTCTCAATTTTCTCCGCAGTCTCCATCACAAACATGCCATTATTATTTATATTTATTTTTTGTGTACTGTAAATTCGAAAATTGGGTGGGTCTTTTTAAAATTGCCTTTGGACCCCAAAGACACACTGTTTGAGCAATCTAAAGGGTCCAGCATCAACATTTTGGACCCTTTAAAGTTGGAGGTAGCCGCTAACCCCGGTATGGATAATATCAGCTATTTGCCATACGGGTTCAACACTATTTTCTACCTTATTTGAACCTGGTTAAGGCATGTCACTGAATGGACAGCAGAGAAATAAGGAATCTGTGTAACTACAGTATATACAACATAGAAACAGATGTGGAACTTTGAATACTGATCACTGATGATGTAGAACTCACTCATCGTATCACTCACACATTTTTTCGCCTGTCATAATTTTCAGCTGCCAGTTGCATCAGTGAAATGGCCGTCCTAATGAGCTGTTGGAAGGAGAATGACTACAGTGATAAAAAATGCAGTAAAGAGCTAGAGACCTTCAATAAATGTGTAGCTGCAGCTGCTGTGAGTATAATATTTCTGCCTATACTTACATACCTACAGGGGGAGGGGGAGAGGGGGAGGAAAGGATAGGGGAAAAAAGATGGGAGTGACGTGCAACTCCAGGGCCCAGGCAATTTTAAAGAGACAGGAAAGATTTAGATACTACTTCCAAAGTGCATCGAGAACTTTGCAGCTATGTAAAGGCCTAGTAGGTAGGTACATGGCATAAACAGCCTTTATTTGAGGATGGCAAAGATTCACTTGAAACCGATTAGACTTTAATGTTAAATTTATAGTTGTCCAGCTTTTTCTAAATTTTTGCTTTCTTGTGTGGCCGTTCCAATATTGGCCCATGCAAAATATTTCTTTATAACATTTAAGCTTTCGGTCAAATTTGATGTAAAGATGAAAGATCGTAAGACAAAAAAAAAAAGAAACTTTGTGATAAAATCCAGGGATGATATAGTCAAGTTTGCACTGCAATTTGCAATCTGTGAAACCACAGTTGCAAATCAGTCTCAAGTTTCAAAAAATGGTGGATCAATATTTTCCTCAGGCTCTGCGAAACTTGTCAAATTAGAATAAATACATCATGTACTGTTATTTGAAGCCGTAGGTTGGATCACTGACATTTTTTGCCTCAGTGCTGCAGATAGAAATGTTGATAAGATTCAATTGGACTAGAATTATTTATTAGAGAAGGAAATTGAGACACTGACACGGAAAATCAAAGAATACAAGATATAAAAACTTAAAATAATTAGAAAGGTACAGTTACAGAGGCAAGAGGATATTTAACAAGGATATTAAAAGACAAAAAAACCAACCACACTTTCATCTAGCACTAAAAACTCTGTTGGCTATTAAGCATCAACACAGTTGAACATGAGACAAATAGAAATATTAAAAATAAGGCAAATAAACTAGTGAATAAAAGATAAAAGAATGTAAGTATTATTATAATGGTCCCCCCCCCTCCCTGCATACATTCCAGAGTGAGTTAAGTTGTCTAGCTCATTTGGTACATAAACTGGATTGTTATAACTCCTAAATAAGATGGGGTAATTGGCACTAATTGCTATTCAGTATAAGTACTGATTAGCAACTAATGCTCATAAATATTCTCACACTACAGTATTTTGTCCCTTGGGGGAAAATAGACATCATTGACACAAAGTAACCAAATCTAGATGACAAAACCTTTGAAAAATCTTGATTTTGACTTTACGTAATGAAATGTGGTAAAATAATGTACCAAAGCTAAAAAAATAATGAAAAATCTAGATTTCAAAATTGTAATCATGAAATGTCAAGCAAAGTATCATAAAGTCATAGCTAAAGTTTTTTTGAAGTGGGTAGGGGACCTTCTTTATGGGAGCATTTTTTGCATCTTTTTTGTTTGTGTCACATGCTTCTAGTAGTGCATGAGGCCTGGGTGGGGGTTATTCTTCTGTCGGGTAATCTCCTTATTTGGGGGTATTTATTTATTTACCATCAAAGAATTACCAGAGATTTTCATTGCTGCAAAGTTTTTTTTGCCTTTGTATAAATTCTTGCACAGCGCCCTCATTTTAGTTGATTTTTCCATCTCGAATCCAGAGTGGGTGAATTTGATTCATTGGTAATTTTATTTGTGAATGAAAATGAAACAATCATTATTTAAGTAAATTTAACGTATGATGTAAGAATCTCTTTGTCAAGGTGGGCACTGAAAATGGCTGAAAAGCTGAAGTCAGGATGGCAAGGAGACATGGGCCCTTGGGTCTACAACAGGAAGGAATTTGAAAGATTTGAAAAGCTATTACAAACCTACAAAACTGGAAACATTAACACAAAAATGTCCTTTCCATTGGTAACAAAATTTGGTCAATAGACAACTTCATCTTTCACTTGGAAATGAAATGGGGATGGGTGGGGAGAAATTCTGCCTCCATTCTTTTGACATGGCAGTAGGGACCAATCCTTATGTACAGTATACCTCTTCACAGAAACTAACTTTTTTAGTCATATGTTGTTATGGTAGTCAATATTCATAGTTTGCCAGCATCAGTCAAAAAAGATGCTTATTGCAGACTTGTACAGTAGTTAGTATGTACTCATGCTCACTTGTACTCTTGAATTTGTACCCATACTCACAGATTTTGAAAGCTCTGCATAGAGGCTAATGCAAAATTTTGTACTTGTACTCATGAAGAAGGACATACCTGTACTCGTACTCACAACATAGACAATGCCCTTGTACTCGTACTCATGACATTGTACTCACACTACAAGTCTGGCTTATTGCACATTGATACAGCTGATGAAAGCAAATCGGAAGGTTAAGTATTAAAGAATCATGAAAGAAAATTTTGAACAAATCGGTCTTCAGTTCAGACTTCTGCAGTTACATTTATCCTTTTTCTCCCTCTTTTCTGTGTTAGGCTGAAAGAAAGGCTGCAGTGAAGGCTATGAAGGAAGAAACATCCCATGGATCACAAATGACAAGCAAGCAAGTAACTCGTATGCTTCAGAAATATCCCCAACCCACGTGACATTAAGCAGGTTATAAAGAAGGAGGTATTGATGAGAGGGCAGCAGACTCATAGATTGCAGGAGAAGATTTGTATGAGGAAAGTGATTACTTTATGGTACCTCATTGAAGAGGTGAATGTCACTGTTTACATTGAACAGTGGATGCCTATCACAGGCATGATTTTTAAGGGTCAGGCTGTGAACTTGGGAATTTTTTCCAGGTCAGGTGAACTTTGACTGACACAAAATGTTGACCAGGTGTTTTTACCTATTTAGAATGTTGTGAATAACCTCATACGGTCTGTAACATGACCCACACAATAACAGCAAGACACAAGCATGAGTACTCCTGGGTGTATAATTCCCCCGCATTCCCCACCTCTCCCCACCTCTCCATCTTCCATTTTGATGACAACTCCATAAACAATTTCCTCCTGGACAATTATCAACCATGGCAGTGTTGTTTTCCTGACTACTACTCTCAATGAGCCTTGGTGTAGTATTTGTGGGGTGGGGGGCAGGGAGGGGGAGGGAATCTACTGGTCATAGCTACGATTGTCTGGGGAACTTTTTTTAATAAGTTATCAAAAAGCCAATATTTCAGACTTAAATCATTTATATATTCGAGATAACTTTGTTTGATACTTTTCCACTATTTCAAGTCAATAGTTTTCTCTTTTCATGCCGGCTGTTATTACTTCTTTCAAGCGTTGGTCAGCCATTTGAAGTGCTTGCACAGACATTAAAATATTCACTTATGTTGGCTGGAGTTTGCCGTAGAAAGTTCGTTCACAGTACAGGATAAGCTAGGGTATGTACTGTTATGTAAACTTTAGGTAGACAAGGACACCTGTCCTCTAGGTGGACAAGTCATTTCTTCACATGTAATTTGAGGACAGGTTTACTACCCTGCCTGTCATATTGCATTGTTCATAAATTATTTATTGGGCTGGACAGTGAAAGAGAATGTACACAGTTCTAAATTTTAACACAAAACTTTTGTGAGAAAGAAATGAAGCTTTTATTTCCTAAACACAAGACATAATTGGAGGTCATCCCCTCATGTTGCAATGTTTTTGAATTTGCCAATATTATGTAGTATTGGTAACAATAAAGAGAAGAGAAAGCTTTGCGTTTGTCACGGCATATGCATGTATGTAGTAGGTTGAGGGAGTGCCAATATTTTTTCAGTCTGTTACCTGCTGCCAATAGTAGTGTGACTCTGAATGGAGTTGCAACTGCCACAGTAATTTCAAACTGATGCAAGATTGTCTACCACAGCAGGTAGTGTCAATTACTAGCCTACCAGTGAGTATTATTACACCAGTAGGTTGACAGTGAATGCTTTTCAATGGCTTAAGTACCAAATTGTCAATGTGAGAAAATCATACTTAAATCAGCTGAATGGAAAACATTTGATCAAAGAAAGATGAAGAACAAAGAAGCCAAATTTGTTACAATACCTCATCAGTGTTCTCCACTGAGTTAATTTTTGTTCCGGTGCTCTGAAGGTTAAAGGTCAATAGTGGTCGTTTTCTATAAAGAGCAGGGGGTGCTTTCTTCGAAAAATGTTTGCTAAAATAAATGATAAATTTTATTGTGGCCTTCTTTGATGACTAAGTAAATTTCTGATTATCATTACTCTATGTTCACACTTAAATTATTACTGTTTGCTCTGTTTGAAGGTTTTGAATTGAAAACATATGTCCAGGTGGCTCACCTTTTTGTCCGGGTGGTACATCCTTTGTCCGGGTGCTGAGCACCCTCTCCAAATTTTGTCCAGATGCAGCACCCTGACAAAACAGCTAGTGGAGAACACTGCTCATTAAGGCCTGTAAATCAAATGCAGACCCTAAAATATGACTTTGTACGTTTTTGCAATATTGAAGATTCTTCGGAAATTGCAACTGTAAGGAAAGTGGGGTTGCCACTCTGATCCCTGCCAGAAGTCGTAAGTGAAGAATAGTAAGGTAACATGCGCAAGACTAGTGTTTTTTTGTGTGTGTGAGTGTGTGTGTGTGTGTGGGGGGAGGGGGGATGTGTGTTTATGTGTGTGTTAGCATTAATGATGTTCAGCTTGGGCACACCTGTGGGAGGGGAGCTTTGATGGATCTCATATTTGGCATTCCTACTGTTTGTGCTGACCTGTGGTCAAAAGTCATCAAGGGTCACAAAGCGGTCTAACTCTGAACAAGGGCTTGAAATTTCTGAAAGTTTTTTCTAGGCTACAGTACATTTGCCAGACTCATTCCATGATCCCTAGAGATATAAACAGTAGCCCAAGAAAGCATGGGGTACAGTAAAACTATACTACTGTAGTTTGCCGTTTCCACCAGACCATGTGACTTTATCAGTATAAACTGACACTAGCACTAGTTTGGTTTGAACTGTGCCCAAGCTAGGGGGCTTAGACATTTGTCAAACCCTACTCTGAACATCTTGGCTGGGTATACTGAAGTCATGGAAACTTCTCTGCATGTTTGCATCCTGGTTTCTGTTTGGTTTAAGTATTTTTTTGTGAAGGGTTCAGTTCTTGGTTGGCAAGCACCCAGGTACCCTGCTGCCTCGTCCTACATTTAATTAGATGAAGCAATGACTCTCACCCTACATTTGAGCAGTTTTCACAGAAATAAGGTGACTTTTGCCCTAGATTACATAAAAACTATTGTTCACTCAAAAGTAAATAGATCAGGGAAGTCTCGTTGGGGTTTTAAAAGTTGGAAGGTCACTGTAGGTCAATGAGAGAAGTGATCTAATTTATTAGAAGACAAACATGTATACACAAGGGGGTCCTTAAAGTGTGATGTACTACCATTCACAGAAATTATGTCATGGATATTGACACTCATGTTGCTGAACATGCTGTGCCCTACTTTGCTGTTCTGCAGAAAAAGTGGAGTGCCATCGTTTGCTGTAAGATGGAGGCCATTGTTTGTGAAAATTTGGTAACTTTGGGGGTAATTCTGTTGATCAAATTGACATAACCAACATAAGTGATGGTAAAAAGCTGCTATGCTTTTGATACCAACTGTGATGCCCCTCAACAGGACATCCAGATAATGGTGCAACTTTATGTCAGACTTTATGGCAGGCCCTTCATTCACTTCTATGTTTTCTGTGCTACTTTCACATTTTTTAACTGGGAAGGGAAGGGACTAGCAAGGGGAATATTCCCCCTCCACTGACCTGCCCCTCCCACTTTACCTGTTGACATTATGGCAGAGGTCATTTTTATTATCAATAAATAATGACAATATGAAAAGTAACTCTGGAAGATTTTAGCTCTTGATTTCTTTTTGTGTATTACACATATATAAATGTTATTTTCAATTGCTGTGTTTTTATACAGCCCGACATAATTTATAATTGCATATTTTGTAAATTTTTAACAGAAACGATAACGTCAACCATTTCATTGAATACACACACATAAAATGATCCAGTCCCCATTTTGGGGACAGGTTTAAAGAAGGGGACTTTGTACATTTAATTACTGTAACACTGGGTTAGTATACCAGCCAACAATATTACTGTGGTAACCATTCTACCAGATCTTATGAAAATCGTGGTCAACTCCTTACTATAGTTTGCCAGATATGGATGCAGCGTTATTGTGAGGCAAATTTTACTCACTGGAAACTTCTCGTCCACACCAAGTCAAAATCGTGAAAATCTCAACCCCGGGGAAGGAAAAATGAATATTTTCAGAAAAGAAGGGAAATTTCCACAATATGTGAAATATTTCCGAATTTTCAAAACTCAAATTTCCTTCTGATTGTTAAAGTTTCCCCCTCTAATTGTCAAAATTTCCATAGAAATACCAAAATCTCCCTAGAAGGAGCTTCCCGGCTTCCCAGTTTTATTCACCCATTCTCACCCAAAGGCTGTATATTCATAAATAATGCATTCCTTAAAGCTAAATGAGTAATCTTTAAATAGTAAGTTATTGAAAATACTTGTCCCATTTTCTTTAACTGCCATAACAGTTTAGGTGAATGCGTCTATGCTGCCCTCTAAGTGATAAATCATATCTTGAGATAGACCTTGCATACAGCAAATCGCCTTTAAATCATTATAAGGTTGGTCATGCGTGGGTTGCGCATTTATGCTGAAAGGCACAAGTTCGACGAACCCCTTTTTTATAGAGGTTTTTCACGTGACGTCAGCGCGTTTCCGTTTGGCATACTCTCCCACAAATCATGCGCAGAAGTTGTGTTAGCGATGCGCGTGCACAACAGGACCCTGGATACAGTTGTTAAACGATGAATGTCTGGCCGTCAATATGTCCAAGAAACAGAGAGACACGCAACTCGGGGAAGTCGGTGAAAAACCTCTATACCCATACAATGATACATAAGATGTTATTAGCAATTTAATATTGCTTTATGATGTCAGATTCTGCTTAGGTCACTTTCGATTCCTTGGCGATGGTTCTATTTATAAATTTTAATCAATTACATAGCTAGGATTCGGGTAGGGGATGTAGTTCGACCACACTTGTCCAGTGACGCCAGAGGCACCGGCACCGCCTCACCACGAAGCTCTCTGTGGGCGTGGGTTTAGGGGCTCAACCTTATTGCTTTTCTTCATAATGTGGATTGCAGATCAGTGAGTCATATCGGACAATATTCACAAGAAGAAACAGGTAATTGGGGGAGCTGTTTTTCGCACTAGAGTCATGGAAAGGGGGTTAACCCCCAATCCAACAGGTGGCTACGCGCCTTGCGGTACCAATGTTTTTTTTTTTTTATTCCAGTGGCACAAAGCACAGAGAAGTAATGAATGCTTACAATGGTTTTCAATGTAAGAAGAAATTGCCAACATGTTCAAGAAGGTTTAAAATACCAATAAATGCCATGAATGCCGTTATTTTCGCCTTTTGCACCGAAAATTTACGAAACTTAGGACATGAAAGTGTAGCATTAGCTTAGAGTAAACACTCACAGCAGAGTCTGAGAGGCTACGTCCGTAGTTAACTAAAGCTTTGGGAGTGTGTTTCGCCAAGCTAGCAGGAAAGACCTGTTTATACTTCCAAATTTTCACGGTCCATAGTCTAGCATATGAAAGAACCATACATGGTCATCCCTTGCTCTTCCGGGCCAATCACGGATATAGCTCAGATATGAACAGTGTTCATCTTTCATAGCTTTATAGCGCTATATCAAAGTATGAATCGGCCTTAAAGGCCGAATCATTAGTTCCAAATCTTCACTCGCTGTAACACTATAAAAACCATATATGGTTATTCCTTGCTCTTCTGGGCCAGTTACGGATATAGTTTAGATATGAACAGTGTTCAACTTTCATAGCTTTATTGCGCTATACTGGAGTATGAACCGGCCTTATGAACCTTGGTTGGCTTGAGTAAGTGGCCAGTCACCTCTGCATGATGTATTGACTACCTTATCGGTTCACTGCTATTGAGAATGGCTGAGGGATTTGTAGTCCGCATTCTTCCTTAATCGACGTGATCAAATTACTGCGCGACTGGCACTGCGCTATTATACATCTTAATGTTAACGAGTTTTATTAAAGTACGCTTAAGTTTATACCCAGTTCTGCAATTGATACCTCGACAGTTTCATTTGATAACGGCACAAAGACATTTTCTTTTGCGATCCAACTGTCTAGTAAGATCATCTTTAGGTCAAGCAATATACACTTGAGCTAATCACTATATACATTTTTATATCAAAGAATTAATTTACACATTACAATGGTGGAGTTCTATACACGCTAAGTCATCCTAGTTACGTTTACCAGTTTTAATCCATATTCTAGTTAAAAAAGCCCAGAAATCCCAGTTGAATTTTACCAGGAAAGTGTTGATTTTTTACCAGGAATTGTAACCAATCGTTAATTTAACAAGGAAAACGTTCATTTTGACGAGGATTCCCTGGTTAAATTAAAACAGCGTAGATTTAGGTTGGTATAAAGAATGGAACATTTCACCCTTCTTTGCAGCATTTGTTAAAATATTTTTTCCAAAGTCGTCTCGATTATCTGGATAAGAGCCGAAGGGCGAAACCAAACGTTACTCCAGAAGGAGCTGTGCTCCCCAAAGGAGTAACGTCCCAGGCCCGAGAGGACAACAAGACCAACCTTTTGACCTTCAGACTTCTACATCATGGGTTTGCCATGGACTGAATAGAACGGGATACTACATATGATCTTAGCCAAAAGCTGAGAAGCCTTTACAGCCTTAATATATTCTACTTTTTTCCAAAGTTACCTCGACTATCTGGCCTTAAAATATTCTCATGGCAGTTTGCAAAGATAAACATACATGGCTTTGTGAATTGGCTATTGACAATATAAAAGTGACGTGGCATCACAAGGTTGGGACGTATGGAATTCACTGACCCTTTCCCAAACGCCTTTCCACACCATCCCCAGGAAAGCTAGTGTAGGGACATCAACTTAGAGCTTTGTTCACCACTTTCATCTCAGTAGAAAGCGCCTCCCATGTAAAGCACAGTTACACCTGTCCCCCGCCCAAATTATGAAATAAAACTTTCCTGGCGATACCATTACAATAGGGGCAGTATTCTGGCCCAAGTTCATATATGCAAAATATCTTTTCGAGCGCGTAAAATATTCAACTTTACAATTGATACATCTAGATACAAGGTACTGTATTTGAATTTGTGCAAGTTTATTTACATAGCTATCACTCCCCGTCCACCAAATGGTTCAATCCAAATGCCCCAATGTCGTAACGCTTCCCGACAAGAAACGATCCATTCATTCACAGGTCACGGTGATAGTTAACGTCCCCATCCAAAATGTAGCTAGCGTTATTGAGTTATCATGGAAATTTGTATTAACTAGTGACTATACCGGTAACACAAGAGCTGTTTACCTCAACTCCACAAAGAAGACGGTAGTTGATACCCCGGATAATATACACGTATGCTGTAGGAGTGTCAAAAATTACCATATCACAAAATGTTAACATCACGATAACGTGATAACGCCCTCGACTAGTCACTTGTTGACTTGCGATTCTGTGTTGCGCTGATCCGCTACGGTGTTCAAGAAACAGGCGTTATGCCAAAAGACGGAATCCCCCGTTAGGGAAACTATATGGGCGTGACAGGCACCGACAGAAGGGGGACATCTGTACCATCAATGACATCCGCACTTCACTGCCACTGCGTTTCTTACTCGTTTTAGGACTATGTTACTGTGGTCGTCAAAGTAGAGGAAAGTCAACGAGCC
The DNA here is from genome assembly GCA_029531755.1 of Holothuria leucospilota. Lineage (NCBI taxonomy): Eukaryota > Metazoa > Echinodermata > Holothuroidea > Aspidochirotida > Holothuriidae > Holothuria > Holothuria leucospilota. The sequence continues at coordinate 24,688,229 of CM055980.1, forward strand.
CAGTACATGTGGAACGCAGCAAGCCGTCCCAACTTCTGGCGTTTCCATTGCCATGAAGCTCTGCACGAGAGCGTGTGTTGAGTACGGAATGTCCATTTTGGCGGGAAATGAGCACTGGCCGACGCATCGGTTGGCGGAGAATCCATTTGGAGCTACGATTTGATCCGACCAGCCCAGTCTTTCGAAATCGACGAACATAGAAGCTAGTCCACATAATTTTTGGTCTCCATCCGTGGGTTTGACTTCTCGCTTATTTAACTGGTGTTGCGGGGTGACGTCGTGAGTAGGTAAAGGTTCATTGTCAATGGGACTTGTAGGGTACACAGGTACATCTGGGAGGTTTGGAAAAGAGCCTTCAACACCTACAGTGTAAAGAAAAATATGACAGATTTGTATTTCTCAACATACCAATAACCCAAAGGAAAGTTACTTCAGGAGGGAGAATTAGCCCTTTGATCACCCTTGGATGTTATCACTCGATTGGGTGTTCCTGACGGCGCGCAGAGGTCACCGGTTCGTTGCCACCGCTACTAACTTATATACAGCGCAGCAGCCTAAATTTCAGCAAGGTTATCACTATACCTACCACCTACTTCAGACTACAGAACTAAGAGTGTTTATTTTAAGCTAATGCCTAAGCAGGCCTAAGAGTCGAATCCTTCATCTGAAATTCTTTAAAATGTTAAAATCTCGTTTATTTTTTTATTACGTGGTTAAATATGACGTGCATATGAGGTCACTGATAGATTTCACTCCACATTGGACGGCATGGGTTACATATTTCGTGCACAAAGGATAGGGCCTAAATAATAATGTTGACGTACGCACGTTAATTTCACTGCTGTAAGTACACACGAACTGCTACAATATATACTACGGTTGTAACTCTAGTGCGAATGTTGTAAGAGGGATGCCGTCCAACTTGATTACGTAAGCAAAACCAGTGACGTAACTGCACTTCCCCTGCAAGGCAAGCTGTCTGGCTCTAAAACTTTTGGCACAGCTCATTCAAATTAAAATGGTATGACATTTCGGAATAGTCTATGTCCTCAAATGACCTCGTCATTGGGCCTGCGTCTGGACTCGTCCCCGTCATCACATTACGGGACGTAAGTCAGTACTAAGGTCAGATGAGCAGTAGATCTTATGACGCAATAGTGATCGGAACACCGTCTGATGAACCGCTTAATCAAGGTGTTAAAGTGACGCCTTCGAATCTATTCTTACTTGAAAAACTCTCTTGTGTATTGTCTTCTGTGAATAGTACCAAGTTTGGCCGCCGTTCAATGTTTTTCAAGCAAAACCGTATCGAACCTTCGGGAACCGCATTTCCTTCCAGAGTTGTAACATTAATGTAAAAACCAAGGTTCGTGTCGGGATCAGCAAACCATTCGCGAACAGCTGCAGTGAAAAAGAAACAAATGCAAAAATAACTTCAAAATGAGTCAGTTACAACCATGGGCTGCGATCACGAGAGGGGGAGTGGCAGGGGGACATGTCCCCCAATATTTTTAGTGGGGGACATAATATCAAATGTCCCTCCCAATATTTAGAGGTATGCAGAAAAAATAAATGTTGTCACACGCATTTTCGATATGAATAACTGCTATATTAGCCTACAGTATTAATGGCAGCTGGGGCGAACTTTAGATCAGAAATATGTGAATACACCAAAATAGAATGCACCAAATTGCTTGTCTTCCAGGGGCCTCTCCCCTGGACCCAAACAGGGGACCTATGATCAGGCCCGTAGCACAGAGAGTGTTCTGATTACATGTGATATTACGGCTTCGTATGCACACCAGGATATGGCCTTAGGCAATGAACTATAGGTTTGTTTCTGCACAAGGAGGAGCTCAAGACAGATTGGGATTGGCTAGGGATAACTTAGTTGGGAAAACTGGAGCTTTCTGGGACGAGGAGGGGCAGATTCTTCCATAAAAGCTCAAATTTTTCAAATTTTCTTAGCAAGAACCAAATATTTTCAATTTTTCCCTAACAGAATCCCGAATTTTTCGGCGCGCTTTGCGCGCCCAAGCGTTTCCGTTTGGCTTCCTTTTGGCACCCGTCGCTTCTGGCAGGCCTTCAGGTAGCTGAGCTCCTTATGGTAGCTTGTTCCCCACATACATGGCAAATAATTTTCCTGCAAAATTTCGGCGCTCCTCGCGTGCAGTTCTCACGAGTTGAATAACCTATGAACACTATTAGCAAAAACATTTCCCGTGAACCATTCTAGCCAAAGCTAGGTGAAGGCTCAAAGTTATATGCCGGGCAACAAGGGGTCTCCATGTAGCAACCGACCTAATACCTTGAGTAACATGCGTAATGTGACGTCTGTAAACTAAAATTACTCATATCACAATTTATGCAAATTTACCTTTTATCTTCATGCAAAATTTCATTCAAAAATACTGTAATTATCATCTGAATTGTGAGCTGTGAAGAGCTTGGTGTGCTCTCACTGTCATTCATAGTTCTGCTCAAAGCCCCATGCTAGTGTTCCCATTTTGTTAATTCCTCTGACATTCGGGGAATTTTCCTTTGGATGTTAACAAACTCATACTGGATCACACTAAGCCTGCCTAATGACAGTCCCCGGTAACCTCGTCGTTTGCAAAGTAATTAACTCTTCACCTGCGCTTGTGGAGCTAAAGAATCACCATCGTGATCATAGCATTGTTCCCTTCACTTCTGGAGACTTTCCATGTCTCTGTATTGCAAAAGCAGGGGAAAATTCCCATCAGAAGAGTGAAATTTTCACGCGCATGTGCAAACATACCACACATAAGTTTAAGCTATTTGTGGTAGGCTTGAGATATATCCTGTGATTCACTCAAAATGTTATCACATTGTGGCACTACTGACTACAAACATAACCTTCTTCGGTGTCCCTATGAGGTGTCGGTGCCCCTATATTTAACTTCCTGCATGGCTACGGATCTGCCTGTGATGGTACCCTGTACCCCTGCCGGAGTCGCAAAGTGTTCACTCAAGCAAGTGTCCCCCCCAATAATTTTAACAGATCGCTGCCCCTGGTTACAACCTACATAGCCTGTTCCAATAGAAGATTACACAGGGTAACCCTGCCGTCGGACGTTGCTTCTTTGTGGTCTTTCCACGGTCGTCAAACAGTACCGGTAAGTGAAAAGCCCAATTAGGAAACAAGGCCCTTGAGTAGAAGGTACACTCGAACTTAAATAAATGGTGGGCTTTAAGACACAGACATTCATACATATCCGTAAATTGCCCAAGATAGAATTTGCCTTCACGATTGGTTAATATCTCAGAAAAAAATGTGTAATCCCGTTGTCTCAAAATCAATTTTTTTTTTTTATCAGCTTTCATTTAAAAAACTATATAATTCGGGAAGAATCAAAATTACGCAGTATTACGGTAGCCTATCCATTTTACTTGCACAATAAGTTTTAGCCGTTTCTTTTGCCGTCTGTAGATTCCCATGGAAATTCTCGACAAGAAGTATTGACGGTCAGCCTGGTCCATGGACGTGCATTACCCCTGCACAAACTGGCTGCGCTTGTATCGTAATACCAACTACGTAAGTGAAAAAAGTACACATTTACAGCACTGCGAAGGTAGCAGGAAGTCCCCCCCCTTCCGTGTATACGAAACGAAACACGCGTTTCCATGCAGTGCGACTATGCCCTTTTCTTTTCTTTTTGAATTTGTACATCATTGAGCTCTGGAACTGCGAGCTACACTGTAAAAATTGATTAACACTTTTTTGTAACAGATAATAAACGCGTCTTGGCGTTTACGTAACAGAAAAAACAATAAAATACATAAGCAAATTAAACGTCTAAAACGCCAACTTTAACACATTGACGCCACTTTAACGCCATCTCGTAAACACGTTTATGCGTTTATTTCATGATTACTGTAAACATCAAGTTGTTTTTAATAAATAAAAATTAACATATATATAAATCATGTAAACGTGTTTGCGGAGTGCACTTTAATTGACGTCATTATCCTTATCATGTGTTAATATTCGTTCAGTCATTTACTGTGCGTATCCATTTTGTTGTTCGTTTTCTAATTCTTAAACACCATATATGTGTTAAAAAATGAAGACGTCTGTTTTTACAGTGTATGTGAGAGATCCTCTAATAGCGTGGTGGTTCTTGCATTGGCACTTCAAACACAAGAAAGAAGAAAAAAAGGGAACGCAGAAGTGATAAAGTCACCTCAGAATTCCGTTTTTGCATCCTGTAGTTGGTAATGAATTAAGCACATTCTCATAGAAAAATTTATTTTCTTCAAGGCAACATAAATATTAGAACGAAATATCTTTATTAAATCAGACATGTGGTAAATCTTCTGGATATACCATACCAGGCAATATTCATAGCAGAGATCAGTAATTACTGTACAAGCCATGAGGATCGGGTGGCCATACATAAGTATGAATATCAGTGCGACGCAATTTCTCCGAAATCCCCCTGTTCAAAACTTAACTGAACACAATACATGCATCCTTCTTTGCAAATGGTAAATTGAAAGAGCGCCCCTGCCAGGAAATCAACGTAAGAATCTATGCTGGATGGTTATGACTTTTTCGATGTCGACCATTCGGACTACTTACACGGCCCAACATTGAATGTTTCCCATCCGGTTCCATGAGAAGATACTCTTTTTGCATCGATAAGCTTTGTTCCTTCTGTGTTTGTTCTTTGGTAGATACTGACCTATGAAAAGAGGGAGAGAGAATGTGACGACTATCGCAAAACATCTGACGTATGGCAAGAACGCAAAATTTCATTTTTCACAATATATTAACCGTTAATGAAAACCACGTAAGATCTGACCAATGTCGAAACAACAGAGCCACGAAAATCACGTAAAATGTGATGGTCATGTCACTTTTCAATCTTATGTGATTCATTAGGTATGTATTTTGGTGAAAAAACATTCTTATAGGTAATATTGTGAGGTGACAAAAAATGAACATATCTTTATCATTGCTGTAATAATATTTCCCTTTCGACGTTTGGCGGGAGGGAGTCAGGCAGCACATATGGTGATTCCTCAGGTCCGACAAGGGTAACCTTAACTAACTGTAAGCTTCGTCCGGTGGCAATTTGACCATGGGAAACCAATTTTTCTGATGATCCAGCGGTAGCAAAACTGATATTGGAAAACCAATAACACCGCGTCCTTCCCCGTACCCTACCCTCTGCACACCTTTCATTTAAAGACTTTCTAATCTCACCACGGAGTGTAACAAATCTTCTGATAAGTTAACTTCTAGCCCCTCCTCCAATTTAAACCAAACCCCCTGTGACAGAGCCACATGCAGTAGCCTGCACTGAGTTTAAATTGCAAGAGACAATATTGTCAAACACAGTGTGTGTGAGTTTACCTGGGAACACAACTGTCTGTACAAGTCATTGTGACCAACCAGAGTAAACCTGTAGGCTGTTTTTTGAATGAATGTCAATCAAAGTGCAGTTACCAACTGTATTTAAAACTCTAGGGCTATTCCTAAATATGTTTGGGCAGAGTGTTGCTAGAAACTCCCTGTTTTTTTTGGGGGGGGGGATGCCATATCCCCTTTAATGAAAGTACTGAGCAACATAAACCCTATTTTTCTAGACAAACCTGGTAAGATTTACGCCTTTCGCTATTGTCACGTAACTTTGACATCAGCCGAAAGAGGTACAGCTCTGCATTTAATAACCGTTCGGAAGGCGGGACCACATCTATTTTGAACTGAAGAACTTGGCGGTTTTTTCTTCTCCCTATGGAAGAAAAATAAAAGAAACATAAAACAATGAAGGAAATGTTTTCACATTCAATGATACCGCAAAACCAGGGAGATCAAACGAACTGTTGCTCACAAATTCAGGGGCGAATCTAAGATAGTTGGCATCCGGGCGGGTCCTTCCTTTGTAACTCCATGCATAGGGATACCTTCCTGGAAGAGGGGAGACATTTGATAAACTTTGGTTTGTGTGAGGTCACTTAGATGAAAACTGGTGCTATTATTAGCAAAACGTCCAACTGATAAAATCTATCAAAACTGTCATTATTTGGTGATTTTTTTTGTATGTGGCTGCTCAGTGGGACGACCCGTTGAGCTGGTGCCCAGGCGGACCTTCCCCTCCTCCCCCACTAAGTACGCCTCTGCATACGTTCTTCCATACCAGGTTAGCAAGTCAGTGGTCCATCATGTCAGAGGCGGTTGCAACTCTCCTCCTAACTTCTCCAGTCCTCTTCCTGTTTGATATATCAAAGATACTTGCAAACATTCGGATTTATCACTATCCCTTTAGCCTCTGAATATGCTTTCGTTGAGCAATTATGCCGTAAGAATATTAGTGGGCCAAATATTTTCGAAATGCATACACTCTCGGCGTATGAGGAAGGGGAAGTGGTTGCATAATTTTGTTATTTTCTGGTAAGAAAAGCCATTTATTGGGCAATAGTACGCAGCCCCCCCCCCCCATAGTCCAGCTGGCCTCTAGCATACACCGTAATAGACGAAGTGTGTGTTTTATCTGACGAAAGCACTTCGTAAACATAAAGCCTGCCGCACACCTTGACTAGCTTTATTTCACACTTTGTAAGTGAACTTTTGTAAGATTGTGGCCTTCCGAGACAGAAGACACAAATACACTTGATCAGAGAACTCCTAAGCTTAGGATTTCTCTGGAACGCCTGCATATGACGTCACAGAAAAGAAAGTGCGCCCTACGATGGAGGGAAGCCCGTATCATTGCAACCTACACCAAAAAAATGCAGACAGCTGATTTGTGTGGGGGTGGAATACACGCGTAAGTCTGCGCGTGTGAAGTAAACGTGGTTCCTACTGTGTTCTTCATTGTTCATCTTCCAAAATAATGTCGCGTGACGTCAATGCATAAGGTCTATAAACATTATGCATACGATGTCACAGAGCAGAAAATGCTCCCTCGTTGGGAGGGAAAGGGCGTATCATTGCAAGTTACACCAGGGAGTTGTCAGGGCAGATACAATCACATTAATTCTTGTTGTCAGAGCAACGCGTACGTTAGAGGGCCCAGACGTATTTTTTAGTTTGATCAATTATTTAGTTTCCACAATACCTATGATGAATTGTGTACGTATCTCGGCGTGTGTTGATCTGCTTTTTTCCCGTAACCAGGAAGTTTCCTCACATAACTCCCTAGTGTAACTCACGGGATTCATATTAATGCCGACAGCGGACCACTTTACAAACAACGTCCCCATCATTCGAACGAATTAAGGCCTACCAAAATCGCAGCCGGACTACTGTTGTCTACATATATTTTGATGAATATGCAATATTTCAGAAAAAATGTAACATGGAAGAAACAAAAAATTGTTCCAAGGAACCGTTGATTTTACCGAGCCTCGTTTTGTTTTCGCATATTTTCCAAGTTTCAAAATGTGGAATGTCGGTGTATTTTAAACCACTTAAATAAGTCCAAACTTGACACTGACCAAAAACATCACGCAGCATCCATCTTGGTACCACACCCATCTTGGCAGGCCTAAAAGTGCACGCATGCAGGGTAGCGATAATATACTTAGCGTTTGTTCAGTATGCTCTGCCCATAGAAATTTGAGAATAATGTTCTGTGATCTGGACGGAAGGCACTCATCTAGCTCTCTGTGCGGCAAGAAAAAACAGGCGCGTATTACAAAAATTGCGTTACGTCGTTGGTCTTGCCCCATTTATTGGAGGAGACTACAAGTCAGGAGAACATCTCTCTTGTAAAATTGCTCCTAATCTTTCGAAACACGGATAAAATTACCTTCCAAGTTGAATACACACTGTATACTTACGGCGACACGCAAGTCATATGGCTTTTCCGTACAGCGCCCTCCCCATTTGTGACTTCACTGACTGAACACAACGATGCCCTGTGTCAGCGTTTTCCCTCCTTTTCTATGCGGCTCTGTCAACATTTTAGGAAGTCAGCGGTGTATTTTCAAATCTTGCCTAAAGTAACACTCTAGTACGTACATATTTTACTCATTTAATATCGATTGAAGCGTACGTTCGACCCCTGTAGGTACTATGTACACAGAAATTCACCTCAATCAACTTTTAATATACAAATAATGAATGTTTATGAGTGCGATAGTATGAATTATTTCATGAGTTGAAAGATTGAACGTTCTATTCAACGAGGCGAAGCCGAGTTGAATAGAACGTGCGATCATATTATATTCATCATCATATTATATATTGTCATCATATGTACAGATTCATCATCATATTATATATTAACGCGCGATCATATTATATATTATGTTATTATGAATATCTTATGATGTGGAGTGTTGTTGTACAGTGTCTGTATTTCTTAAGTTAATCCTTCGTACATTATCTGTTAATTACTTACCTGCTATAGTTGGTATTTAATGTGGACAATTTCAAAAAGAGTAAATAGCTTTTTCCAAAATAAACACCGCAGGGTATGCCACCATTACAGCTGTCCTTGGTTTGATGAACAAAGCATTACATGACACATACCTCATGATTTCCTCTTTCACTTCATAAATTTGCATAAGTAGTTCATGTTTATTCATGATATAAGTGCAAAACCAATAACAGTAATTGTCTTGTAACATGGACTATATTTGATGGATTGTGATGAGAACTGTGACTATTTATAACGCTTTTAATGCTTTTTTCATCAAATAAGCAGGTGTGACATTTAGGCTATATAACCAAGGACATTTGTTTATATAGAGTAAAAGACAGTTAAACTATTTATAATTGGAGGAGGGGCTAAACTTAGTAAACATACTTAGGGGAATGTGTATTATCTGGGTGCCTTTCAAGGTTTCAATACCTTTCTATTTGTGTTTGGTTCTAGAGACCTTTTCCTAGTTCTACGTTGATGGTAGGGAGTTCATCTTAGGTTTAACATGAGAGGTGATATTAGATAATATCACCTCCCTGATTTAACGGTCTTTGCGGTCAACTTTTATAGGAATCGTCTCATACCTAAAAGTGGGACGCCAAACATTTGCTTTACAGAAAATACCCTTCACAAAACCACTTTTATTATCACAGTCTAGACGATATTTGTCCCTTTTTTGACGTTTTGTCCTTAATTGGGAGTTCAACCGTGTTAATGCAGTCGATGTGATGCTTACAGGCCAACAGTGTAATCAATACGCCAATGATTGATTTGATTACATGATTTTATGAGGGAAAATGTAAAATATGAACTTATATCGTGAACCCGGCCTCTTGTGTTATTCATAGGCCGAATGGATAGGCAGAGAACTAGGGTGTATGACTCTATGGTAGTAAGTCGCCTTGTGAGGAAAAACACGACGACAGAAATAAAAAAAAAGTTTTTTTTAACAGCTAACATGCAAGTAAGATATTTTGTAGCCCAACGGGAAAGGCACAAGTCCGTATTGAAGTGTAAACTGTAGCAGAAAGCGCGCTGGCATTATACAATTTAAAAGTCTGGTGAAATTAAAATTACATAGTTGGATATTTGATGTACAAAAGGTAGTAACATCCAGAAAATAGCTGCAATTCCCATCAAACTGCATGAAATATTGACCATTTACAGGGTCATTTCTATTTCACATTTTTTATCACGAATAAACATGAGCTAAATGTGCAAATTGTGACGTCAAAAATGGATATACCAAATATGGCTAATGGCTTTTGCTTTTTTTTTCAAAATTAGTTTCAAGGACACTTGTAGCATTGCTATCCCATGAGAGATTTATTATGGAAGTTAAATTGTTTCCTTAAAAAAGATTGATATCACTCACAAAACTGTACACTTTCTGGTCAGTAATTAAGAGATAATTTATATAGGGTTCACAAATGATACCTTTACACCGTGTATTTTACATCATTATTTTTGCATAGGCAATGAGTTACTCCAGAAACCATTAAACTTTGAAGAGATGTATCTTGAGAACGGTAAAAAATATTGAAATAATTCCAACGGATCTTTCATAGAGCGATTTTATTCTTTAACTGTCAAGTGAAAACAGCTCTTTTGGTAGCATGTCACCACAACTTGCTTATAGGTTACACTTGTTGTGACGAAAAGCAACCTTCACAAATCAGAGCACGACTTACGTGCCCCCCCCCCTCCCCGAAGCTCCAGGCTTTCCTCCCATTTGTCATCATGAGACTTGCATCTTCAACCGACGAATTTGGTTGCTCACCGGACTGACGCACCTTCGGGCTGACCAGCTAACTTGCCGACTTCATTTTGTAAAGCTGAGTCCCGTCAGCGAAAAATTAATTGTGTGCGACTTAAAAGACACGAAAATGAAGTGTACAGGATTGGTGGAAAATCTGTCGAGGTATTCCATCTGGCTTGTGGCTTTAGCTTTCACATACAGCCTTTGAAACGATGGAGCAAAGTCACTTGGTAAGGTTGGGCGGACGAGGGAACGTCCCTGTATTATCCATGTCCCACTTAATGTGGTCCCGGCCTCACTCCCTTTTCATACAAAATTTCTTTTCTCGAAAAAAGGGGGGGGGTGGTCCCTTGTTACCCTTCTGGTTACTTCCCTTACAACAATTTATACCTTTAAAGGGAAAATGCAGTCCCCTCCCCAATTTGCATAAAAGTACCCCGCTAATCTAATTTAGGAATGGCTCCTATCAATCATGTGACTTTTTTTTTTTACTTATTTGTTAAATTTGTTTGAATAACTCCTTGTTTTACCTTTAATATTCAATGCTTTTATTCACAAACACTATGAAAGATACTTGTAAGCAAAATAAGAGGATATCTGATTAAACAGAATGTTTAAAAACAAACTCGGGGCGACTGCTTTCTCCTTTAATCTGTTACACACTGCTCGATCAGGAACTCCATCTGAGATGTAAGTCTCGAACAGATTTGGTGCTGGGAGAGCAAGTTCGTTTGGCAATGATTGGTGGAGATCGCATACACCTGAACATTGTCCTGTGCAATTGAACTACATACCTTTGTTTGATAGGTACAGTTAGTTAGTTAGATGAGGTTTAACGTCCCAGGTACAGAGAGTTACTTTAATGTGGGTGAAAAGTAAGTAGGTGATGAGACAATTATTGCAATTAGGACCAGGCCCGTGGTCGAGAAGGGCTAGTGGAGGGCGCGCTTAAAAACTATCAGCCACTTGAAAATTTGAAATTATACTATAGCCTTACCCAGTTAACACATCTTGCAACTGAAAAATATTTTGCCTCCTGGAGGCTATCTCTTCCCCTTCGGTACCTTACCTACCTACGAGCCTGGTTAGGGCTATAATGAACTTAGCTGGGAGGATGTTCCGGCTGTCTGAGATGAGGAAATTGCGCCTTATATACAATTACACAATGTCTGCAAGGGTCAAGAGAAGTTTAGCAGTTAACCTTTACTTATTAACCATCTTTGGTTTAATCGCCTTTGCTGCCTCTTGCAGTTTATAAGAAACTTCCCACACCTGGAAGTGAGACGCCAAAGTTTTTTTTTTTACGAAAAACAGTCTTCACAAACCAATTATACTATTCACATTCTATACCACATTTGTCTATTTTCAGTGACGTTTTTCCTTTCAATTTTATGACCTTTACGAATCGGAAGTTCAACCGTGTTAATGCAGTCAATGTAACACATTTAGGTCTAATCGATAAATCCATGATTGATTTGATTACATAATTATATATTGGAAAATGAACAATGTGAAGTCATATCGTCTTCCGGTGCCGGATGTGATATTCGTAGGCAAGTTGGATGAATAGAGAACGAGAGTGAATGCATCTGTAGTATTAAGTCGCCTTTTGAAAAAAAAAACACGACGAAAAAAAAAACAGAAAAAAGTTTTGTAACCCTAAACGGATGAGAAATGGTTTTCTTATTTGCACACTTTGAAAAGAAAGACCTTTACGTCTATACATAACTTTACGCTTATAATTTAGGCTTACAATGAAGAAAAACCGTCACTAATCCAAGGGCGTTTATCCATTTCCAAAGGTATGTGTTTGTGTGTGTGTGTGTGTGGGGGGGGGGGCTTTTCATCATTTGCTAATCGCCTTCCTTGGGAAGGGTCTAAGGGGAGGGGTGTTCCCCTCCCCCTTTGAAAAAATGAAAATTGGAAGGTATCTATATGGCAAATGGTGCCATATTTGGGCTCAATTTAGCTTTTAAAATGTAGTGTCAATTCATAATCTATGTTATATTATTGAAAAAGTGGGAGGGGGACTTATTGGAGATGTCCCCTTCCAAAAAAGTGAGGGGGACGCGTCCCCCGTACCCCCATGATCCGAGCCCATGCCGCTAATCATAGAACCTACTTCATCCACATGTCGCCTTCCTGCTGTTTTGAGCTCATGATAGAGCTCTCGTTTCGTTTCATGAGACAAACACATGTAACAGATGAACTGATGAAGTAATGTCCTGGATCATAATATCCCACTAAAATGCCACGGGGCCCCGTCCTTGCTACTACAGCCCTTAAGCCCTACGGGCCATCACTATACTATAGTGCATGGTTTAAACACTACATTGACTGTATAGGACTAATGGGTTGTAGAACCAATGGGCAGTGGTACCGATGAGCTGTACTAAGGCAGGCCCCCTTTACTGGGCAGCATTATTTGCCTCGACAGTACAGTATCCCTTTCAAACCCACGGTAATTGAATTTCAAACTCTGGGCGAATGTCACTATATTCATGACGTAAATGTTTCGGTAGAAGCATTTCCTTGAAACGGTGGTGCAACATCCATGAACAAGGCGGCTCAGACATATTCAACAACTTGTCTAAAGCTAGTTACTCCCTTTTACTGCTGTTTGAAATCCAGCCCGCGGAACAGGCGAAGTTCTTTTTCATCAGCTCATGAGGACATTGCTACGATCAGAGGAACAGACGTTCAGTGTGTCAGGAGTGAAAGAACCGCTTCGCAGGCTGTTTAACATCGTATTGAGGTGTCGAAGGGAAACGGTAAATTTAGAGGGATTTACAAAATTCATTCAGGTTATATCTTTGTACCATACAGTGTCCTCACTGGTTTTCTTGTTTGCAAGAATGGGTGCATGTTCGGTCACACGTCACTAACACGAGCACGAAGAGTAAATTGTGAAGTCATAACTCATTCTCCCAGAATATCTGACTTTTGGCCCGCGCCCAAATCCCACGTTTACACGCAGTCTTCAAAACTGATGGCTGGTAGGAATGTTACCTTTTTCCACACTTTAAGGAAGAAATATTAACTCGTATACACGCCCGTGACCCCTTCGCAACGATTCAATGTCCCCCACCGATTTTTTGATTTGAGATTATTTGATGTAAAAACACCTTTTAGCGAACCTGTCTTTCTGTTCCAATCCGCTGTGGCCTTATGACCCTATCGGTTGAAAGAGGTCCCTCACTCCGTGACGAGAGAAAGATTTTACTTAAAATGTAGCCGAATTGAACCCTAAAGACTGACAGGTCTTACCTGAGTACACAATATGAAGGCGACCTATGAAGCCGACGCTAATACAAGGACAAAAACAGAGGGAAAACAAGATTATTTGATCGCCTATGGCTCTAAACCAGCAAGACTTTATGGATGTAACTTGGTAGTTTATCGTCTGAATATCTATAGGTTAAAAATTTGCCCGTTGTCCGCGCGGCTGACGTGTATTACTTCTGCACCTTTATTAACTGTACGCTTAAAAGGACATGTAGGATAACGGCACGTACATATTCAACACCTGTTTCGAAGGTTACGAGGCAGGTTCCTTGCCGATCGTTATTACCGTTGGTTCGAACAAAACAAAAGTCGTGCATCGTGACGCAGAATGAAGAGCATCAAGCTAGCCACCCCCCTTTCAGAGGTTACAAGAAAACAAGAAAACTCTGCCACCTTTCTTATGCAACGATAAAGAAGACCAGTCTCCCAGCGGTCTGTCGATCGACCGACCTTTCTACAATTCTCCGTACAACGTAGATATTTTGAACTCAAAATGTTGGTTAGTTTAAATTAGTTCTTAAAATAGTAAAGATCAGTGTACACATGTCTTTAAGCGTATGGGACATTTCGATTGGGGAGGGGGGGGGGGCGCACAAGGTTTTTTGCCCTAGTTTCTAAGCCTTTTAGAAAACTTTTGCCCGAATTTAAGCAGAATTTGCCCAAACTTTGGGGTTGTCCAAAAATTTGGGGGCACAGTGCCTGCCCCGCCCTCTCTTCTTATAAGCCTATGTATATGTCCTTGTCTACAGTCCGTGGCACTTGACAGAGGGCACACAACGCGATAGAAAAAAAAACAAAACTTGTGTCAAAGGGCCTGATATCGATTCAAACTGATGATTTACTGGTGGGGACGACGAACTTTACTTGGTCAGGGCTATATCTGGAGTTTGACAGTAAACAATTAAATAATATGCTTTCTTTGGCTTTCAACTCTTTGTCCTTCCCGTTACCTTAAATTTTCGACTGAGTAATTTTTCCGACCGTGACTGCAAAGGTTTGGATGTGCTAGACCGCCCCCATCCCCACCAAACAAGCCACAGTCCAAGTATGGCAGTATGAATATATGAAGGCTGACCTTGAGACTAATGTTCAGGCTACTCTGTGTACAAATCTCCAGCTTTAAATTTCTTTTGTGAGTAAAGCTGGCGCTATAGTCCTAGCCTAAATGATCATAACGGCATAAAAATTGCCCCGGTGTAGGCCTACGTGCGTCGAAAAACTTTTAAAATGTCTTGGCGCCTTATTGACATGTTAATCAGTGAATTCTGTTTGGAAATGAACTCACAGACGATGCAAAAACGTTTACCAAAATGAGTAAACCAGTGAAAAATTAAATGACACCCGAATGTTATTATCATTGATATAAAAAAACTTTGGTGACGGCAAGTGTTAATACAATCTCCCCAAACGCAAAACACAGACACTTGACAATTTTAGGAGTAATCGACAGCCATCGTAAATGAAATGACATTGTGTCATCTCTTTAAAGCGGTCCCATTTAACCAATCATTTTACGACGCCAAAATCTCTGGATTAAATGGCTAAAGAAAGTCAATACAAGGACTTGAATGAGCGACAGTATAAAAGCATATACAGTACAGGTCTAGACTAGATCTATATATACATAGGCTACTGCAATGGCTGTGCAAAAATTTAGGTAGTTCGTTAAAGGATAAGTTTTCACTGGCAACAGATACCGGGTGCATTGAAGGAAATGATTATTATAGTAACGTTGGATTGTTGCTTTTTGAAGTAAATCAGTTTCCACTATTTTTTCTTCACATTTATAGGTATCATTTCCTCCTTTCAATTTACGACGAACTGAATCATAAAATTATAAAACCAACATTACGGCAGTCACTCCAACCTTATCTTCAAACATCAGGTAAAATGTACCAATTTCCTCTTATTTCCCTTACAATTATCTTGCACACGTGATGTTTTGGAACATTTATAACTATCACACAACAAACGTAACAAAGGACTTATTCTGGATGAATTTAAAAAGTCAGTCACACAAATGTTGTCATATGATAAAAAAAAACCATGCATGAATGAGGATAGGGCTACTATACTAATTCAAACTGATGTGACTCCATTTGCCATTTTATTTGTTAAGGATTGTTTCGCCTTTTCATATTCATGGACAAAAAAAAAAAAACCCAAAACAAAAAAAAAACAAAAAAAAAAAAACCCAAAAAAAAAAAAAAAACAAAAAAAAAAAAAAAAAAAAAAAAAAAAAAAAAAAAAAAAAACAAAAAAAAAAAAAAAAACGGGCACGGTAGCGGTAGCATCGACGGTTTTTTTCCTTTTAAATGTTTCTGTTCCAGTCCACATACTCTTTATGCCTATATGTACCCCCATTTTTTGTTTATATTACCGCTTTATCGCATGCTTGACTTTATAGACGGTAAACTAAATTACCATCTGATAATGGGAAGAACATACGGTAGCTATTCACAACACACGCATGCGGTAAAATGGCCCCCCAAACCACGCTCTCACGACCACTTCTGTAATGATCCCATATATAATACCCGCCAATGCGTTAATGAGTACATGATGTAAAAGGCATGACAGTTCTAACCACCTCGGAAAACCACAGTGCTTCATAATGGGCCATGAAAAGTACTATAACTATACTTATGCTCATTGAAACACAAAACTCATGCATACTTCAAACCATGTAGCTATATACCTGTCTTAGCTTCATGTTCAAACTTAGTAAATAGACATGACAGGTAGTCTGTACTGGTTACACTTCTATATTCCAACCCCTCTATGTTCTGAAACCCGTACCCGTAATACTCTCACCCTAACCTAACCCTTACCTGTAACACTGGCTTTCACGTAGACTTTTGGAATGTAGAAACGTCGGAACAGAGAGCAGGTCCCGTCTACACTTTATTCAGCGGATTAGACTATGCAAATGGAGCGACGAACCAAGGTTATAGATGTATAAAAGGGTGAACAAAGTCTCTAAAATACCCTGACAAAAGATTTCAGAGACCCTTCACGAATTTACCAACGGGTCCAATCAGGGAGAGTTTTTTAGGGGGGGGGGGCATTATTATTTAAGTTTTTCATACATGGAAAAAGAGCAGGCTGTGCACTTAGTTATATGTGTATACAGTTTTAACAGAAGTGAACTTTGAACAACGGAGACAGTAGCCTCTTCCCCAGATTCTTTTATCCTCTTTCCCCAGAGTGAGGTTTGTTACTCTCTCCACCATACCGTATGTATTCCTATTTGAGAGACACCGTTGCAAATGACTGACCAAAACTTTCTTTTTTTTCCGTACGCTTTTTCGAGAAATGACGCTAGCAGATGGCTCACCGGAACGCTGTTATACAATTTAAACAGGTTCGGCTATTAAAGACGGCAAGGTTAGAGACGTGCCTTCCCGGAGTTGATAGTCTCGGAGGTAAGGGTGGTCCATTGGGAGTGTGTTCGCAAACCGTACTAAATATAACCGAGTCCCACTTACCAAGTGTAATTAAAAATCATACACGTAGAAATTTAAACAAAAGAGGAATTAAAGGCCTAAACCTCCATTCTGAAATGTGGTACTTTTGAGAAGAAATAGAGAGTTAGTCAGGTGAAGTTTCCTCGAAATGTTTTAGACAGATAGCCTGAGCACAATAGTCTGCAGAGCGGACGACGTTTTTCGTTGAGACGATCGCTACGGAAAAAAAAAGCCCTCGTGCTGTCGTGCGGTGGAAGCTAAAAAAAGCCTACACGTAGCTAAAGCCACAGAGCAGTCGACACTGACTGCAGACAGACGGTGTTCATCTTCAACTCTTGTCTAAAATCCCTTCTCGAGGTTGATTGGAAGAAAAGGATATATTACAGACAGTGGCACGCCGATGGGGGGGGGGTAGTGATTCATGGGGCTCGATCCCCCAACGGTTCCATTTAAAAAATTTAAAGAGTTATGATGTTCCACATGACATGTGTTTCTTGTAGGACGCAGTCAGGCATGAGAAGTGCCGTTTTCGACGGTTTAACGAGAGTAATTTGTTGGGTTGTTTTCCTTGTATGATGCGCCTAAACTGATGGTAGCGCTCCAGCTTGTTTGGTGTCACTAAATTTGAAATTTTTAGCCCCTCCCCCAAATATATTGGGTGCTCCACTCGTTAGTGAGTTCACCGCATGTATGCTGTGCGGCTTATGAACCATGATACCGTTGTTCCTCGTCAGTTCAGTACAGAAGTGGGTGTCGTCTGTAATTAAATAACTGTCGCAAAAGTGAACTTTGTGTAAAATGTAAAAGAGGGTGGACGCCGTTTATTTTCCCGTAACGTAGGTATATTTAGCCTATAGAATCAGGAGGATAGAAGCCCACAGCTCGATATCCTCAGAATGTGTCTACTTACGTATTACAAATTCATGCCGGTATCCAGGTAAGGTACTGAAGGGGACGGGAAATAGCTTCCAGGCGGAGGAATATTCAGTTTACAGGGGAATGAGATGAGTTAAATCGTATTAAAGGGTATATAACATCCCCCCCCTAAACCAATGTTGCTGGCAACTCCCTGCCCAAAAAATTTAGGAGTAGGCCTTGAGTTCTAAATACAGTTGATGCACTTTGATTGACATTCACTCAAACAATAAAGCTTAATAAAGCTTTACTGTTTTTGGTAAACGATGACTTGTACAGTCAGTTGTTTTCACAATTGAGCTCACACACAGTCACACTGTGAGGCAATATATATGGTCTCTAGCAAATTAAACTCAGTGCAGGCTACAGACAGTTCCTCTGTCTTGGAGGTGTACTAGACAGGTGTTTTTTGTTTCAATTGAAGGAGTGGCTAAAGATAACCTTAGCTGGAAGAATTTTACTGTCTGAAGTAGGATTAAAAAGCCTTTTAGGAAATGGTAATCGAAAATTTTCTAGGTCGAGTGAAATTTTCCAGGGTGCGTCGCCCCGTGTCCCCTCCCCTCGGCTACAGGCTTGTGCAGGTTGCTGCCGAAAAACGTAACTTTCAATTTGATGAAAAAAGCCCATCACGGGCAGCCTCTTGGGCGATTCAGCGATTTTAGACGAGGAAACTGCTGCCAAATGGATATGAAGTTTAATCCCCGTCACGTCCATAAACGAAATGAATACAAAAAAAAAAAATAAAACCAGTATGGTACGCCAAACATCCCTCCATGGTTAACAAAGAGGCGTGAGGCTATCTCATCACCATTGTTTTTCTTTTCTTTTTTGGCTAGTTGGTATTAGCCAGTTGGAGACATACGACGTTCACTTCTATCGTGATGTGATTGTGACACAAATTTCGGGGAGAGAAATAACGCACAAGATAACAACATTTGAGTTAAAATGTGAAATTGGAGTAACCCAACAGGAAGTTGTAATCCATACACGACAGGAGGCTTTTCCGAAATCATTGGTTGGTCGCTTACCATCGTGCTACCAGTGAAAGTGCCTCTTGGTCTGGATTATATGATAAAGTCCGTCTCAAGGCATGAAATATATTACTATGATTGTTATTATTTCATTTACATTTGCGTGTGCGACTAATCAGAAGCGACATGGAAAGCCTTGTTACTGTCGACTAAGCAGTTTTACCACAGCCTTCCCTAAATGGAGGTCTTGACTAACTCTTGTTTTGTTTCGAGTATCGCATTACAGTCCAAATACCTCTGTGGGCATGGTCAATGTTTCACCAAATATATCAGACTTAAATGACTACGTCACGCACACAAAAGGGAGCATGACAACTGGGAGTAAAACCATGGAGCTAATATCCGAAGGGTATTAGCTCCTTGGTAAAACAATAGACCCTTTTCCAAATAGCAATTACAAAGAATTGTGGGATAGAGTTTGGTATGCGTCGTTTTTCGCCACAGTAATATGCCACTGACAAAAACGACGCATACCAAACTCTATTCCACAATCCTTTGTAATTGTTATTTGGAAAAGGGTCTATGTAGCGCTAAGTTAGGAGGCACTCCGCCTGTTGTTTATACTCCCAGTTCCCATCATGCATTGCAATCATTTAAGTCTGCTATGGGCAGCCGGTTTCTTCCATCTTTCTGAACTGACCTTTCCAAAGAGCCAAATTTGATCCAAAGTGTTGATCAGTCATCTACCCGATGTGGATGGCGTGGATCTATTAATAGATCACAATAGTGATCGCTACAATTTTTAAGCCATAGGTTTTCTCCACAATTGCGGTCGCAAACTTACAGTAACTGCCCTTTAAGGCCTGGCAGCCCTGGGCTTACTATTTGTTACGTCACCTGTTTAACCAATGGAGTCCGTCATTATTTCGATACTATAAGTTACTTCACTGAAATATTGCAGTAAAGCTACTGCCTTCCGATTTATGCTTATAAGAGATAAATACGCTTCCTGTTTATAGATCATTCTCTTTGAACGTGGGGGTGTCATAGTAATAATACCAACACCTCCTTACACAAGGTATCCGTGATGATGAATGACCTCTCAGCCGTGACTGCGGTAAAAAGCGGAAACATTCAAGAGAATATGCATGTGCCAGAAAATAAAATATAATCGGAAAAGAAAAAAGTACGAATGTGAAGATGCAATGAATGTACGTAAATTGCATACACAGGAAGCTACATTCTTGCCAGCTCATTCACAAACGAAAAAGAATTAAAGACAGAAAACTGATATGCATTTCCTCACACCACATATTCAAAAGTGAACGAAAGGGGCCACGGGCGTAGCTAGCCCTCTTAATCGAGTTGGGAGGTGAGCAAAACTGGGCCCCCGGTTGGGTTTGATCAAGCCTTCACACAACCAAGTTAAATTCGACAAGAACCGAACTCTTGACAGCTGGTTAACCACATATGGATCAAAATTACTAACAGTAGCAGTTTATTTTATTTAGAAAAGAACCAGTTCGGTTTATTGTGAACCGCATGTAGTTAATATTTCACAAGATTCCTATTCGTGAATTATTGATTAGATTTTTTTCAAATGACACTCCAAACCAAAAAAAAAAAAAAGAGTGAGAGAAAAAAAGGAAAAGCTACCTCAAATTTGAAAGCGTTCTAATCAATATGGGTGGGAACCGGACTGTTGTCGAATTTTAACGAGGTTTGGCTAAAAATGAACCAATTTGCTTCCATCTCTTAACCCAAATCTAGTCAATTTGATTCAAATCTAGTGAATTTGAAAAATCTTCTGGATAGTACCCATATTTCCTAGATTGTTTTAGAATGTATTATTTATTGAGTGGTCAATCAACCAGTCGTAACCGTTCTTACCTTTCTCGTTGGTTACACATCGTATCGTATTGGCCAGGTAGGGCGTGGCCGCCCGCGCTTCTCCATTTGTAGAATTAGCAACCGAATTGTACAAATTAAGCATAAAACTGGGAGTTCCGGCTCTTTTTCCTTTGCCGGCTGCTTTAATCCCGGTTAAATTAGCGATTCCAAAGACTTGAGATATTTGTTCCAAAGTGTTCGTTTCGACGGTTACGCTCTCCGACGAAATAGCAGCCCCTTCGGAGAAAACGCTGCCAGTTGCACCTTGGACCATCTGCTGACTTGACGAATCCTGGGGTAAGTTCAAATTTCGGTCCAAGAGTTCTGGAAATTCTTGTACGAAGTCTGTAGGATACGCAGAAGTGTTGGAAGGCGCACAAACGAAGAAAGAAAGTAATGCGCACAAAAATGGTCTCGAATCCATGACTGTAGGCGCTCCTCTTGCGTCTCGGTAAATCCTTTTCAAGTCGTCTGAAAGCGTTGGTCTTTTCCACTCTTCGATTTTATTTCCGAAGAAGCCGAGTTTGTCTAGCTATGTTCACCAATCTAAGACCGAGGGGTCACAAGCACAGATCCCTTTTATTAGCAGATCTAAACAGGTGTTTTTTCTCCCGGGTAATAAAATCAACTTCAACAGTTCATTACCTCCCTATGTCTACATGCATTCCGTCGAGTTTTTTTCCTTGCAAACTTTTTCGGTGGTTGTGTAAGTACAAGCGGCTTCCGTACCTTATTAAGTTACCCAGTCTTCCAGCTCCCTGAGTTACCTGCGGAGGTTTAAAAATCCCATTTCAATACTCAATATTTTTTACCTCCCGAGCATCACCTCATATTTGATTCGAACAATTTTCTCCTTTTACAGCTAGAGTCCACACGCCTTGATGTCTAAAATGTCACGTTCCGTAGCTTTTCAGTGTTTTCCTGCTGGTGTGAAGTGTCCTCATAAACAAGCGAACCTTATCTGAGAAATTTCTAGCAAGTTTTACAGTGCCCTAATGACTTTTTAACAGAAATCTGCTCATTTAATCCACCCGAAATCGAAGCTGGAAGTTTTAGTGCAGGTGTGCAAGAGGCGTGAAGCTGTTCTCTTTTCAAAAAAGATTATTGTCCTAAAACCCCTTTCTACCGGCCAAATCAGGGCTTTTGTTTCCGACCATAAAGACCCTTTCCAAGGGTTTCAATTAAACACCTACTTATCCATGATTGGCAGGTAGGACGCAGGTGTTGACGCCAAGCAGTCTGCAGAATTTGACTTCAAGAATGAATATTCATGAACCAATCAACCACAATTCTTTTCACGCACAAGAGCAGCTGCACTGCAAGGACAGTATATTATTGCGTTGACAGATTTCGTTTACGGGAGTTCTTCAGTTGTTTTCACCTTTTTTTTTGTTTTCATGGAAAAATTGAAGTAAACTTGCGGCTGAAGCTCTTTCAACAAATTAACTCATTGAAACCAACGACGTATGAAAACATTTCTTGAAATGAGTTTTCAGTTTCGAAATGCCATTTAAGACTACATACATTTTCCAAGTTCTGGTTAACAACATGGTTGCGCCTTGTGGGAGAATTTTCTGCAGGTTTAATTGAATTTTTGATTGATTCATTCCCGAGGTTAACGAAGGAATCTCAACCAATTGCACTATTGTGTGCACAATATTTCTTACGTTGGGTTTATGCCTCTGATGCCTGCACTCCGTTCTTGTGAAATCAGATTTGGACTCACTATAACAAAGGGACCATTAATGGCTTTTAGCCATTTGATGTAATGGTACCGTACATCTGTAATGGTACATGGCTTTTTTTTCGATAACAGTATTAAACAGAAGAACTTGATCTGGTCATAACCATGAAGGGGTTTTTGTCACTCCTGCTAGCTTCAACCTAGTTTACGTCGAGTAGGAAATGTGTTAAATTCAGTTTCATCATTACATCAAAGCTAACTCTTCTTGAATGAAAGCAATATTCACCGTACATTTGAAAAGTAATTAGCTGTAACTTTTCTTTTTTTAAGAACAAAAAGTACACGGATTTTCAGATTGATCTATATAAATTGATACATAAATCTTTCCTACATCAGAAAACGCCGGATAGTCTTATTCCATTGAAGCACTGAAACTAGACATTGAAGCTATATATTAATCGGGTCATGCCATTATGTTGAAAAGGGAATAAGCAGTCTCTGCACCCTATTTTGAAACGTGCTATACTGGGTGGCGATAGGATTTGCCCGACAGGGGGCAGTAACCAGAAGCCCCGACAAGTGCGATGAGTTGCCGAAGGATGTTGAAAAATTTCCACTTTTTATTAAAGAAAATTTGCAATTTGGGGTTTTTATTAGAGAAAATTTGAAAGTGGGAGCTTTACCCAGAAACTTTGAAAAATTTGGGTTTTAAGTGAGGTTAATTTGAAAAGTTTGGGGTTCAGACTGGATGATTTGTTCTAATTTAGAATAAAATCACGTAAATCGTCGAATCGACTAGTCGTCACGGTCGTAGGGAACTACATATTTTTGTCGTATCCATTGCGGCTGCCTGAAGAAATTGGAAAATTTCCTCAACGGCCGGGGGGGGGGGGTGGCTCCCTGTCCTCACTTGGGGCCACCATTGGCGCTACATTTAACAAAACTCCACTTTTTCCTTTACAAGTACTTACATGCATTAATATAAACACAGGTCCTTTTCCAAACAAGATGTTTGAAGAGGAGAGATATTTTCAGGGAGAGATATTTCCGAGGGAGAGATATTGCTCAGGAGACGAAGAGGGGGTGGGGGACGTCTCATTATAATTTAGTGAGAAGATGTTTTAGTGGCGGGACCCATTTTTCATTCCGACCACGAGCCTGTATAAATATAGCATATTAGACGTAGAGGTGAACCAAGAAGCTTTACTGCTTGGATTGAATAATTCATTGAAAACTGCTTTCACATGACTAAAAAGGGCCATAACTGATTTAAGAGTCTTTAGGGAAGGGTCTACTAATTTAGATTTAGGTGATTGCCCTCAAACACAAAGACAGAACTTCGTTGGATTCGCCCACCGATTTAATTAAAAACTTTTCTGGAACAACCAATACGGTACTATTCAATTTCTATGAAATGTGCCTAAACTTTTTCTATTTTCAAAGAAAGGGAAGGAATGTTGATCTGTTGATAAGCCGAGTTTCAAAACATTGAATTTGGTTGTTTGATTTCCACCAAACCTTAGTAAAGATCTCTAAAGCCTGCAAGGCCATTTATTTTCCTTTTGAAACAAACGTGCTCTTTTAAGAAATTGTACTTGAAAGAGTTTCCCCGCCATCCTGAAACTTGTTATCTAAACACCAGGTGTGCAACCCGCTACAATGCTGTTTGTTTTCCTAGTCGTTCGGAGAAATTTATTTACAACAGGGTGCAATTGTTTGGGGTAGAGCTCAGTTTTAATGACGACCCCAGGACAAAAGTGACGTCTGGTTTTACCTGTCGAAATGATAATTTGAAAATTCACGGAATGCCTCCAGAGTCATACCTGTGTGGTCACAACGTGCTCAATTTGTTGACGTGCGATGGATTTGTGGCTGGTTGAAGATTTACACAAACACTGCAATGAGTTACGATCAAGAGCCAAACGGTATCTGACAAAGGCCAGGTATCGACTGGACTTGCTTAAAATCGTTTATAGATAAACCGTCTTCTTTCGTCGGTGCTAATCTCTTTTGAAGGGTCCTCAAAGGAATTATTAAAAAAAAAGCTTTAGCCTCCATGCAGATTAAGGCATAGAACATGATCAACGGTACAGGTGATTTATAACTCTGTCGTTTATTAAGACTATCATCTACCACCGCCAGCAATGACCTGCGTAGCTGGCCCACTGTCTTTCCTATACCAGTGAAACTCCCTGTGGGCTAGGGTTTGTAGAATATGCCCACGGTATTCCCCGCCTGTCGTAAGAGGCGACTAAAGGCGAGGACTTGCACCGTATTTGAACTGAATTTGAAATCGAACTTGGAACTGTTTTTGAAACCGTATGTAACCTTTACGTTTTACCTGGTTGACACTATATAACACATTCGTGATGGTGTGTCGTTAAATCTCATCTAACCTGTACCAGTGAAATACGTATTTGAAGCCAGAAATAAGTGGCCAAACTGCCTTTGTTCGCCAGGGTACCGTAGCGCTGGAGCGTTTAGCAGACTCCCGAAACAGGGAAATTAACACATCCCGAAACTTTTAGTTAACAACGCTGCTAGTTATAGAACCACGGGAAATGGACTTATCCGTATTTCACCCCTAGTTCCAGAAGTCAGGTTTTAATCGTGAACTTGTGAAGTCGTAACATTTTCGAGTGAATTGCCATCGTATCAGGGAAATAATGGACCCTCCGACTGAGTATTCAATATCTCTGTCAATCTGACGGGGATATTACTATATATATTTTAATAGCACTAATAATCAGCATTTTTATTGCCCTAAAATCAAGAAGCTTTATAAACAGATAAAGCGCAGAAGTATCTGAAACGAAGACATACGAGTACGTACACAAAAAGACGAAAAATTAGGTGGAAGACGTATTAAAAAGTATTTTTTAACCTTATGTTTGAAAATGTCCAAAGCATCAATTTGTTTGATACTGTGCTCGGAGCAATGAGTGCTATTATATCGGTGATGACACAGTGAACGCACGCCCGATCGCTCAGTTTGATGTTCGACTGCGGAGAACAGGCGCGGGCCCCCAAGATGTTTGCTAGGCCGCCCAGAATTCGTGTGTGTCCTAATAAAATTTTGTAAGAATTAATGCCGTGAACCCCCATTTGGTACCTAGGCCCCCCTAAAAATTTCATCCTAGCTACGCCCCTGGCGGAGAAGCCGTTGTAACTGTGGCTTTGAAATTCGAGCAGGCTGATAGCAAGGTTACCGACCATATTTATACACAGGTAGGCCCCGTAACCAAGGGGGGGGGGGATAGGGATTTTCGTTTCCCCTGGGAAATTAAAAATCACTATTATCGTTATGCATGCTTTTAGCAGTATCTCGCTTCCCCCTAAAAATATTTGCGCCTACTGAAACTTGTCTCACCCCTTAAGTACCATGAATGGTTACTGGGCCTGAACATACTCATAGGAAGCGGGGGACTGGGGGTTTAGCCCCAGTCAAAAATGTGGTTCGGCGGAAGTATTCAAGGAAGGAAACCCCTTAGTTGTTACCTTTGTGAAAAATGTAAAAATTTTGCAATACTAGTTTTCCAAATATGTTGCACCAAATTGCATCTAAGGACACCTCCGGCAGACCCCTTCTGCAGGACGGCGGTCCGAAAGAACGTTCAGCCACCCCAGTCGAGAGCAACTTCCTACGCCAATGGGTGAGGAGGAACCTGGTGTTTTAATACATGTGAATGTTGTAATGACCGGCTTACATAGAAATGCGTTGCCTAACTGGCAGCCACTGGAGGGCCTTGAAGACATGAGTTACGTGTTCACGACGTTTTTATACATTCAGAATTCTCGCAGCCGTATTCTGAATGCGTTGCAACTTGAAAATGTGGGTATCTGGAAGATGATAAAGAAGACTCAGTATTGCAGCTATTGATATGAAAACGCCATTGAAATAACGATTCACAGATGTTTTGTGTGAAGTTTTTCGAATCCAAGAAATATATTTCAATCGAATGTAGGATAAATGGCATATTTTGTTGATATGGGTCTAGAAGGTCATTTTGTGATCAAAGGAAATTCCTAGGTTTTGTTCCGTTGTAGATGGAGTGATGTCGACCCCAGAGACATCCAGAGTGATGAAGGAAAATGGAATGGAACTGGGGGGTAAAAAATCAGTTCTGTCTTTGCTTCATTCACTTCAGCATGAGATCAATTTTCCATGTTTTTAACCGACCGAACACATTCCTCGATGCTTTGCGTTGTTTGATTTTCCAGCACACAAGAAACTTATGTGCCGTCATCATGAACGTGAAAATGAAAGCGGCTGTTCGCTGCAAAAGTCATTACGTCCCACTTTGGTCAATTCCGCGAAACAGGTTCCAGCACAAAAAAAAAAACACTTGCACGCGTATACGGGCCGTAGCCAAAGGGGGGGGGGCACGCCCCAGGAAAAATTTTTCTCTCCCCTAGAAAATTTAAAATACTTTTGTCCTTCATGCGTTTTAGTATATCCCCAGGAGCGGATCCAAGAGGAGGGGGGGGGCTTCCTCGGGCTCAGCCCCCCTTTTTCGCCACATCAACAATAACAAATACGCGAAAATTAGCATAATGTTAATCTAGGAGAATATTCAAGAGGGCTTTCAGCACCTCTTTTCGAAATGTCTGGATCCGCGCCTGATCCCCTCCCCTAAGAACCCCCCCCCCACTCTTGAGTATTTGGCTACTGGCCTGCTTTTCACTATATTCTTCACTGTTTACAAAAATTTCAAAAATCCGAAAAATTTCTCGGAAATTACGTTTCTTGTACCTCGACTGGTGTAAGGCATATGGAGAATTTATCGTCAGGCATATAGCGGGCACCAGTGATAAGGAAGTAAGTGTAACCGCGGGCATAAGTGACGTCACACTTTTCAGACACTCATGCTCTCATAATGCCACCCAATGGTATCATAATGTCGTGAGCAAAGGTGGCTCCAACCAAGAGCGGCGATTTGTTTTCAATATGGGGGGGATATGACCAGAATTTCCAATAATTTACTGTGTGAAAAATCAAAGTCAATGGGCGATTTCTCAAATATTGGGGGGGATATATCCCCCATCCCCCCCCCAGGATCACCGCCCATGGCTCCAACACAGATCCCTGAGGTACCGCACCAAATGATAGCATAGCATGTGCGGACCTGTGGTCGTCCTGGGCGGATCCAGGATTTTTGTTTGGGGTGCACTAGATTCACCCATTGTGGGAGTATCGTCCATCTAAAGTACTTAGATAAAAAACAAAAGAAAATGGTGCTCTCAATATGGTGTACGAGTTTCTGTATCAATACCCTAACGAGGAGAGCAACAGTGAGATGTCTGCGATAGAATATTAAAGGCACAATGGATCAATTTTCAATTTAAAAAAACAAATTTTGGGGGTGCACGTTTACCCACGGCACCTTATCTTGATCTGCCACAGTCGTCAATAGACTGTGCAGCGATCTGTGAGATAAGACAGTCAATTAGCCCTTCTTTTCGTATACAACTATCGCCGCCAGCTGAAACAATAATCACGCGGGTACTGGTCAGTTGCAAGTGGTGCTATAGGTTACATACAGACACCTCTGTGAGTGCAGACACGTTGCCTTGAGTGACCTATCCAATTTTTTCGTCTCACATAAATAGTGAGATAAATAACTTCTGTCCCTGACCCAAGCCATGGGCGTCCGCAGAAAAACATTTTTAGCGGTGCTAAACTTTTAATTGATCAAATCAGGGGAAATTTTCAATTCCAGAAAAGAGCTTAATTGCTAAATGTTGGCGCCTTATTCAGGAGTGTAGCAAGGAATTTGCCAGGGGGCGAAACCTGTAGGCAAACTATCTAAGCGTAGCGCCACCATAGTTTGGCGCGAAGCGCCAAGAAAAGTTTGGTAGAAATGCCTCCTAGATCGCTGAAAATGATATTTCCCAGGCCTTGTGAGTTGCATCTAATCATTTTCTATTTTGAAAGCTCATGTTCTGAAATTTTCCAGCGATATCATGCAAAAAGAATTTGATTTAACTTTTTCTTCACAATTTTTTTTTTCAAGTTTTGATTTTCCAGGGGGTTAAGTGCCCCTTGCCCCTCACTTCCGGACGCCCATGACCATAGCCCTTAATATGTCTGAAGATACGATGTCGGAATATAGCGCAGTCAAAGTGGTTACTCAGTCCCTTTACAAACCAAATAGAAACAAGGTACGGTACACCACGGCTAATGATCTTGAAAACCTTCATCAAATCGGTACAGTTAGAATGCTAGGAATGAAGGGTATCCATCGTAGTTTCTATTTATAGAGGCCACCTTGCTCCGACGGCCCTCTTAAACTCCCACAGCTGCTTGTCTGTCCACTCAATACTTAAAATTACGATATAATTCCACATGGTCCATTCAAAGGTGGACTTTATTATCTACAAATCCCTTGTTTTATGACCTCAGTGAGACCTGACCCGACCCTGATTTCACAAGTTGGGCGAGTAAACACGTGTTCAATTCATTGAAGGGCAAGTGAAGTCACCCCAATTTGAATTAGTACACCCTTGCACCCTATCAATCACGTGGACATGTTTTTGTGACTAAATTTTTAAATCCCTGCAGAATTAGTCTTTGGGTAACCTTTAAATTGCGAATTTATTTTCTAAAGCATGATGGCAGATGCCTTTGAGGGATGTCATAAGACATCCTATTCAAGATTTGGCTGATGACACCAAGTAAGGCTGTGGTTAATGCCTATTTCCATAAAATATTTTATTCCTTGTAAACCGCCATCTGTAAGATCACGAATAACCAGTTTGACGGCGATCGAGGCAGCATAAGCAGTATTTTCTACGTTTCAAGTAATACAGGTTACACAAGCTTAATTAGAGAGACCACCTGGAATGGAAATTGTTTGCTTCCCTCATCAAGCCGGCTTGCTTAGCCCCAAAAAGATACGTGGGCTTCGAAAAGAGAGTAAGAATTTATTTATTCTCAGAGTCCATCTGTCGCTTCCTCGCCACTTCATCAACTATCTTCGGGGATAAACTCGAGAAGCCTACACCTGTTGATTGGCGATTAGAAGTGAAGTGGTACTTGTGTCTCAATTCACTTTTTTCGATTGTATCAAATGAAGAAAAGAGATTAACCTTGTTGACGACCATTGCTAACGATCTTTAAAATGCCCTCCTCTTGAAGTCTTACCCAGGGCTGCCATTTGGTCGTTTATCGGCCAAATATTGCTAATTTGGAGGTATTTTTTCCACTGAAAAGTAGTCATTTTGGTAGGAAAATGGTCATTTGGCGGTGATAAATTCTTTCCTGTAATGATGTAGGTGTAGCAGGTCTTGAATTGGCCAAATGTGGGATGAAAGTTCGGCCGTGTAAATTCCATCTGTGGCAATCCTGGTCTTACCCACTGGCATTTTGACAGCCAAATTCGGGTCAATTTGGCAGTAAAAATCTCTTGGAATTCAAAATTTATCAATTTGGAAGTGGATATAGAATCCAAGGTAGATATATGTAACGAAATGTAAGCACACAGCATGACCCTTTCTTCAAATTTATAATTGTTCATGGGATCTTTTCTCCAAATTGGGAGTGAAACGCGTGGTTTGCAAGGAAGAGTTTGGCATTTAGTTGACAGGGGCGTCAATCCGTATTCAAATGTGGGGGGGGGGGGGGACGGGGGACATACATGACTTAGCACAAACCAATACCTTTGGTTCTGAAGAGGGGGCGTCTTCCTATAGGCTCTTTCCTCCCCCTACCTTATGATGACTGACGTTGTCCTATTCTAATAAGAATTATCATTTCAAAGTTAACATGACCACCACAGATGATCTGCCAGGTGAAATACACGGAGTCCACGGAATTACTTCAAGATGTTATTTTCATCATGTCCCAAAATAGCTGAAACAACGCTTCGCAGCGTGGATCATTGTCGGAGATCATGGACCCGACCAGCCCGTTGCTAGGGTGATATATTTGGGCGTGTGAAGGTCCCAAATTCCGACCGGCTGGATGTTTTTTCCATCTGAGTGGAGGCGTTTAAATTGCATTTTGCTATGTGCTCTGCGTTTTGTATACAGCAGTGGGAATCCTTCCTTTGTCACTACATAAATGTGTCGTCCTGAGGGAGGGGTCTAAGGGGACACCCCCTCCCCTTTGAGAATTTTTTGTTAATTTAAGGCTGCTTAGGTGCAAAACGGTGCTATCTTCGGGATATATTTGGAGCTAATCGTACGTGACTGGAAAATGTCCATAATTTAGTGAATTCTAATTTTTCCGACTGGCTGGATGTTTTTACTAACTGCAGTGGCGGCGTGTAAATTGCACCTTTTTTATTCACCCTGCGTTTGTATACAGCAGTGGGGATCCTTCCTTTGTCACTATATAAAGGTGTCATCCTGGGGGAGGGGTCTGAGGGGAGGGGGTGTAGCCCTCCCCTTTGAAAAATTTTTGTTAATTTAAGGTTGCTTAGATGCAAAATGGGATATCTTTGGGATATTTTTGGAGCTGATCGTAGTACGTATAGCAAAGGTGTGAAGGATTAGCAAGGGCGTTTTCAGAGTGCTTTGTAGTCGTAAGTGTATAAACAATTACCATCTGCAGGCGCGGATCCAGAAATTTTGAGGGGGGCCAAGATGGAAAATCTCATGTGCACCGAAGGTTCACCACGAGCGCGAAGCGCGAGTTCCTACGCGTGGTGTCCAGGGGCCCGCCATAGGGCCCCTTCGGGGTCCAGGGGGCGAAGCCCCCGGAAGCTCTCGCAGTATTGCATTTTAAGAGCACAGAAATCGGCTCCAGTTCTTATGTCAGTGAGATTTTATACCTTTTCATGTTTCATGGAATTTGATGTGTATGGCTCAGTATAAGTTACTATATGTACCTGCAGAAGTTCCGGAGAATCTAAGTTATCTTAAAACTAACACGCCGACATTATGAGCCCATCCAGGTAACTTGAAATGATTTTGCCATAATGAGTGTTTTATTTTCGTTATACGGTATTCAGGTATAAGGACGTCAGATGAAACAATGGCCCGCGAAAATTTGAACTTACATTTAAAACCATTGTTATTACAAACGGTGTCAATTCCCTTTATGTGTGTCTATCAATTAGAAGGTGGCTTCGATACTAATTTTTCAGTTCTCATAAGAAGAGGAGGGTGAAAAAATGAATATCAGTTGCTTTACATCCTTACAATGCTGGCTCCTCTGAAATCACGTTTATGCACATGAATAATTGGCTTATGGTAGAACCCCACCGATGAGTAATGCGAATACTTTGGGGACCTTATTGATAGTAAAAGGAGTAATTCAAGGCTAAAACTACGCAGATCAAGCGAAAATCAAGAAATATTGGGAAGACTTTGCAAAAATCGTGAAAGATGTCAAATGATTTTTCGTAAAAAGTGATAAAAATAAATCCATCACTCAATAAAAACATACCTCTCTCCGTAAGCGTAAACAATTGCGCGCGAAGCGCGCCGAAAATTTTCGGTATAGAGCCTCCGGGGAGCTCTGCATTAATTGTACACTGAAAAGGGGGACCAACAGGACTCTCACAACCTGACGTCCATATGGGAGGAGAGATGATATATCACCTTCTTTATGGATTTCTGAAGGGTATACCCTTCAGAATCTATGACCGATGGTGCCGGCGGGAGTTGGTGATTGGGGGAACAGCAGGTAACTGCTAAACCGTGCCTTTTTAGTCAGTGGGATTTTGTATACGCTATATACAAGAGTGGGAGAGCCTTTTCTTGTTAGTACATGAGAGTGCTATCCCAGGAAGGAGTTTACCCTCCCCTTTGAGAAATGTTTGATAATTTTAGGGAGCCTATATGCAAAATGGTGGTATCTTTGGGTCATTCTAAAGTGATTGTATGTTTAAAAAATGTCCACAATTTAGTGAATTCTAATTGTTCGTTCAGGTGAAAAAGGGGAGTAAGAGACGGTTAATATATTGTCTTCAAACCTCCTAAAGTCCCAGGAAAAATCATGGGCGTGGATCCATCTCCAAAAGTGTGTGTGTGTGGGGGGGGGGGACTTTTCCACATTTGTGAATCGCCGTCCTGGTGGAAGAAGCAGTGGTGGTAGCCAGAATTTGCGTCACGGGGAGGCAATAAGTTTTGTGATCGTCGGCCTTGGGGATGGGTCTAAGGGAAATTTTTCTAGAACTGAATGCCCTCAGATGCGATTTGGTGCAACAAAAGTGTAGGATTTTTAGGTTATTTTTCTTCTAAAAATTTCGTTTTCCTAGGCATAATTGCAGTCTGTTCTATCATTTTTGAAAAAGTGAGGGGGACTTTTTGACGATGTCCCCCTCCCAAAAAAAAAGTGAGAGGGACGCGTCTCCCCATTCCCCATGATCCACGCCCATGGGAAAATTGTACACGCAATTATACTTGCGTGGAGTCCACAGAAACATTCTTGGACTATAATAAAATATTTCCCTTACATTTTAAAAGGATATCCAAGGTTGACAGAGAACAGTATAGCGCCTCCCGGGATCTCTGAATTAGTTACAGTATACACAAGAGGGACCAACGGGATTCTCACTACCCGACATCCATATGGTAGGAGATATATATCACCTTGTCTTTTCAAGTATAGCAAGAGGGATGGTGGACAGGCAAAATTCGTTTCAGAAAAGATTTTCGTCGTTATTGAACGTCGCGGTAAAATGTTTGGAAAATAAGGCAATTACGTACTTTCAATCTTTCAAACCATGTGCTAGACTAGATTAGTCAAAGATCCCATAATAATGAATGCCCTACAGAGAAGGAGATGTACTTTTTAGAAAAATGTTTGCATTTGAATAATTTCTTGCGTCATAAGTTTGTCAATGGTATATGAAATCGGGTGGAAACCCTGTTGTATGCGCGCGAAGCGCGCCGAAATTTTGAATAAGATATTAGTCCATGACAAAACCTGCATTTAGAACCTGCATCGGACACTGTCATTTTCCCACCAACCTATGCTATTCAGAAACGAATCTTCTTACTGAGAATTCTTAAAAAGCACTTTTGCTCCTTGGTTCCCCGTGAGTTACCGAAAGCTATTGATAATAAGGACAACTCTGACACAAGGCTTGAAGCTAGCGGAGCGTGCGAAAATTTGGAATTTGTCAAGAATTTCCAAAACTTATGATAGTTTGAGAACAGTTTGTGAAAGAAAAGGGTAAGAACAAGTAAACCAATCATCAAAAATACATCTCACCCTCCACAGAAATCTGTAGCTTAAACGACTTTTGTGACCATTTTAAAAATTTTCAAGAATCGATGGGGGAGGGGGACACACGTCACCCATTGCCCACTGTGCCGACGCAACTGTCTGTAGCTTAAAAGCCTTTTGAGTTCATTTTAAAACTTTTCAGACAGTTTTGAAATCGAATAGGGTATGCACGCCGCTACTTTGCCTGCAACAGCTGGTGCCACTGTGCACAATAGCACGTCACCTGACAGCTCGTCTTCTGTATTCATTCTGCAAGATCTGCATGGCGAAAACTTTGCATCTCAATCCCTTTAGATTACAAAAACTTTCACTCTTTAACACAAAATTGTTACTGATTTCAGTGCAGCTTGCAGGGCCCATACTGCACATGTCACGATGTTTACTATTTCGATCTTAAGTCAAGGATCATTACTCAGCTATTCACCTGTTTTCGAACATTATGTGAAAGATATCTAAAGAGATAATCCAGCTATAGCTCCACCCAACCCCTAGAGAAATATATACTTTAAATACGTTCTTAGACACTTTTATTAATTTTTTGCTCTTAACTTTTCTTTCTCCTTTTCTTTTTTCTTTTTCTTCCCTTTTTCTCCTTTCGTGGGGGGGGGGGGGACTCCCCAGGCCAACCTGGATCCGCGCCTGCACCATCTATACCGATAATGGCTTCAGCGAAGCTCGGTAAAAATTATGGCTTCGGCCACGCTCGGAAATAATTCTTGAAAAGTGTTTAACGGCAACAACGTACTTTCAACCTTCCACAAGGGGGGGGGGGTGCAGTATATTGTTTGACCGCTGGCCTGGGGGAGGGATTTAAGGGGAGGGAGTGTCCCTCTCCCCTTTGAAATTTTTTGAAAAATTAGGTGTCCTTACATGTAATCTGTTGCCAAATATGCTACCTTTTTTAAGTAAATTTGTGTTAAAAAATTTACGTATTTTTAGGAACTTTAAAAAAATCGGAATCAGTGAAGGTGGGCATGGCGGAATGGCCCTCCCCTCTGCGTACGCCACTGATTGAATGATCCCCTATTGATGCGAGGCCCCTACAGATGTCTGGAGATGTATGTCTGTTTTCTGAAAGTGTTGTGATCAGAATTGTTGCATGTATAATTACTTTTTTAACGGTCATGAGAAGAAGTGCAAACCGTGACGCATGCGCGCGAAGCGCGCCGAAATTTTGCCATTAAATAAGATTTCCCTGACGAAATCTACATTCAGAATCTGCATCAAGACACTTAACAATTGCCCAACAAACCTACATGTCACTCAAAAAGCCAGTCAAATAGAGCCACGACACTACTCTTTTACGCAAATGTGGGGGGGGGGACATTTGATATTGTGTCCCCCACCCATCGAAATGTGGGGGGGACATGTCCCCCCGTCCCCCCAGGATTGACGCCCATGTTAGTTGACAACCCTGCTCAGCTGTATGCATATTATTTAAGGGAAGTCTCAGTGTCATAGGACATTGAGGATATACCACTATTCGAGGTGGGTTCATTTAGTTGGTGGGAGGGGGTTAACAGAGTGTATCCCCATAACCCTGCAGTATCGACTTTCGTCATCTTTCATATTGAGCAGCATAACGAAAGGGGTGGGGGCAGGTCAAGAGTCCTTCAATGGTCCATTTAAAAACTTTGCTTGGTCTTGCCTCTTTGGGAGTAATATCCCTCAGATCCCTTGATTTCGAACACTCGAAGACATGTAACTGCAAAGGAAATGAATATTCATTTACTTCACGATTAATGCAGTGATAACGAGAGAGCAAAAACGAATGTTTGACAACTTAAAAACGTAGTAGACGCTTACCAGACTGAAGAGTAGACTCAACTAGTCAACGAGCCACCCCTAAAGTAAACCTTGAAAAGCATGTTTCAGTTTTATTCACAGTAGTGACTGTAGATTAGACTTTGATATTGTCCAACTCTCTTTTGGAGTCAACCAATGAAGCCACTTAGGGCGTTCACTTTGCACACTTGTTATTAAATTAAATGGCTTAGCATTCCATCACGCTAGAAAGGTAGTAGAATTCACGAGTCTGAAAGCATTTTAACTACATGTGAACATTTCTTGTCGAGAAGACAATACTGACACGCTTAGTTCGTTGGTTGCTATTCATATTGCCGAAACTAAATAACAACGGGCAGCTACGGTATTCACTGAACATACTAGCATACTGCAAATTTAATTTGTAAATAAGCCGTTTTAAAAGATGTCGCGTTTCAGAAAATGGCGCCAAAGTATACAGTCAGCAATAACGTTCCAAACAGGCAGCAGATGTGAGGGAGCCCTAATAAGCAGGCTCTAGTCTGTTATGGGATATGACTGGGTCAAGAAATGGAATGTAGTTTATTGTGGGCTACGCAGGCAAAAGTAGCCATGCTAATCGGTGCTATATATAAAAGATTGAACTTCTTGAAAGTACGGGATGTCTAGGGAATATTTTACAGCTCCATGGGATATCGAAAGACTTTGCACTCTTGCCACGTCACAATTCCACACAAAGGGTTTCATGGTGTGGTCCATTTGCACTGTTGAGGATAAAGTAGAAATTATTTTGTGCAGTGGTCAAATTATGCATAGACCCGGCCATCGACAGGAGTCGTGATTTATTCAAGGGCATCACCTCCCTGATTTATTGCAGCATTTAAAGTTGATCTAATGCAGAACGTACGGTGTCAAATCATCCTTTTTATTTCGTTTTTTGGGGGGTGGGGGTGGGTGGGGTGGGGGTGGGAGGTGATAGTTGTAGTAGGAGGGAGGTGGGGACTTTAGGAGAAAGCTATGCAGTCATACAGATGTGTGTATGTGTGTGCGTATGAATGTGTGTGTTTACTTTGAGAGCAAGATGCTTGACCGTTGGATTCCCCGATCTGAAGAAAAGAGGTTTCAATTCTTGTTGAAAATTCAAGGTCACTTGAGGTTACCTGAGGTCATCACATGTCAAACTGACAAAACCTTAGGTGAAGTTGACAAACTTTTGTGAAACCTATATCTCAAGCAAGGTAGCATGCAGAGGTGTCATAGTTGATACCTGGATGTGTTTTATTGACATTACCTTCTTCGTATCCTATGATGTTTGTCAAAGGTCAAGTGGTGTCACAAAAGATCAAGTGATGTCACCAAAGGTCAAGTGATATCACCAAAGGTCAAGTGGTGGAAACAATACTTGGAGACAAAATGGAAAAAGAAAAAAATCGACAAGATGCACACTTCTTATGGAATGTGTAACCAGGCGGGAATTTAGGGGGACTTGGGCCCCCCTCCCCTCGCACCGAAAAAGTGAAAGAAAGAAAGAAAGAAAGAAAGAAAGAAAGAAAGAAAGAAAGAAAGAAAGAAAGAAAGAAAGAAAGAAAGAAAGAAAGAAAGAAAGAAAGAAAGAAAGAAAGAAAGAAAGAAAGAAAGAAAGAAAGAAAGAAGAAAAAAGAAATAAAGAAAAGAGGGAAAGTTTACAAAATTGTCGGCAAACTTGTTCAAAATATATCTTTTTTCAAGGGTTAGGTGAAATTTCTGGTTGAAATTATCTCTCTTACAAATCCATTAATTAAAGTTAGTTAGATGAGGTTTAACGGAGCAGTTTCCAACCAACTGGTTCAAGTCGAGCCGGCCACGGTCTTTTTTCCAGTTATGGCTCACTGGTTTGTTTTCCCTTACTCCATTGCTTATGCGGAGCATCACGCACAACGGCAGAAGGTTCCATTTATTAAAGTGGTTGACGACGAGAGGAGGGTAATTTGCGAAAACAAGGTGAATGGCTGGGCATTGATGCTATATATTATAGTCTATAGATCTATGGACGTGAACATAATGATAAATTACGATAAGGGGGGGGGGGGAGGGAGTGCGTACGGCTCTCTGCATTGACCTGTAGTAACAAATTTGTGTTAAAGAGTGAAAAATTCTGCATCTAGTTGATTGAAATGCCAGATTTTCTCCGTACATGCCTTCTAGGATGGTTAAAGACGCCAGTCTGGAAGGTGACGTGCTATCGTTCCTCTTAATTGATTTTCGATTTTTTTTTTAAATGAACCCAAAAGGCGTTTTAGCTATAAATTTCTGCAAGGGCCAGCGTGGGCTGTGTTCTCGCGTAAGTGATGGATTTATTTTAATCATCTTCTATTACAAATCGTTTGCAAACTATCAAAACTTTCGCTCCCTTCGCGCGTTGTTTGCCTCATTGCTGTGCGCCTCACCAACTGTATTCTCATTAAGCCATTTTTTTCGTGTGCATAGACGTGATTACAGCGCCTGGGAGGCAAGGAATTTCTTTTCGCCATTTCCGCTACTTTTCAGGGGACATATTTTATGAAAATGAGATCTTTAACGAATTACCGCCAGACAGCTGACTCGCATTCTCATTGGTAGACACATTTTTGGGGAAATTTATGTCTTGGTGCATAGTTTGCATTTAAGTTTGTCATAGAAATGATTTTTGACGCAAAATTTCGGCGCACTTTGAGCACATTCGTCACGGTTCTCGCTCTATTATAACCATTATCAGGGCAGTAACACCGTGGGATATTATTCTGGCTAAAACACGTTTCCGAAAGTGAGAAGTAGGCCTGTATTTCCAACCTCTGTAGGGACCGGGTATCAAGAGGGGATCACAGAGCAATCTAACATCATGAGTAGCCTATGGTTACATTTGTCAGGTTTGCAGCACGATGTGAAGGATCAAAACTTTGTATTTGCCGTTAAACATTTCCAAAGCATTTTCACGAGGCGCTTCGCGCGCACCCTTAATTGGTAGATAGTGCAGGTAGTATATTTATGTAATTCCTAGTTCACGTGGTCACAACCCGTTTGTTACCGTATTACCAATCCTTTCCTCCTCACTCCCCATTGCATCCCCTGAATTCCCATTGCTCGTGTTACTATCGCCATTTTGCAATTACCCAGAGCTTCCCTATGCCCGGTTTCATGGTATACCATCCTTGAAGGGGTGCCCAAAATTTCTCTAATAACAAAGAGTTCTAAGCATTTTATCAGTTCAAAGCTTTGCCAAAGAGAACACCAGTTGCATCTCAACCACCTCACATAAACAAAAATTCTCAAGGGTGGGAGAGGCGAGTTGTCTCCCCCCCCCCCCCCACTTAGACTGCACACCCTTCCCTTACACCTTCCCCGAAATAAGAACATTTCGCAAAATTATGAGAAAAGTACATTTTTGCATTTAAGTCAACTTAAATAAACAAAAACTGGTCCCATTCACCATGGACCCCTCCCCCAGGACGGCACCTTCGCATGAAGTGACAAAGGATGGATCTGCACGCACACTTTACACCGACTCTCTGGGTTTATCTTGGGTGGGATTACCGCATCATCTGTGTTGCCTTCCCAATCACCAAAAGGCTGGCCGCTCCACTGATCGTGCGGACTAATAAGCCCATATCCCGAGTTAACAAATCTCTTGCCAAAGTATACTACCGACAAAAAGTGACGCCTGAACACGTATATTGCAAGAGAGCGACTGAACGCCTAACTTGTTTCCAATCGAAATTTTAAAACGATCAAAAAGAATTTCAAGCAAAACATTTCTACTAGAGGTGGGGGGAAATGTCTTTTTATTGACGTAATTTGTTTTCCTTTACAAATCTTTAACAAACTACCTAAATTTTTGTCCCTTTCACTTTCAGTTCAATACCTTTCCGTTTTCTTCTTCAACACCATCCCAAACGTTTTCGCTTCATTCAACGGTTAATTTGTTACCTTTAAAGGGGAATTTTCATCATCCCAGACAGTTCCAATTCTCCCCGCCAACTATGCAACTTCTAGCTCCTCCCATAACTGTATGAAGCTACTCCTTGTGTAGGAATAAACCTGTTTTATTGCTTAAGGCCATGTCCTGGTGAGCATACCAGGCTATAAAATGTAATGAAAGCACTCTCTCTGCCTTGTGTGGAATGTGAGCTACTCTGCATCTTTCAAATTTTCAAACTTTAATGTCAATCAAAGAGCAGTCACCAACTGAGAATTTTGATACCCCCACACTAAAAATATACTTTGGGGTGATGACTGTCTGTTTTTAAGCTCTTCTGTATAAGCATGAGAGCAAAGTTTATAATTATAATTAACGTGGAAACTCCAACGTGGCACTTGTGCATGGTGCACCTTCGGTGCACTTCAGATCATTTATTGTGCCCCCTCAAAATTTCTGGATCCCAGCCTGCTGTGTCACATTAGAAAAGGAAAGGCTATGTTTGGGTTGAACATCAGGGGTCGATTAAGGTAAGTATATACCAAAATATAGACATCATTTTAATTTGATATCTTGCGGTTCCCGGACAACTTCCCCACTCCGGATACTTCCACATGGGCCATCCCCATTCCTATCCCAATTTCCAACACAATTCTATATAGAGTACCAAACAATCGTCTGAGGGGATTTGTCACGGTTGGGGGTTCTTCTGGTGAGGATTGTACGGGGGAAAATTGTTATGGGGAGGATATGGGTTGTCCGGGGAATTGCCCAGGGAGGGGGGGGGGGTTGTGCGGTTACAATATCTGACATGGAATAACATGGACCGCTGATATATTGGTAAGTGGGTATGTTAAAATGACTAGATGGTGATACACTTTTCAGGCAGTGGTGAAAGGTCATCTGGGTCATCAGAGGTCAAATGCAGATAAAAATGCGGTAAGCAGTGTTTCTTGATTATGATAGAAAGCATAGTATGAACCATGCTAACTTTGTGCGTGCATATTTTGATAATGGCAATGGTGGGTTACAGTTGCAGTATAGCTTGCCCGAAAGGACGTGTATTACGTCTAAAACTATTTGCCTGCACTCGTAATACTTACAGAGGCCTACATATTCGACACCGGCGGCCTGCTGCGAAGGTCAAACCATCATCTGAGGTCAACGGGGTCAATTCCATGAAACTGTGTGCACGTACTCTTCGGGTAGTATACACTGGATTTACATTATCTCGAATGAAAGAATACTTCGGGGTAGAGCATGCTTGCAATTTGACGGAATCGGTGGCCACAAGTCTTTATAACAATGGGGCATCTTTTCCTGAACACCAGGCCGGAAGCGCCAGAAATTTCCCGACGGGGGTCCGAGCTCCTCGATCTGTCGATATGGAACAACAACCCGAAGCACCCACAGTGACGACGGGTTGCGGGAAGGCTGGCAAACGGGGAGAGGAGAGGGGTGGCGAAAAGAGCATTTGAAGAAAATGCTTTTACACAGTGCCACTCCATGATCTATTTTGCACATATAGGTAGGCTTATACCAGTGCTAAGTTGAAGTCTTTCTGAAAAAAATCTACCATATTGGGTAATACAGCCCGCACGAAGCCCTCCAAAATGTTGAGACACTTGCAGAAGAAACGGAGAGCAAAATTAGATCAACTGGCGACTGACCACTTGGTCGGATATAACGTGCATTGTAATCACCCTGACGGAAGTTCATACCTTAAACTAAATGCGATTAGAATTCCCGACCTTAACAGAAAAGTATGTAGGCAGCCCTAGGTTACTTGGAGAAAGCGGGTGGAGGTGGGCTTGTAATATTCAGCTTTTTGTAAGAGAATTATGGAGGGAAGTAAAAATAGTAAAAAAAAAAAAACGAAATTCTACAGTACGCAGAAAAATTTTGGATTTCTGTGGAAGAATCGGGCCTTGTTATAGACTGAAAGCAAAGAACAGGTGAACCGTCGTGGCAACTATAATCCCCGTAGGGCATCACATAGTTTATCGTACCCTCTAAGGCTCCCGATGGGAAAATCTAACTGGAGAGAGGGATGCCCCCCTGCTCACCCTCACTGTGCGCGACCCCCTGTATACTTAGTACCAAACATTCTTGCAATTGTTGGTCATCTCTTTTTATCCCAGGCCAACTTGTGTTTGAATATTCATACAATAATAAATCCCTAAAATAGCTTATAAGGTCTCGCTATCTTTGAAACCGTAATTCATTTGTTCCTTAAATAACAATCCACAAAAAGCGAGGATGTGGGACTCTCTATTGTGTTGTCGAATGAGTTCCATTTTCTCGCGATTTGGCATGATACGGGGAATGGTGCCACACTGCTTGGCTAACTTGCCTCTCATTCCCCAGAGTCTCAACCGCCTGTTCCGTTCTCTACACCTGTTCGACTGTTCGACCTCCCAGAACAGAGGTACTTTTATATCAGAACACGTACTTTTGGAAAACTGAGTGCTGATAACTTATTTACCTGCCATTAACACCGAATTTAGTTTCTTGAAATATGACGATGTTTACGGCGAGGAGGTCTTGTAAATTCGACATGTCGCCTTTCGTGTTAAACTATTGTCTTTCCAACTCCCCGGTTGCCCGTGTGTGTACATATTTCAAGCTGACAGCTGCATTAACAACAGTTGAACATCTACTTAAAACCGTCATCATGAAGAAAGAAACGATCCCTCGCGTCTAAAATGAGCAAAGGAAAAAAATCGGAGAGGAGCCAGGATGACCCCTCCACCCTACCTGTCTACGA
The DNA here is from genome assembly GCA_029531755.1 of Holothuria leucospilota. NCBI lineage: Eukaryota > Metazoa > Echinodermata > Holothuroidea > Aspidochirotida > Holothuriidae > Holothuria > Holothuria leucospilota. The sequence goes on from CM055980.1 coordinate 24,730,237, forward strand.
ACCTTGCAACCATTTACTATCTGAAATTTAAGATTGACACACTAGATTCCAGTTTGTGGCATTAGCATACGTCGTCAGTCTTGCCCATCCTAAGTTTACATAAGTTGTAATATGTTATGGAACCACAGACGAAAACCCCCGGGGAAGATTTTGAGGAGAAACCCCATGGAAGACATTGAGAAGGGGAATAAATCTCCCCACTACTTGGAGATGCTCTGCGCCCACCCCACCCCACACACACTTTTTCACGTAAATTTCTGCTACTGCGCCAAACAAAAAGTAGTTTTCAATTTCTTTTCTATTCAAGTTTGCTCTAGTAAGCATTTTCCTAGCCCCCTTGCTGTCTGACTTGTGCGCCTAGGCTGGACTTCCCTCACTACATTTATCGTTTCATTTATTTGTTTTATCACAACACAAAATTTGCAAGTAACAGATAACTGGATAAAGTACATATCAAAACAATGAAAAGAATGTTGCAAAAAGGAAGTACTCTTAAACCCTTTTGGGCTTTAATAACAAGAGCACCAGGCTCCCTCCCGGAAAAAAAAGTCAAAAAAGAAGAAGAAAAAAAAAAACCCATGAGAATGTGAAAATTCTTATTTTACCAAACCCAAGATCACAAAACCCCACTGCCCCACCCCGCCCACCCAACTACGAAATTAACATTTACTTGCACAGTATCTTAGTAAGCCTTTCCTGAGAGAAGCACCTAACACTTTTGGGCTAGAGTGTTCAAAGTTGTGATTGATCGATACTTAAAGACTTAAAGGGAGAATGCAGTCACCCCAATAAAGAATTGTATAGTAGACTATCCTATTTCCTGAATGGCTTTTGAGAATCATGTGACAGTATTTTTCTCACTCAATTGTAAAATTTACAAGGAGCAACTGCTTGGTTTACCTTGCATATGAAATATTTATATCCTAAAATATTATGAAAGATACTTGGAAAAGAAAACAGAGGAAATTTGTGACATTAAGCTAAAGTTTCAAAATAAGTTTGGGGCGACTGCTTTTGACCTTTAAGCATCTTTTTCGACTTGAATAGCATGATGAAGTTGGTTAGACTGCCTAGTATGGTAGTTATATACAGACTTGTTGATTACATAAAAGGAAGAAAAAGAACTTGGAAGTAACTTGTTCAAACAAGGAAATGTAAATGCGGCTAGATCACAGACACCACATACATAAGTAGACAGAGGATTACGTGTGCCCAAGAGCGTCGCCATGATTCGAACAAATGTAGGCTTACCATGATGGCCGCCCACGCAACCGTCATTTGCGTAATTTGATGATGAACTTGGAATATACACAACATTTCAGACAAAATATGAGCACGAATGGAAGGACAATATCACAGTCCTCCATTCTGTTCGTTGGTTCTAAACCAAAACGTACATTTTTCCAAGTTTCTCACGTAGTGTGTCAATATCGAACCACTTGAGGAAGTCCAAACTTTGTATAGAGGATATAGGAGGCGCCATATTGGTAAGCCCAATCGTGTACGCACGGTTGCGTCACTATAGGCAGAGGACGTTGGAGCAGGGTAGTCCGTTTACTAGATTCATAGTAATTAAGTCATGTAATTTAAGTAAAATCAAGGAAGCAAAGAGATCACTGGTCCCGTCCCGTGTGCAGAGCAAGAAAAATGCCTACACTGTAAAATTTTTTTTGTAAATTTACAGAAATTTTTTACAGTAATTGTATGTTTTTGCTCTTCGAGGTTTTTACATAAGTATACTGTTATGTAGCTCACAAACATATTTTTTAACGTAATAAATCAGTTAGATAACATGAAGACTCTGTTTTGTTTCAATTACAAACATTTTCAGTTTTTAAAACTTACCGTTCTGTAAAATATCTGTAAATTTACCGGTTTATGACGTAGGCTAAAATTGAACTTAAATGGGCGGAGTTTATTTTTGTCAATATTTTTGTCGGGTGGGTCAGTTAAGTCAAAGTTTGTCCCTTGGAGACGTTGTTACTCTTTCAGGGGACAGAACTCCTTCGGGAGTATTGTTTGGTTTTCGCCCCTGGCTCTTCGCCAGAGAGTCAGGGGACTTTTCGAAAAAAGCCCACTACTTTCTCGCCCTTAAGACTGGGCTCATTAAGTCTAAAGGCCGAGAGATAGGTCACATTACCTGCATTGGGACAATATGTGAATCGTAAAGAAATTAAGTTTAATATTGAAATAAATTCCACATAATTGTTCCATGATTTTAACATAAAAGATCTGTAAATTTTACACAAAAAAGTCATAAAATTAAACAGAACATTTCACTAATTTGGTTTTACAGAAATTGTTTGGAAACCATATTACAAGAGAATTTCTGTAAATTAACAGATTTATTTTTTAACAGTGTATAATGATGCTTAAAACCGTGAATTGGGACCTGTTACGACATATTTAAGATTGAAATTTATTCATTCCATATCATTTCGATGAATATTTCAAGCATTTACTTGAAATTCGTATTCAACTGCCCTACGTGGCGGGCTGTTTTGTGGTAGGAATATGGCTGAACAAGGAATATGCCGTACAGCCTGCTACCTATACGCAAGCTCTCTTGCAGGTCTTATGCTGTGTTTTGGGAAGCAGATACGCTGAGCAACCAGAGTCCGCTCCCCGGGATAATGCTGTGTACACTTTCCTGATCCTTTCCTGATCTTCGAAAGAATCCATGTTATCAACTGTGAACGCAGGTTTTGTCTCCTCATGAAGAAATCAAGCAGAAATGACGCAGGGGCGTAGCTAGGATGGATTTTTTAGGGGGCCTAGGTATCAAATGGGGGTCACGGCATTGGTTGCCGTCCTTAATTCTTACACATTTTATTAGAACACACACAATTTTGGGGGACCTAGCAAACATCTGGGCGGCCAGCTCCCCCCCCCCTCCCTGTAGCTACGCACCTAGAATGACGGTTTTGTGATTGCTTGCCTGAAATATTAAATAAATTGAAATTTCTTCTGTACTTCTGTTCAAATTTTTCAAATTAATCTTTACAACGAAAGTTGTGGTATTTTATGTACTTCTGACTGACTTTTCCACTGGTATCATTATCTGACTCTCTTAAATTTTCCTCAGTCCTCCCAAAATTAATTAAACAATGTAATTGTTTAACGTGGTATCCTAATTGTTTGAAGCTTTTGACAATCTTTTAGGACATTTACAAGCGGCACCCCATGCACTTGGCTAATCTCCCTTAATGTCACTGCCAGCGATTTGTTTGGCTGCTTCAGTGCCTTATCAAGTTCATGCCTGTGACACCGGAGTCCGGACTAGGACTAAATTTCGGACTGGAGTTCTTTTTTACTGGACTTGGAACTGGCTCGGAATTGGAATTGGCAAGGAATGGGCTGCAGCTGGACTCGGACTCGCAGCATACCAGTCGAGTCCACAAAACTAAGAGCTGCGTAAATGTTTTCTAAAATGAACATTCACATACAGTCAATGAAGTTACAGGGTTGTACAGGCCGTGAAACTGATTTCTATAATGACCTTTTTTAATGAACTGTACTGGAAAAGTAATATAACAAGAGCCCAATGGGCACTATGGTTCCTTGCTAAATGTAATGACACTGACCATGAGCATACAAACAAAATATTAGCTAATGTGAAGTTTGCCTGTGACTCTGGTGACTGCTACATGACCTTTAAAGTTGTTGGTAGTAAATGTTGACCTCATCTACCAAGTATCCTAAAAGTCCACAACCTGACCTCAAAATGGCCTCTGATAACCTTCAAATGGCCCCCAGTAACCCCAGATGACCTTTGACCTCCACCAACAACAATCAATCTTCTCACCGTAACACATCCACATACCATGTATGAAATCTAGTCAAGCTTCCTACAATGAGATATTGTGTTAACAAAGTTTTCAGTTTTGACCCCCGGTGACCCCCGATGACCTTTGAACCTAATCAAACACAATAGGGCACACCTTCTCATTATGGTGGATCTATATACTAAGTATGAAACCTATCCAAGCTTCTTACCTTGAGGTATCTTGTTAACAAGGTTTTCAGTGTTTGACCCTCGGTAACCGCAGATGACCTTTGACCTCCACCAAAAACAACAGCATTGATCTTCCCACCATAACTCATCCACATACTAAATATGAAATCTATTCAAGCTTCCTAGCTACCTTGAGATATTGTGTTAACAACAGTTTTCGGTGGTTGACTGCTGGTGACCCCAGATGACTTTTGACCTCCACCAAAAGCAATAGCATTCACCTTCTCACCATAACGTATCCACATACCAAGTATGAAATCTATCCAAGCTTCCTACCTTGAGATATTGTGTTAACAACGTTTTCAGTATTTGACCCCCGCTGACCCCAGATGACCTTTGACCTTCACCAAAAACAATAGGGCACACCTTCTTACCTATGGTGGATTTATATACTTTGTATGAAACATCCAGGCTTCTAACATTGAAATATCTTGTTAACAAGGTTTTCAGTGTTTGACCCTCGGTGACCCCAGATGACCTTTGACCTCCACCAAAAACAACAGCATTCATCTTTCCACCATAACCCATCAACATACTAAGTGTGAAATCTATACATGCTTCCTACCTTGAGATATTGTGTAAACAACAAGTTTTTAGTGTTTGACCTCCCGGTGACCCCAGATGACCTTTGACCTCCACAAAAAGCAATAGCGTTCATCTTCTTACCATTACACATCCACATACCGAGTATGAAATCTATTCAAGCTTCCTACCTTGAGATATCGTCTTAACAAGGTTTTCGGTGTTTGACCCCTGGTGACCCCAGATGACCTTTGACCTCCATCAAAAACAATAGGGCACACCTTCTTGCTATGGCAGATCTATATACCAAGTTTCAGTTTAGTCCAACTTCCCTTATTGAGTTACAGCGTACCTAAGCAAGCGTCACAGACACACACACACACATACACACACGCCAACCTGACTACATTAGTTCCTTTTGCTAACGCAAGGAACCAAAAACGATTTGCATGATGTGCTACATTGTCAAATGGCAAGATTCGGAATCGGCCAGGAATAGACTTTATGCAATGACTTAACGCGACCTCACTGAGGTGTAAACAATAGGGAGCTTTAGATTGCACGACGCGGACGTGAGCTACGACGTAATGACGTCACTCTTGACGATGCTCATACATGTACCTTACAGTCAGTATTGTCAAGAGCGACGTCATAATGTCGTAGCTCACGTAGCTCACGTAGCACACTGCATGCACGACGTAGGCTTCGCACGCGCGCGTAGTAGACTTACGCGAGTATCCAACCGGTACACAAATCAGCTGTCTGCCTTTGTTGGTGTAAGTTGCAATGATACGCGCTTACCTCCATCATATCGGGGCGCACTTAGTTCTGTGACGTCATATGCGTAAGGTCTATTGGGGACACAAGAATCGCCAAAATGATTGGCTAGGAATCGAAGGGTACTGGACTCGAAATTGGCCAGAGATGTGGTCACTAGAATTGGAGTTGGCTCGGAACAGGGTTTGGTGGACTCGGGAACAGCCTGTTCTAAAATAAGGCCCTTTCACACTGCATGTGCGAGATATGATATAACATGACGCGATGCAACGCGATGCGACGGGATGCGACACGATAGAGACGTCGTCAGACCTGTCACACTACATTTTCATGTATGTATTCTGTTTTGAAATTGTTACTTTCTATTGCTCAGAGCCGAAATTTCGTCGTCTAGTTCATTATGAATCGTAAGGTCAATAAAGCCCGAGAAGGTACATATAATGGCTTCTGTTTCCAAATTTTTTTTTTCCCAGGAAGACATCCTGGTTCCGCCGTTCACTCTAAAGAAAGTTGGGTAAGAAATTTCACTAAGGCTGGACACGTATATGACGGTACTGAAACTGGGTAAAGTTTGCCCAACAACTGGTGATAAACGGGTTTAACGAGGGTCTACTTTCCACTAAACTGGGAATCCAACGTCTGGGTTAACCCTTTAATCAACAATAATTGGGCAAACTTCACGGTATCCAATTAGTTCGGTATTTTCACATACCTGCTAAGTGTTGGTAAAATTGTTACCCATTTTTTTAGAGTGATATAGATGCACCGTCGAGGCTCTCTTGTGAGGATTTGGGGGTGTTGGTGAGGGCTTAAACGGTCCTAATCCCCTTTTTCTATCCCACTGCATATTGATGCGTTTTCGTTTCATTTTCGCTAATTCTGTATTGAAGGCGTTCCTTGCTGCATTTATTGCTGATGAAGGTGCATGCTGAAGACTTATTGTTCTGATTATAAATCGTAAGGCCCCAAGAACCCGTAGATATCGCACAGGAGGGCTTCTTTATTTCCAGATATTCCCGGGGGGGGGGGGACCTCGGTGTTGAAGTACCTCCGTACTCTCACCTAATGACCTCTTCCTGAAAGAATGAGTTCCTCTTGTATACAAATTCTAGACCCGACCCTGACAACCAATAGAGGGATTTCAGTTACGTGACTTTAACCAACTAGATGCAATTTTGAAGGGCAAGATCGCCCGTTTTTTTTTTTTTTTTTTGATTTGACGGGAACGCGTCCATTGTGTCACAGTAGTATCTATGGTTATGCCGTGCGCCTGTGCTGTAAGTACGCTTACTGCGTGTGTTTTGCCCTTCAGTGCCTGGGAATAAATTGCGCGTGACGTCACATGAAATCCCTCTATAGGGGCCTAATATTTCAGAGGTGGGAGGGTTTAGAACATAATGGGTAGTGTCTGGATGGCTGAGTTTTGCATTAGGTCATGGTCCAAAAGGTTGCCGACAGCAGTCCCAGATCGCCGACAATGGAACTTCCAGGCCTCGGTACGTCCATAGAGTACACACCCGCTACCTCTCTTGAAAACATCGCGTGTCACTTTTTCCGTGACAGTTTTAATTCGCATTTTAAATCGATTGGGGCTGATTTAAGTTTTCTGAGAAAATAGTATGGGAAAGACTGGGGCAGTTCTGATTCTTTGAACGATAAACCATCTGAACCAAATTGAATTATCCAGGTGGGGCCTTTTGGTTAAGAGTATTTGCTTCTAAAATTAGAGGCAAACGTTCGTCTTCTCAAATACATTTTAGCTTGGGGCAACCAGAAGCCACAATTGGCAATTGCGATTTAATTGACCAAAGATGGGCATATTATAATTATGTCCTTCAATCGGACAGTCAGTTGAAAAGATTACACACAGAAGTGTACTCGTGCAATATGGCCTTGGACAATTAAAACATCAAGCATTCGTCTGACTGTCTGAGAGATCCTTAATACAGTTATCTTGAAATAGTTTGAAGACCTTTAAAGGGGATATGACATCCACCCAAACCAGGGAGTTGATAGCAACTGCCCGCCCAAACATACTTAGGAATAGCCCTAGAGTTCTAAATGCAGTTGATGACTGCACTTTGACATTCATTCAAACAATATTACTCCACTCTGGTTGGTCAACAATAACTTGCACAGTCAGTTGTGTTTCCAATTAAGCTCACACACCCTTCTGTGATAATATTGCCTCAAGCAATAATATTTAAACTCAGTGCAGGCTACTGTGGCATATGCAGGGGATGTCTGTGGTATCATTGCAATTTACACCAACAAATGCAGACAGTTGATATGTGTTCCGGTGGGATACGCGCGAAAGTCTTATACGCGCGTGTGAAATGTACGTCTATGGTTGGCCATCGCACCCATAACGCGATAGAGGCTACGCGAAGCGATTTTTTTGCTACGCGAAGCCAAATTTAATATACGCGAAGCGAAATTTTACATACGCGTTGCCAAATTTAACATACGCGTAGCCAAAATTCACAATTTAATATACGCGTTGCCAAATTTATCATATGCTAGCCAAATTTCACAATAAAATTTTTCCGCTATAACAGGCTATAACTTGTTAAACTTAAATCTCCCTTCATCATTGCGATGTAACTCTACACGAAACATAACCACAAAGGCCTTTGCGAAGACTGACTTTGCCTTCTCTTCGTGAATCGATCGTCTAGCCGCTAGGCGTATATCAGCTTTCAAGCTTCGCGGCGTTGCAAAATTTGGCTACGCGTATATAAAATTTGGCTACGAGTATGTAGAATTTTGGCAACGCGTACATTAAATTTCGCTTCGCGTAGCAAAAAATCGCTTCGCGTAGCGTTTATCTCGTTATGGGTGCGATGGCCAACCATAGTACGTCGTGCGTGCAGCGTGCTTCTTTGTTTATCCTCCTGAATGGCGTCGCGTGACATCAACGCATAAGGTCTATTGACAGATGAAGGAACCACACTTGCTACTAAAGATATTACAAGCTTATAATATCTTTGCTTGCTACCTAAAGAGGAGGCTGAGCAAATTTAGAATGACGTCATTTAATCACATTGATGAGCAATACTTTGTATTCTTAGCTTTTAATATATAGTTTTGACCTTGACGGAAAGAGGAATGTGGGGATTGTAAAGTGTGAAAACTTTTGACTCCCTTTATGCATTCAAACTATGAAATCATCAGGTAATGGAGTAGGCAATCGGTTGTTAAGTGAAAGAAAAGCAAGACAGTACCGATATATGTCAGTATATAGTTTCACGTGTGTTTGCTTCAAGTCTACTTAACTTTCGTTTAAAACTGTGATACTTCATCTTCGAAAAATAAGACATGAATGCAAATTTTAATAGAATGTTTAGATTAGGTAACCTACCCCCCCCCCCTAATATATTAAACAAAATAAAGCTTAGCAGTACTTCTTTTTGATTCCTTGCCGAAGGCGAAAGGAATCTGTCTATGCAATAAGCCTGGCGAGTGTATGTGTGTGTGTATGTTTGTGACGCTTGGCTTGTTTTATTTCATTTCATTTATATATTTCGTCTACACAAATACAATACACTACAGAGGTAAAGTATAAATATAGACAAGATACTAGAACAAACAAAAAGTTTAACGAGCTAGTAACCTATAAACCTTGTAAACACGATACTTTTCCAGATAGTAATGGTGGATACCTCTCATACTTGGGATATAGAAGTACCATATTAGGAGAAAGAACCCTATTGTTTTTGGTGGAGGTTAAAAGTCATGTGAGGTCACCAGAGGTTAGAAGCTGAAAATTGTAAACACAATATGCATGTATGTTTTTATACTTGGCATGTGGATGTGTTATAGTAAGGAGATGAACTCTATTGGTTTTGGTAGAGGTCAAAGGTTATATGAGGTCAACGGAGGTGGTAATAAGATATTCTTAAAAACTGCTTGAAAACACGACATCTCAAGTTAGCAATGATGGTCTCTTTTCGTACTTGGTTTATGAATTTATCATATTGAGAGGAAGAGCCCTATTGTTTTCAATTTAGGTCAGAGGTCCCTTGAGGACATCAGAGGTCAAAAACCGAAAACCTTGAAAAAACACGATATTTCAAGACGGGATGATAGATACTTTTCATACTTGTTGGAGACCGAAGGTCATCTGAGGTCATCAGTGTTGGATTTACGAAACCTCGTTAACTAAGTAGACAGTGGGCGATACCTCCCAATTTTGTCCGGCGTTTCATGACCAAAGAAAAGTTAGGGTAAATTTTTGTACCTTTCCAAAGAAAAATTATAGAGAACAACATTTATTTGTTCACAAGCATAACTATAACAGTAAAGATTCTAATTTAAATTACCTAATTCTGAGCACGTGTAAAGGATGCTGTGACCATACGCTTAAAGAGTTCTTTGATGGTGTAGTGAAATAGTGCTCGGTTTCTCACAAAGACGGCCCGGGCTCGAATCCCTTCCAAGACACTTCTTTTGTTCATTTTTTTGTTTTTCAATTCTGGTGGGTTCAAAGGTCATGTGAGGTCAGCAGAGGTCAAATTGTGAAAATAGTGTAAAAATGATGTAGTCAAGAAGTATAAATTTGAGGAATGAACCTCAGTGCAACAAAGTATTGCCTTTCGGCAAGGAATCACTAAGCGTTTGGGCTTTCTGGTTAACATTCGTGTTCATTGTGAAAGCAGCGTGTTGGGAAAGAGAGACCTAACACACCTTTCAACGACTGGAAATTTAGGAGTGCGAGCAACGACCATTGCAAAGGGCAAGGGAAGGTGGACTCGAAGCAAACCTTTGTATGCTAGCCCGTAGCCAAGGGGGAGGGGAGGGGGAGGGAATCCCCCAGAAATCTTTTCGTCCCTAGAAAATTTCAAGGTCGTCATTGACCTAAACATTTTTTTACACATGTCGCCCCTGAAATTTTTTGCCACCCCCTAAAAGCCATCTGCCCCCCCCCTTCATACCTTGTCTGAAGAGCTTGAGAAGACATTTAGAAGAAATCGAGGTTTGAAGCTAAATTGTTTAGTTAGTTGGCTATACCAGAAGTGAAATGTTTGTTATATAATTTTTTATCATTTCTCTGCGTGTATAAATTTGAACTTGGATGCCAATCAAGGACGCAAATAATGATGGTTTTGCTCGGTTATACAAGTTTTTTTGTAAATAAAAGTACAGGAGAAAAGGGTCATTCTTGTACTTATGAAGTGAATATATTAAGTAAACAGACCTTTCCAATAAACGGAAATGAGAACATACATAATTCTACATAAGATGTAATAAATTCCACGAAATAACGGAGAGTCGATGTACTTATTCACAGGAAATAACCAACTCATTTTTCACTTTCATCTTTCGGAAAGGAAGCCTGCATTTCTTTGCGGCACGTATTTCGATCGTAAATTTTTATTGATATAAACACGAAAATCCGATTTATTTACATTTATACAATAAACCATACTCGTTATCGATCTAATGTAACTCTGTTTTTCATGCCACATGTGGGACGTATGAAACAGGATGTCTGCGGTTTTTGAAATCATTAAAAGATCAAGCCTTGCCTCGGGAGAAATAATGTGGTTCTACGATATTTATGCAGGGAGTTGCAACAACTCCCTGATTTATGTCAGTGCTGGCGTTCCAAGATCTGAGAGGGAAATAAGGGCGCTTTCACCTTCTGCCGAGGCATCTGTCAAGATGTGTTTTTTGTCCCACCACAATGAACCATGATAATGGAAAGATACGTTATGTCTTAATCATGTGAGCTACTGAAAGTGGTTTCATAAATTACGGCTCTGAGCGTGTCACACCCAGACTATTCTTCTCAGAACGTTGTTACGAGACCAATCATGAGGCTTTTCTCAACTGAAGCCTAGCTACTCCTTAGTCTCTCATTTGAATCCCAAGAGTTCTAAAAGTAAATTTGGAATCATTTCCCAAAATCCCAAATTCGATTTCTTCTAGTGTGTGACGAACCGTATAATGATGTTATTCATTCATTCATTCTCAAATGATGTTGTGTTGTGTTCCCTTATAAACTAGACAATCCTATGTATTATATACATATTATATGACACATTTTAGTAAATTATAACATTCCTGTTAACAGAATAATCGCACTTTCGACAATCATGGCCAAAAACCTAGATTTCATTCTTAAATGACATTAAATTTAATTCATTTTCTCATGTCAAGGCTTAATATCATGACAAGCTATGAGGTGAAGTGATGGTCTCGTGAAATTATATTCTTTGTGTAGTATCCCATTATCAATTTTCATGACACATGGTTTCTACTAGTCAAATATTAAGTGGGGTACCTTGTAGTATGAACGAAATTTGTGCAAAGTAGGGGCAAAATGGAGACGCATTTGTCTAGTCAGTCTCGACCAAGGTAGAGAGATGCAAACTGATCGCACCCTCTATTTGAACACGCCCTCTATCGGAGCACGTCCTTTGAGTGACGTCACTGGTTTACACACATACACAGTTTCCAATGCTCAACAAGAGTCGCTCCGTTCCCTCCGGCGTAGTGAAACTGTGTCTGGTAAATGAAGTCGGGGAACACTTAGAGTTAGTATTCAAGGTCGACAAACAATTTCCAGAGGATTGGTCACGAATGAAGCAAAAGGGTGTCGGGGGACATCTGCCCATGCACATCCCGACGTCAAATGTCTGCAGGGAAATAAGGAGAAAAAACATCGTAATATTTACCATTAAGGGAGAATGCAGTCACCCCAATAAAGAATTGTATAGTAGACTATCCTATTTCCTGAATGGCCCTTGAGAATCATGTGACAGTATTTTTCTCACTCAATTGTAAAATTTACAAAGAGCAACTGCTTGGTTTACCTTGAATATGCAATATTTATGTCCTAAAATATTATGAAAGATACTTGGAAGAGAAATAAGAAGAAATGTGTGACATACAGCTATTGTTTCAAAATAAGTTTGGGGCGACTGCTTTTGACCTTAAAATTACCGCCTAAGGCGTTATCATCCACGTTGTCATAAATGTTACGAAATTACAATGTACTTTCTTCGTTCTGTTTCCCCTCTCCCAGCATTTCGGGAGACTCCTCCTTTTGGGGAAATCTAGTCTTCCTCCAATCGGGAGAAAAATTGGTCATGGTCGCCTCCAGTTTGCCTATTTTACCCACAGTCCCACGTTTTTTGTGTACATTGTCAGTGGCGAGTCGGTTTTGAAACCCCCTTGCAAAATTTGTCGGTTTAATGTAATGGAATTGAATGTATATTATGAAGGTGTATTGTCATAGCTACCGAAAAGCCCTAATCGGTGGTCCAGCACCCCGTTTTTGAGAAAATGCAAGTTTTGAGTTGCCTCTTGTCATTCTAAACCGTGGCTAATAGACTAGCAAGCCTATAGAAGGTGCTGCATAAATTTTCCCCCATTTGGGAGAATTATGGTTTTCCCTCAAACGGGAGAAGCTTCCGGACTGTCCAGAGCGAACTTTGAAAACCTGAAAAGTCACAACTCTTTAGTTTCCATTCCCCCACATAGTCGTCTATTTTGAATAAGCGTTCATGGAACTTTGACCTCCACGTGTGTTGAGCACTTATGTAAAGATAAAGAAATGGACGATTCCTTACTGAGGTTACCGGTACCATCTCAGTAGGGCCTGTCTATCATGCTTTAGCCCCAGGGACGGACGTAACTTTTTCGACTAGCTCATCGCTAGCAAAGAAAACAGAAGTCGCTAGCGTATAGAGGGCGTGGCTTTCGATTTGTAAACTTTAACGGTTACTCTATTCAAATCGTTCAAGGTTTCAGGCTTTAACAACACTTGGCAACAGTTATGGTGTTTTAATTTTGATTACATTATTTTTTTTTAATAAAGGGGATATTAGAGCTTTTATTCACGTAGAATTATGAAGCTGGTAATTTCGAAATGATTTATGCTCTCGGCATGTTTGCCGAATGTTTGGTGGGCGGATTATGCTTAAAAGTTTAAACAAATGCTCTAGGAAAGTCTGAATTTGGTAACCAACATTTTGAATATGTAATCATGAAAGTACAGTCACTGTGAACATCGACGCAAAAGGTACACTATACCTTTGGTTTGACAACAGTGGAATTAAGAGATGAATCCCAACTTTCGACATAGTAGGTCTCGAACCGACTGGCCCTATAGCAGTTATTCGTGCACGAACATTCTTCTGTCTTCTTGATACATTCATCACCTGTGAAGAGGATAATTCAAAGGGTACGTGAAGTCGTGCCGGCTCACTTTGACACAAAAGTGAATATCAATGCAATACTCCTTGTACACAGTCTGTCAGACATTTGCACCAATATAACACCGTGCACACACACACCCACGCCCATACGTGTGTATATACATACATAAGTAAGTATATATCCGCACCTACTGCAATACACACACACACACACACATATATATATATATATATATGATGGCTTTACCCTGGAAGTTTATAGGCTAAATGCAAGAGAGTTTTCCATTGCACTGCTTCGCTGTTGACTTGCCCACTTTACAGAATAATAAAAATTTGTTTTAACTGAAAATGTATTGTGTTTATATCACATCAACATGACACAAACAGAGAATAGGCCTATCTTGTATCATTATCAAACTGTTCAGTCCGACCATGGTCCGACCATCAAATTGACAAAAACTGTACATCCCAAAACATTACACAATAGTTACACGAATATTGCATCATGATGTGAAACTTTGAAAGTTGGATACAGTATATAAAGCATTCAAGAGTGCAAAGCGAAAAATTGTTGTAGCTGAGACCTTATTTCCTAAAAAGGTTACTCAGTAACCCTAATTTAGTTTTCCTCTCTATATATACCAAAGCTTAAGTCATACTTTAAAAAGTGTGAAAATTTTCGATACGATAGCTGCAAATGAAGGACCTTCAGGCAACTACATAGAAGTATAAATTTATAACCTCATGAAGAAAACTAATAGCCATATAGAAGATATCCAGTCACGTGTTTAGCCTACAAGCTGACAGGTTGTTCAACTTGTGATCATTCAAGGCAGTTTTTCTTCAAATTGGACAAGATTCAAAAGCTTCTAAATAACATTTCCATGATTAAAAGATAGATTATTGATTATTATTATTGATTATTGATTATTATCAAAATATACAAGTTCAATTGTTGTTCTCACCGTTTGGACCCTGTACGGTAGTGGTTACGAATCGAGTCGGGAAGCACCCATCGCAGTCGTCTGAAACATTACAAAAAGAAACATAAACATATTTTTACTTATAAGTAAATATCTGTCCGTTTAGAGTAAGTAACGGTATCACTTCTCTACCTTTACTTAAGAAGCCGTGGCTGAAGGAAAATTGATGGAACGGGATGAGAAAAGTTCTTTCGTGAGTCCCCCGGCACACTTGGCTGTGATTTTTTGACTCTCCTAAAGATGGAAGAGTTTTCAAGGGAGAGGGAGTTTTTCGCGTTCTTTCAAGCCAGTCGCATTGTCCTGAGGTGCAAGGGAAACGATGCACATTAAACAGAAGATCTGTTAAACGATCATTTTTTCTGAGTCTCGTTATGAGGGTATATGCAGTGATTCTAGACACTTTCCAAAATGCCAGCTTTGCCATGTTGCATTGCCTGCGCTAAAAAATCTGTTTTTCACACCCCACCATTCTATTGTCTAAATCATGAATACAATGTTACCAGAACCATAGCCTAAGGCCGTTATAAATGCAGAGAGCTCTGAAGTGTATTTCTGTGGAAGACGTTTCTGTCAATCAATTGTGTCTTCATGATTACCGCTTCACCTGAACTTTACACCCATAGGGGTGTTTCACAGACGTCACGTGATCGCGCTTCTCTTTGATTGTTACATTTTGACGAGCAAGCGTTCATTGTGTCGCAGTAATATCTATAGTTATGCCGGTGAGTGTGCTGTAAAGACACTTACTGGGCGTGTGCTGTGCCCGGCAGTGCCGGGCAATCCCAATCGCGTGACGTCACATGCAATACCTCTGTAGATAAACCTAAGAAAGTGACAGTTGACCATTTTTAGGGAGGTCAATCCATCATGCAGACGTATTGATAGACTTTTCGCAAGATTGCCTTGAAAATTTTTCTGATTGGCCAACCATCATAACAAAGATTTTATTTTTCCCTGAAAAGAAAACGGCATGCCTTGAAATCGACATTTCTTGCCCTGGTAGTGGGCGGGGGGGGGGGGGGGACACCCAAACGACCCATTTATGGGAACTGCCCTTTTAGAAGTAATCGTGAAATTTAAAGGGCAAATTTCGTCATCCCATACAGCTCCGATTCTCTTAACTAAGTTAATTCTAGCCCCAAAACAGTCTTAAGCAGCTCCTCCTCGCATGTATGGAAACAAGCTTATTTCATTGCTTGAGGACATATCCTGGTGAACATACAATTTCCTAATCAGAGGTGTAATCAGAACACTCTCTCTTCATTGTGTGAAATGTGAGCTACTCTCCAGCTTTTGAATTTTCAAACTTTGATGTCAATTAAAGAGTCACCAACTGAGGATTTTGATAGCCCAAACCCAGGATGTGCTTGGGATGATGAGTGTCTGTCTTTCGTATTTTTTTCATGTCAGAAAAAATTGACTTTTTAGTTCCCTCAATTATAGTTAACAATACTAGACGTTTTTATAATTCTGTCCGATTTTTGTGTATTGAAAATCAGGTTAAAAAAAACAAAAACTCATAAGTGTTGACAACAAACTTAAAAGTTATGTCAGGATTGACCTCCAAAGATGGTTTTGGTGGTGGTGGTGGGGGCGGGGAGGGGTGCTACAAAGGCTAAGGGTGAGGGTAATGCCGTAAAGGTAAAGATATTTAAGCGATAGGCTACCGGTACCATTAATTTTGGCTATAGGCTATTCTAATACATTTGCAATATCACGTTTTTACAAGAGGGCAAGGTGATAGTCGGTTTAATACCCGTGAAAGTAAAGGTTTTACAATTCTGTTAGTTTTCATTCACTTTTGTTATCAGTAACAACAGTAAAAGCTAGTGTCTTCGGACCACCCTTACCCCCTCTCTGATCGTACTGTGAAAAATATAAAAAAATAATTTTGCGGCCAAAAATCATTGTCATTTATTAAGGTATATAGTTAGAGAGCGTAAACGGGTCTTTTACCCCTTCCCACGTACGATTTTTCTCTTGTGAAAAAAGTTGAAAAAAAAAGAATGATCGTTTTACCTGTACAGTAGTAATTGCGTCAAATACTACCCATCGATTCCTTTACAGCTTTTACTAAACTGTAAGGTTTTTACATCGCTTGTCAAATGTTATATCCATAATCGGTCGGTTAAAATTGTTGTCATTGGGAGTTAGGAAGTCTGAGGACAATACGTCGACTTCACGTATTGCTTGTGTTGCGAGGGTGTCTTGTTTGTTTCCCGATTTTTTTTTGTAATAAATTAACCGATCATGGCTATGCGCATGCGTATAACGTACATACATACATTTTTATATATGATGGCACAACCTAACAAGGCCACTCTAACAAAGTTTTCGTTTTTAAAAAACAAGACAAAAGAATGTGAATCTCTTTGTACCTGAAAAAGTTTTGGCGGACTTGACCTTATTTGAGAGCTATAAATTTTTACCACAGATTTTTCCTTTCAAGAGATACCATTACGACAAGTTCAGCGTTTCCAGCTCAAGCCTAAAATCAGAAGTAACCTAATAAGGTCAGCGGGCGCTGTTTACAATTTTTGTACACAGCTGTATGTACAGGTTCAGTGTAGGCAGTTTGTGCGTTCAATTTGAGCTGCATATCTTAGCGTGCAAGTGCTTGAGAAACAGGTTCACGCGCGTTAGCAAGGGAGTTTTCTAGGCGCGTGCCGCATCAAAAATTGACGCACTGATTGTGACAGCAGTTTTGACGCGCTTTGTTGACTGTATCGATGCACGACATTCGAAAGTGGCCTTATAGAGGTTTTTCACTGACGTCACTGCGTTCGCGCGTCTCTCTATTTTGACGGCCAGGCGCCCAATGTATAACAATCGTAACTAAGATCCTGCAGTCTTTTGCGCATGAGCAGTGACGGCCAGTGAGCCAAATTGAAACGCGCTGACGTCACGTGAAAAACCTCTATTAGGTCATGTCACTATACTACATTTTAAGGTAATGCGTCAACATAAGGTTACAACATTATCGGTAAATTTTGTACTACGTTATTGGTTAACAAAAATAGTTACATTATCTGTAATTTTTACTACACTATCGATAAGGTGTGTTTGCTATATTATCCCCAAATTTTCTATTACATTATCGGTTGTTGAAACATTATCGGTAAATATTTTATTACTTTATTGGTTGTTTTTACATTATCGGTAAATATTTACTACATATCGGTTGTTGTTACATTATTGGTAAAATATTAAATTATCGGTTACAACTGACATACACAAAACAGTGCTAGAAAGTGAGTCTATTGTTTTGCAAACAATTGATTGCGCCGTAAAAATGAATGATGCAGGGTCCAGGCATCCCGCTATAAATCGCATGAAAATAATCACAAAATACACAGGTTTACAGGTAGGCCTATATCATTATAGTAGGTCGGAACTTTCGAGGGGGCATATCTCCACGAAAGCACCCACTCCCTCCCCACAGACTAACTAATCGTTCTTTAATACTTATACATAATCGCATGTAAAGAGTAGTTGAACCGTGCCGCCTCAGGCAAAAATATAATAAATGGAAAAATAACCATTACAGCACTGCATATTTTCTTAGTAAATTCGACAATTCTCATTGGCAAAAATCGTTTTCATTTGTATTTGTAAGTACTCGCCATTCTACCATTGTGACACAAAGTATGTCTCGGGAGTTGCTACTAGACCCATATATTGGCCCATCATATCGAGTGACTGCCAAAATTTTTGAGCAGGTCTTGGAACAAAGCCCAAATTGTGGAAAATATATCAGTATAAGGGAGAGAAATATCCTTCATGTGAAACCAATTGAACGATTAATATCGATTCCTGACTACAGACTCTCTGGGGCCTTCTACCAATTACCCTCGCGTCTTTGTTAAAACTCTTCTCGAGTAATAGCTTCAATAATGAGAGCGGTCCATGGATTTTGAGTCCCAAAGCACTGTTAATTCATATCGCAATGGGTTTTAAAGTCCTTTAATCTCCAGATGCCGGATTATCGAACAGAATCGTGACTCGTGAAAAAGTTTTAAGTATAAATGGCGATGATTTGGGAAACGATCTGGCAATTGCAGCTTCCGATTTTCTTAGACGTGACTTAAATATGGGGACAGGATACGTAATACTGAAGCGACCATCAATGACACTGTGGTGTGATTACTACAAACGGAAGAAAACAAATTGTAAACTCTTGTAAAAACTGATATATGACAGAAGCCAACGGTATGAACCCATGATCACAGTTAACAGGCCTACAGGCGACCACCAGATTTCCCGGCAACAGGTTTAATCGTAAGTCATTTGAGTCTTAAGGCCGGATAGCTAGATTGTTTTTCCATAGGAAAGCTAGGGGAAAGTTATGAATTATCCATGTTATCTTAGTATTTTGTTTTGCCATGACTATTCATAGCGTCTTCCTATTGAAATGATTGCTTGATCGCAACCCCCTGGCAATGCTATCAGTTTGACTTAAAAATTCTGTGATGCTTTCAATGTACAAGTGCCATATGAATAGCACCACAACGTGCACTTGATGGCAACTCGATGTGATATACAGAGAATGGGACTATGAGGGTCACTACTGCTTTTATTGAATACGGTAACTTCTAGGCCCTTCAACTGAAAAAGACAGTTTTTCCAGCCTTTCAGACTGAGGACGGTCGATAACGAATGGTGTCAGTGAGGGGCTAAGTTGAAGTACTACCAACCCAGCAAAGATTCCCAGTTGTCCCCCAGCTCAAATTCACTGGTTTGCAAGCATTTCAATGTCTGACTTTCGGAAACTGGGTGTGTGGAAAACCTGGGGAAAGGGTATCCTTTCCCCCTTTGGATTTTGCTTGAATAGTTAAGGCCTTAGTAAAGTAAAGGTGCATGTAATATGCTGTCAGTTGTGCCCCCTTCTCTCTTCCTTTCAATCCCGTCTCTGGCTTTGAATGTATACCTCCGTAGGGCACACTAAACCTGCAACTCAGTACTGTTCTGAGGGTTAAACGTCTTTATTCACGGCTCGTAACATGGTGGTAAGGATTAACTTTAAGGTGAATCACCCCCCCCCCCCGATGTATGCTCCCTTTGGAGTGGCTGCAGTGGCATTGGTTACGCGTATATGAGTTTTCTCCCACTTCAGTCCCCAAGTCATCATTTTGAAAGTGGAAACCGCATGGTCTTTCCAGCTTTAAGACCTCAGCCACGTACTGTCCATCTTATGGCACTCAGAACTTGTTTAGTGCTTACGTTGTCATCTGACGGGTAAAGGGTCAAATGTACAATTAGGCTGTAGTTTTATGATTTTATCTCCCTAACCAGTAGCTCTTTAACCTCCTCTCATTCAAAATGTGATACTGAACAGTGGCAGATCCAGGCGGGGGTGCAACAGGCCCTACGTACCCTTTCATTCATTGAGCCGAGCGGTAAAACCTCATCTAACTCTAACCCTTTCATTCATTGATATCCAATGAAATCACTGTAGTGTGTAATGCAGAAAAACTGCAGGATATACCATCTGCTCATGTAATAGGGATTTGGGTTTTCTGGCTAACCACATCTCACATGGAAGAATCATGGTTCAAATTTTATTTTTTTTTTCACAGTTTTTTTTTAATGTTTTGATGTTTAGGGAATAGAATGCACTTTTATTGCAAGAATGCGAGATGTACGAGCATGGCTACTTGAACAGCATTTTCAGAGAGCAAAATACCCGAAAGTAAAGTGCAATGAACTTTGTTCTTTCACTGGAGAAATGGGCAGATAAAATCATATATTGATATAACGAAGAGAGAGAGAGAGGGAGGGAGAAAGAGAGACAATGAATGTGGAGGGGAAGGCGCCGGGGGACTGCCACCATGCATTTTATTAGAAATTGCATGTTTCATAAATATTTTATGTATCCTGACTGTAGAATCAGTTTTCTACGCCCAAACACCTCCCCAGGAGACTTCAAGTTCCTCAAAGACACCATCTACGCGAACAACGAAATAAGGTCTAAACCTACCCTTTTGGCAATCTCCTGCACATGTTCCAATATCCACGGCGACCTCAAATGGTGAACTAGGGAAGAAAGTTTTCATCAAAGGTACCCGACGACACTTGTGCGGGATCTTCCGACATGTGCAACCTTCTATGACGTCATACTGTGACTTACCACCGAGAAGATAGTTTCTTTCAACGATGATGGAGCTGACATTACAAGGAGAATCCAAATCACAGATATCGACGACATTCTTCTGGCGAAATATAAAAAAAACAGTTAAATCAAAAGTGTACTTATCAACATAAGATATTTTCTTTGCATTTATACTTGACGTTTTATTTATTTTTATTTCATGGGGGGATATGCAAAAGAGTAATAAACCAAGGACACAATTAAAGATTACTTGAACCGTCAATTCCATGATCATTGCCAAATCATATACCGTCAATTCCGTGATCATTGCCAAATCTAAATACTGTCTTTTACTCGGGGTAGCACTGCAGCAAGCAATACTACTTAAGGTACGTCAAGCATTTCATTCAAGAAAAAGACAGCTGCGCAGTGCAGTTTATGCATGGAGGAGAAACCTGCGATCATGACCGCTCCCTCACGAAAAGGAAGCCTTCTCAACAACAGAGGTGAACTAGTGTCTAAATGTAGGCAGAGGGAGTTTTTCTGGTCTTATAAGATTACTTGCCTGAGGATTGCTATAGTGAGGGAAACTTTAAGTAGCAAGGCTAGATCTCTAATTCATGTTTTATATATATATATATATATATATATATACACACACATACGGAAATGTAGATGTGACGTTGCGACTTCTAAATATAGAAACTGAAGAATGAAGAGAAGCGGACACAGTCGTGTATATATATATATATATATATATATATATATATATATATATATATATATATATATATATATATATATATATATTATATATATATATAATATATATATATATATATATATATATATATATATATATTTGCTAAGTATGCTCATTGGCCTATCATCGAATACATTATATGTTGTACTGAAGATCTTTAAAATCCATTTGCTTGCCGGTTTTAATAAATTTTAACGGATTTTATATTTGATATGTCGAGAGTCTGGTGTGTTTCTATTTGTATATATATATATATAATTAAAGAGGAGAGTTCCACTTGTACTCCGAGAAAATAAATCGTAAAGCCTAAAGCCTTTGCGTTTGCCTTTTTAAGATGTTGTATCGCACATCATGTTTTTGATACTAAAATAGCAAAAAACTATATGGAAGTATAATGTAAGAATGTAAGAATGTTCTACTTACCCCCGACTGAATGTCATTGGTAGATGTAGCCACGTGACTGCATTGTCCGATGTCCATCTGGTGCGTTAAACCCATCTCATCTGAAGGTATAAAGACAGGTTGACCATTGGTTTGCTTTTAACTTCAAACTTAACATGTGTAACCTAATTTACATGAAATGAAGCAGTTTTTCTATACCATAGGGAGAAAGACTAATAGCTAGCGGCTGAGAGATTTACCAACTTTGTAATTAAAATTTGGTTCTTGGGTTAGTTAATATTGAGACACTGGCGTAGGAAGCGGGGGCTTAGGGGGCTTAGCCCCCAGTCAAAAATATGGGGGTTGATGAAGTATGCTTCCGCCCCAAGATCCAAAGGCAAAACCCCTTATTTGTCTCTTCAGTAAGAAATGTCAAAAAATTGCAGTGATTTCCCCTAAACTTTGTCCAAAATGTTGCACCAAATTGCATCTGAGGACCCTCAATACCCAAAATTTCCCAAAGGGGAGGTGACACCCCCTCCCCTTAGACCTCCCCCAGGACGGTGATGCGAAACAAGGTTCAGCCACCCACAGTCTCGAAAAGATTCCTACGCCTATGTATTGAGAAACACTAGATAACTAGACCCGTTGGTTGCATGCAATGTAGCATCGCTTCAAGGGCCTACGTTGTTGTTTGGGGGATGGGTTGGGATGAGAAATACATGTAAGTGGACCTAAGTGCGTCAATCCCGAACATGGCCCTTGCCCGACATAGGAGGGGACATACATTTGACTCAGAAGCAAAAGAATGATGACGCAAGTGGAAGCCTTTTGTGCACCACTTGGACAGTTTTGTTTCATTTTCTACTTTTTAACCATGTATTCATGGCATGTATTACCAAAGATATTGGCCTTCCCAATACACCTCACGCTTTAACGTCACGGGACGTCATTTTGGTAAACAATGAAGAACACTGCACGCATGGAGGAGGCTTCGCACGCAAGCGTAGTATACTTACGGGCGCGTATCCCACCGGAACACAAATCAGCTGTCTGCATTCTTTGGTTTAAGTTGTTACAATACGCGCTTACCTCCATTAGAGGGCGCAATTTCTCTTCTGTGACGTCATGTGCAACGTCTATAAAAGTGAGACTGTAATTCTAGGAACGCACCAACTCAACAAGTGCACGTCTGAACCTTTTGGCCTTGCACACATGCAGGGGGGGGGGGTGAGATTTTTTGTATAAATGACTGTACCGATACAAGCGGTTGTTAGATCATTAAGGGAGTCTATACGTGGTATCGCTGCTGGCAAAACTGTTTAACTTTGGATGCATTTCTATTCGTTTGTTAATATTCTACAGCCTCCTGTCATTAACGCAAAAAGGGTACTTTTTATCCAGATTAGAGGCGTGCTGCGAAACCCATTACCCGAATGCTTCATAAGTCATCACAAAGAATATAGCACCGTGTACCACTTTTTGATTGCTCATCAAAAGTATTAACAGCACCCTGACGTCATGTACCCATATAAGCAAATTCGTTATTGGAAAACCGGCCGTCGAACTTGAACACTGTTTCATGAAATTTATTCTGTGAATTAGTTACAGTATATTGTAACCAAAAATTGGAGATCATTTTAAGTGAACTAGATAATACGAATTATTCATAGCCCGAGTTCCTACCAACCTACCAACCTAGGACCCTTTATCCTCCCCTGTGCATCTAGATGTGGTCCAGTTGTTCTTCCGGAATTTTGTTTCCGGAATTTTGTTTCCACAGACTGAGGGCGCTTTGAAGTTACTGCTAGAATGCTCTTGGACTACATTTTATCGTGTTTCCGAAAGTTACTTTTAATTAACGGAGCTCTCTCGAGGGAAACAGGCAACAATTGAAATTCAATGTGAAAAATTGTAGAAAACATCCACCTTCGGTGAAAGGTAGGCGGTTTCACATCAAAGAGAAACCGACATCATGACAACTGCGTGGGTGTATTCTTAAAATGATCAATGCTATACGTTACTTAAAAGTAATCACAGCTCTTGGCTCGCAAACATTGGAATGCCCTGATTGAATATTAGCTTGAGTAAATTGTTTTTTAACCCAAACTAGATTACCACAGTTTCAAACTGGGGTAAAGATAAAGTTTAATGCTCCCTTGGAAACCATGCAGTTATAAAAGTTGAAATTGCATACCGTCCTGGGGTCGAAAGTGGTAACGAACCATTATGATTGTACATGGATGATACTGCATTTATGACATAGAAAAATTTCCATACCTTTGAAAACCATTATTTATAAGTAAAAAATGAATGCCAAGTAATTCAAAACTATAACGCTAGGTAACGTTAACATTGAGAAATAATGTTCCCACAGGAAGAAATTCACTGTTTTGTAACTCATTTGTTGGCACAAATTTTCAAATTTTCAAACGATGCACCATTCAGAATCCTTGTAATGACTGTGTAATAGTTTTGGAAAGTAAAGTAACCGCTGAGAGTTCATTGATGAAGATAAATGGTTTTACACTGAGTAGCAGAAGTTTTCTGCAAGTGCCATGCGGATGCAAACTCCAATCAGCTGCTACCCCGCGGAGTGGACGAAGTTTTTTCGTTCAGCTCATCGCTGCGAAAAAAACCAACCGCCGGAGGGGCGGCAGCCACAGAGGCGCTACGTAGGCTAATCAGTTGCTTGCAACTAATTCTCTTCCCGTCATTCCCTTCCACATTTTACTAACCATTCCGAGAAATATTGCTGATGGCTATAGTAGAATATTTTCTTGGACTCAAGTTCGCTAAACTGGTTCGTTTGTAGTGTTCGTGGTAGTATTAAAGTCGACTGACTCATAAATTGCTGGGCCAAAGAAGAGCAAGTAGGCCTACAGAGCCGTAGGAACTGGAAGAAGGGACAGGGGGCTACAGCCCCCAAACTTTCAGTTGGAAGGTGTTTTGTCTGAAACGTCCAAAATTACCCACAAAAATGCCAAGAATCTGTAGCTGAATGATTCTCTTAATCCTTAGCTTAAGATTCCCCTGCTTCAAAATCAGCACGTCGTTTACATTGACGCGCTTCGTCTAGTTCTGTACAGGTTGTACATGTTTAGCAGCAGGCTTACATAACGCAGTAACGGACATACTGTAATAATATTACGAGAGCGGCCAACATAGGGTAGCATATCGTACCACTAAATTCATGAGATTTCCTTCGCTTCAATGTTAGTGAAATGTAGTCCCTACGGGGGTGGTGGACAGTGTATACCAGGTTCCTATAGGAATATATGGATATTGCAGCAAATGAACTGAAATACTCATTATGCAATGATGGGAATTGAAGGTATTTCAACCACTTTCTTGCTTTCTTGCCTTATATCCCTCTTCTTTGAAATAAGGCATTTTGGTAGAAGTGTTATAGCGAAACCTGACCTATCATAGAAGCTCTATACCTTAAAATTTCAATGACCATAGTACATAAATGTGAAATCAATGTGAAAAGGCCTACTTGGAAGATTACATTTTAGGGGTAGCATGTCCCTGTTTAATTTCTCTAGAAGGGGCATCGCCCCCGGTCCCTTACCTCTCCTGGCTATGTGTGTAAAAATGTGAAAGTTATTGGGAGCATCTCCAAAAGTGGGGGTGGGGAGTAATCCCTCTATCCCTGGCAATTTCTGCCTATGCTGTGTAGAGCTAGTAACACGCCCGTGTGCATCCAGTGGGGCTCACCTGCTTGAGGAGGTGAGTGTGAGGGGATTGATTTAGACATATTTTCGGAGCGAGGCGCTACCATTCGTTGACCCGTATCGTTAAAAATATGTTTTGTAAGAAAACAACTTCCAGATTGCCATAATGGCATTTTCCAGACCTTGTAAGTTGAATTTGAGCATTATTCATGTATTCTTTCTTGTTTTGGAGATAGTTAAGAGATCCGTAGTTTGCAAAAAACTACACAAAATTCATATCTCCTATATGTTTTTGTTGTCAGAGTTTTATCAAAGCAAATTGACCCCGTGAAAACCGCTGGTATGTTCTCTTGCCACCTTTCATGAGGGTCAACAGCTTCTCAAAAGTATGTGTGTGGGGGAGGGGGTGGGTGGGGTGGGAGACATTTTTTGCTCAGAACTACTTCAAACGCAAAGCCCTAAGAAGGGAAGGATTCGGGGCTCACTCAAAGGCCCCGGAAAAAATGAGGCCAGATGATCTGTGTAATCTGAGGCATTCCCCACGATTTTAATCCATTAAATGTCTGTTTTTACCCAGGCCCGTAACCAGATAAGGTATACTGAAGGGGAGGAGAGGTGGTGAGATGTGTCAACATGCCTTAAGGCAAGGGCATCTTGGGAATTTTCTAGGGGGCGAAAACTTTTCGGAGGGGGCTACCCCCTGCTCTCCCTGGCCAAGGGCCTGTTTTCATCATTTTCGATTTTGATTTTATTCAATCAGCTTTGTTGCAAGTTGGAATCAAACATGTGGCTATTGTTTTCATTAAAGTTCTGGAAAAAGTGGGGGGGGGCAATCCCCTCCACTTTAATAGTGGGGGACATGTTCCCCGTCCCCCACCTGCTGACGCCCATTCCTCCTCTTCGATCTGGTTGGCCTAAGTCTGAAAAACGGAAGGTCAATTCTGATGGTGGTGCAGTGGGCTTGTCGGCGGGGAGGACGCGTTATTTTAGGAGTTACATGGGGCTTTGAAACAATAATTGCATTCAAGCTGTCTAACAGGATGTAGGCATGAGAATATTAATTGTGATGAGCCAAAAGCATTTAAAGGGAAAATGCAGTCACCCCAAACAGAGTTAGTATTCCCCGCCGCCATACTAATTCATGAAAGGCTTTCTTTGATCATGTGACAACATGATTGTTACTAAATTGTTAATTTCATGGAGAGTAACTCCTTGCTTTCCATTTTCTTTGTAATAATTATGTTAAAACAAATTTCAGAGGTACTTGTAAGGCATATGAGAGGAGATTTTCACGAGTTTTCTGATTTTTCAAAGCAAGTTTGGGCGACTACCTATTGCCTTTAAAATGGATTTTGTTACAGTCTTCTTACACTTATTCATTTGCCTAAACTAAAATGTCTCGAATAAGATTGATGATATATTCTACAGTTTAATTTTTTTTCGACCTCAATTCGTTGGGAAGACTTGAATCGCCTAGTGGGCCGAATATGGCAGAAGGGCTGTCATGTATAAGTGCTGCGATTTTCCCTCTTTATACTTTTTGTGAAGGTGAGCCAGAAACATTGTAACAATTATTTTTGTTCTGTACATGAATTAATTTTGGTAAAGTACTGAATCCCTGCATGTGTCTCAAACAGGTGCGTAGCCAAGAAGGGGGCGCGAAAAGGGCAGCCGCCCCCTTGAGCATATTTTTGGTATTTTTTAATGTTTATTTTTACAATATTGCTAGTGTTTCCCTATTTATATGAGGTAAATAGGCCTCGGAAGTGCCATTTCCAGGGATCTGGGGGCATTTTGGGCCAAACTTTTCTTGCGCTTCGAGCCAACCCATGGTGGCGCGGAACGCTGAGAGTCTGTCTATGGGCTTCGCCCCCCTTGACAAATTCCTGGCTACGCCCCTGGTCTCAGCAATACACCTAATGTTGATTGAGTGCTTGTGAAGTTTAGATGCGTGGATGATCTGAGGCGCCCTTTAAATTTCTTTTTATCGCATGCCGAATATTACATCTTTAGCTGTAAATTAAAGAATACAAAACCTGATACTGAAGTGTTTCATGAAAAATAAGATTTTCATCAATGTTGAGCTCCATATTGCATGTGGAAACAAGAATGAGCTGAGTACCCTAAGTTTCGAGGACACATTCCTATAATCAACTGGCTTTCCTTGGTATGGCTTCGTTGGTATGGCTTCGCATGTCCTGACTATGATTAAGTAATGATTTAATGAATATAATGTCTTCAGTATATAGAAATAACAAATTTCTGTAATTTATTTGAATTATTTGTGTTTGATTATGCTGCGTTTTGTCAGTAATTGCAAGAGAGAAAATTGAATTATACTTTTTTGTTTCTAATGTAAATTTACTAAGTTGATTTACATATGTAATAAGTGTTAATGTCATTTCTATTTTGGAACAAAGTTTAAACTTTTCTGCATCGACCTATAAATAAGATTTTCAAATTGACTGAGGTCAGTAAATGAGATGGGGAAAAAGTGATGCAATTCTAAGGGGAATATACTTTGCATTCGATTTCTCCATAAGACCCTTTCCTATAGGATCATAGCCTCCACACAATATTGAGCTGCAACTCTTTAGCAACTCTTTAGCAACTCTATACAGATGGCGCACAACATTTTTCGAGAAGGCGTTAAAATTAAAGTCTACGACGTAAGGTATGGGCGAGGATCGGGATGAATCTACCATTCAGCCCAATATGCACGTTGTATGACCAAAAACACTTCGGTTCGCAAGTTGTGATATATAATCACAAGGAAAATCTTCAGATTTCTTTCCTTACCGGTTCCAATGTCGATGTGTTTAGATACACGTGCACACACAAACATTAAGGTATCCAAAGGCTCTTGTTCTTCGATGGAATAACTGGACTCGGTGTTGTCTAAGGAGGACGACACAGGTACGTATTCTGAGCTTGATGAAGAAATATCTTCGTCATTGGTCGGTGTACGGATGAGCTCGGGCTGTACTAATTCGTTGAAAACTTGTTTATTGAAGAGCGAAAATGATGAGGTAACTCCTACAAATAAAGGAAAGTGTAAAAATCCTTTTATACCTGTCAATTAGATTCTAAATTAGCTTAAAAAGACCAGTCGGCCATTAAAGACATACATAAAATAAATGAATAAATTCACTGAAAACCTAAACTAGTCCTAAACTAGTCAGGATGGTGTCTCTCCCGACTAATTTGACTGACTAGCGTAAAATTAGTCGGTGGGTTAGTCAGTGATCACAAACTAGTCAGTGGATTAGTCCTTTTCAGTGAATATCAAAAGAAAACAATGTGGTGCACAGTGTTTCTGCTAAGCCGCTTTGACGCAATTTTGTAGCAATGACTTTTTGATTTGACGCACTGATGTTCATGGCAAATAAATAAATAAATAAATAAATGAATGAATGAATGAATGAATGAATGAATGAATGAATGAATCAATCAATCAATCAATCAATCAATCAATCAATCAATCAATCAATCAATGAATTTATTTATAAATAAATAAATAAATATTTTTTCTCCTGTTTATTCAGTAATGTTCCAAACTTGGTATAAACATGTTGTGTTAACACTGTCAATATACAAAAATTAATCGAGTATAAAAGTCCTCTTAACATCATGGTAAAGCTTTTGGTTCTTACAGTGTTGTAAAACATTTACAGCAAACTTAAATTTGTAAAAAATACTTCTTTATCTAACTGCTCATTTTTCCTTGAGCAAACATAAATATAGTACTTCATGTGCAAAATCAAAAAATTGTACGGGCTGTACTCTTTATGGTGAAACCCAAAGAAAATATCATGTTTTGAAAAAAAGAATTGCTTGTTGAGAAACCGTCTTTCCATTTCTAAAATCAAATTTGAAACCAAGCTAAAGTCCCAAAATAAGTGTTCGATTGATTCCTCATGTATGTTACAAAATGAACACAATGGAGAATCCACCTTTTTCATATAAAAAAGCAATTTTCTAGTTGGAATAATTCTGTGTAGGAACTGAAACTGAAAATATTGTAAACGTGCTTCAGAGATACTTTTAAAAGGCATTCTAAAGTAAGTAGTCCACCGATCTTCATTTTCCTGAACAATGTTGTTCCACTTGGAGTGAGAAGTAGGCAAGGTAGCCACCCTCATTAGTAAAATAGGGTAGATGACGTGAGAAACTGAAAATTTTCTCACCATAATTTTCTCTATTAAATGTTCGGACTTAGTTGGTTCAATAACAGTATCATTTACATTAAATCTCCAATGCATAGGAATAGCTTTTATTAAACCCCAATAAGAAATAAATGGAAAATTTAAAACATTGTATTTCCTGGTAAAAGTTAAGTAGTCTAGGGGTACATTGTTAACATTAAACAGGTCACTGATTTTCATAACTCCTTTTTTATATAAGTTATCATAAAACACAATTTTACCATCAATTTTAATATTAGAGTTATTCCAAATGTACTCATTTCCAAAATTTAGTTCAGGTGTAGCAAAAGTAACATCACACCATGCTTCAACAACTTGACGAAGAAACATGTTCTTTATACCCTTAACATCAATCTTAGCACAATTGCAATAGAAGAAGAAGGTAGAGCCATAAGATTTTAAAGAGATATCAAAAAAAAATTTTCCATGGACTCGCAGTATCAGAGAGGTAGCGACGCACCCAAGAGCATTTTAAAGATTTAATAAAACTATTAATATGTATTACCTTTAATCCACCATTATCAATCTGATTAACCATAGTACTCCTTTTAACTTTATAAGGGCGTCTGCACCAAATAAAATCTAAAATTAATCTTTCAAGATCTTTTACAAAGTACGGGGGGGGGGGGGGATCAGGTAAGACCAGGAATAAATATACAAGTTGGGAAAGGGCAAATGACTTCACTATGACATTACGACCAATTGGGGTCATGTCCCTAAAAGACCACGAGCGAAGACAAGATTTTAACCGAGACAACTTCGGAGTATAATTGAGTTCAAAAAGGTCCTCTCTGTTATTGGTGAAAGAAATGCCCAAATAAGTAACAGGACGACTACTAACAACAATATCACAAAAGGACGTTAACGGACAATCTCTTACAAAGGGACCTAAGGGAAACAGGACAGATTTGGAATAGTTTATGGTCAACCCTGACGCCTCCGACAAATCTCTCAGAGTTTGTATTGTTTCCCGTAAGGAATTAATAGAACTATCTAAGAGAAAAACCGTATCATCGGCGTATTGCAAAAGTTTATAATTAAAGTTCCCTACACGAATGCCTCGTATTTCCTTATTATGTAAAACACTAATAGATAAGAGTTCCGAACACAAAATAAACAAGTAAGGGCTGAGGGGGCAACCCTGCCTGACCCCTCTACAAATATGAAAATAGCCAGTGGAGAAACCATTATTGATAACACACGCATTGCTATTGTTATACAACACAGAAACCCATTTCTCTTAAAGTCCTCTCCAAAGTTAAAATAAGTAGGAGTCTTTCGAATAAAACTCCATTCAATTTTGTCAAATGCTTTTTGGAAATCCACAAAAACTAAAAACCCCGGAATTTCATTTTCACTAGTGAAATCTATTAAGTCTAAAACGTATCTAATATTCTCGCCAATAAAGCAACCTTTGACAAAACCAGTTTGGGTAGGGCCTATAAGGGAGGTAATACAAGATTTAAGTCGAGTTGCCAAAGCTTTGGCTCCGATCTTGTAGTCTGTGTTAAGTAGGGTAATTGGGCGATAATTTTCTAATTTATTGGAATCTTTACCAGGCTTTAAAATTAAAGAAATCACCCCACGAGACGGTTCAGTCGCTAGATAGCCTGAACGAAATGCATAATTCAAACTTGAAACCACATGAGGACCTATCAAGTGCCAAAACTTTTTGTAAAAATTTGTCGATAGACCATCGGAGCCTGGAGAAGGCCGCAGAACATTCCTGTAATGTGAGTTCCCCCTCACAAGCTGTTTGGTCACAATCAAATGAATTAAAATCCGGGAGAGTATTAAAAAAGGAATTAGAGGAGCAGGAATGCGAACTATATAAATTTGAATAGAATTTAAAAATTTCCTCCAAAATTCCTTTATGATGATCAATTATCCTACCTGAGTCATTTTCAAGTAAGGTTATGGTATTGAGTAACTTATTCCTCTTTTCGAGATTAAAAATAAATAAATAAAGAAACAAAGAAACAAAGAAACAAAGAAACAAAGAAACAAAGAAACAAAGAAACAAAACAAAGAAACAAAGAAACAAAGAAACAAAGAAACAAAGAAACAAAGAAACAAAGAAACAAAGAAACAAAGAAACAAAGAAACAAAGAAACAAACAAACAAACAAACAAACAAACAAAGAAACAAACAAACAAACAAACAAAGAAACAAAGAAACAAAGAAACAAAGAAACAACGAAACAAAGAAACAAAGAAACAAAGAAACAAAGAAACAAACAAACAAACAAAGAAACAAACAAACAAAGAAAGAAAGAAAGAAAGAAACAAATAAATAAATAAATAAATAAATAAATGAATGAATGAATGAATGAATGAATGAATGAATGAATGAATGAATGAATGAATGAATGAATGAATGAATGAATGAATGAATGAATGAATGAATGAATGAATGAATGAATGAATGAATGAATGAATGAATGAATGAATGAATGAATGAATGAATGAATGAATGAATGAATGAATGAATGAATGAATGAATGAATGAATGAATGAATGAATGAATAAATAAATAAATAAATAAATAAATAAATAAATAAATAAATAAATAAAATAAAATAAAATAAATAAAAGAATAATAAAATAAAAATAAAAAGAGGATTTTATTTGTTCCTAAAGTGGATGCAGTGTGAACGCATGGCAATGAATCTTCTAGTGAGTCAAATTTTCTCATATTGGGGGTATATTGACCCAATGGATAATTTCTAAGAGGAAACCCTGGTTGTGCAGTGTAATCTATAATGTGACGGAGTGAGAAGTGTTCAATTGATAATGAGTGGGAAATCGATCAATGCGGATGTACCATTCGTGAAAATGAAACACTGTAGAAGATGTTAATTCGTTCGGGATACAGCTGTCTCATTTTCCGCGTTCCTTGAATGGGTTTAACAGAACGTACAGAACATTTGGTATACACGCACATATCATGCAGCTTTACCACCAATGTATGTTGTAGAACACGTCGTTGTCTTTACTCAGTAGGGAGAACGAAGAACACTTGCACGGAACATGACAAGGTGACCAAAGCTACCCTCTTTTACTGGAGGAATCATGATAGCTCTCACCATAAAAAAAAATTTTAGTGTGACTTCACACCTAGTTTCGTAAATCTACAAGGCCATTATGTCATACACTTCTGCACATTTGTGTGTACTAGAATTCATGAGGAGAGGTTTTAATTCACTCATACAAATATTCACAGATATTGAAAGTTTAACAAATCAAAATATTTTATTCGTATTCATACAGTCATAAGCTTACTCATAGGCGTACGGGGTCAATATTTCTGGGGGGTCAGGGATAATTTTTGCGCGAATTTAGAATTTTAAACCAAGTTGCCCGAATTCTTATACCCGTGTAAGGGCATAATTTATTTCTTGGCTGTCTAATTTGCCCGAATGGATCCACTGTTTTTGCCCGAATTGGGAGGGTATATGCCCCCCCTTCCCCCGCCTTGTACGCTTATGAGCTTACTGGATGAGTTTCAATGGAAAACGGGGTGAGCAAGTTTCCCCGAAACAGTGATGTAAAACTGTCACAACTGAGTTGACCAAAAACACTGGCGGATCCAGGATTTTACAAAAAGGAGGGGGAGCAGTGGCGTAGCTACTGGGAGCATGAGGGGGCACGTTCCCCCACGACAAAGCCGTGACATCCCAGGTGCCCCCGTGGAAAATTTTAGAATGCACAGTTCTGTATATAAGCCCTACAGAGAGGGAGGGAATTCAGAAATTGTGACCCCCTAGGAAAGGTTCGTGAACCCCACTTCCCCCTGCTCAAAAAGTCCTGGCTACGCCACTGGGGGAGAGGGGTTAATTCCGTAAGGGTAAACTTCGAAGCTACAAGCATCGAATGTACAAAGCCTCCGTGAGGCGGTGGGGGAGGGGGTTTGAGGAAAATTTAAATGAGACACTTTTAAATAGAATTTCCTGGTATCTAGCAAACAAAATTATACATAAACTTTGTTGTGCATCATTGGAACCGTCTCGAAAAGAAAGTGATACAGAAAAAACAACGGGGGGAGGGGGGGTGGGGGGCTAAAACCGGAAAATCCCCAATGTGAATCAGCCTCTGCTTTGCGTGACCCGGCGTTTTACATGATTCTCCAGTCCACTTCCCACTTGTATGTGTGCTCTACCTTACATCAGTGGGAATGTGTTTTGACAGACATAGCAATATATTGTAGAAAATACACCTGATCTTACTCATAACATGGCTTGTAGTCTACTTCTACTACTTGTCTTCTCAAAACTTTTACGATGTACGTATGCATGGTCTGTCTACAACCATGCATACCGTATATGCCTACTAATGGGAAACTATCGGTTCGGGTTCCCTATTCGCTTAGGAGACAGTGATCGATAGTTACACGAGTAATGCATTTTTTGTCGGGCCCCTTATCCGGCCGTCGTCCAGGGACTGCATTTAACGCCACCCGTGTGCGCAACCTGGCGTATTATATGATTCTCCGGCTCCCTTTTCACGTGTATCTGCGTCTCACCTTACATCACTGAGAGTGAATTTTCCTCCTTCTGAAACTTTGCATACTTGAATCTATGCCGATACGCTACTCCTCTTATAGAACAAAAAGCAACCCCCCCCCCCCCCCATAATGTCTAAGAGATGTGTAGGTCGTTGGTCGTGAGAACGAGTGCCGGGACTTCATTACAAGGGCGAGTAAGCCATTTTAGGCAATGTATGAATAATAAGCTTTCAATGTCCACAAGTGCGATAAATAATTCATTTCATCATTCATTCGATTTGACTAGGAATACAAAGTTGACAAAAAGTATTTCATTGGCGACAAAATACGAGAACAGACTTGACCTATGAGTACAGATTCCCCACTGTCAAAATTCACGGCAAGAAGTACAAGCAACTTATCTAATCAGTCCCAACAAGAAATTGTGAAGAAAATATGTCAGGATTGCACTCCAAAAATAAATTAGTCAAATCCACATTAGCCATATGGAACATCACTCAAAATAACGTTTCGTTCTTAGGCGTATGATGCCGGTATGAAAAGGCAGCCCCTGAACAAATTAATGTAGATTCCATGGCAAATGGTCGATTTGTGGGCCAATTTTATGTCACAATTTTTTTTGCCAGTCACATAAAGTTTTCAGGGCAAACACTTTCCACCCCCTTTGAAAAGATAATCCTATACGTCTATAGACTCTTTTCCCAATAGGAATTACAAAGGATTGTGGGATAGAATTTTGGTGTGCATCGATTTTTGCCACAGCAAAATGCCATTGACAACAACATCGCCTACCAGAGCTCTGTCCCACAATCCATTGCAACTGCTATTTGGAAAAGGGTCTATGGTCCCATATGAATAATTAAAGTTGTTTTGACTAATGCAGCCTTTTTTAAGAGTGTGACTACTTCAACCTTACTCATGTTTTTCGAGAGTAATTTTCATTATTCATAGAGACTAATCAAAACTAAATTTTTCCTGTCGAAAGAGAAACTCGTCAAATATGATTTTGTAACAGATTTATATGTTTATTTATGAAAACTTGTAAATTGAATTTCCTGGAAGAGCATCTGTAGTCCATCCGAGCTTATTTTATGTACCGGTTGGTTCAGTTCGAAGCACTTTACTCTCTTCGAAGTATACCTACGTCATTTTCCCAGATAACAGGACGTCGATCAGGGGAGAACAGGGGCGTCCCCAAGGATAGATGTGTGTGTGTGTGGGGGGGGGTGCTGGACTTTTTTCCGACAAATAAGGTTTTCATTGACGACAAAATGACAAAATATGTGTCAAGAAAGGTCATAACCCTCGTTTGAAGGTAATCTTTGGGAAAAACAGTACACAATGTAAGCTTTAAATATAACAGGGTGAACAAGAAAAAATCTATTGGAAAAGGCAGTTTAACGTTTGGTATCGTCAACTTTACCTCAGCGTACCCGTTTTCAATTGTCCGATACAACAGAAAGTCGAATTCGACATGAAAGTACTGACTCTGAGGTAGTACTTCTATGGTAGGACAAGGTCCTCTTTAACGTGGGGCACAGTTGCCCTCCTTAGTGTCCATTTCAGTAATGTCCCTCTTTAGGGGGCCAGGGGGCTTCGCGGAATCTCTGGAGCATTTACACAATTGTGGGCACCAGAATAAAGCATTAACTGTCTGTAAATGACAGTGAATACGTACTAAACGGACCATAAAATCTCAGCCTTTTCTATCTATTTAAATTAGCCTAATTCGGACTAACCACATGTCTATTTCGTTAAGATGCAGCGGCAGGACATATGATCCAGGCATATGAGAAAGGGGCGTACGCCCCCTATTTTCGGCAAAGTACGGAATTTTGTAACCAGAATTTTACATCTCCAAGCCCATGAAAAAGGTATGATCAGACGGTTACGCCCCTTTTCTCATATTCCTGGATCTGGCCCTGAGTGGGATTGATGGTGTACTGAAAACCTAAACTAGTCAGGATGGTGCCTCTCCCGACTTATTTGGCTGACTAGCATAAAAATTAGTCGGTGGATTACTCAGTGATCACAAACTAGTCAGTTGATTAGTCGGTGTCACACGGACTAATCCACTGACTAGTTTGTGATCACTGACTAATCCACCGACTAATGTTTACGCTGGGCAGTCAAATTAGTTGGGAGAGGCACCATCCTGACTAGTTTAGGTTTTCAGTGGATATGGGGAGGGTGGAGGGCAGTAGAGTTTCTGTGGAGTTTTGCAATACTGTAGTTATACTTTGTTCGATATGAAGTTATGAAAGGACAACAAGAGTTGAAGATGAATGTGTGCGAAGGGCTCCGAAAAATAGCAATTTTGCGGACATTGTGGTTGTTTGCCTCCATTTTACATAGCAATTACCTATGTACGAACAGCACTGACCACGCTTTACATAGACCTTAAAAATTGCAACTTGCCCTTTCGTTTTATATTAGCCAGGACTAACGGTCATTCGATTTCTTTACGAAGCAGCGGGTTTTAGGGTTGGGAACTAGGATCACAAAGGTTGCGGGGATTTTGCAATAATCTGTAACGAACTCTCCGTTAATCTTGAATTAATAATTGGACAACTAGGACACATGAAGGTTGCGCTCGAAGCGCGCCGAAAAAATAGCATTTTAAAGGCCATTGGGTAATGTTTTTAGGCATTGTACCTACAGAAGAAGTCGGAAAAGCTCTTTTGCAATCATCGGAATACAAAGTGTACGCACTTTCAAGTTAACAGCAAACGCGAACGCGCCCGACTTCACTTTTTGAGTGAGTGCAAAACCAGCGCACACTGTACCGACCCGACTGCTACGAGACAGTGAAACCAGTCGCTTGGCAGACGTGTTGGTTAGGTGTGTGCCAAATTTTGTTCTTGACCTGAATGTCGGTCCCGATTGCGATCCGACAGTCTTTTTGACTACATCGGAAACCTTTAACCGTTTGATATTCGTAATGAAGTCGGGGGACAGTGTCGTCGCAGTTTAGTAAGGCCGTAGCGGTGAGCAGCTGTTATCGACCCAAAAGCTACTCAATTGGCCGATAAAGAAGCCTTTGCAAAATCAAGCGACCGTTCAATGTGCTCACTCCATGTGTGACTAATAAACAGTAGATAGTCTTTTAAATACATCCACCTTAGCATTGTGCGGGTATATAGTTAACCTACAATCCGACTGCGACCCGACGCACCTGACCACAGTAATACCGGCAACTCATCCCTGATGAGCAGTCAGGTTGAGTTGCATCACATTTTTATATCACAGTATCGGACATGGTGTCTATTTCATGGCAGACAATTATGCAATATGCTCCTTCTATTTTCTCGACAGTCTGAATTTCTTCAAAAGACAATGGGGTCTCGAATAGTGTAGTAGAGATCACTTACTGACACAGAACCCATAATTTGTGATTACTTTCCCACCAATATATAATAATTTACCGACAACCAGAATAGTTTGCCAAATACAGTTAAATCGGGGAGGAGTTAGGTCTCTGGTTAATGTACCCAAAGCAATATTTCACCCGACACTAATTCCTTTTAATTAAAGGTCGTATGGCATGCCACCAAAAGAGCTGTTTCACTTGTAAATTAAAGAATTAAGTCCTCCAATCAAAGATCCGTTGGAATTATTTCAATATCTTTTACCGTTCTCAAAATATACGTCTTCAAAGTTTGATGGTTTCTAAAGAAACTAATTGCCTATGCAAAAATAATGATGTGGAGTGTTGCACAGTGTTATGATTTCTTTTGTTAACCCTATATAAATTATCTCTTAATTACCGATCATATAGATTACAGTTTGGTGAGTGATATCAATATTTTTCAAGGAAAAATTTTTTAACTTTTATAATAAACCCCTCAGGGAATAGCAATGCTACCAGTGTCCTTGAAATTAAGGTTGACAAAACAAAGGCTAACATGTGCCATATTATGTCCCTCTTTCGATGTCACATATTTGCATACTTTTAGCTCATGTTATTCATGATACAAGTGTGAAATAGAAATTTCCCTGCAAAATGGTCAATATTTGATGGATTTTAATGGGAATTGCGGCTATTTTCTGGATTTTTAATGCTTTTTACCTCGAATATCCGACTATGTTATTTTCATGTCACACAACCTTTAAGTAACACATAGTGCTCATAAAATTTCACGACATTCCTGCTCCAAATATATGATTTTCTGCTGACAAATTCAGTGAAGTGCAAAAGAAAGTAGCAATTTTTTCCCAACAGACGGCAAAATTTTCCCGACGAAAGACACTTTGAAAATTTCTGAGGGTAGTAGCACCCCCACACCCCGGTAGTGATGTCCATGTAAGGGACTGAGTAAGATGGGGGTTCCCGGTCAGATGAATCGAATCATACATCAATCACTGGCAATGTGCGAGTGGTATGATACCCAGTTTACAACTTCATAAATGTAACTGAACATTTTTTTTTCAGGAAGGTAGGTTAAGCTAACCATAACTTTTTAATGGCGATCCGGGACCCATAAATATTGGGTGCTGCTTCGGCCCTAAAATTTTGTATGGTCTTTCAATTTACTCAGAACAAGTAAATACTTTTATTCATTCGTAAGATCAGTCCAAATCCATGAATAATAACAATCGAATAAAAGCTTCGATGGTCTTATGGAAATTCAGCGCGGACAAATAATTAGGGCCAAGTTTTCTTTGCAGTGTTATATGCTTACAATGTGTTTTCGCTCTCTAGCTGTCACTTTTCTAATATTTTTTCGCAATTGAACATTTAATTGCTATTTTTGGTTTTTAAAGGAGCGCAAGTTATTAAGACCCCAACTCTCTAAATGTAAAAGAGTGAATTTCACTCTTCGACGATTGCCTACAGTGACCAGTCTCTGTTTCGAGTGGAATTCCACTCTGCCCGGAGTGGTAATTCACTCATTTGGAGTGAATTACCACGCCCAGCAGAGTGAAATTTTCACTCAAAGAAAGAGTGGTCACTGTAGGCAATCGTCGAAGAGCGAAATTTACTCCTTTACATTTAGAGAGAACGGATTTTGCACTTTCTAACACTTCATGTGTAGTCGTTGTATACACAGACTACATACTTAAATATTATACATTTTTTGTGCATGCAGAGGTAACACAAATTAACTAAACGAAAGAAAAGAATGTATCTGAGTACATCTTTGACTCAATCCTAAAGTTGCTAATTCCGATTCAAGTGTCCCGAATTCTGGGCCATCCCCGAGTCCAGTATACCATCCCCGCTAGAGCCCGAGCCAACTCAAATTCCAGCCGACCCAATTCCGATTCCAGAGGAGTCTATTAGACAATGTGGCATACAACACAAAGGGTGTTTAGGCTCTTTAATAAATACATTTAATTACATAGGACATTGTTAGGGGTCACTATCATAGTCTGGTCTACCCAGTAATTTTGTTGACTGTGTGTGACTACTCACACATAACACTGTCCGAAAGTGACAATGAAGCCTTAAAGGGGCTTACTGAGTTGATCCACATAATTCATGATTTTTTCACACCTGTTGAGATTTACTAACATCTTGATGGTAAATGGTCAAACTGAGAGATTCTGCACATCTGATACACAACTGAAATGGATATGATAGGGTAATTAATGATTAAAATCATTTATTACAAATTCGTGACCAGACACTTTTTACCATTAGGTATTAATCATATGCAACTCCTGTCCACAAAAACTACAATTTTTCACATTTTTT
The DNA here is from genome assembly GCA_029531755.1 of Holothuria leucospilota. Classification (NCBI taxonomy): domain Eukaryota; kingdom Metazoa; phylum Echinodermata; class Holothuroidea; order Aspidochirotida; family Holothuriidae; genus Holothuria; species Holothuria leucospilota. The sequence goes on from CM055980.1 coordinate 24,770,014, forward strand.
GGTAACTATAGGAAGTGATACATGAGGAATGATGCTAATTGAAAACATTGTGATGCAATGATTTCTTTCAAATTCTTCCACATAATAGTCGATTTCAACTAAATAAGCCCCTTTAAGAAATTTTAGTGTAATTTTTATTGTTGAAGACCTATAGAAAACGACTCCAATTTCCAGCCTAGCTTAAGCCTGAGCCCATTCCGAGCCAATTCTGATCCCTGGGCCTCCCATTCCGGGACAATTTCGAGTCCACAAAAGGGGGACTGGATTTCGGAAGAAAGTCAGAGTCCGGACTCCGGCCTTATACAGTACAGCTCTACGAAAGACACGCACACCCTCAAAAAAAAAAATAAATAAATAAATAAAATAAAAATAAAAAAAAAATAAAAAAAAAAATATAAACCTACGTCACATTTTACTTGAAAGTGATAAAGCTGTTTACTTGAAGCAAATCTCAGACAAAGGTATTTCATAACCATTGTACAGTTATGGGAAAAGTATTTGCATCGAAACAAATGATCGTGTATCTTACACTATTCTTTTATTTAACCTGTTGCTCCTCATCAATCGTCACATAACGAAACATCAGGAAAACGATAACTATATAGTTACGTTCATCGTCCTGTAATAATTTGAGCACCGCGCAGCATGATACTTGATAGAATAAAGTATCGTAATTAGAATCAACAGATGTTTCGAGTATAGGTAGCTTTTATTTCAATTACTTGACGTATGCAGAAAAAAATCGCAAAAGTTCATGCACGATGAGAAATTTATAATACGGTTGACAAATAGGAGATCGAAAAGAAAAAAAAAAAGTCGAAATACGATCTTACCGAAAAAGAAAAGTTGCATAACCACAATAATATCCATGTTATCCTTTAAATGAGTTCCGAAACGCATATTAAAAATAGAGACCGTAATTCCTGTAGAACGGTGATTGTTTGACTTTCCTGGGTCGATCTGAAACAGTTTCTGTTCTTTCAAAACTCGAAAGAATGAAAATATACGTCGAAAAAGTGCACGGGAAATGATGGGGAAAAAGTTCTTCGACCCCCATACAGGAAGTAATATACTGCAACGCTGACACAAATGAGATCGTTATTTGTTGTATTTTGGCCGAAACGCTCAATTGTTTCTCCGGTTTATCAGAGTGGCCTAGCTTCACAGCGCCGTTTTGTTTACAGTAACATACTTATAGAAGAGTTCGTATGTTGTAAATGTTCTAAAACAAACATTAACAGATCAGTTGAAATTATCCTAATAGGCTGTAATAGTGCAGGACTACTTCCTTTATGTTCTCAATTGATTAACGAGCTTGATGTGTAAGCTATAGCTATCCATGAATAATTGACAGACCCATCGCTACATGTATAACTCATTATGAGAATGTCTTGTTTTTGTTCTTTCGCATTTAAAGGGAAAATACAGTCCCTTAATTTGAATTAGTGTACCCGTCATCCTATTTCAGGGATGGCTCCCATCAATCATGTGACAATAATTTTGTTACTTATTTGTTAAAGTCATGCAGAATAACTCCTTGGTTTACCTTCATATTCAATGTTTTTATACAGAAACATAATGGAAGATACCTGTGAGCAAATAAGGGGAGATTATAAGATCTAGCAGATTTTTGAAAATAAAGTTGGGGTAACTGCCATTTCCCTTTAATGAGACGCTTTGTCCCAGCCATCAGGATCTTGAAAGGGGGACACATTTCTTTGGGGGTGGGGTGGGTATGTGCAGAACAATGTACAGAACATTTGGGAGAGAGTAATACAAACTGAAAAATTTGTAGTGGGATTTTAATACCCAGTGGGCCGGGCCCGAGGATTAAATGGGAAAGGGAATCCTTTAGCTCCTGTGTCGTCGTCCTATGATTCGTCAAGAATTGTTTCTGCTAGTAACTGGTTACCTCAGTTATTTTGGACAAAGCTTGCAGGAGGCTTATGATGCAAACCGAAAACTTTTTGGGAAAAACAAAAGATTGGTAACAAGTATGGCATGTACTTTTGATTATCGATCAGTATCGAGAAGAGGTTGAAGAATACTGAGGGATCCACTTCGTATTCAAATCTCTGTTCTTCATTCCCTCACCCTAGTCAGGGTAACCCTGACACGAGGCGTAACGTGCTATCTTTGGTCATTCACTTACCATGTAGGGGTAAGAGCAAAAACCGAAAGTAAACACGTCCCCTCTGGGCAGGGAGACAGTGACTACCCTCATAGGTACGTTTTTTCCAACGCTTTGAACTAAACTAGTATCTTCTTGCCTACTTTTCGATTTTTAATTGCATGCTAGGAAATAGGGGCCTCCATGCACTACAGACCCTTCAGTATTCTAATAGGTCTTCATGATGTATTCGTGCGATCGAGTACCGTTAACACCCCACCCACCCTCAAATCCGTCGTGGTTAATAAGCCTCTGTTTATGTATACGTAAAATGACGTCACATCTTGATAATGCCAGCTTAATCGTGAACAGTCTGACATTGGCATTGGCATCATTGTATACAACAACCAATATAAATGCTTCGAGTTGTGTACTTATAGCTCTCTTGTCTATTTCCCCAGGGGCGTAGCCAACCATCTCATTCATGACGGATTGAACTCCCTAAAATGGTCGACTGTCACTCTCATAGTTTTACATATTAGTGTACAGTTTAGGTGAAGCGGTGATCATGAAGACAATTGTTTGACATAAACATTTTTCACAGAAATATATTTCAGTGCTCCTTGAATTTTCAGCGACCTTATGCTATGGTTTTGGTAACATGATGTAACCCATTTAGACAATAAAATGGTGAGGTGTAAAAAAACAGCCTTTTTACAGCAGCCAATACAGAATGTTCAAAGTTGAAAAATTTCCTCGAAGGTTGGCAAAATTTCCCTGATGGAAAAACAAATTGAGAAAATAGTTGGCCTACAAATAGTGCATTGTGTATCTACAAATCTCCCCCTCCAATTTTACCAACATGGTTAAGTCGTCCCCCTTGCCACACCCCTGTGTGCATTTATAGTATTGTTTCAACTCAAAACAGATGGTCAGATTAGTGAGACACTTATCGCATGAATCGTTGTAGGGGTTATGAGCAATGTTGATTCAAACGGATTTAGCTTCCAGCTAAGAATTCCTTCTCGTTCTTTAGAACAATAAATCTGCCTCTATAGAGCCCATTAAAGGCGCCTCCCTACGTGTTTTGCGTGAGATACTTGACCGCGATGGTCGCCATTTGGCTGATATGATTAAGACAGCCATTTTACCGCTATTACCCCTAACTGCATTTTAATTTGTAAGATATGATCCAAACACCCCTTTAACATGTTTAGGAAATCGTCGGCGATATTTAATTCACTCGAAGCGAGTAGTTTCGTGGTAATTGGAGGTGTGTCGATTTCCGCTTGTCCCACTCTCCTCTCACTGTCAGCCAATGCGACACCAATTCAACAATTCTGAGTCGGGCAAGGTCGCCTCTACAACTACTCGATGCGCTTACGTCACCTGTGCAATCACAATGCAGCAGAGCTTTAAAGGCAGTAGGCAGTCCCCCCAAAATTTGCTTTGAAAACTCAGCAGACTCTTGCAGATCTCCTGATATTGCATTACAAGCACCTCTGAAGACATTTTGAACATAAGTGTTACAAACAATAGGTAAAGCAAGGAGAAATTCTCCTTGAATTTCAGAATTCACTAACAAAAACATTGTCACATGATCGAAATAGGTCCTTCATGAACAAGAGTGACGGGGCATACCAACTCTGATTTGGGTGACTGCCTATTACCTTTAAGATATGGTGACATGCTACCAAAAAGACCTGTTTTCACCTGGCAGTTAAAAAATAAAAAGATTTGTTGAAATTATTTTATTTTCTTCACCGTTTTCAAAGTATACCTCCTTCAAAGTTTGTCAGTGTCTAGAGTAACTCATTGCCTATGCAAATATAATGATGAAGTGTTGCACAGTGTTAGCAATTCTTATGCTAACCCTATATAAATTATCTCTTAATTACTGATCAGATAGTTTAAAGTTTGGTTAGTGATATAAATATTTTTCAAGAAAAACTTTATCTTCCATAATAAATCTCTCAGGAGATACCAATGCTACAAGTGTCCTTGACATGAAGGCTGGAAAAACAAAGGCTAATATTAGCCATATTTGGTATGTCCATCTTTCGATGTCACAAATTTGCATATTTAGCTCGTGTTTATTCATGAAACAAGTGTGAAATAGAAATTTCTCCGAAAATGGTGAATATTTGAAGGGAATTGAGGCTTATTTCTGGGTTTTAATGCTTTTTGCATCAAATATCCAATATGTAATTTCCATGTCACCAGACCTTTAAAGGAGGGTAGATTAAAGCTTACTTTGTTTTCGAACGTTAGAGAGAGACTGATATAAGCACCCTGGCAAAATTTTCATTGAGTTCCTATATGTGGTTCTTCAGCAGACGAATTTATCGTATTTTGTGAAAAGCAGAGAGGCATAAGAAGAACTCCAACTTAAGTGTCGGTCCGTGCCGTTTTGTGTGCCGGGTGGGGGGGGGGGGGCTTGGTAGTTTTGCTACCAAAGTGCCTGCTCCCTTTATTTGAGTTTGGGTGTGGGTGGCACTGGTTTGGGGTGGTCCACTCGTTAGTGCTGTGCATAGATCTCGTAATTTAGGATAAGGAAGACCCTTTTGTTTCCAGTTGAATAATGTACATAGTTGTGGTTTTGTGTTTGTGATCCGGTTTGGACTTTGTTCTGATTTCTGTTCTCGTTCGTGTCCGTTTCAAAGCACATAAAAAGAAAACTTCAACTTTCCGAGTAATGTTTGGTTTCGCCGCCCCTTGGCTCTTCGCCAGAGAGTCGAGGGGACTTCTGAAAAAGTATACTCCAACTTTCCTATCGTGGGTCTTGGATCATTTCTCGGCCTTTTGGCTAAGGTTATGGGTAGTATCTGTCGTTTTCAGCCATTCAAGAACGGGACCAAGCATGAAAGACCCTTGATGTAGAGGTCTGAGGGTCGAGAGGTTGGTCACTTAAGTGTGTGTCAGGGGACGTAGCTCCTTTGGGGGAGCAGAACTTCATCGAGAGTACGGTTTGGTTTCGTTCCTTGGCTCTTCACCAGAGGGTCGAGGGGACCTTGAAAAAAAGAACCCCTTCGGGAGTAACGTGTGGTTTCGCCCCTTGTCTCTTAGCCAGAGAGTCGAGGGGACTTTGGAAAAAGTATACTCCAACTTTCCTATCGTGGGTCTTGGATCGCTTCTCGGCCTTTTGGCTAAAATTATGGGTAATATCTGTTCTCTTCAACCATTCAGCCATGTTAGAAAATAATTGAGGCGTAAATGTCACAGCAGATGCATATTACAAGTTCCAAACAGAACAATCAAAGTAGAGCTGTGCGTGTGCAACGTACCTGACATTACTTATAACTTTTTGATAAATTTGGATACAAGGGACAAAGGGTTGACTTTAGTTTGGGAGGTCTCGAGGCTAGGACTCGCCAGGCCCGTAGCCAGGAATTCTAACGTAGGGGGCACCGGCACTGCAAAGGGGGGTACCGAAGATTGTGTTTGTAGCTAGTGGTGCCACTAGATGATGGCAGTTTGCGGGAACCACAGAGGATGATATCTCAAGCCCTACACGGATAGCTTAGAAAAATTGGACCTACGTGTACACGTGCGCGAGAAGCGGGCGAAAACGTATCTTTCCTGGTGGCAGTGTTGCCCTCCTCTTGTGATACGGAGACGTGGTAAGTCTCACAAGTGAACGGAACAAGGCTATGATCATGATGATGCTTATTCACCTCAGCAAGCGTAGATGAAGGGTTGAGTGCTTTTCGGACGGTGAGGGGAGTGGACCATGGGCTACCATAAGGCGTCGTTCAGTATAATTTTGGTGGGATCCAGACTGAGGGAAAATCCCCGAAATGTCTAAGACATTAATACCATGGGAACACTAGCATGGAGCTGACATCCGAATGACACTGAGAGCACGCCAAACTCTTCACAATTCAAAATTCAGGTCACAGTTATCGTGTTTTTACTTTCAACGAAATTTTGCATGAACGGCTTGCAACAGGATGAAATGTACAACCATCATGGACGGAAAAAGTATTTTTGAATTAATTTGTGGTTCTAGTAAATTCAAACCATAGTCATCACTTGCATGTTACGAATGTTGCTCAAAGTATGAGACTGCTCCATTCAAATCTATTGATTCCCGCTTCTATAAACTGGGTGCTGCACTAGACAAGTTCGCTGGTATTTTTCTTATAAAATTCATAAGTAATACAAAGTCGATTGTGCGGATTGCGCGGCGAAGCCCGCCGAAATTTTGAGTAAAAATCATTGCCCATGGAAAAAATCTGCATGCAGGCTCAGCCAGGGGTGGTGCGGGGATTTGCCGACGGGGGGAGGGCAAGAGCCCCCGGAGTGGGGGCCAGCCCCCCTAAGCCCAGACAGATGCAATGAGTTGCCAAAAGGATGTAGAAGTCAAAATTTAAGGCGCGCGAAGCGCGCCGAAAAATTTGGGGTCGTATGGAAGAATGGAATATTTTTTTCATTAAAAGTTGGAAAAGTTTGGGTTTTTATTGAAGAATCTGCCCTACTTAAGGGCAAAACCAAGAAATGATTGGGACGACTGCATGATCGTTGTCGGAGATAACATACTTTTATCTTTCCCATTAAGGCTCCCCGACGAAACTGAAAAATATTTTTCTTACAAAATACGATTGCCACGATGGCGAGTCTGAAACTAGAGCAGCAATGCTGCTGTAGCTCACACAAATGTGTCATGTGATCAGAATTAGTAATTATTTATACATTGGCAACTCACATTTTTCCTCTTGCTGTAGTCTGGGTTATCCACTAATACACCTTGAACTACCATCAAAATGAAAGAAAACTCAAAATGAATTTAGGAAAGGAATGTGCATGTGGAAACAGATTTTCAGGGCTAGACCTTCTCTGAGTATAAATCTTACAGTATTATGCCACAGATTCCTGAAACACTAAGCATAATGAAAAACATAGTGCCACTGCACAATGCAACTATTTAATTTTGGACACATTGGACTGTTGGAAACTGCATTTTTGTTCAAGCAACCACTTCATTTGTTCTGCTATATGATGGAGAGTGATGTTTTGCACTTTTGGTCTCTGTACAAAATTTACACAGCATTCTTTTATTAGAACTGAACATTGAGCCATTGATGCAAGATTCACTAGACCACGTCTGTCCCCACATATCTCTCTTTGCATGTCTCTTTTGTATATTTGTTTTATACTTTTTAACTTTTACAAGTTTTGATGTAAAAAATGTGAAGGTATTTTTCTTTAGTTTTTGTATATATCACAAAAGGGCCTTTATGGGAAAGAGGGAGAGAAAAGAGCAAACTACTTTAATTGTACAGCAAGAATAGGTAGGTTATGAGGATGTTCTTAATATGCATGCAAGATAGCCATAAGAGTGAGGAAAAATGCTAAGTAATCAAGCAAGATAACAAGCCAAAAATCCTGACACTTAGGTCTACATGGTTGTTCATTAAATTTCAGGAACAGAATATGCTGCAACTTTTGCAAAGCCTCATTTTCCAGAAATAGGAGTCATGAAAAACTATGTTTTTTATTGAAACAGAATGAACTCCTTTACTCTGTTTCTGTGAATTTATATTTCATGCTCTTCTTTCACAAAAGTAGTTTCCTACACATATGGCCAAAATAATGACTAGCATTCAAACAAGTGCTGCATTCACCTACTGTTAGGCCTAGGGGCAATTCCCTAGTCTGGAATTGAGGGAGATTCCCTACAAGCTTGCTTGTTATCCACTGCCTATTGAATTCACTTCTTATCAATAGAGATAGTATTTTTTTCAAGGAATAAGCCAAGTGGAAAACAAAGTGGCTGCTACATTAAATGAACCATGAGAATTAGCTCTACTCAAGAGCTTGGTGAGAGAAACGTGATCCACTATGTCAACAAGCAGTGCCCTCTTTTCTATTACTAGAGTCTGGAGTAGGGTTGTGTGATGGTGTGCAAATCTGACTTGATACTGCAAAATACAAAGAAAATATCAAGAAAATGGCTTATAAATCAATTTTCATACATGATATTCAAAAGTGCTCCCTACAAAAAATACCATTTTGGCAAAAAAACACACTGACAAAATTCCATCAGTATATCTCAAAAGATGAAGAAATGCATGCTGTTTCTAAAAGTTGACGACAAAAACCTCATACCATAACCTCACACACGTAAGTGTGTGAGCTAAAAAAGAACCTTCCAAAAGATAGGAAAAAGAGGACAGAACTTCGCATCGATACATTTTCGTGTTTCTCCAGAATCACGCCTACACGGAAGAACAATAATTGTGGAACCTTTACCGTTGAATAAATTTAATACGTTTGAAACGGCGGGCGTTACCACAAGATAGAACTGAAGATGCAAGCGCACGTAAGGCGCGAAATTTTTCAGGTTGTTGAAAGAATTGTAACAGAAAACAAAATAAGTTCATCTTTAAAAGCCTTTTGGGATCATTTTAAACTTTGCTCAATAATCGCTTTGTGGTATGCCCGGCCACTGGTCACGGGTAGAAAAGTTTTATTTTCAATTTTCCAAATGAGAGGTGGCCCAGTGGGCCATACGGGGGCACGACTCCCTCCTCCGCCTGGCTACGGGCCTGGGCCTCGCCTCGAAGCCAATTTCTGAGACCTTGGCCTCGGGGGTGATACCTGGCTTTCGGTCTCGTAACTCTGACCTTGGGTTTTTGAGGTCATGTGTTTCTCAACAAATCTTTCGTGGTGTTGAATCGCTAAACATACAGCAGGGGTTGCACCAGAGGAGGACGGGGTTCTTATAAGGACGATGACAGGGAGGTCATAGCCCACGCCCGTCGGGGGAGGTCGAGCGCCACGTGGGGGGGGGGGGGTGAGAATCCATTGGGGAGCCAAGTTTTGATATCATTAAAATAACTCTAGCTTATCAAACTGGTTGGCTTATCTTCTATCAGAGCCTACTGGCAGATCGGACTGTTTCCTTCTAACTGCCCTCAGTTTTATAAATACAACAGAACTTCCGGAATAGTCACCCGGAACCTCATCACTTGCATACTCAATTTAGAAACTTAACCTAGCCTATATGGGATCCAAATATGGAACAATTTCAGCCCGCCTCCCGCGCACACAGTATAACCGGGTGACTCATTACTACCATTTTTCGTAAACCACAAAATTGACTTTTCCAGGACTACTCTCACTTTTTACAAAAGTTCATAATATTTCAGGTCTGGAAGTAAAAACAAACTTTCATGACTTTTCCAGGCTGCGGTACTATGTTGTGATAAACATAAGCGTAGGAGGTAGGGTGATGCATTTCCAAATCAAAAAATGGAGGTTGTTAAGTATGCTTCCACACCCACCATTTGAGGAAGAAAACCCTCATTTTTCGACTCTCTGAAATATGTTTTACTTTTTCAACTGAATAACAAACGTTTTCAATAATTCATAAAAGACACAAAATATAGCATCAAAGTGCATCTCAGCACCCTGAAATATTCAAAAATTTCTCCAAAGGGAAGGGGACGATTGTTAGTTCACAACAACCTGTATACGGTCTTCTGCCTCTACAGGACGGTAGTCTACACCCCCCCCCCCTCCCCCAGCTGAGAAAGCTACCTATGTCTATGCTCATAAGAGAGAACGATAACATACATGGCAGAAGTGTGAAACCCACTTCTGGAAAAACAAATTCGGGTACAGTGCAATGAACAAATCAGTCATTTTCAAAGGCACATGTATTCAGCAATAATTTTTATTTCATGGTTGGCAAATTAAAAGTACATCAATTCATGACCAGCACTTACTGAATTTCAACGGTTTCTTCATTTAAAATTATTTTATATGGTTTTACTCCAATGCTAGTTAGTTAGATGAGGTTTAACGTCCCAGTTTCCAACCAATTGGTTCAAGTCGAGACGACCACGGCCTTTTTTCCAGTTGTGGCGCACTGGCTTGTTTTTCCTACCCCATTGCTTATGCTGAGCACCAAGCACAATGGCAGTAGGTTCCATTTTTAAAGTCTTTGGTATGACCCGGCCAGGATTTGAACCCTAGACCTTCCGGCTGCAAGTCGGATGCTCTAACCACTTGACCATGCAGTCGGTCTTACTCTAATGCTAAATACAAAATTTTTGGCACTGCTACAAGCTGTCTTCAACTACGATTCCAAATCTAGCTTTGTATTTTTAGTACTGTAACTTCATGTACTTAGAAACTTTACACATTACACCGAGTATGCGTGGCTACAGAATTGCACTAAACCAAGAAAACAGAAAAGTTGTGAATAAAACACGACATTTTACAACAGAAGTTCTATGAGAAACCTAGACATGGTTAAACAACCTTCAATGTAGCACCATGGTCCATTCTGAAGTCACTCTCCAGGCGCGGATCCAAGGGGGGGGGGGGCTTTCTCGGGCTCAGCCCCCCTTTTTCGCCACATCAATAATAACAAATACGCGAAAATTAGCATAATGTTTATCTACAAGAATATTCAAGGGGGCTTTCAGCCCCCCTTTTCGAAATGTCTGGATCCGCGCCTGCTCTCTATGATATAATCTTGCAGCATCTTACAACTTTTAAATCATTTTAAACCAATACGTTTTCTGCATAAAGATGAATGCTGGTCACATGGATGAATGCATCCTACAATTTGTTCAAATTTGGTAATATTTCCTCATGAAACAAACTGAAAGAGCTGCAGAAAGAAACAGTTGGGTATCTGGACTAAAAACAAAACAAAAATTCAACCTCTGAAAAGTTTTTCTTGCATAGCAATAAAAGTCTGATCATGTCCAAAAGACATTGATGCAAAATTTGCTTCATGTAGATGCTTCTCCTAGTTTACTGAGTACTGTAGACCTACGTGAAGAAACATTTCTCTTAGACAGAAATGTGTACACGTTTTTAGCAGGATGTGGGCATCACGTAATAATTTCATGACATATGAAAGACAACCCTACTAGGTATATTTATAGTGGAAGGGCAGTGCAAGTAAAATTTTCCACAATGTTTTACACGTTTTCATTTAGTAAACAAAAATCCAACTTCTCTATTTGCTAGAATGTCCCCTCCAACTATCAAAACTTCCTGGCAAAGAGTTTTCCAGACCCCTGATTACTCCCACCCAGGGAAAGGGGCTACTATACAGTGAACAAACTCAAGATGCTGAATACACTGAAATTTCAGCTTTGGCCATGCATAGGTCAGATCGACAAGGCAAGCAGAAGCTGTATGGTTCATAGGAATAGCACAACCCGGCATCTTATATAGCTGTCAGCAACACACAGTTACTTCTTTTGGTGAAAACAATAATTACTACAATAATGTCATTTGAGTGGTTTGGTGAACTTTAATCACAGATTTGCATAGCTAGTTTGATTTTAAAGTGATGTTTGGGCTCAAATCTTGTTTACCAATCAGACTCAATTTAATTAATGTGTCTATAGACGGCCTTTTCAAATAGCGATTACATAGGAATTGTAGGATAGAGTTTTGGTGTGCATCGGTTTTGTGAATGGACCATACCAAAAACTGCTCCTTTACACGAAATGCACCATAATTCAAAGATATGAATGATGAAGGAAAAAAGTACACATGAAAATAAAAATTTGAATTAGTCTCCAACTGTGTACCAAAACACAGTATAATAAATGCTACTTCAGTGTTTCCCAACCTTTTGGAAACCTTTACCCAAAATGTTCTTTCCTCACGGCCCATGATGCCACAGAAATGTTAGTTTGAAATTGGAATTGGGGAGGGGGGTTCTTAGACTCTTAGGTCCCCCACCACACTGATAATTTTGTGTATCTAAGGGTGCTTTTATGCAGTCTGTTGCAATATTTTATAACATTTAATGTTATATTATGGTCAGCACAAACTGACGATTCTTTCCACTGGCAGCAGTCATTGCCAATTCCCCTAACAAATTGGCTCATGAGAGCTTAAGTTGGGGTAATTTATCCCAGGTTGGGAAACACTGTTCTCCTACATGAAAGACCATATGCCATGAGATATACATTCCTTCTCATTGCGTAATTCAGTTTTGTTCATAAATGAATGTTTATGAATGTAAAAAATATAATATGAAAGTTGAAAGATGTATGATTAAAATAGAAAAAGATAAAAAGAGATAATCAGATAGTATGAAATCAAGTACTTTGCAAATTTTATGCTGAAAGACAGTATAAATCATTGAGCTGAAAAAAATGTTATCAAGGAAGACCATAATAGTCAGGGGGTACAAATCCCCCCTTATCCAGTACTGCTGATTTGCAGCTTTACCTTTATACTAAATGTGTTATAATATATCACAGCTAAAATTGAATAAATATATGTCAAAACAGTACTGACAGAGCACTTTGAATACAGGAATACCTTGAAAGACAGAGATATAATTGCAATTATTCTACCTGCCGAAAAGAATGCACTAGGATACACAAGTCTTATAAAAGTATGCTGCACCCCTCCTAACAGGGGTAGCACCCCCCTAACAGTGGTAGCAGGGGCCATGGAGCCAATTTTGAAGTGGGGGGGGCTAATCTTTGAAGTGGGGGGCTAATCTTTGAAGTGGCCCAATATGTTCAAGAAAATAAAAGCCTTTTAAGGCGGCCCAAAATCCCACGGCAGAAAAAGGGGAGGGGCTAAAGCCCCTTAGCCCCCCCACCCCCATCTCCACGGTCCCCGGGTAGCAGATGTGGGAAGTTAAAAGAGGCAGCAGTCCTCTATTCACCATCATGTCCAAAACTGTAATCCCTCTCTCCCACTTTTTGTTCAATGTTATTATTATAGCTCTTAAGTAGTTAATGGGTGGGAGCTCTTTTAATTCAGATGTGCCAACTGGCCCCTCACTTAAATGTGAAAGGACTCTACAGCCCCATCGTCCAAATATTATGTCAAATGACTGAACTACAATACACGCAAACTTCATCCCTGCAAGCTACCCATAGGATGATCAAGGTGACTTCTATCACACACACATGGGCAGTTTACACCTCTATTTTCCAAGATCTCTATGTTCCACCACCATATATAAATGCAGATGTGGGCTTTCGATGACAGATCCACATTGTTTTCATTTCACACAAATATTGAGATAAATGGCTTTTGCATCAAACTATACATGACACACTGTATGCAAAAATGCTTTTGACTATCAAACTTTTATGTGTGTTGGTGCTGGGCTACAAAGTACAGATTAAGAAACTAATTATTTAACTTCTTTTAAGAAATAGCAACAGCAAGTTGAGATGACAAAAGTCACCTTCAAAGCCACCCTTGCACCACCCACAATGCATTCCCCCCGTCTACCTCCTTTTGATGACTGTCACCTCAAAAGGGTCTGGGACTGCAAATATGGTTGTCACATCCAATTTGGAATATGACTTGTCTTCCATGCCAGATGGCTTTGCAAAACTGTAGTTCTGGAATAACCAGGTGAAGATAAGAAATAATTCTGCCCTGGCCAGGTTTTCACCGACACAGACACGATGACCAATGGAGAAGGGAAGAAAGCCTTCCTGATGCTCTCGTAGTTGACCAGATTCATCTAAGAAATGCTCTGGTGAATGAAATCAGGACCGAGGTAAGAATGTTTAATGGTCAATTAGCAAAGACAAAAAGAGTCAGTGCCTCACAAAAAAAGGAGAGGTTCACCACCAAACCTCTTTACATCTATATGGCAGCCAAAGAAAAACCCACAACTTCCATTTCTTAATAAACCTAAGTATGTACCAAGAAAAACATTGCAAAACAGGAGGTTTCCCCCCCTTTGGTGGAAAGCAAACACCAGTAAAATACTTTTCTGACATCCAAATAGTTTATTTGAGTTGACAATCCTTAGTTTAACTGGCACCTTTGATACATCTCATTTTTGTAGGATACAAAACTTTTATTTCTTTTGACCACTTTTTGGTTTAGGCAACATTTAAAAAATTTTCATTAGGCATCTGAGACAACCAGGTTGACACTTAAACTACTAACCCCCCCATTTTCTTTCAAGCAAACATAAACGTGATGAAGAAATCAATAATATTGAAACCAATGAAATAGAAGCTTTAAAGCACTTGTGAGCAAAGAATGGCCTGAGGGCCCAATGCAGCTCACAAGCAGATTATCTGCAGTACTTGTGATGGCTTTTACAACTCTTCTGAGGAAACCTTCAGAACCACAGCACTGGCTTTAAGGGTACAGGCACCATGCTAGTAGGGGTCGTAATAATATCAACAGAAAAAAATGCATTGGCCAAAATCAGTATCAAATTCATTCACTGATTGATAAGGGGCATAAGGGACTGAGAATACATTCCCAGCTAAGTGAGGATGCCTGCCTCAGTGAGATTGGGGGTACTAGATTTCCCTATCCTTTCATAAATTGTATTCCTTCTGTGTGACATCCCTTGACATTCTTACTCATAGGTATATAGGACAATAGTTTTGGTAGGGGAGGGTGAAGGGAGCTGAACTGATTGCCCGAGAGAAACTGTGCTGCCTGAGAATATTGCCCCCTTTTTTTGAAAATTCTGCCCGAAAAATAGCTTCCCCTAAACCAAAACGGGGCTGAAGCCCTCAGACGCCTTGTCTACTATACCATTTGTGAAATATTTCAAACTACTGACTGGGATTCCCATGGTCACAGGGACCCAGACTTGTATTATCTTCAAAATGATAAGGGCCACTGCTGCCTCTAAATTGATGGTACAAGGGTACATCTGACATACAAAACTGATATACAGATATACTCCTTTAACACAAAGCCTGACGGTAAGTTGCCAAAAAGGCTTTCTAAATGTACCTTAATCTGATACAAGTTGAATGTAATTTGAATACTTTCACTCTTTTAAAAAGAATTTATGTACTAAACTTCTGATAAATATCCCTTGCAATTTCCTAAGTGGGAGAGGGGAAGGTCAAAAAGAAGCTTTCCATTTTGGTTTTGATGATAAAAGAAATTTCTGCGTTCATGATGGCATGTGCATGTATGTGGGTATGGTTGTGTGCATGTACATGTGTGTTTATTCGAGCATAGATACTTTTCATACTTTACATATTGATGCCCTACATCCCTGTCACGATCCGTCATTTTCGGTGGAGGTTAAAGTTCATTTGAGGTCAACCTCTCAAAACCTTGTTAACACGATATCTCAAGATAAGGAGCATGTACACTTTTCATATTTTGCCTGTGGATGTATTGTAAAGTGAGAAAGAATTCTCTTGGTTTTAGAAAAGGTCAAAGGTCATCTGAGGTCAACAGAGGTCACAGTCTGAAAACACTGTAAACGGTATCAAAATAGGAAGCATGTACACTTTTCATATTTAGCATGTAGGTATATTGTTACAGTTTTTGTGGAGGCCAATGGTTCTCTGAGGTCTCTAAAGGCCAAAATATGAAAACTGTATAGAAGGATATCTCTTGCATGGAAGCATAGAAACCAGTTTTATACATAATATTTATTCCTTTTGTCAAAAGATACAAGAATTCCATGGCTGCTGTTGTGCATGGGCAAAATGTCATTTGAGATTACTAGACTTCAAACTCTGAAAACCTTGTAGTAAGCATGATAAATTAGTGTTGATGCATAACACTGATCAAAACAGGTACAGAATGAAATGTCCAGTACATACACATACATTGCAACGCTAGTTCTATTGAAAGCTGAAGTCTAGTGAAATGAATTCATTGAAACTATGCATTTTTGCATTCTGTTTTCATACTGCAGCAAAGAAGATCTATTTATGTTCAGATTTATACTGTTTGCATTTTCAAAGTTAAAGGTCTGTGGACATGTAACCATAACAGCTGTTTTAATCAACAATGATAGATTAAGATCCCCTGATGAAAAATCCCTTGGAATTATTTTACCCTTCTCAAGATATATCTCTTCAAAGTTTGACCATTTCTCAGATTTCTCCTTTGCTATGCCAAAAACAAAAAAAGAGAGTTGCACAAGGTCAGTATTTCTTTTGTTACTCCTTTATAAATTACCTGTTAATTGCTTTATACCAGTTGGTTTCCAGTTTGGCATTTAAAGTGGACATGTTCAAAGTTATTTACTTCCAAAATAAACCACTGAGGAGCTCCGACATTACAACTCTCATTGGAATGAAGGTTAAACAAAAGATGGCATAAAATATATCTCAGGAGTCCCTTTCTCTACACCACAGATATGCATATGCAATGTTCATGTTTATTCATGATGCAGGTGCAAAACAGTAATTGCCTTGTAAAATGGTCAGCATCTGATAGATTTTGATGGGAATTACGGCTATTTTAAGCATTTTAATGCTTTTTCAAATAATCAAGTAAGACATTAATATGTCCACAGACCATTAAAACAAGAACAATACAAAACCTGGTCTAAAGTTCTCAGGGTCCACCCAAAGTGTTTTATCATGATGCACTCCATACAAGTTTGGTATCACCCATGTTCCCTCTGGGATGAAAAATCCACCTGTAAATTGAAAAAAAAATAAAAAGTATAAAATCTCCATTTAGGTTATGGCACTTTAGAATAACAGAAGTTTCATAGCTACCAATGAATGTCCGTCTTGATAAATTCATTTCATTCATACCATTTTCTACAATTACACTACATTGAGGTATATAATGCACTTATCAATTGAATGATGCACCCCACTACCCCAGCACTGTCAGTCAAATGTGGGTCGTTGACCAAAGATAGTGTGATGCACATGTCAATCACTGAACCACTATTTCCAGGAGAAAATTCTCATTCTTCTTCAATGAGATTAATTGGGGAAATTGGAAAATTTTCTTATTCATTCTCATTTAATTCTCGCTGACTGAATGAGAATTAAATGGGACTGAATGAGAATTTTCTTCTGAGTTGTCAGCCACCAGTATGACTGAGGGGTGAGTCACATTACGTCAACTGTCAGTCATTGTTGTGACCAAGGGGTGGATCATTGTAAGCCAAGTGTTACAATTTCTGCAGCAGGGGTGCCAACCTTTTTTTTGACAAAAGATCTACTTTTCAAGTAGCTACCCTCCTGCAATCTACAAAGTATATACTGTCATACAGTTACACAAAGAAAAACTTCATTTTTTTCATTTTCTCCTACACCCCTTGCAGTTGACTTGGGATCAGTCCGTGACCTGCCAGTAGACCGCGATAACTAGTTGGGCACTCCTGTTCTACAGGGATGCCTACTGTCATTCTCATTTTTTCAGTCAATATATGATGACCCACATGTCAGTCAAAACTGCAAATTGTGCATCAATTTTGTGACTGAGGTGTGAGTCATTCCTTTCACTTTAAGTTGTCAGTCACAGAAGTGACTGAGGGGTACGTCATTGTACATGTTTTGTCAACACTGTTGTGGACAATGACTGACCATGTCCAGGGGTAGTGGGGTGTGTCATTCAATTTATAAGTGCATAAAACATAGGCCATTTTTAACTATCACACCAAAGATGAGACACGAACTCTGACCTCAAATGACCTTTAGCTTCAAAAAACATGTATATACTATACACCATGGGTTTATGAGCCAATTTTTTTGTGTGGGGGGGGTTGAGGAGGGGGGATAATGGCACTGCTGCCTACAGCACAAATGTCAGCCAGTTTGTAGTTTGTCAGGGTGAATTAAAATAAAATTTTAAAAATGGAAATGGATGTTAATTATAACATCCAGTTTTGCAAACATAGCATCAGACTGCATAAATTGAACAGTCTTAATTAATATCCAAAAACTGAAGGGGCAGGGTTACCCATAAATCCCTCCCTGAGGAAGGCAATATCAAATTCACAGCACTGTCAGTTATTGAGCCAGTAAGGAGTGGACCATTCTGGGCAATGGTACAAAATAGGTTGGGAAGCTGTACCTGACACAGGACATCTACAATTAATGTATTAAATGGAGATGTCAATGATACCTTAATCACATTTGCCACTTTGGTGTCAGCCACTACTATTATATGAACACAATGTCCACACATACATCAGTGAGTAAAGTATACGTTTATTGATATCACAAGAAAGTTTGTTGACCTTTTCCTCCATAGTCTGTCTGATGTCTGATATTTTTAGGAATGAATATTCATAAGCATTGGCATTAAAGGTGTTTCTATTTACAGCCACAGGTGTTCATCCCTAAAGGATATAACATAAAACAAGCATTGCCAACTATCCAGGGGGTGAACCAAACAATAGACTTCCTGAAATTTTATGACTATAAATAGATTTAGGTCAGAGGGGAAACAAAAGAAACAATGAGAATAAAAGATATAAAGCCAGGTGTTTGCAACATGAATGAGGTCAACTTCAGGATTGCATCAGAGTTTGATAAAATCTAGGTATGTATAAATGACACCCACTGGTAATGACCATAATGTTGAAGTAATTCTAGAAAGGGACTCATGAATATGCATTAGCTTGACAGGAACTCAGAACTCAAAAGTATACATGATTGGTGTTCTACTCCAATATTGTCAAAACAAGATACATACAGGAATATAAACACAGACAGGGAAAGAGGAAGTAAACTGTTAAAAGAAGAAGTTAGAGAGCTTTGAAGTTTGAAGACACTAACAGAAAAGCTGAGGTCCTTAAATTTTTACTGTAAAAGAGGTTATAGGATGACCCTCTTAATAACTTGTGATCTTGGCATTTTGTGGCCCATCGAGGTGGTACCAAAAGTGAACACTGTAAAACAAGAGAAATTATTGTCCAAGTACAAAAATAACCCCAAAATTAACTTAGACATTGTAACCAAATCAAGATAGGAAATGTACAATGGGCCCTCCTCCCCCCACCCACCCCCCTCCTGGACCTTAAATTCACTTGGAGCTTCCTGAATACTACCTACTGGAAATAAAATCTCACCGAAAGTTACATCTTCTGTTGTAGCATGAGGGAGGGCCAGTGGTGCAACAGAAGAATATCGCATTACCTCACAGAGGGTGCTCTCTGTGTAGGGTAAGCTTCCACGATCATCCAACTGAGGCAGCCTGTCTTTCCCAATGGCTCTATCAATCTCCTGCTGAACCTTCTCCTGTACCTCTGGGTGATCCACAAGACAAGCAATAGCCCAGCACATTGTAAAGATAGAGGCATCTGTCCCAGCTACAGGAAGGCAAAAATGTACCCAGCACATTTAAGGTGTTTAAAACATTCAAGTATGCATTGCAGACAGTCTCTTAAATTTTCTTTTTCAATTTTTACTCTTTTCTTCTTTTGAGGTGGGGGGGGGGGAGTTCAGACTCCTTCAAATGTTGCTACTTGTCATCAAGTCTAAAGGCATGGTATCTTCATAAGGAAATAAATCTTACTGATTTTCTCACACATGTTGTACAATAAATCCTTTAACCTCCATACAAGACTTCAGCAAAGATGACGTATATATTTCTATGTTGTTTTAGGCAAAAGTACCCATCCAACTGAGTAACTAAGGAAAACAGAACATTTTCTGTTTGCCATGAAGCTACAATAGTAGGAGATCAACACCAACATTAAATTACTTGTAACAAAAAAAAGCAAGATATAATGAGCAAACTACCCTCACAACCTTTATTATGAACCCTTATTGTTCAGTTTCTTTACAAGTTTGTAAAATTTTCGATGAACTATTTTAATTTTTATCACTAGTGAGTAAATTCATGAATTCTGTCAATGGAAATTTCCTCAAGAAAACAGCAAATATTTCACTGCACTGTGACTTTTCTATGAAAATATACTGAAGACTTGTTTTAAGTATTCAAAAATTAATTTTTACATTACCCACACCATCTCAAGGCCAAACAATATGTTATGTGACAGGGATAAGCCAATGAATTTCTGACTGTCAGGCTCATTGACCACACTCACTGGCATGTGGGAGGGAACAGGGGGGGGGGAATATATCAGAAGTTTGCCTGATGGAAATCCAGGGCTTTGGAAGAATATTTGATACTTGTATAAATGCTAGGTGGAATTTGTAATGCCAGGTTTGCCCCCGGCCCACTCTCCCATCCCCAGAGGCTCCTGGTGTGGGCACAACCCTGACATGAGCTTTTTGTTTGGTGGATATTTTTCTTCCTCAGAACATTTGTCATTTGGAGTATAATTTTCAGATCTGTTGAATATTTCCTTAAACCTATGTCTTTGTAAAGGATACAGCTTTTCACATACACTATTCACCCTAATTGCAAGAAAACAAGAAAACACAAAACATTGCACAAGACATTCTTTCCAACTTGTTCTCGTTACGTACCCATACAAATGTCGAGGATTGTCAAACGAATGTGAACCTCTGAGATTATGCTGATGTCTTTGTCCCCTTGATCAATCATATCTTGTCTGGTCTGCAGTAATGTACCTAAGATGTCTTTGGGTTCAGCTGTCAGAAGAACGAACAGAAAAATCTCAAACTATGATGAAACATTTGTGTTAAAACCATTTTTATAAGTACTATCTCGCTTCATTACATCTGTTACGTCAACGAGGACATAACTTTAACACCTGATACAGGTAACTTTCATATTGCAGTAAGTGATTGGCAGCACCATAATTACTCCTGCAATTCCTGCCACATATAGCAACAGAACACAAAGGAACTACAGTGTAGGTGTAACCAAAGAACTGTAAAAAATATTTAGAACAAAGGAGAAGAGAATGCTTAGAATTGAGCTGGTGCTAATTGTTCCCTACACTCTATGAACAGAAAGATCATCTAATTACCAGGGGAGAATAGTTTGAGAAATTAAAGCCATGGGGTTGGTAATAAGATATACCAAACTTAGACAACAGAAAAATGAGGTTCGAAGATGACCATTTTAAGTGTCTTCAATTCAGCATGCTGATGAGACAGTCAGTAGTAAATTGCACTTGTAATGTTTTTGCATTAACAACATCGAGAATGGCAATTAATGTAATTCAAAGCAACAATACACAAAACTAGAAATACAAACATGGCCACAGAACTTGCCAAAAGAAGTGTCTCTGATAACTTCAGTTTATTTCCACAGCCCACTTAATCTCCAGATTGCATATTTTTTTGCCTTTCTGTCAAATTGTCTCACAACAGCATAAAGGATGTTTTTACAATGGCGGAGGGGCGGGGTGGGGTGGGAAGGGAGGTAGCCAAGATGTTTTGACCTGAGAAAAACCTGTATCACCCATCACCTGAGAACATTACCAGAATTTTTCCAAAAGTCTGCTCCACAAATGGTTTTGCCCAAAATCTAAGGGGCTACAACCTCACCCCCCTGGCTTTGCAACTATGGTATTTCAACTATGCAGTTTTCTGAATCTGCAGACTGGAGAGCAGTTATAGTCAGTCGAGAGTGAGCAATGAAAGATTAGAGACTGTTGTATCTAAGGTGTAGCGGTATTGCCAATATAAAATATCGATATACCGACCTGAAAATATCGATAATATCGATAATATCGATATTTTCGCAGAATGGGTACGCACACTATACATATGAAAAAACGAAGTATGGGAAGGTATTACCATGTACCCGGCCCCTGACGACTTAAATGCCGAATTTTACTACGTTGGTAGCGAAAAATAAATCAAGATTTGTGCAGAAAAATTAAAAAAAAAACTTTGCATTTAACATTTGAGTATTTGCAGTCGCGAAGTAACTTACAATTACTTCTTTGGGAATATGTCTTATATAGCTTTTAGTGTTACTTCAGCATCACACCAGACGACCAAATATCCCTCCATCTCGCTAAAGCAACAGTCATGATCTATAAAAAAATCTGTTGGAGGTCTGCCCCAAAATAACTACAAAATAGTTTCAAAATCTGTGATTATTGGTTTCTCTGACCATACAAACATTTTCAAAACGAGTGGCCCAAACATTAGCGTAATTCCCACCCCTCAGCCCCTTACTAGCATGTGCTACGCCGATTCCTTCCACTATCAACAGCTTGTGTTTTAAATATTTTCCTTTCAAACAAAATATGACATATTTTGATTCGCAAGTTCTGGGATAAGTAAAAGGTGTTCCTTTGGGACTTGCGTAAGCCAAGGGCCTTCTCCATTTGTCACAAAGAAGTACCTCTTCACCTAACTCTCGTAAAATACCTCGCAAGTAGTTCACTATGCAGCGCTGCATCAAAACGGCCTTGTTTAGCTAGTCACTATATATCTAAAATACCGGCCGATATTTTCGATATCAACTATTCGTCGGTATTACACTCAGCTATAACCACTAAGTTACTAGCAGTCGATATTTACTAGTTGATCTCTTGTATTCAGACATTCCAATAATCTATGAATGCAGTACTGCTCGTAGTAAAAATCCAGGCACCGTGCAGTCCGCTGCAGGTCTGCAGCTCGCTTCAGCTTCTCGGCACTCTCGCATGTGTCCGGTACCTGGGATGTCAAAATTTTCCCGAAACTTTCAAGCGCAGCTATAAGAAATTTTCCGCAGCTATTTTTGCAGGATTATCCCCATCGTAGTGTCAGCGATCTTTTTTTAATGTATGGAAAAATATTACAGTCGAAACTACTCGCAAATTTCCGCCCAAACAAACAAAATATACACCCCACAAAATAGTTAAAAAAACCCTCGTATCAAAGTACGCTGATCCAGTCAAAGGTCACAATACTCCTATGTATGCTGCATGCGCAATTTTTTTTCCCACGAGGTTATGGGCAAATCACGCCAATGGACCAATCAGCGTCTTGGAAATAGGCCACACCCCTAATTCCAAAATGACAGCTTTTGAACCATTTTTTGTAATTCTGACGCCAGATTATGAAAGAACAGGCCAAATAACCCCAGTCCACGTAACCCTAACCTTAGAAATAACCCCAACCATGATTTAGAAACAAATTTGAAAAAAATTTCAAAATCAGATTTGCCCATAACCTCGTGGGAAAAAAATTAGGCAGGTTGCATAGTTTGTTTGGAAGAGTCCAAACTAAAAATATTTTCTACAGTACTACACGTGTTGCATGTACGGACTGATTGCGGCGTGTTCGTACATGTTTGCATACATTCATTTGTCAACAGGATTAACGTAAAGCTTCCCCCAACGAAAAATTACGAAGCTGTACTAAACCCTGTGGCCTATGGAATCACATGCGTAGTACAGTATGTGTACCAACACTGAACTTCTAACGAATGTATTTGCGAAAATGTTACGTTATTTTCTGTTTGTGGAACTTTACTCTGTGAGATAGTCTCAGATAGATCATCCTACAGTAAGTCTGAATATCATGAAAAATTAGTTTACTTGTAAGGTCTCGGAATAAACTTGCATGCAGTAACCAATTCTGTACAAAAATCTTTCGTGTCACTGATACGGCTCATGAGCTAGCTCTGTACATATTCAGCCATTTACGCCCCACGTGTACTTTGGCAGTCGATCACCAGTTTGTACCGAATCTACTGTGTACACAGTAGGCCTACACTGAAGTATTCCACTGCGTATGCAAACCGCAGAAATAATTCATACAGCATGCCTATATGCTCGTAGCATTGTGATGAACAGCTCAGTATTGTGCTACGAAGGTCACAAGAGGTGAACCTAGACCTACGTAAGCTAGGCCAAAGATTTGTTGGTAACTTGACTCTATCGATGCTTAGGTATCGGTTTTTAAAAACACTCGTATCGGTTATGAGTCACTGCTGTTAAATATCGATATTTGTGTTGAGTGTCGCTATTTTAGAAGAATCGGTATCCAAGTGAATAGTAGAATATCGATATTAGTTCTATATATAGACTTTACTATATATCGATATTTTTGAAAACGCATATCGACGATATTACTAAGGAGCAAATATCGACTAATATCGATAATATCGATATACCGCTACACCTTAGTTGTATCCTATTTACAACTTATCTCTCCAGCTTTAAAAATATAGCAGGTATTGTAGCACAATTTTGAGGTGTATACAGTTGTTGGGCTTACCGATTGCATGAAACAAAGTCAAGAAAGTATTCATTCCAACCATCCAATAGATAGTTAAATGCTATATGCTCACGTATACACCCTTTGCAAATGGCAATTACAAAGGATTGTGGGACAGAATTTTGATATGCATCATTTTTTGCCACAGTAAAATGCCACTGACAAAAACGACATGTACCAAAATTCTATCCCGTTCTCCAAATGGCTATGTGGAAAAGAGGCTATGGAAAATATTCACTACTGGCATACTAACTGATTGTAGCACTGAGTCCTTAATTGGCTCCATTGTTTCCACCATTAGAAGTATTCTTGCCTTTATTGCATTCTTTAATTTTAAGAAGAATTTGCATAATGTACTTTTATGGAAAATACTGATATTTCACCGTGTTTCTCAACTGATGGGCCACAGTCCACTGGTGGGTGGGGGAGTGCCGTCTGGTGGGCCACATTGAAGAAACTCTTTCATAAAGCAAAGCCCAAATTTTCTTGCAAGCTGCTGTCAAGAGATCCTGCACTCATCTCATAATATACGCAGCCCATCTAGCCTGCCATTTTAAAGCCCACAATAGTGATCATATGTTCAGCTCATGACAGGCCTGTTTTTTAAGGGAAAATACAGTCACCCCAATTTGGATTAATGGACCCAGGTTTCCTATTTGATGAATGGCTCTTGAGAATCATGTGACAACAGTTTTCTGACTGAACTGTAAAATTCATACAGAGCAACTCCTTGGTTTAACTTGACTATGTTTTAGTTATGTTTTCAAATATCATGAAAGATACTTGTTTGGGAAATAAGAGGATATCTGTGACATTTAGCTCTTGTTTCAAAATAAGTATGGGGTGAGTGCTCATGCCCTTAAAAGTCACTTCCTATGATCCAACTTAATTGAAAATCAAATTCCTTGTTTTCTGACCTCTTACATTCCATGCAAGCAACTAAAAAGATTCAAACTATTAATGAGCTAATTAAGTAAGTACATCCCTATTAAAGGCAGCAACTTCCTTGGTTCTTGTAAATCTTAAAGCTATCACAGTGATAACAGATACAGATAAATATTTTAAATTTATCAGAGATTCAGGGTAGGGGTGAGGTTGGGGTCAAAACAGCTGCTTTACCTCTAAAATGGGTGTTCAGTTCAGCAATAAGTTTCTACATAAAGCTAGAAAATGGCCACATTCATCCCAGTCCATTCATCCTCTGCTATATTCATGTCTGCCATCCCCTCCAAACCAAAACACTTTATTTATACACACACGTAAAAGTTGGCTTGTTGAAATTCTGCTCTTAAGCCATATTTTCAGTAACACTGCATGTGTGAATACTGGTATATCAAGGTCCAGTTTCCTCATCCCAGATATTTAAACTCCTCCAACCTAAGTTTACTTCTAGCCTTCCTCTTATTTAAAACAAATGTCTTCCAAGAGAAGGGTCTCTACTTTTATTGCTCAAGGTCATATTCTGCTGAGTACCCTACTGAGTGACTTGTATTTGAGTGGGCACACACTAAATCTTCCCACTTTCATGACAATCAAAGTGCAGTCACCTGTTATCAATTCTGCTTGCCATCTGTTGTAACCAAGTCACTCTTTTCTCGTCAAGTCAAATCAAGCAAAACTATTTTAATGACTTGAGTCAAATCATTAACTCAAACCTCTGTGTTATTCCAATAGGGGAAAATTCCCCAGAATTTTTCAAGTCAGGTAGTGTTGGAAGGTTGTGACTTGAGTCACGACTTGATTACAAGTCTGCTTCTCGCCAAAAAGTACAACATATGTAAGGTGATGAGTGCCTGCCTAAACTCTTCTGCTGAGCACCAGGTTTATCCTAACTAAATATTATGAAATCATACCAACTGGCTGCAATGTCATGATCTCCTTGTGGTTCTCAATTTCCCTCTCCACAATGGCAGTGAATTGTGCTGAGAGCCTTTTAAGAGCAGCCACACCTCTTGTTGGCAAGTGTCTCAGAATGGGGAAAAAGTCTGCAACCAACCCAATTCCAATCACTTCTGAGAATTCTTCACTCCACTTCCTCCAGCTAACCAGTTCAGGATCATCAAATTCGTATCTGGAAGGAGAAATACAAAGCAGCTAACCAATCATTTTGCTTTGTTTCGTTTTATAACACAAAATTCATAACACAAAATTCATATTCTTGAGTTAACAATAACTACTACAGGAAAGTGTGAAAGATCTGAAGAAAGCAAAGGGACCAATTTAAAGAAGCTTAATGGATTTTTCCATTGGACCAATGTAAAGGTGATGCTTTTTGAGCTACAGGGCAGGTATACAAAAAGGCGAGGAGAGAGCTTAAGTACCATAAAAACCCAGTGCAGAGTCACTGCTGAGTTCGAGTCCAATTTGAAGTTATGTACAGTACCAAGTTCATCTCATACATGCATGTCTATTACCATGTGCCATTACCCATCAGCTAAGGGAGACTAAAGTAACCATTTATCCCTAGTCTCAGTTCAGAACATGAGGTGAATAGCACAAGTTTCTCAAGGACTAATGAAAACAGATTAAATTATTGCCTAAACAAGTGTGGTTTTTACCGATCCTCTTAAGGGTGTCATACACAAGGATTCAGGAAGAGCAGATTCATCATTCTTAATATTAAGTCTTTGTGGTAGGTTAATGTTGGTTATTATGCCTCAAACAAGAAAATATACATAGAAGGCTAATCAGGGCTAACTGATGATTGGTTCATTATGCATTCAAGCCTGTTAGTTTGGTTTTTCAGTTTTATCCAATGTAATTGTAGTTTTACCCAAGTGTCACATGACAGACTGTCACAGTTATAACTTGGATCACACTAGAGTTTGCTCAGGGCTTCAAAGTGGAAACCATAAATCTCAACACACTTGACTGAAGTTGCAGACTACATAATCATTTGTGTCCAAAATTATAAATTATTTGCCTGACTGGCTACAAAATCTGCAAAAAGCCTAACTGACTTGAATGCAAGTTGCCTGTGACTATAAAACTTTGTAACACTTAGACAACCTAAAGTAACAGGTTGGTTGTCCAATAGACCTTTTTCCAAATAACAGTCACAAAGGATTGTGGGATAGTTTTTGTGTGCTTTTATTTTTGTCAATGGCATTTTACTGTGGATAAGAATGATGCAGACCAAAACGCTATCCCACAATCCTTTGTAATTGCCATTTGGAAAAGGGTCTATGGACAACCAAATTTCAAGAAAGGAAATATGCGCCTAGAGCAGCCTTAAAATTTGCTTGCAGACAACTAAATCTCTTTTCAGACAATCTAATACTGCAGATAGGTTGTGTGATGGACAACAGAAAAAATTTCCTTAAATGGAGGCCTGTAATTGGATTATGTTGCAAATTCAGGAAAAAGTATGAAGGTGGCCTTCTGCCTGTCATACTTGTGTATTCCCAAATAATGCCAAGAGGTCTCATTTCATTCAGTCAGTGGTTGAATTCTAACTTAATGTCATGAAGAAATTAAGTCTGATGTTTATATCTGACTTTGAGAATTCTTGGAAAGTACGGTCACTTGACCCCAGTGACCTCTGTTGACCTTTAATCTGCACTAAAGCTATGAAGTTCTTCCTCTTAGTATGGAAAGTACCCAACAATGCTATCTTGAAATATTGTGTAAATGAGGTTTTCAGAGTTTGACCTCTGTTTTGTCAAGATCAATGACGCAACTCACGAACTGATTTCAAAGAAGGTGATCTCAACTTAAGAGAAGTCTTTCACTCATAAAATAGAGTTTTGAGAGCACAGTGGACCATTGGCAAAGATGTGGACATACAATCCAAGGATTGCTGGTCTGAGTCTTGTTGTGTTCATTACGCTGTGTCCAATTGGGCAAGATGTGTTTTCTCAATTGCTTCTCTCCACCCAGGAGTTGAATGGGTACCTCTGAGGTAACTTCTTACTGGCACTGATTGTAGCTGAAGTGCTAGAGGGGTTTTTGCTAGCCATGGGTTACTGCTTACCAGGTTATACTGAATGCACTTTCACACCTTGGTGATAAAGTGCTACATAAAAACCAAATATTAAAAGTTTAAGACTTCTCTCAAGGTGCAATCATTTTTGTCATATATGTTGTGTATATATTTGGTTAATTTTACTTTCTTTTCCCTCTGTGTCAATTTTTTCAATATAGTTCTTGTGATTCTTTCCATTATTTCAGTTTCATACTGGACAATACAATCTTTTTTTTTTTATATTTTTCATAAAGGAATATAATCCAAACTGGTAATAACAGGTACTGGTATAATAACCATTTCACCCTAAAATTAGTAGGTGGTTGACTCACTAATAGAGCTTGTCAAAGTTAATTCAGACCCCAAATTAATCTCTGGAAGCATTATTGTGGAGTAGCAAAACTCATCATAGTGGAGTCACCACTCGAGTATCAACCAGGAGTTGCATCTCTGATTTAAGATGAGAAGTACCTCAACCAAACCTAGCTAACAGCATGTGCCTTGATTAAAATTGAACAATAATTTAAACTTACTGTTTGCCAAATGTAAGCTGAGCTATAAAATTGTAGATGGCCATTGATACAACATCTTTGGGATCGAAGGCTTCAGTTCCTTTCTTATCAAGAATCTCGGCAACCTTTGGTGTCATAGAAAAGATAAGATTCTCAAATCGAGAATTGTTCCCCGTGGCAAAATTCCTGCAAATAAGTGACTGTTTGAATATTGTTTGAAGCATGCAACAGAGAAAACATTTTCAGTGAGGAAAAGTTACAAAGGAAAGAACTGTATGTTGGTAACAAGATATTTCAAACCACTCTAAACTTACAAGGACCAATTCTCAGGGTCAGAAACTTTGACTTCAGGTCACCAACCAGTTGTGTGCCATCACTGTAACTTTGATGAAAACAACCACCAGACTGCACACTGCAGTGTTAAAGAGGCTCATTGAGTTGATTTTGATTACTTTGTGACGAGCTTAAAGGGAGTTTATACCGCATGACAATGCTTCTTATTAGCCTCATCAGTCATGTACCACTTCCTACAGTTACTGAAAACGTGAAAAATTGTACTTTTTGTGGGCCTTCGCACCAGGCACTCTTAACTATTCAGCATGCACAACTAAAGCCTTGATCACAACAGCTGCTCCTAAGAGTTGCAAGCCTTTCAATCAAGATCATAAGCTTCACTCATTGCTTCTCTTTGACCAGGGTTTGCATGTGATTTGTACTTAATGCAGGTGTCTGGTCATAAATTGTTAATAAATGCTTTTAATCATTAATTACCCTATCATCATTTCATTTATGTGTTAGATGTGCACAATCTCTTAGTCTGATCATTTACCATCATGACATGAGTACAACTCAACAGGTGAGACAACCAGAAAGCCAAAAGGCTTAGTGATTCCTTGACAATGAAATTTAAAAAGCAATCTTCGAAGCACTAATCGCAAGGATATCGTACGAGTGAGCACTATTTAAACGTATTTTAGGGCTTGCCAATGACGTTCTCTCCCTTAACTCATGTCTTGAGGTATAAACCCTTCTTGAGATACATACACACATACATACAGCACACATGGCATCACCGTCACATATATAGTTTGTATGTTGTATGCCACACAATTATGCCAATGTCACCAAATTATGTCATGCAGCAGGACTTATATTTCACGGTATACAGGTATTTTTGTAAGTTCCGGTATGTACCGGTACCAATACGTTACCACCTATCATAAGGTACCTATGAATCGCTGAGAACCATACCCCAACAGTAACTGCGAAAATACTGTATTTTTTTAAAAGTACCACAATTAAATGAAATATTACCGAAATATAAATGCCATATCCATTGGATAACTGCTTTGAGTTTTCATATTAAAATATAAACATGAAATGTTCGTTGGATAATCATTTTTCACCTTTCCAATCACAAATTTCACCTCAGAAATGTTAATTTTACGGTTATCCTACGTCGCTAATGAGTACCCTTGTGATGTTCGTTTTAACTTGAAGGAGAATAAAGTTTGCAAAAACGGCTTTGTGTTTTTTGTAACTCATCTAAGCGTAACACTATTATAGAAAATATTATTCACCAATTAAGGATTACAACATATTTATGAAAAATTATACATGAAAACATACAGCTTCGTCAAAATGAGCTTACAACATAATGGTTTCGTAAGTATAGGCCTACACACTACTATGCATAGTATACAGTGTGCAAATATTTACTAACATACTGGAAGCACAGCACCAAGTGACTGCTCGCCGGAAGTGTGATTGAATGAAACATAATCAGGTGAGTACAATTGCCACAAACCCCATTAGCAATATCATGGCACCCTTAAGGGAAGAGTTGGCGCTCTTTTCCCTTCTACCATTGCACCACAGTGGACACACATTGGGCCAAGTCCAGGGTAACATATGGTGGAGCCACTCCATGAATATTGCCAATAAGGGTCCAAGGAACCATTAACTGACATCCATGTACCAATATTATATTTTCAATGGTACATAGTCGGGCCAAAGCCAACAGTCGGGAGAATGGCAGTGACAAATAATGCTATCTAACAATGCTCAGATCTTTTTGTTCTTATTGTGAGTCAAGTCTTCACTTATCTTAAATAAGAAGAGTAAAAATATTGCTGCCACATCATTAGCCACATCCTGGCCTGATCATAACCAAAGTCTCTCACAGAACGAACTACAAATGGCAATACTTCGAAGCCCATAGTATTGCCATGCAACTACTTGACTATTCCACACTATCGTACCGTGTATTGCATAAACACAGGGTGTAGGCTCACACGTGTTTGTTTTTAAGTGTTATAGTATCATATAGAGCGGTAGGAAATGCATGCATGCACTATATATCACTGCATAAATATCTGTTCGATACTGTTCACAAATCAATGGACTGTACCCGATTATGTACGTAGTACGTACAAGCTGATCTGCATGAAATGTGAACTACTGTACAGAACGATTGTAACCTACCCCCTAATATCAGCGGAAAATATTTGTCGTGGTTCACAGACCTGACGCAGACCAGCGTATCTACAACCCTGGTTGACTCTTTATCACTTTATAAGCTTAAAACTGATGAATCAAACATTTTTGCAGGTACTGTCTTGTGTTAAAAATTGGACTTTTTTTCTCCATACCAGTATTGAGGTATTACCGGTAGCCTACCGGCCTACTGTTTCTGGCTGTACTGACAGTACCAAATTTCAGTGGTACCACGAAACCTTACAGGAGACTATGCCACGCCAACTTATTAACACCCCCAGTCTCAGAAAGAATAATCCTGACACTAGGCCTACAGTGTATTACTGTTTGTTACTGCTAACATAGGCTTAGGCATAACTGTGTATTTGGCTTAGGATGTAGGCTAGGCTAACATTAGTGTTTGTTATGCCACAGAGCTGCATGAAAACTGTTGAACTTTCCTGTATGGGCCTAGGCTATACTCGTAGGTAGGTCTTGGCCTAATTGAGCTCTACGAATCATTAAGACCCTTCGGCACAGGCAGTCTTTGCGTTATACAGTAAAGACTCTATATAGGCCTAACGTTAGGCCTAGGCTATTAGTATTAACTAAGTTAGTGAAAAGGTAGCGCACTTCACGGCCTTTCGGTACCAACTTCAACTAACTGAATCACGATTTTTATGCTTAACCTCTTTTCAATACTCACGAATACTCACGAAACAATGACGTGGGCCGTACCACAGGAGCGCCTGTGGGCCGTATGACCAAAAAAAAAGGAACGTTTCTCCGCGAAAATTTGGCTTCCATACGAACTTGTTTAGTCGTCGCGATGGTGACGTCACATACATTATAAAGGGAATTTCCCACTTCGAAATTTGGTCCTCCCATTGGATAGTTCGGCCTATCGTCATGAAAGCGTACTACGTCATGACAACTATCCAATGGAAGAGCCAAATACCGCTAGCTCACAGTATATTATGATCTTCTGGGTACGGATGCCCATAAAGTACGGTTAAGTTTTACATAGCCTGTAGTAAGGATACGTAGATCGTTATGACATCATTGATACGAACGGTCCATCAGAGCTACCGTAGAATTAAGACTTTAACAGAAAATGCCAATTTTGACCTCAGATAACTTCTGATCTTCATGAAATTTTAGGACAACTATATAGTACATAAAAGCAAGCTACACAGCAAGTTTCAACTTAATCCAAGTTCTACATTCAAAGGTATTGTGCTTGAACGATTTTGAACCTTTTCACCTCTAGTGACCCCAAATGACCTTTGACCTCTACCAAAAACGATAGGGATCATCTTCCTTATATGGGCCATGCACATGCCAAGTATGAGATTCCTTGAAGTTACACATCTTGAGATAGAGTGTTTACAAGCAATTTCCAAGGTGTTTACCATGACCTCTGGTGACCCCAAGTGACCTTTGACCTTTACCAAAAACAATAGGGATCATCTACTCAATAAGGGGTATCAACATGCCAAGTATGAGATCCCTACAGGTTACCCTTCTAGAGATAGAGTGTTTACAAGCAAAGCGTCACATACACACATACACACACACACATACACACACACACACGGCATCACCATCGCATAGATTCCTCTGACTACGTCAAGGAATCAAAAAATCACGAAATTCATGAACCAACTCAAAAAGCCCCTTTAAACATTTCTCCTCCAAGACATAGTTACATTGGGTGTAGACATGATGTTTATCAGACCCTGAGAATGTCCTCCATACTAACACTAGGCTAACCAATGTTTTTAGGGGTTTGAGAAATGCATGTTGTATCATACATATTGCTTTACACTCACTTCATCACAGATATCACTGATACTGTACTTACATGCATCACAGATATCACTAACACTGACCTGTATAACATAAATGAACTACTCCACAGTTGTGTTGGTGTTATGGTGGAACAGTTCCTGGACAACATCACCCCCCCATTCTCACCTGGACAATTCCCCCATGGAGAAGATTTTCCCAACTGGACATTTCCCACCCTGACAATATCTCCTGGACAATTGGCACCCACTGCAATTACCCCCACAGAGAAATCGAGGGCCTACAAATAAGGGGCAAAAGTTAGCCAAGCTAGATGACATTGATAGCCCTCTTGTCTCCCACTTTAGCTTGTGACTCTCACAGCTAATTAGCTGATTTTTCCTCCCGGCCCTCCGACCACAACATCTGCAGTGCAGCCCACAGCTGTTTCTGTCTATTGTGTGGGTTCAATAAAGTGTAAATAAATTGCAAAGCGTGTACCGCACTGCACAGCTCTCCTTGTCTGAACACATTGCAGTCTTGTAGAATTACTACTATGGCCAGACCAAGCGTGAAATCGCTGCTATAACGGGGGGATTAAGTGTGAGCAGGCCAGGTGTTGCGGAAAATCGTGAGTGGGTGTATCAAATGTGCTCTAACCCGATGGCGTAGGCCCATTTGGTCGGGTTGGACGTATGCCCCACAATCCAAAGGAGAGATTTTGCGCTACACCCTCAGACAACTACAGTAACTTAAACCACCAGAAAATTTGGAATTGTCCAGGGTGGGAATTGCCTGTACCAAAATCTTCCCAGGGGAAATGGTCTAGGGGTAATTACCCCAGTGGGGCTGTGTGGTAACAGCTGCAAAAGCATTGTGAATCCTACTATCACTGATTAATCTTTTGAAGTACTTCAGATTAACAAGATGTTCATACCTGAAAGCAGTGTGGACCAGTTTCCTGTGGAGTTTCCATTTCGGGTTGTAAGGACCAAAGGAAATATCCTGCCCACCTTCTGACAAGAGGTAAGCTACACAAACAAACAAACAAACAAAAAAGTTTAAAATAATTTCAGTCATCATCCTGCTAGGTGATTTGATGTAAGTGGTAACAGGACCAGTTCCATTAAACCCTTCATAAGTATGCTATTATTCTACTCCGGGAGGGCGGATTGGGGTATGAGCTGGGTGGTAGAGGTGTGATTAGGGCTCCCAGATCAAAGCAAATCAGGATGTTACACTGAGTGAGACTTCATTGTCCATCTCCCTCCCCAGTCTCATTTCTTAAATTTAAGTTCATGAAGATGGTGATTATCTGGTTGTATATCTAGTGACCCATTTAATGTCATGAAACAGGAAAGAGATTCTTGTGAGCTGGTGATGCACGACATGGAATCTCACAATCATAAATCCACTGAAGCAGTGAATTCATGCTTCTAGACTTACTGTAGATACACAACATTCAGTATACACAAAAGATGTTTTGGCAACAGAATTTCTGTTTGATCCCCACTGCCACTTGCAAGCAGTGATCTGGTGGAGTCAGAGACTCAGTTAGATGAGGTTTTACAGCTCAGTTTCTAGCCAAATGGTTAAGTAGGGCTGGCCACGGCCTTTTTTCCAGTTGTGGCTCACTGGCTTGTTTTCCCTACTCCATTGCTTATGCTGAGCACCAAGCACAATGGCAGTAGGTTCCATTTTTAAAGTCTTCAGTATGACCCGGCCAGGAGTCGAACCCCAGACCTTCTGGCTGCAAGTCGGATGCTCTAAC
The DNA here is from genome assembly GCA_029531755.1 of Holothuria leucospilota. Lineage (NCBI taxonomy): Eukaryota > Metazoa > Echinodermata > Holothuroidea > Aspidochirotida > Holothuriidae > Holothuria > Holothuria leucospilota. The sequence continues at coordinate 24,804,431 of CM055980.1, forward strand.
CACTTGACCATGCAGTTGGACCATGAGTCAGAGACTCAGAAATGGGAAGGTGGGTGGGTGCGTGGGTGGGTGCATGGGTGGGTGGGGGGTGTGGTGGGTGCTAAGTGTGGTTGGGAAAGGGAACCAGAGGAGGATGCTACTGGTAAGGTAAAAATTACCTGTCAAAGCAAGCAACCAATGTAATCTGAGCAGGCAAATGGGCAGAGAGTTTGCCTCATGCTGCTGCCACTACAGAACTACATCTGCAGACATTCCTCATACACTACCAAAACCACTGCTATATGCCTGCAGTTACTAGACAATGTAACCAAACGTAGTTATGCCAGTCAGCCCTGCCTCTTGCACCCAGTCCTACTTAAAAAGTCAATAGTCAAGATTTGACACCAAGACTATCTCTAAAGTTTTCCTTTTCTCTACTATTAATTTTAAATCTACAGTATATTGTCATATTCAGTTTCTTGATCACTGCAGTTTCTTTTTCACAAAATGTAAACAATAATATGACCACTAACAAAGCACGATGTGTAATAAATGAGCCTGAGGTTTCTCCAGAATTTAACATTCTTTACATGAAGAAAAAGGTCTTGGTCACAAACATTGGAACTGCTTTTTGATCGAAAGTCATACCGAAGCCTCAGCCGGCAAGTGAACTTGCAGTATAGGCACATCAAACTGAATGTGCCTGGCAATCAGTAGCAATCAGGCCAAAAGAAGACAAGTTGCAATCCAGTCCATCCAAGAGTATGCTGCGGGGGAAATACCCTTACCCTCCCCATGTCCCCTGCATCTTTAAAATGCATCAAAGGGATAAAGTCTCTTCCACTTTTACTACTAAGTGCAAAGCTGTCACTTCAGCATATTTTAGAATACTGCATAATGGTCAATTTCCGTACTAATTCCCTGACACTTCAGAGACAAACAGCTTTTCAAATTGTTCTACTGTAGTTGAATTCTGTCAGGGTTGCTCTTCATATATCACTCACAAAGGAGATCTGTCCTTCAGTGCCCACAAATTCTGCATCATACCTTGGCAGTGACTACAGTATGTTCCACACTGCTCACTTTTTTCAGAATTCAGGATATATAACTTAAACAGTTTTGCTGGTGTACAGAATACAAAAATAGTTCACTACAGTCAAATGACACAAGGCCATTAAAGCCACATAACAACTGTAACATTGTACAATATTTCCTTGATGACAAGGCCTTAACTAGTACTTTATATAGAAGGCATCTATAATCCTGGACAAAATTATTGGGACTTTCAGACCTGTTACCTATTTTCAGCACATCTTCCCGTCTACCTACTCAATGTTGAGAAAACGAAGGGTGGGCTTTTTTCAACAGTGCACAACTTTCACTCACCTTCAAAACCAACACTGTGGTGGGGCACAGGGATTTGTCCTAGATAATTTGTCCAGGATTGTCTGAATGTCTGTACAGAGGTGTAGGAGAAGTCTCATGTCGAATATTAGGAAAAGTTTGGCAAGAGCAAATGAGAAATCTTGGTAGCTGGTAAAGTTAACAGTTAGTGGGGAAGTGGTGTTAGGAGGCTTTTGGGATTGTTTTATGAGGAAATTCTCTGACCTTCTAGTTTAACAGGAATAAATGGAATGGAAATACTGCTGTACACTACACAACATAAAGATGCTATTTAGGAGTAAAAGGAATTGGTCAGCTGGGAAACTCAAAGGGAGAAAGGTGTAGCGCCACTATCAGTTGAATGTACTTGTTCTATAAAATAACTATATGGTCAAATATAATATATTTTATGATCTACACCAGGGGTTCTCAAGTGCTTTTGGACAAGGCCACATTTCCCCTAGTTTATACTTTATCATTGTTGTAGCAGCCAGCAGGGACGAATCCACGGTTTGGAGAACAGGACTCATTCTTGAGGGCAAAGTGCATGCATAAGATCTTGGAAAGTGCCCATTTAATCTAGTACAGTACTTGGTAATTATACTGTGATTTTCATCACTTTTAGTTAGCTGAATAGCCATGTTTCTATTCTCTGACTTATCATAACTAACCTGACTGTGTGCTTACACTGCTATGTAATAGATACATTTGACTAACTTCAAGGTCCTATTTCATGTGGTACTCCTTCCCCACAGATTTTCTTTCGTACATCATGGGCTATTGCTAGCTCTCACACCCTTCTCTTTCTCCACCTGCATGGTCAAGAGGTTAGAGCATCTGACTTGCAGCCCGAGAGTCTGGGGTTCGACTCCTGGCTGGGTCATACCAAAGACTTTAAAAATGGAACCTACTGCCATTGTGGTTGGTGCTCAGCATAAGCAATGGAGTAGGGAAAAAAAGCCAGTGAGCCACAACTGGAAAAAAGGCCGTGGCCAGCCTGACTTAAATCAGTTGGTTAGAAACTGAGCAGTACAACATCATCTAACTCTATACTCCACCTCCCAGAGGTTTCCACAGCACATGCTCCCTTCCTACCCAAAGTGGCAACACATTTTGAAAGCCACATCTGGAAGTGATAACATTCTCGATTTATTTAGGCATTTTGAGTGGTTTACCCTTTCATAAAATTAAGCGACTTGAATAGCCCTCTTGTTTCCTACATTTGTTTGTGATTAAGTTATTCTGTTAATTACTTTGTTTACAATAATTCTGTGAACCTTCCCCACCCCTCCTCACCCCAACCCACTGCACTGTCTTTGAACAAAGCACTCAGAACTTTCATTACTCTTATGAAAAGCAGATTGTTCCCAGTCACATTCTACTACTGTATCCCTATACCTTCGTACAGGCATACTGACAATGCTGGATAAAATTACTGCCCAGGACACTTTCAGACAGGTCTGTCACATACAGTATTTTCAGCATGTCTTCCCCTACTCAATGTTGTAAAAATGAAGGGTTGCCTTTTTCTTCAGCACACAACTTTCATTCACCTTCAAAAGTAATATTGAGGTGGGGTGCCAGGATTTGTCCCACATGGTTAGTCCAGGATTGTTAGCATACCAATAAAACAGACCTGCATTACATGAGCTGATTTTATTACCAAGCAGTAACAGATACACTTTACATACTTGAGTATATCTTTGGTCTTCCAGCAAACTCCACTGCATTCTTGATAAAAGCTTCTTTGATAAATTCAGCGCTATTTAAGACCACTGCCCAGTTTGAACCAATCTTCACTGAAAAGATATTTCCATACTTCTCTGCCATTTGTATGAAAGCCAGGTGAGGAGCCAAGTTTGCAAATTCTGTATGAAAAAAGTTGGAAACACAAATGAATAAATTGTAAAAACATGAAGCCAACTGCTCATTAAAAATTCAAAATGTCACCTGCCACATTGGCTATTCCAGGCATTAACAATCCGAAACGAAAAGGAATATTTCCTTATGTCTAAATTACATCGGCCCTTGTATAATTTGAGACAGTGCCTTCTGGTAGTACCTGTGTCTTTTACCTTAAACAATTCTCTATAATTAACATCCTGAAAACCCTTGACAAGACGAAAACTTCAATTGATATGGTCTGATCTGTTTACTGTTTTGTGACCAATTTGAGACACCCAACATGTTGCAGTTACCACTTCAGTTACAGGGATACAGTAACATGAAACAAATAATTTGTTCTTTCAATTAAAGATAACTTGCTGCTAAAAAAACAAACCTATTCACACTGTAACCCACTTTTTTGAGGTTACAGTAAATTCCATCATGACATCCAATTCATTCCTTGCATCAATAATGAATGAACACTCAGTTTAATGATAATGAATTATGTAAGGGTAAAGACAATACAGTATACATCAATTCACACTAACCGAGCATGTTACCAATTATTGGCCAACCTCTGGGTCCTGGTGGAAAGTTAACAGCTGGCCGTCTTTGACTCCAGTGCCAAAAGTAGGTTGCCACCAATAAAACAATCCCAATGAAAGCAGGGAAACCAAAGATGATGCCCTCTTCTTCAGACATGGCTACTGGAGTATTGATTACTGGGAAATGAAACAGAATAAAACTCATATTACAGCATTTTCTACAAGCATTTGTGGCAGGTGAATTGTAGCTGTTTCACATTCTTCAACTGCCACAAATACTCACAGAAAATGCAAGCCCTTCCACTTTTCAAAAGGATTTCAAATTTTATGAATTTCTATGTTCAAAAATCTTGCATATTAATGCTAATATGTATCTGTAAGATTTGTAATAATGAAAGCGAACTATAATTGACAAATTTAGGAAGTAATCTTGAAAGTTAAGAGAAGTTTAGAGAATATTTGAGGAGTATTTAATTATAGTGTGGGAGTGCTGAATGCTCTCCTATTAGCAGCTACCATCCTCAAACTGTTACTCCATCGAAATTCATCCTCCAGACAACGCCATGTGAAATTATTCGGGAAAAAGAACTGCCTTGAGGTATTATGACCAAAAGGCTCGACACAGACAAATTTGGCGAGAAAAGTGCAGTAATTATGCCAGAAACTTAAGTTGTTTGTTCGAGCTAGGAGACTTGTAACATACCTTTCCAGCTATATATATACACATATTATGTGGTGTACTATACAACGTACGGGGCACCTGTGGTTCAAGTTAGGCTAACTGGTCTGCCTGCAGAAACTTCCCGTCCGGCTACATGACTACATATGGCTGGGTAACTGATTCTGATACTGTTATACTGTAGCAACTAGCAAGCACTTGCCAAGTGGGAGGAAAGCCAGGGTCTACCCAGAGAAAATTAAACCCACATGCCTCAGGCTCCCAAGCGGGAATAAGGCCCACTTCTGTGACACACACTGGTACACAACTGCTGGAATAAACCACGGCCACTCAAAGACCCTGCATTATAAATACTGTACTGTAAGTTACTGTAGTCTGTAGTTTCGACCTGGTTAAGTATATTAGGCCTTAGTCCGCAGTCTGCTGATCTAGTATTTGGGTCGCTTTAGGGCTTCCCATACTTCAGGGAACAAAGTGTAGGCCCCTACGTGGAACTAGGCCTAGGCCTAAGTAGGTTAATTAGGCCTAGGCACATACATGCATGGCACTGATTGATGGTTGACTGTTTCTGGCAGCACAATTCCCTTCATCGTAACACAACCCTTTTACAGAGGAAACATACTGTCTGAGACCAATTGACCAGGGAGTGACAACTCTCTGGACAGACCGTTATGTCCTGACTCAAGTTCAAACTGGGGGCAAAATATACTCACCAAACTTGGTCTCTAGCAATCCCCTGCTTGGCGACGAACTCCGCCACACGTTATGCCCTAGCCCTGTTCTTGGTACGGTCACCGTACGATGTATTGGTGTAATAGTGTCTGCTGCGCTCGGCTTGTTGTGTACACTCATAATATAATATGCACAGGCCTGAACTTTTTGTGGTGCTTGACCTTGGCATGTGCACTGTTCCAGTTCAATGAATCCTGCGGTTGACACCGCCTCGATCGGAAATGAATCTGAAAAGAAACAGACGCACAAAATGAAACCACCGGAACCGAAGAAAAGTCATTTTTTGAGTGGTCATCTAGTGGCAACGCCGAATATGTCTTTCGATTTTTTTTTCCTCTTGGGGACGTATACAGTGGCGTAGCTAGAGGGGGGCAGGGGGCAGCCGCCCCCCACAAGGCCTCTGTCGGAAATTTCTAGTCTCTGTCGGAAATAAATAAAAACAAGTCATTTGAAACACTTACAACACTTCTTATGCATTACACACCGATATGTAAACGTGAAAATCAAAAGTCGGTCTCAGTCAAAACTGCCCGAAAAGCAAAGAAGAAAAAAAAAAAAAAAAAAAAAAAAAGGTCCCCAGAATTTCGAATTTCGAACAACTATCAAGATAATAATCTGTCGGAATTTTTGGCTTTGCCCCCCCCCCCCCCACAAAAAATGTCCAGCTACGCCACTGGACGTATAGCTCCTTTGGAGAGCAGAACTCCTTTCGGGACTAACGTTCTCTTCCCCAGAGAGTCGAGGCCCAACTCATGGGTACTTTAGCAAAAGTCACCGGATATGACCTCGACTATGCAAAACCAATGCGAGTGCGAATTATCTACAGCGGTGGCAATTGGGGTCATGCAGGCCCCTAAGTTCGGGGCCTATCCCGAGGCCCCTGTCGGGACCTTGCGGAACAGCTTGGATTCGATGCCCAGTGGTGTACATAAGGCATTAGTTTTCCCACCATTTTCATCCTTTCGTAGCCAATGTTTTTGCAAGAAAAGAGGTGGTACATTATACATGGTTACAATTCCGCAGTGGTGTATACAGAGAGGAGGGGGCGGTCGCCCCCACAAAGCCTCCGAAGGCCTCTGTCGGAAATTCTGTCGGAAATACATAAAAACATTTCATTTGAAACACAACCACTTACTATGTTTTTAAGAAGAATTACACATCGAAATGGTTACTGGCTAGGCCTGGAAGTGTCATTTAAATGCAATCTCGGAGATGTTTTTATCTAATTTTTTTCCTCGCGCTACACGCCAGATATTTGTGGCGCTACGCTTAGATAGTACATCATTACTTCAAGATAATAATCTGTCGGAAATTTTTGCTTTTGCCCCCTCACAAAAAATATCTCTGCAATTCTGATTGGGATTTTTGAAAGTGTGTAGGGAAGGGTAGGCAAACAATCGATCCGTCACTTTCAAATATCCCCGCCTGTTGAAGCTATATATGCACTAAAATATATCAGAGAATGTTTCGACAAAACCAGTAAGAAAATAGTATTAGGGGGATCTATAGGGGACCTACCCGTATACGGCGAAGTAATTGAAAAATATGTAGAGTAGGCCTATGGTGAATTCGTCTAAATCAACTATTCAGAGCCTGTTTTACACGAGAAAGCTGGGAACGTATTCCTCGTAATGATCTCCTGAGGAAATAGGTCCTACCTCAACATAAAGTACTCAGTTAAAATGCACAAAAATCACGAAGTGCAGGGTTACCTTCTTCTAGGGCAGGGGTATAGGGTGGGCCGTCTGGCGCAAACTTGGGCATAGGCGGATTTTGCTGTCACGGGAGGGCTTTCAGGCTCATCAGGGCGTGGGCTCCAGCCTGAGCCTTTAAGTTGGTGCCCATGCAGAGGGAAAATCCAAGGAAGCCGGGCATTAACAGAATTTGTGGCCATTGGAAGGGCAAGTGAAGCCAGGCTCAAGTTAAATTATTTTGAAATGGCATTGGCTGCTCACTAAACGGCAGTTCACGAAAACACAATTTGATCATACTGAAATAGTCGATTTGATACTTCCGGAAAGGGGAGGCCGGGGCTGGAGCTTGAAGGTGGAGATGATAAATGATCAAAGGAGTACATGGAGATCTGGAACAAGAATTCAAGCTGCCTTGCAGGAAGTATTGGAGAGGCACAAAGCTGTCATGAGTGAGTGCGCGCGATGCGCGCTCTAAATAACATTGCAATAGTTATGAATTACATTAAATTTTCGAAGGAAATTAGGCCTAATTCTCTTGTCTGCACTGTTTTTTTTTTGTCTTTCTAGCAAAACCAGGCAATGTCCAAACCCTTTTAGATCCCCAGATGGATCAGCGCCTTGATTGAAATTGTATATGGTGGGTACGTGCCCCTACCGTTTTGAAAGTGGAAGGGACTTACAATCCCCCCCCATTTTTTGCCAGAACCCTAACAAAACCAAGTAAGCACATGGCCTATGTTGGATTCCATACAGCTTGAAACATAGCTGATTCAATGAAATAAAATTCGAAAATGGTGGAAAAAAGCCATTTCTAAGGGTTAAAATCGTGGGAAAATGTCTCAGATTACACCACAGATCATGCGGGCCTCCAAATTTTTCCAACGTCCATAAGTGATCAAGGGATCCCTCGCTTTTAGGGCTTTGCGATTCGCGCTTGAAGTAGGTCTAGTCAAGGTCATGTGCCCCCTCCCCACTCTTTGAGAAGATTTCGACGTGCTTCAAAAAAAAAAAAAAAAAAAACGAAGTTAAGTTCTAAACCAGAAACATCCCCCAAACTTTTAATTACAGATCTGCGACAACTCCTGCTGCACTTTCTGAGAACCACCTGTTTTTGCAATTTTCTTTTCTATAGACGTATAGGGTAATCAATAACTTGGAAGGTAGGATTTAAATTGACAATCGTAGGTATACAATTTTCGTGTTGTCACAGGAGGGTCCGCTCTATAGTTCCCCGTCTCATTAGTCCCCCGTCTCATTGAGTCCCCCGTCTCATTAGTCCCCCGGGTTAAGGTTATTGTTAGGTTAAGGTTAGGGTTAGGGTTAGGGGAGCAATGGCACGGGGACCAATGAGACAGGGGACCAATGAGACGGGGGACCAATAAAACGGAGGACCAATGACACGGGGGACTATAGACATTATCCCCATTAAGGCTCTGACCAGAAGTTTGAAATTTTTCCTGTTCCTGAGAATTCGTAAGAATTCATTCAATTCGGGGAACACCGCCTGGTACACGCGTTGTAATTTTGCTTACAATTTCTTAAAAACAAAGCTGGAGGGGCGCACACGGCGATCGACGCAGTTTTTCTGATTTTTTCGAAGGAAATATACGACATGCCACTACAAAACTGTTCATGTGTGTACCTCTACGCAGGGGCATCGATTTGATTTTGGAAGTGGGGGGACGTCTGGCCAAAAACTTCTCTCCTGTCCTGGTGAGGAGTCTATAGGAGGGGGCCCAGATGCAAAATGGTGCCAAATGTTTCAATATTTGGGGGTAAACTATGAAAACCGGGGGAATACTTCATTGCCCAAAGGAATGCAGGCTCAGCCAGGGGTGGTGCTTGGATTTGCCGACATCGGACATGGTGACTAAGCGTCCTGACTGGCATAGGCGTAGGAGCCCGAGTTGATTTGGGGAAAATGAAGGAAAAGCGCGTATCATTGCAAGTTACACCAATAAATACAGAGAGCTGATTTGTCAACCAAGCGTATACGCGCGTAAGTACACGTACGGCGAAGTCCACGCCGTTTGTGCACGTGTGCTTCATTGTTTTCACCCAAAATGACGTCAGTGTGATGTCAATGCATAAGATCTATATAACCCCAAATTTCGGCTAGAGTAGGCTACCATAGAGCCTGTCGTAAAGTTTTGAGCATGTTCAAAACATTTTGCATCGTATGGAATTAAATCACATAGACGATAGGATTTTCTTAAGATTATGGAATTTTCTTACAATTTTTTTAACGATCAACTTATTTTGATTCAGAATCTTTTGATTTCAAAAAGGTTTGACCATGTTCAAAACTTTACGACACACCCGGCGTAGGGGCTTCGTGCCCACTGGGGCCCGGGGCCCCAATTTTGTCAAGGGTGTCATATCATTTTGTCTATAAGTGCGTTTGAAAACCCTTCACATGCCAAGTTAATATGAGAAGTTAACAGTTTTCTGTTGGAGTTATGTTAATCCCACTAACATTGTTAGTTCACTTTGCTGGAGAGAGGATGTTCTTCAGTTCATGAAAACTCTCCTTGGGTGTGTGTGTGGGGGGTATGGGGGGGGTATGTACACAAAAATGGTGAATGGTTGGTGAAAATTGGTCACGACGCTTCTTATACCTTCACCCAGTCACCACTTCTTACGCCTTTAAAGAAAATGATTTTGCACGACGCCCCTGCACACCGGAAAACGTACTATAGCCAACTTTGCCAGGGTTCTCCACTGATCTGTTTTCTGTCCGGGGGTTCTTGTGATCGCCGTCCTGGGGAGGGCTGCACCCTCCCCTTTGGGAAAACTTTGACAATTTAGGAGGGCTTAGATCGCAAATGGTGCAATCTACAGCCTTGTTGTTAGGTTTCCCTATGTGTTCAAATCTGGGCATTTATGGTCAATTTTCTGCAAATTACATTTTCTAATTATCTTTGACTTTACTTGCAGATCTGAAGCTCCAGTTTCCACTGAGACTTTTTTCGCAAAGTCCCCTGACTCTCTGGCGAAGAACCAGGGGCGACAATCAAACAATACTCCCGTATGAGTTCTGATCGTTATCATGCCATCTATACCGATGGTTCCAAAGGTACGAACAGGGTCGCAGCTGCAGCGACAAGCCAAGATACTTTTTTGCAAGTCAGACTACCGGATGATGCATCAATATTTACTGCCGAACTCCAGGCACTTAAGATGGCATTCGAGCTGATCGAAACCTCACACGACCGCCAGTTCATTGTGTTCACAGACTCGCTATCCAGCCTTTTAGCTCTTCACGGCCATGAGCAAAAACACCCCTGTGTAATAGCTCTCCCGGAAGCTTACTCCAATTTGGTGAGACTGCAGAAGTCGGTTGTGCTCGCATGGGTTCCGAGTCACGTGGGCATACACGGAAATGAAAAGGTAGACACGCTAGCTAAGGAAGCCCTACAGATGGACATTACCAACCTCCACGTACCCCACACTGATTACCGTCCTAAAATCAACGGCTATATAAAATCAAAATGGCAGGAACTGTGGGATTCTTTCCCAGAGAACAAATTATACCAGGTCAAACCAACGGTCGGGTCTGTGGGTAATGGAACCCCTAGAAAACGGAGAGATGATTTCGTACTGACTAGGGCACGAATCGGTCACACTTTACCTAACACATGCTTATTTGCTCCACGGGGAAAGAGAGACCATATTGTATCCCTGTGATTGCGATGTCACCGTCAGTACACATTCTCGTCGAACCTGCTATGAATACTCCCATATTCGTCAGAAATATTACAGTGTACCAAACCTGAAGACATTGTTTGAACACACGGACCCCTCTTTCATCTTGGATTTTCTCAAAGAAAGTGGCCTTTACAGGAAATTTTGACATGACAGCCCATTTGCTTTTGTCAAGACTTTAGAATTTTGCCAAATGTTTTAATTCTTTTTTAGTTTTAGTTTTACCCTACCTTTACCCTGTTCTATCTAGCTGACACTACATAACACATTCGTGTTGATGTGTCGTTAAATCCAATCTAACTAACTAACTAACTGATCCCTGAAGGAGTAACAACGTCCCCAAGGGACAAACTTTGACTTAACTGACCCACCCGACAGTGGTACCGTTCTAGAGTGGGTGAAGAGAACAGGTCCCACCTGGGAGCTCCGCCGTCGTGATCATGGATACTCCTGCGCCAGGTAAGTATAAATTTACATATCTAAGTAAAACGCTATCGCTTTCCACTTAGACGTATTCAAAAATGAAGTAGTTCAATTGCTGAAAGGTTAAAGTAGCAATAAAAAACTCGGCAATATACTAGTGATTAAAAATTCCCGTATAATTAAAAACTCAACTATTTTCTTTCCTCGATCTGAAAGTTTCCTAGCGTAGCCAATAATTTTCGCCCATGTCGTTTGCGCACGTACAGTATACAAGGTCAAATTAGGTATTCATAATGACTCAGCCACGTGCGGGGCGCGAGTTTTTTTTTTTTTTTCGTAGGATGAAAATGGAAGAATCAAGCCAATGGACGAATCAGCTTCTTGGAAATTGGTCACACCCCTAATTCCAAAATAACAGCTTTTCGACTAATTTTTTGTAATTCTTACGCCGGATTATGAAAGAACAGGTCAAATCCTGTTCCTTTTTCCACGTAACCCTAACCTTAATTCTAACCACAACCATGATTTTGAAACAAATTTAAAAATTTTTGAAAAACCGGTTTTTCATTTTCAAAAAAAAAAACACTAGCTTGCGGGACTCTGTGTACACGGATGGAACTCCGATAAGTCGCGACAGAAACTTTAGTGGGTCTGTTTCCACTTAATGGAAATTTCGGGTGAAAATCGGGAAACCTAGGGGACAGTTCAATTGAATGGTTTCGTTTAGTGTATGAGTTTGATGGTAAAGGATTCCTCCTGCGGAAACATATGAAAGAAATACAGTAAGTGCATATTGAATGATATAAGAGCTCAGGTGCAAGTGAGCTGGGTTTACATCTCCGATGTTTTACTATACATTGCTTGTCATGACTATTTGAAATCAAATATAAAAGGCAGTTAAATGACTAAGTTGTGGTGTTTGTGATTGAGTGTACAGACAACTTCTTGACCGGGCGGGTCAATTTTCTGTGCTGGCGGCAAAGTTTTGTCCGGGCGCTAAAGTAGTGTGGCAGATTTTGTTCTGGCGGAGCCCCCGGACAAAACAGCTAGTAGCGAACACTGCTTTGCCATAAGAAATCGGAGCTAATGTTGTAGAGCAGGGGTGCCCAACCTTTTTTGACCCAAGATCTACTTTTCAAGTAGCCACCCTCCCGAGATCTACAAAACATACACTGTCATACAGTTACACATAGAAAAACCTTATTGTTTTAATTTTTCCTACACCCCTCGCGGTCACGGTCTACTTGGGATCAGTCCGCGGTCTACCAGTAGACCGTGATCGACTGGTTGGGCACTCCTGTTGTAGAGGCAAAAACAAGGTACAACGAACGTTCTTAAAAACATGGCAGGTCAATCGATCCCGTCTAATCTTAAAGGTGATCAGTCGTCTTGAAATATTCTTTGTGACGTCAGCCTTTTCTTGACATGTTTCTGCAGTCGTCACTGTTCAAGGATACACCGTACAAGTAGCTATGATGACATCGGTATAGCTAGTAGGTATACAGCTACAAGCCGTCTCTTCTTGCTTACCGATTAGCTATACCATGCTTGTACGGTGTATCCTTGAACAGTGACGACTGCAGAAACATGTCAAGAAAAGGCTGACGTCACAAAGAATATTTCAAGACGACTGATCACCTTTAAGCAAGAAGTAAGCCAAATCCCATCTTGTGTGCCCGGCTGAAGACATCAACGACGAACACCTTCAGTGTTGAGGGTTTCGAAACCAGCGAGTGTACCAATTTCGGAGCTTCGGTCTCGTGACTGTATGCATGGGAAATCTTGAGTTAAAGGGAAATATTGCGTTTAAAATACACCAGCATGGCATGCAAAGAAAATACCTTAAATCATTGTTAAGCAGTTCAGTCTTACCAATTAACTCTAGCAATACCTTTATTTCCTCAAAATATTATGCATTACAAGAATAACGGATGTTGCATCATTTGAATTTTTGAAAGTTTGGGTGAACAAATTACTTTTGTGCAACAAATAACCCAATTTCTTCCTGTGAGAGCTTTATTTCTTGAAAAGAAAGCCACCGTACTGTCTTGCTTGGAATTGTTTATCACTCTGCATCTATAAATATTGGTTTAGAAAACATGGAAATTTTATGTAAAACAAACGCAATATTCCCCTTTAAGGTAAGGATCGGGTCTGGGCCTCAAGGTGTGATTTAATCGTCTTCAGAGCGTTGTTTGTTATATGCAAGCCTCTGCCTGTATTCAGGGCCATATCCATGCATGACCCTCTTCGTCTTTTGCAAAACTGAGACCCCCAGCCATTTTCCCGGTAAGTTTTCTCCCCGAACAACTCCCTCTGGACGACTGACTAGGAGAAGTTTATTTTCGTTGCTTTTATTACTATATGTATGAAATAGGGACATATATACTAAATAACAATTATAGAATTGGTTGTCTAAAGTGTACAACACTTATCTGTGACTGTATCTGCTCAGCCTTAATGGCAATGACGTTTTCCCCACCCCTCAGGCTTGAAACTGTTGTGCTCTCCGACGAAACGTAGATTCAAATGGATGCGATTGTTATCAAGTTTACTTTTCAAGGATGTTCAAGCGCTAAACTAAACAAGCTTTTGTAGAGAGTGAGAAAGCATTTTTCGAAAAATAAATCAATCTATATTTCAGTAGAATTAATAAAAACATACTTCCTTGTGATATTACGCATTAAGCTGAAAATGATTGACCATGGGAAGTTAAAATTCATGTCAACCCCCCTCCATCTGCTATCAATCAGTGCCCTGGGGAACGATCAGACTTGTTGCCAACGGGGTCGGGGCGGTACCCCCAGAAAAAAATTGCGCCCCTACAAAATTTCTTACAACAAATATTACTATTGAATTAATACATGTCGACATATTCTGCCGCTGAAAAAAAATCTCGCCGCCCTGAAATCTGCCTCGCCCTTTCAGCACCAACAACACATGCACCAGCGGCGTAGCCAGGTTTTTTGTCAGGGCGGGGGGGGGGCAAGAGCACCAAAATTTCCCCCAATTAGTGATCTGCTTCCTAATAATCAGTGTTCTCCGCAGGTTCAAATTTTGTCCGGGTGCTTCCCTCTGACCTGACCTGATGTAACTGATCGCCATCCTGGGGGAGGGGTGTAAGGGGAGGGGGTGTCCCCCTCCCCTTTGGAAAATTTTTGCTCATATAAGGTGGGCTAGATGCAAAATGGTGCCACATTTGGTGCTAAATGTAAACTGAATACATCACCAAGAATTCCTATATTTAGGAAGCTTTTTTTACCTTGCTTGTCTTCAGGTCTTGGTGAATTTTTCTTGAGTCCTACTGGTAGATCAGAATCACAATGGGTGAAGTACAGTAATTAAGTGAACCCCGGTACACCTTTCCCTTCATCAGTTCACCACATTTACCACAATCAGTCCAAATTTTACGAGGACCTGCCCTTGTAGCAGAGTATAGCACCTGACCACTGACCCATTCTAACAAACTGCATATACCACAATGCTGCTGCTTTAATTATCAAGAAACACTGGAAGTATACAGTAAAAGGACAGAGTCCCTTGTCAGAGGTCCAGAGATCCCATGCTGTATAAAACAGATAGTAAAACATAACTAGTACAACTATAAGCATGGTGTCATCATTCCATCTCTGAAAACCTTAATGAGGACTGCATGGTTGTGCCAGTGTGGCATATACTTTTAAATGAGCAAAGTGTACTGGATGAGAAATTTAAAATTTTACCAGATCATGCGCAAATTTCACCATATATTCACTTTCAAAATTTCCCCCAAGATTTTCCAGAGGGGGCAACTCGCCCCCTGTCCCCCCCTGGCTACGCCACTGACATGCACCAACTATTTTGTATCGCTATGGAAGTTTTTTATTTCTGAATCTCCACTCATCATCTCCTCCCACAACAATCCCCCAACCTCCCTAGAGTTTTTTACTAACTTAATGTTCCAGAAAGATAAATTATGTTTTTACCAAAGCACATGAATTTCTTTTTCGGCCGGTTCCTGCAGCTATCTAATCCCAATTAATCATATAGCTATTGGCTATTTTCATGGCATCTTGAAAACAAGGCTATGTTCCTAAAAGAATTTTGGAACGCTACAGTCACCACAGACATGAAACCACTATCATCAGTGGTCCTGCCCCCCTCCCTGCCTGTCTCCCTGCCTCCCTGTCTCCCTCCCTCCACTTCCTTTCATCAATTTACTGTCTTTCTCCTACACATTTCATTTTCAAAAACTGCTGCTTTCGTGTCTCCGTAGCTCCCACTCATTGCAGATTCATTCAGGGCCCTTCCGAAGCATAACGAAACTGACCGACCGGTCGCGGCCTCGTGGATATCAGAGTCCCACAAGAGCAATTGGCTTTACCGAGACGACGGTGGGCACCCTAAACAAAATTGTACTTAATTTCCATCCTCCCAATTCCTTAAAAGACTTGGAAAAGCCCAAATCTTCACATAACGTGACTTCTTGGAACCATGCAGGCCCATAGCTAGTCAAGGTACCGTTAAGGGGGGTGGGGTTGGCTGGGGGTGAAATAGTTTTTCAGGGAGTGAGGTATGTAAAAATGTATTAAGGCAATGGTAACCGACAGGCTGCCCCACTTTTGAAATCGTTCCCATTGCAATAGCCGCTGCCTTTGTTACATCAAAAAGTCACATTTTAAATGATATACTTTGATATTATATTTGACGGTTCTATGCCATTTTCATTTTCTGCGTGCCACTTGGAGGAGTGTCAATTGTGCTACATAGCATCCTGAGTTGAGATACTCTTTTGAAATTTCAATCACTAATAACCTTTCACAAGTGCATGGATTTCTGTCCCATTCGAGGAGCATTGGCATGCTCCCTCCAGAAAACTTCCCCTTACTCTCATTTGGAATGACTTAACAACTACAATCGGTAGACCAGTCCCAAATTAGAGCTGTTTCTTTAAAGTCTACATGTTGTACTGAATTTGAACGTAAATACTATTCCTAATTTTCCAGTGGCCAACATTTGAATTATAAGTGAGTCTTTTGTGCTTTACACTGTAGTTAAAGCTATTTTGTGTTTTATCAGTTGTAAATCCAACATTTTCAAGTATAGTGGGGAGCAACAATGGTTTACCGTGACTTAAATACAAATATCTACGAGTTCAATATGTTTTTAGCAATGTGTATTTTCTGAAAGAATGGCATTGTTTGAAGAACTAGAAGTTACTTCAATGTTCGAATAAGGGCATGATTCTCTCATCAGTATTAAAATCGTCTACTGTTCACTGATGTGTCCTGTAAAATCACAGGAAATGCGTAACCGGTTCAGGCTTCGGTCGGTCATCGTGGAAGGTATCTCTTCAAAGACAAACTTGGACTACAGATTATATGAAACGTTTTAAAAAGGGGTATCTGGTCGCTTTTTGAGCCACTCAGCTATAGCAGGTATTGACTGGATTTTCTCCACGTGGGCCAATAGTTCGGGTTCAGTGACCTTCAATCCAGGAACACGTGCTACCATATCGGTAAGGTAGATGGCGCTGTCCACATCAGCCAACGAAACCTTTGGATAGAAGGGTAGGAAGAACAATGGGAATTGTGGGTAAAGTATCACACAAGTGGTAGCTCAAGCAAGTGCATGTACTAAGAATTAATAGTCTTATACACAAAAGGTATTATTAAATGAGTTAATTCATAGAGGGAAGCTATCAGTGACGTTACGAAGGCTCGGCTCTACCACACTCTAAAAACACTTTGGTCAAATTGACCAATGACTGGGTCAACTATGCACCGAACCAAATAAGGTCAAATAGTTTGACTAAACTATGGTCAACTTTCACCAATAAGTGGTCAAATTTGACCAATAAGTGGTCAAATTTGACCATAGTTTAGTCACACTATTTGACCATATTTGGTTCGGTGCATAGTTGACCCAGTCATTGGTCAATTTGACCAAAGCGTTTTCAGAGTGCACACTTTCACTTTTCTAACTTAACATCAGTCTGACACGAAGGCCATTTTTCTGAGCTAAAAATGCCACTAATCCGCTTTCCTCTTTCTGTTTTTCTTTACCTTTGTCTTTCCCACGGAAGGGGAACCGGAAAAAGCCCCCTTCCCTCTACTCCTTGTAATGAAGGCTCATTGTACTTCATTTATACCTATGAACCACGGAATTATTGAACTGAAAGCGAAAACGGGCTGGGCATGTGTTAAATATTGGTACGATACTCTGCGAAAGATTTGTAACAGCAATAATTAAAATGGGTGTACATCCATTGTCCTTATAACACGCCCCCGCAGAAAAACATAAGACCTTTAGGCAGTTTAGGTTTCTAGTCGAATATCGGGTGGGGGCGCGTTCCCCACTGCCCTTCCATGCAGCTGCCACCATATTCATGCAAAAGATACATTTCTTACGTGAAAAGATTCTTTGAGATTCTACGTATGAGTCTTAACGATCGTGCATCATATTAAAACACATGAAGGTTCTGTATAAACTGATGATATACCGTCTGTATTTTTTACCACTTTTTTGGTTTTCCTTGTTTTACCCTTCCTTTTCTCTTTTTTTGTTGCTTCTTTTTGTTTTTTTTTCTTTTCAATCCTTATTTCAAAGGGAGGGGGACCAACAGTCCCTGGATACGCACCTTTACAGACAGTAACTCGATTTGGAATACGGATATCTTTATAAGTAACTTACCGGTACTAAATTTAGTACGTAATTTAAGTACTGTCAATAAGCCATACTTACTCTGTTTCCGACATAAAATCCGTTGCCTCCGTTTGCGTCCAAAAGATTCACCAAAAATCCAAAATGTTTCTTTGCTTCATTTTCCAGCAAATCTTTGAGTGTCTCTTCCTATTGAAGTACCAGAAGGAGAATATTTTTAGTTCAGAAGGTCTTGGCAAAAACTGGTTGACCCCGTAGCCGCAGGGCTTGGGTGGGGCAAGGGGCAAGGGGCAAGGGTGCATTGTGGCAATTTCTGGGGCAGTGTTCCAGACTCTTTTATGCCTCAACTTTGTATCCAACTTGCCATCGGATCTTTGCAAGTTTTCCTGCAGATGGAATCTTTGACCCTCAAAATCTACAGGCGTAATGTCGACAGGTCGGACGACTCCCAATAGGGAGGGAGGTCCACTCATGTCAACCATTGAACATAAACTTACTTTAAATATTGCACAACGGAACCAGTTTATTAAGGTCAACTCTTCAATGCAATTTAATTCAAGAGTAGCAAAAGGGTACAAAAGGCTACCCCAGTTAGTATCTGAACACGGTGTCCTTGACTGCTAAAGAAATATTAAATTCCAATGCCTCATAGGTAATACTCTTGACCCTATCCATCCCACCCGGTTAACTTTCACAAGTTTATGCAAATGTCCAAGTCACACCCTGAGTTCTTTCACACATGAAAAATGACCCTCCCCATTTGACAACCCTAGTTACTAGAATGATCTGGCCAACAGGTAGCTCTGGAGGAGTCACAAAACAGTACTTAGCATCATTGCAGTGCAGTGTGTTGAAAATTTTTACTTTGTAAGTCCCAAAGGTGAAGGCAGAAGGGCGAATACCACGAGTACCCCCGAAGAAGACCTGCTCCCCTGTTGGAGCAACGTCCCTAAAGTTACACGGAACTAAACCTGAACGTGACCAACCACTCGGTCTTCCCACCTCTATACGTCATGGTTCCTGGATATTACTCCCGGACAGTAGACGGTAGGGTAATTCAGTGCTTCCGGTGGGGTCACAAGGTCATCTGTATCATGACAACATTTCGTCAAGGTAAGTGGTTCACTTGCCCTTTGAACCATCCCCTGATGCATTGCGTGAAAAGCATTTTCCCAACTCGTCTATTCCCACCGAGGGCAATTCAAAATTTGTTGGTCGGGAAGTTATCTGGGAGGTAATTTTCATGTGGGGAGGGTTGTCCGGTCACGCTACATAAAACGTCGGTCATAAGAAAAAAAGCAGATACTACACGTGATCATAGCCTACTAGAAGGTGTGCTAAGAATTTTCTTTCACTTGTAGATACACTTTTTAAGTTTGCATTATCTCATCCCCCCCCCCCAACAAGTAATGTATAGGGTGATGAGGTCTTGTACTTTACCTAACCTCAGAAAATGTGACGATGTGTGAGTTAGGGTGTGTGTGTGTTTGTGTGTATATTCGAAAAAAGAAGAAGAAACTATTGTATATAATGGCAACCCTCTAAAAGCGTAAGAAGGGTCAAATTCAGAGAGTGTGCGTATAGGTACTTGTCCATGGAACTTCTGTGTGCATAATTGATGACGTCAAAGGTCAGAGGCCAGGGTTCACACTCCAAATTACCTGGCCCATAACCTGCTTACACCAGTATGTAGGAAATATTTTTCTGTATGGTGGTGTTTTTGTATATATAAGAATTATACCGGTCGTGATGAAAAGTCATTGTAATCCATGTGAAATTGACTTTCATTGTGTGAAAGTTGTGTCGCACACTTCCGTCTTTACCCGTGGGTATAGATTCACTACCACAGGCACAGGCGTACGAGGCGGGGGGAAAACTTCCCCCTAAAAATTTCTGAGGTCGAAAATTCGGGCAGGAAAGGACAAAAATTCGGGCACAGAATAGGTGAAATTCCGGCAGAGATGAAGTAAAAGTGAAAAGATTGCCCGAATTTTCTACTGAGTTCCCGAATTTTTGATCGAATGCCCGAAAAATGTGCAAAAATTTTCGCGCGCTTCGCGCGCATGTAGTGGTTTGGTGATCTATTTTATGCACCTGAACTGCAACGAAATTCGGGCAACTTTTTGAGATTCGGGCAAAAATTTTCTGCCCCCCAAATTGGAAGAGTCCCGTACGCCTATGACCACAAGTATGTAGATATGCTATACTCCTGACGTAAGGGTAAAATTCAAATGACCATACAACGTGTTTAGCCGTTACCTGTTTGTCATGTGTTGGACAGGGGTGGCGCCAGAATTTGCCCGACAAGGGGCCAAGCTCCTCAACATGGGAGGGGGCAGCAACCCGAAGCCACGAAAAAAGGGAAGTGTTGCCGAAAGAGTGTCGAACGCAAAATTTTCGGCTCGCTTTGCCTGCCGAATTTTTTTTTTTTTTTTGCTTCTATTTACATAAAATTGAAAATTCTTATTCAAGGTAATTCGAAAATGTGGGTTTTAATTGGAGAAAATTTTGAAAAATCGTGGGTTTTATTGAAGAATCTGCCCTTTCTAAGAGCAAAATCAAGCAGATCGTCGGATCGACTGACTGTCGTTGGGATTACATAGTTTATCGCACGGATATGCTTATAGGTCAAAGGTCAGATCAAATCTCGTAAACTTTCCCTCTAGCAGTCAGTTTGCCATTATTACGAAAACAGCTTAGAAAGTTAAGACTTACGCGCAATTGAGATGTGACTCTTTGGATTGCCCCCTCAGTTTTTAAAACTAATGTGATGCAAGAACAATGAAAAGCGACATAACAACATGTTTAGGATGTTATCAATTTTCGTTACCTTCAATTTTTTTAATACTAAAGAAATCGCCGTTTATCGCCTGTTTTAAGGAAAGCTTCAGTTGAAGTGAGTATTTCAAATAACTATACTAGGAATTTGAGCAGACTGGGGGAAATGGACAATGTCAGCTTCACATAGACGTGTGTTAGTACAAAATGTAAGCATGATTGTACGCAGGAACTTGATATACTAACGGGCGGACTAACTGGGCTGCCAAATCCCAGCTAGTCTGTTAGTGATAATGTTGAGATATTCCATCCCAGTTTCTAGAAAGGAAGATTAATCATAGCCGCTCATAAATTCAAAACTACTTTGATTGTTTTTAAGTAGACCTACCTTTCTGCTCTCGTCTTTTTCGTGAAAATACTTTCTCATTGCTAATCCAAGATCGACCAGTGCCTCACAAACTTGGTCGATTTTCGCTGCTTCGATGTCGTTGTCACCGTATAAATCTGTGGAAAAAGCACAATAACTAATTCATCTCCACCTCAATACCAGATCTCTGCAGACCGCCTCGACGGTTTACTTTTGTACTCATGGTTCTCAATAGGGCAATTTCTTCAATATAAATCCCAAATTTTTGGCACGCTCGGCGCGCTGTAGATATAATTCAGTATCTTCCATAGTTCTGTTCTATACAGCTACCCAGTACAAGCACTTTTCATCTTGCCATGTAATATACACCGTAGGTAGAGAACTCAGTGCCCCCTGTTGGACAAATCCTGGGCTTCCCCTATTTGGTAACAAAGGTGCCGTACAGAACCCAAGCATGGTTGGGGCTGAGGTCAGAAAATTTCTCATTCTTAACGCTCATATTTACAGGAAATCGCACTCTAAGACGCAAACTTGACACTACCGCTTTAAGTTCGCAAGCCCCTGCGATGGGCGCCAGTGCGATGGAAAATAGCGCCACATCAAGGTGCCTGCCCAATCGACCGCCTTATTACCTCAACAAATCTATGGACAGATGGTAAAATTCAGTTCACTTCTAGCCCCTCCTCCAATGTTAAAGAAAAACACCTGTCTAGTGCATCCTTTGGACAACTGAAAACGGCAATGGCATGTGCTCATTGTGCTGAGTGTAAATTGATCAAGGCCATATATATATATACACACTACTGTATGACGGAGTTGTCTGCTGTGTAATGTGTATTGACTCCACCACTGACTGGACAAGCATCATAGCAGACTGATTGTAATGCATGATGGGAACTGGTGGTATAACTACCAGCGCCATGCTCAATGACAAGCTTGCTACCTTAGCTCTAGCGCTACTACTGTATTGTTTTACTCCCAGATCCCATGCTCCTTCGGTATGCGTGACGTAATCATTAAACTCTGCTATTAATCGGTCAGAGTGATGCTATTGTTTGAATTTATGTCAATTCAAACTATACCCATCAATTTTTAATACAGATATGACGATATTCCTAAATATACTTCGAGTGATACAACAGCCCCTTTAAATACCTTACTGAAGAGGCATTACTCAATGCCACACTTGGAGGACGGGTCATTTGTTCCTTCTGTGGTGTAAAACTGAGATACAATGTGAGGTGACAAGGTGCTAATCGAAATTACGTCCTACTTTTCAAAGGAAAGTCGGACTAACTGTTATGTTTATTCATAAAGAGTTGAAAGAAGGCAGCTGTGGAACTGAATCGAGCAATTTTAAGTTGGTACACAGAGCTAAGCGTTTAGCCTATGTCATTCCAAACGAATAAGGTGGGACTTGCGAGAATGAAACAAAGCAGCATGATATGGTGTAAGAAATGCAAATGACGAGTTGGGAAAATGCTTTTCACGCAATGCATCAGGGGATGGGTCAAAGGTCAAGTGAACCACTTACCTTGACGAACTGTTGTCATGATACAGCTGACCTTGTGGCCCTACCGGAAGTCGTCTGTTAGGCCTAAGTTTATATTGAGCTATTGAAGTTTTCTAGGGGACGAAAGGGTAACTGCCATGGAATTCATATGTTGGCAAAGGAACGACAGTATTTTCTTCACAAATTATTGTTCCTAAAGTTTAAAGGCAGGGGCGTCGTGCAAAAATATTTTTTAGGGGTGAGAAGTGGTGAAAAGTTGCGTAACCTATTGAGGGATTTCATGTGACGTCACGCGAGTCGGAATCCCAGGCACTGAACGGCAAAACACACACGCAGTAAGCGTATTTACAGCACACGCGCATGGCATAACCATGGGCAATTATGTGACACAATTGAGGCATACCCTTGAAAACCAAAGAGACGCGCAATCTTACTCTTCAAAAACAAAGAGACGTGCGATCACGTGACGTAGGTGAAATCCCTCTATGGGGTCGGTCGGTGACACTTCACTTCACCATGACAACAATGTGATGGAGTGAAAACATTGCATTGCGCGTATTCGGCACGTAGTGTAGTGCAGGGATTGTTTCTCTCCAGCAGTGTAGCGCGTAAAGTGTCCCCATATGGTCATACTGCAGTCAGTTGTTGTTTTCACTCCAAAGTTGCTAGGGTAACGAAAAGACCCGTATGACCGACCGACTCCATTAGGCAGAGTGCTACATATTTCAAAAACAGTGAACTTCTCATATTATCTTGGCTGTGCAGGCTTTACAAACACATTTTCAGACAAAATAATATGACACTTTACAAAATGGGGGGGGGGGGCGGGCTGGGCCGGTGCTGGTTCCCCGGCCCAAATTTTCACGAAGCAACTGCAGAGGATGGACTTGTTTATGTATCTTTCTAAATGTAAAAGAGTGAATTTCACTCTTCGACGATTGCCTACAGTGACCACTCTCTGTTTCGAGTGGAATTCCACTCTGCCCGGAGTGGTAATTCACTCATTTGGAGTGAATTACCACTCCCAGCAGAGTTGAAATTTTCGAAGAGTGAAATTCACTCTTTTATATTTAGAGAGAAAGTTAACATCTCGATCTCCTCAGGTAGCGGAGAAGAGGAACTTGACTTTGCTCAATTTTGAACCATGTAAAAAATCCACCCGTTAGGCAGACTGCTGTATAGCGTTGACACATCTGAAGTTCAACTGTTCAGAACGTAAGCTTACGTATTAGGTGACTATTACTCTAACAGTAGCAAAAGAAAGTACCATGGGTACTTTGCCTCCCCTGATAATATATTCTTCAATAGAGCTTCAAAATAAGTTTCAACAGAGTGTTAAATTACCCGCTGAGATAGTAAAAAATCAGTTGGCAATGGTGTTAAAGAGCGAATTCTCAAACCTGGAAAAGTTGAAACCGCGCAAACTAAAACGAACAAACAAACAAACCAAACAAAAACAGACAATATTATACTGGGAGAATTATTTTGAGTTTTCTCTTCGCTTCACATCTTTCTCTTCCTTTCCTCTGTCTTGAATCCTCCCACTGACTGATTTTCCCCGAATGTCTAACAGGGATAGGGTGGGGCATAATCTCCACCCCCCACCCCCCACCCCCGTGAGAGACACTGGTACTTTGCTCAATGATAATTCTTTAATTGGGAAGTTAACAATTCTCGACTTACGTATTCATTGTTTACAAAAAAAAAATATTTCCACGGGAAGGTGGGGGATTACATATCAAAATGGTTGTGCACAATATAGTATTGTTACATGCATTTAAGTGCTTACTGGATCTCCTAGCTAGCAACCTGTTTATTGCACCGCTTTGCGCCAAAACAAAGCCGTCGACTTCAAGCACTGGAACTTGTCCAAATGGAAAATCTGAAAACGGAAAGAGAAAGAGAATGTATGAATGATGTTCGTCATTGATTGTTTTGCTCAACATCCTAACCGGACACACTTGCAACGTTCATTAGGAACTCATGTGAGCACGTCCTCTACATAGCTTTAAGAAAAGTCCTGCTCGCTGTATCTGTCTCACAACAGAGCTAATACACCCAATGGAGTTACAATCACGAAGGGGCACGAGGCTTAAATGTCCAACATGCATACTCCAGAAATCCTGGTCTGTGCTGGACGACACTCGAGTTTTTTTCTTTTAAACCATGTTTACTCCTACAGATACATGGCTCTGTGGGGGGGGGGGGGGGGAGGTCTCCGGTCGGACCCAGTCACGGTTCTGTATACAATTCATTTGAGATTTGCCCTCATTTCATCAAGTTGTGGGGTACATACCAATTTTTTGTGACGTAAGTGCCATTTTTGTGTAGTCTTGAAACTTTTCAGAGGCTCTTTTCAGAGGTAGAAACGCCTTTTAAGATGTTGCCGCCTCAATCACGCGACTAGTGTATTTGAAATAAAGTCAACACCACTTCTGCCCCTGATCCTGTCCCTGTCCCTACTTCCTTTTACTGGAACATGCTTCTCTCAAAGGAACGTGTCAGTCTAGTCGATATGAAACGTAATTTACTACATGGATAAACTATTTTGTACATGTTACATTTACTGGGGCTGGCTTGATTAAGAGGCGACAAAGAATGCCGAAAAAGAGTGAAAAATCACGTGAAACCTGTATTATCTGTCTACGGCTCATGGCCGTACGGGCCAGGGGGCTGGGGCGGCCCTCCCCCAAATGTCAGAAACCTGACTAAATCGGGCAGATATATTTTGTATCAGTGGGGAGGAAAATTGCCCCGAGGGTGAGGTCTGGAGTCGGGTAAAGATCACCGCCCTCCCTGAGAAAAACAGTTCCGTACGTCCATGCTACGGTTGTATGAAGTATAGAAATTCCCCGATAGTACTGGTAGCCATTCTGGGGACATCTCTATGTTCCGACGTCTCTATGTTCCGACGTCCCCATATTCCGACGTCTCTATGTTCCGACATCCCTGTATTACGACACCTCTATGTTTCGACAACCCTATGTTCCGACGTCTCTATATTCCTACGTCTATATGTTTCGACGTCTCTATGTACTTCGGCGCCGATGAAAATGTACTTTGACGCCGAAACATAATGTACTTTGGCGCCTATGAAAATGTACTTTGGCGGCGACAATGATGTACTTCGGCGCCGATGCGAATGGACTTTGGCGCCGAAACATAATGTACTTTGGCACCGCCAAAAATGTACTTTGGTAGCGACAAAGTGTGCTTTGGCGCCGATGAAAATGTACTTTGGCGCCGACAATGATGTACATTCGGCGCCGAAGTACACTTTTTATTGGCGCCAAAGTAAATTTTTTGTCGGAAGATAGAGATGTCGGAACATAGAGGTGTCGAAACATAGAGATGTAACCAGCAATTCTGGTAATGTACACACCAAGGTCACTTACGACTTTTTAGTCTATGTTCCCACCTCAAGTTTTGATCTACTAGTCGTTGAAAGTGACACTGGGTAGTTTCCCTTTCGGAAACCAACTAGCCGGCGTATAACTTTATAGGCATACACCCCAAATTTCTTATTTGTGACCACAAATTCCATGGATTGAGAAAAAAGTGAAAACACGTCGCATACGCCTGCTTGAAGGGTTTGTTTCTGAGGTGGGTGAAGCCAGTACAGTGGTTATACAGATTGCTTTGTGGGGCACAGTAATGCATTGCGAATAGGCCTACTTCCAACTTTGAAATAGACAAATGCAATCAACCGACTTAAAATTTGCATTCAGGGGTATTCATTGTTTAATAAAAAATGCTATTTTCCTTTACGTGTGACAATGTTTTCTTGTTTTTGAGCTATGTCATTCACCCAGCATCATAATTTTGTGTTTGATACGACACATTTGTGTGGGGAAGCATAATAAAATTTACATCCCTACTAACATAGGGGCGGGGGGTGTGAACCTTGTTTCGGATCGCCGTCCTGGGGAGGGTCTAAGGGAAGGGGGACACCCGGGGGGACACCCCTCCCCTTTGGAAAATTTTTGGGTATTTGAGGGTCCTCAGATGCAATTTGGTGCAACATTTTGGACAAACTTTAGGGAAAATTACTGCAAATTTTTGACATTTCTTACAGAAGAGACAAACAAGGGGTTTTTGCCCTTGGATCTGGGGGGGGGGGGGACGAAAGCATACTTCAGCTCCCTCACATTTCCTCCCGCCCCCCCCCCCCGCTTCCTACGCCTATGCCTACTAACATAGCACTGTAAAGAAAGTTAGATAAAAAAAAAATCACCAACACTGTTCACGTGTGTGAAAATACTGAAATTGGGTACAGTTTGCCCAACAATTGTTGATTAATGGGTTTTCTGAGAAGTTGGTTGCCCAACCAGCATCTCGGGTAATCCATTATTCTATAGCCCACAATTTATCAGCCTCACATGATTGCTCATATTCCTTTCGCCTTCGGCAAGGAATATAAAACTGACTCCCTTTTGATATGGCGAATCTTTAACGCACGATTTACGAAAGCGTGAACGCTTGACCGCGGTCAGGGAGGAGAGATATATTTGGAATTTAACAGATGCCAGGGGCCCATCGAGGCCTGGGTATTTTCCCAAGGTGATTTAAAGGGTCCCTAATGGGACTCAGAGGCAACGTCCCAGTGGGGACCGGGGATGAAGCTCCGGAAGCTTTGAGGTATTCACGATATTGTCGACACAAGAAAGAGGCACTGTCAGTTAATTTTGACTATCGTCCGATAACCTATAATAGCCTAACCTTAAAATGCCCGGTAAAAAATATTACAAAAATTATACCCTTAGACCAAGTTGTATTTCAACACTAACTAACGGAAGTTAAATTGGATGCTGCAAGGGGCTTGTCCTGTCGGTGGGAGAAAGAGGGATGATGGGGTCGCATGAAGGTTTGAAAGACTTACGACACTTAAGCATGGCCGTATAGGCCGGGCGGGGGGCGCCGCCCCCCAAATGTCAGACACCTGACTAAATGGGGCATATATTTTGTCTCAGTCGGGCGGAAAATTGGACAGTTAAATTAGGTCTGGAGTCGGGTAAAAATCACCGCCCTCCCTGAGAAAAACAGTCCCGTAGAGCCATGCACTCAAGCTGTCCTAAAGGTAGAAGAAAAAAGAGTAGCCTAAGCCGAAATTGGCTCACCGAAAAATTTCATTTTCGAAAACATTTTAACATTTAACGTCATGCATTGCGAAGTTATCTATGGTAGGCTATTACAGTAATTGTCACTTACTAATGTCAGTATGACATGTTTATGGACAGCAAGGAAAAAAAAACTACATTCGATGTAAAAGTGGCGGGACAATTTTCAGCCATGGCCCCCGGTCAATACTCTCACTGCCACACATGGGCATATGAGGGTACTCACCGGGAAAAAAATGAAATTAGAAACTGTAAGGGAATGGTAGACCTGTTCTACTGGTTGGTTTCATTTGTCTCCATTTCATGGGAACCAATTTGACAGCTCAGCTAGAGGAAACCTCTTGGAATCTTGTAAGACTAGGGTTTAAATTGAGTATCTCATTTTTTCAAAACGCCCCTAGCCCCGTTTGCTCCCATCGCCCCCCCCCATCTGAGTTGCAAAAACGCACATGGGGCGATAAAACCACTAGCCTAAACTAACTCCGACAAAGGTCTGCTGGGAGCGTATTCTGAGTTACTTATAGGCTACGTGCTCTGCATCGACACTCTGTCGTAATGTGGACGCCTCTCACGAAACTCTTCGGCGCCTGGGAAGGTAGGGTAGTATTGATATCATAACTTTCACTTCTTTTCTTTGTTTTCTAAAATTCGAACTTACTCTTTTTTATACTCTTTTTCAATCCTTGCCAGGTTTCCAGATGTGGGCCTAATGCTATTCTGTTGTCTTCGTACTCTTGGCCGGCCAGAGCAAACAGCCACCTTGCAGGTTCTCCTCTGACCTTCGCGTCATAATATGTAAGTTTGTAGGAAGTCATCTTTAGGCACGACAAAATGCCAGGCTGGTGATGAAGTGCGTACAACCGTTGACTACAACTTTTTGATGAAGTGTTGGGTATAACCTAAATGGTAAACGTCACGGTTACCAACTAAAAAGTGTCTAGGTGTCATCTGTCAGAATACAGAGTCGGCTTCGTAAATATGCCTGTAATCCTGTGTTGAGTTTGCAATAACCCTGTGCAGGGTCCATAGGTCTTGTTGATAAACGCTTCAGTCCGCCATGAACGCGGCTTTACAAGGGCGTAGGCTGCATTTGGCATGGGGAGGTGCACATTTCAGTTAGGTGGAACCAGGAAGAATATCTAAGCGGAGCGCCGGCATTGCTTGGCGCGGAGCATACAAGAAAATTTTCGGTTTTTAAATCCCCCAGATGGCCGGAAACAGCATTTCAGGAGACTTAAGCCACATGTACCCAGCCTTAAAAAAAGTGATCCCCTGTCTGCCGTTTCTCAATTTACTTGAAATAGTACACGAATTGTTAATGCATGTCTTTTTTATTCAAATTAAAATGTCGCAATATTCATTTTCTAGATTGATAGGTATTCCCAAGGCTTTCAGACTTTGACCTCCGCTGACCTCAAATGACCCTGACACAGATTAAGAGCTCAGTTATACTCTCATGTGCATCTTACATGTCAAATAGTAACTCAGTGACCTATTTTCCTCTTCAGATATCATTCTACCAGGGGCGTCGTGCAAAAATAATTTTTTATGGGAGGGGGGCTATGAGCGGTGACTGTCCGAAAGACTATCTAAGCGGAGCGCCACCATCAGTTGGCGCGGAGCGTACAGAAAATTTTGAAAAATAGCGACCCCTCAGACAGCCGGAAATGGCATTTTCCAGGTTTGTTAGTAGAATCAAAGCAGCCGTTATTTTGAATTTTCGTTTTGCAATAAAATTTTCACTTGATCAATAAAAAAATCAGCAAATTGCAAAACGATCAGAAAATTGCCAGATAAAATGTAAAACTACCATTGCATGAAATGCAAGCTAATAATTGGGAAATGAGCTTCTATGCGAGGACGTATCATAAATCAACACTAAGAACGTAGTTCACCTTTCTTCCTCGAAAAACCTTCGAAGATTGTAAGCTGCGTTTTACGTTTCTCCGCCATAATTGTTTCTAATCACTGTTCCTCAGTGCGTGCACAGGTGTAAGGTGAGGGCAGACTGTGAATCACCAGACTGACATTGAGAAAAGTTAACTAGTTAGAAACAAAATGATGCCTCCTTCTGGAACAAGGGCGTAGCCAGGTATTTGTCAAGGAGGAGCAAGTCCATAGACAGACTGTCAGCGCTCCGCGCCACCATGGGTTGGCGCGGAGCAAGAAAATTTTGGCCCGAAATGCCTCCCAGATCGCTGTAAATGACACTTCCCAGGCCCATTTACCAGATATAAATGGGGAAATACCAGCATTATTGTAAGAATTAAACTTCATAAAATACCAAAATATGCCCGGGGGGGGGGGAGTGGGTTACTGCCCTCTTCCTCTCATTGGCTTCGCGCTTGCACAATGACCAATATGAAGGTAATACCTTTATAAATATATGATTTACCGTTTTTCTCAGAAACTACTGTTATTTGTTTAGTGGTTAACCTTCAAAAGAAAAACAAGTTTAAATTGAGGGCCGCAAGGTCTGATTTTTCGCTGTCCTGGGGGAGGGCCTAAGGGGAAGGAGTGTCCCAATCCCCTTTGGAAAAGATTTGCTTTTGGAAAGCAGGCTGAGATGCAAAATGGTGCCACTATTTTAAAACATCTTGAAGCATATTAAAACACGCATGACGGCCAATCGGGAGGAGGGAAACGGTGCGCCTTTTGCTCGGCCAGACTCGGTCAGACTGCTTCCGACTTTCCCCTACTAGCTGATTGTCCACCGACTACTTACACTAGTTCGGTATTAACGCTCGTAACATATAAGTAGCTATTCACATAATTAAATTGGAACTGATTCTGCTTTTTAAGTCGGAAATGGCTAATTATCACCAACTATCTCACCTTTTTGTCCATGTACGACCTCCCCTTCATCCAAAGATAATTTGCATGAAACGAAAGAACAGCCTTCCCCAGCAAACTGACCTACCATGCAACGGGGTAACACAACTCCATTGAGTTATATTTTCCGAAAACAGTTAATTTCTCATATTAACTGGACATGTGAAGGATTTTAAATGCATTTTTACACAAAATTTTAGGACACCTTTGACAACATTTGGGCCCCAATGGGCACGACGCCACTGACTCCTACGAGGTTTCGGAGACTTTTTTGTTCTTCAGATATTCCTTGGGTTTTTCAAGACTTTGACCTCTGCTGGTCACCTAAAATAACCTTGAGCTTCAAACAGAAGACAATAGGGTTTTTCCTCAAGTTTACATGGACAACACATGATCCGTCAATTTTATTATTTACAAAATACTTAAATGTCTTAACTCTCAGTCTGAGAGATAATCATTGGACTAAAAACAAGTTTGGGATTGAGTAAAACCCGAGCTTCCACACGCACACTGAGGCAATTTGGATAAATGAGAGACTGTCTTTGGGTTCTCAGCACATATAGAGATACCGTGGCTCTAGACCTTCATATATATCAAGGCGCATCCTGTAATTCAATTACCAAACTTACCGTTGTAGGTTGGTGTGCGGACAAAAGTCATGTTCGTCCTTGTTTTCACAGCCGTTGGAAACAGGAGTGCATTTTTCTGCTTCCCAGGATAGGGCGGAACTCCTCTGCATCAACGGGTGGGTGCACGTGCCCCCAGTGCACCCCCCTAGCCTACGCCCTTGCTTTATGGAGTGGAATTATTGGAGAAATGTTTTGTGAAATGTTGTTAGTATAGCCTACTTACGACATTACATTAACCTTCTATTACCCGTGATAACGGTGTCGTATATTTATTCTGGTTTTGAAATAGAGACCTTAGGCCATTTTACCTCTAACATAGGCACTTGCCTCATACTGAAAGAGGACTTTTAATATATGAATGGAAAACTTAGCCTTAAGCAAGATTCGAACCAGCGACCTCCCACACACAAGGCGGATGCTGTGACCACTGAGCCATTGAGGCTTATGTATATCTTATACATATATATATATATGTATATGTATATGTGTGTATATATATATATTATATATATATATATATATATATATATATAATATATATATATATATATATATGTATATATATATATATATATATATATATATATATATATATATATATATATATATATATATATATATATATATATATATAGTAGGTCGAAGTTAGGTAGATCGAACGTGGAATAAGTAGGTCGAAAGTTGTGTTTGGTGTTCGATCATGAAGTTGAAATCAATCCCACGTGCTGGCATAGCCTTTTCACACAAGGGAAAGTACAGAAGAAATAAATTCAGAGAGAAAAATCAAGTCACAACCAGGAATTGAACCCGGGTCTCTCGCGTACCGGGCGAGCGCCTTAACCACTTGGCCATTGTGACACTTGTGGTTTTAGACGTAGAACAAGGTACAAATACTGCCGTACTCACATGATTATACAGGTGAACGTATACCGTGTGTTGGAAGCTGAGTTACAAAGCAATAACAGCAAAAGATAACATTGAAATCCAACAAGTATTAGTAGCACGTAGGTGTATTAACGTTTCGATCTCCCTGAGATCTTTGTCAGAACTGATCAATACTCTGTACGTTCATTGATTAGTTCTGACGAAGATCTCAGGGAGATGGAAACGTTAATACACCTACGTGCTACTAATACTTCTTGGGTACCAGTGTTATCTTTTGCTGTTATATATTATATATATATATATATATATATATATATATATATATATAGAGAGAGAGAGAGAGAGAGAGAGAGAGAGAGAGAGAGAGAGAGAGAGAGAGAGAGAGAGAGAGAGAGAGAGAGTTGAGTCGGTAAAGCTGAAAAATCTAGGCGAGGTGAAAAAGCACCGGGATTCGAACTCGGGACCTCCCGCTTGCTAGTGCGGACGCTCTAACCACTGAGCCATGAAGCCAAGATGGTCTGGCCTCTGTTCAAACCCAATATGAAGCACTCGCAATTCACCTCCTGAGCAGGCACCTATTTTGGGAACAGCACTAGTTCTCCTTTGATGCAAGCCCTACCAGAGATCAGAAATGATGCAATTCAGCCGAACACAATTGTCAACCCGCCAGCGGATCTCCGAAGAGATGCGGAAACGTGTGACAGCACAAAGTTGACGGTGAATAAACACTGACGGCAACTGCGATGTATGTAGAGTTGAGTCGGTAAAGCTGAAAAATCTGGGCGAGGTGAAAAAGCAATGTTGACTCCACCGGGAGTACTCTACGCAGTACTTTGACCTTATATATATGCATATATATAGATATATATATATATATATATATATATATATATATATATATATATATATATATATATATATATATATATATATATATATATATATATATAAGATATGATCCCCAACATTGTGATCGAGGGGAGCAGAATACCGCCATGTCAATGTTTGTTTACGAAGGTACTACGTGGCCATTTTGCGAGCTCATCCGTGGGGCACATACATACTTGATGACAACTGAGACATTCGTAGACGCACACGGGTAAACATAATGATACAAATACGTATTTAGGGCCTTCAAATTAACGCAATGAATTGGGAAATCCCCATGCAGCTTTCCATAAATGGACGCGCCACTATGTCCATCGATCTTCTTTTCAATTTAAGTAACATAGCTAAGTCGCTCGTCGACGATCTCTCCGTACCACGTTGGGATCATCCCAAGGTGGTAATAATATAACCAAAGTTATATAGCACCAATCCGTTCCATGCGCGGGCGCGTCCATTTATGGACAGGGTGTTCGAAAATTGACACTGTGTAATAGTCCTTTCTTGAAGTACCCCCTCACTAACTTTGGTTTTCTCCACTCCACATTATCATTGGATAATGGTAAGGAGAAATCGTATCTTGATTTTTCCTTCCCATTTTTACCGAAGAAAGGGGTGGGAAAACTGGCATGTCAGATTTCAGACCACCGCAGTGTTCTCGGCTTCCGTAGATGAGTGTGATACAACTCGAAATCATGTCGTGTCGTTTCGCAGGTATGTCGTATTGCACCATAAGAATGGAAGACAAAATCGAGCCGCGTAACCCTTGATAAGTCGTAACTATGAGCATCCTTGAGACAGAATATCATTGTTGGAGAGTCTGGAAGCTAGCCTCGACGGCAGTTTCTCCGTCCTCGTGTATTAGAGACAGCGTTGTGACGAGTCACCCTTAGGTCGAGTCACAAGTCAAGTCAAGTGATTCGTCACATTGCTCAAGTCAAGTCAAGTCAAGCACATTTTCAAGTCAAGTCAAGTCAAGCACATTTTCAAGTCAAGTCAAGACAAAAGCCAAGTCAAGTTAAACAAGTCACACTATTACATACTAGGCTAATCATAGCAAATTTAAAACTGGTATTTCTTCTTTGGTGAGACCTGGAAACAACTTGGTGCCACACGTGCCACACGTAACTTGCACCCAACACACGGCGAACGCAAAAACTACTCAACAGAGTCGAATTTAAGAACAAGGGCCCTGTCAGCATCTTGAGGCAGGGGCCCTAAACCTCTCCCCCAAAGGTGTGGCGGAGCTGGAGGTAAGGGAGTGGAGCGGCTGAGTGGGGGGAGGGTCTGAGAGGTGGGTGTATCCCTCCCAGCTCCAAGAAATTTTCTGTTTTATGCGCCCCGAAAATCAAGTTTTTAAAGCACGTTTTATGTATCATTTATTTATAGGTTGATTGTTTATTCATGAAAGGTTTATCGAGAAATTGGCATTAAGGCCCGAAATGTGGTAGCTATTTTAAACCAGAATGCAACAATGCACTGAGGTTTCGATGATATTACCCTCAACTGGGGAAACATTGGCAGGTTTTTCTTGGAAAAAATGCATTCAATTGCATACAAAGTACAGTACTAAAATTGTATGTAGTTATTATTGAAAACCAGTCACTGAGCAAAATACCCGTAAGTGTAATGTTACAACTTTGATGTAACAGGGGAAGGGGATGGGGGTGAAACCCTGCCAAAGTTACCCCAGCAACACGGGGTAACTTTGGCAGATGAGGACTTGTTTAAAATGTACAGCATAACAAGGCAAGAAAAATAGTCAACAGGCAAAATTAATGTTCCCAGCCTTTATCTCTTCTCCACAGTTATGTAAATCTTTGCATTCCAGATGATTCCTCACCCCTTACCAACCAATAATGCCCCCTCCCACAAGAGGAGAAAAAATCAATCATTTTAATTTTCATCACAAGAATAAAAAATTCAAAAGCAATGCTGCAATTTTCATTTTCGTCCATCTTATTCTGTGTCACTTTAACCACCTCACTTCTTACCCATCAAACCCCAGTGGCATTGCCAGGGGGCATATTCCCCCTGAAAATAGTCAGTAACCCCAAATACTGTAAGATGGCTGATCATGCGGTCACAAATTAATATATGCTGTAATACGATGATGTACCCCCTGTCAAAAGTCAAAATCTCTGGTGACACTTTCCCCCACCTTTAAAATGAAAACAATGTACTGTATGTAAAACATTCCCCCATTCCCTGAATAATCCCTGAGTTGCAATTTTTGTTATTATACAGCCAAGAGTACTGGCATTACCTGTACATCTCACATAATCCCTCCTCACTAACAAAACAACCAATCCCCCTTCTCAGCTTTTAAATCTAAAATTCCATCAACTGTAAACACTGAATGCATTTTAATAATACATGACAAATATTCATTATTCAATATAATATTCAATATATCCTTCAATCCCTGAATAATTCTGCTGAGTTGCATTTTTTGTTATTTTACAGTCAAGAGCACTGGTATTACCTGTACATCTCGCATCATCCCTCCTCACCAACAAACCAACCAATCCCCCTCCTCAGCTTTTAAATCTAAAATTCCATCAACTGTAAACACTGAATGCATTTCAATAATACATGACAAATATTCATTATTCAATAATAAATTTAACAGAAAGGAAAACATCAAAACATCAAAGGAGAACTGTTCAACTGTTTCAACTGTTCAACCAGTCTAGTTGCAAACTGAACAGCAAAATGATGGGTCATAGAATCCACCATTACAGTGTCCACACACCCACTTGAGACAGTAGACACACTGTAACCACTCTGGACCGGTATATGTATCAAAGTCCTCACTACAATTTGCACACTTGTTATCATCATCATCTGACACTTCTTCGGATGGGTTGCAAACTCCAGATGTACTTGGCTGCTGATCCGGGATTTTTTTAGAAGGATCAAGATTCGGCGAGCAATCAGCAACAGTTATGGCCACCCCTGGCTGGACTTTTCGACCTCGCCTTGGTTTCTGCTGGTCATTACGCCCACGGTTTTGCTGCAGAAGTGTGATCAGGCTTTGATCCAGGATGCGCCCCACATTTTCTTCAGTTGATGTTACAGCATCAGGAATCATTTTCAAAACTTCTTCTGGATTGAAGGGTAAAGTCCTGCTTTTTGGAATCCTGACTGGAGATTTTTTTCAACAACATGGGATACATCTTTCCACAACTTAGCTAGAAGTGACGGAAATACCTCCTTTGGGAGGGTTCCTTGTCGACGGCTCTCGTTACGCCATTCATCGAGAATGCGCTTCCACATAACTTTCATTGGTCTGAAGACCGCGATGTCCAATGGCTGGGTCAGGTGAGTTGTGTTGGGTGGGAGAGCTGTGAAATATACATCATTGCAGATTGCTGCTTGGACAACTTCTACAGAGAAGTGGGATGCTAGGTTATCCCCAATGAGAACTTTCTTGCCAGGTGTAGAGGATACAGTTGGAAGGAAAATTTCGAAGAACCATCGCTCAAAGGTGTTTCTGTCAAACCATCCATTTTTGGTTGCTGCATACAGTATTTGCTTCCTGAAGGGCCGTTTTTTGTCCAGTTTTCGTAAATGTTCTGTGCTTTATAGACTACAAACGGTGGAAGCAACAATCCAGCTTCGCCTCGTTGAATAGAACGTTCAATCTTTCAACTCATGAAATTATTCATACTATCGCACTCATAAACATTCATTATTTGTATACTATCGCACTCATAAACATTCCTTATTTGTATACTAATTCCCACGGCAATGAGGCCGCGATACATTGAGCGCGCTACGTACAAGCTATGCCGCGTCTCAATAAATCACTGCAGCACTGGGGATATCGTACATTGTTTCACCGAGGTCAAGTGATTGCGCGTCTCTTTGGTTTTGAAGGGCAAGCGTCCATTGTGCAGTTGTGTCACAGAAGTATCTATGGTAATGCCGTGCGCGTGTGCTATAAATACGCTTACTGCGTATATGTGTGTTATGCCGTCTTCAGTGCCTGAGAATCCAACCACTGAACTATATGCTAGGAAGTCTCATTCCACAATAAGGTTTTGAAGCCACCATGGAGGGTCACGTGATGTAGGTTAGCTTACTCAAGTCGCCACCGCCGTAGAAACGCGTACCTAGAAGTGAAAACGCTTAGGCAATGATGTACATGCTAACGCGCCGTAGTCGGCCTTAGCGTCTCTTCAGCCTCTTGGACGCTAATTTGCCGGCTACCTCGCGTTAGCATGCACACTATTACGCAGAGGTAAAATTGCCTCAGCAACTTCCTGAAAAGTCATACATCACAATAGCCGTATAACATACAGAGCACCAAACGCATACCGTGAAGGAAGCTTTGAGGCACATCATTGCCCAAAATGCACACGTGCATGTGCGCGCGTGTTACTTTCCCTTCGTGCGCCTTTTTTGTAAAGAGGACGCGTTCGACGCGTTGTACAGATTATCTGTGCACAGGTATGGACAGTCAGTAACAAGCGCGCCTACTCTGTGTACTGTTCAGTGACGGTGCTATCGCGAATGTTACGCAGTCATCGCGTCTCGACGCACCATACGAAATGCGTTCACACGCGCTGTCCTTCAAATAGGCAGGACCAGGGGCGGCGCCAGGGTTTTTCAATAGGGGTGGTAAAGCATGCTGGGTCGGACCCAGCTTTATTGTTTGGGGGGTGCAGGCACTGAAGACTTCCGAGCCTCCCCCTACTCCCCCCCCGTGTCAGAACCTGCATTTTTTGCGTTTTCATTTTTTTGGACTTTATTTTTCTCTCTCAAAAAAACATTTTTTTCTAAAATAAATACGAACTGTGAGAAGGGTTGGTTGTCTGTCAGTGAAAGTCGGCCCTCACTGAAGGAGACGCTTCAACTATGCAGCAGGCGCGGCGGAACGAAAAAAATAGTTGGGAGGGGGCTGAGTGCAGCAATACTATCTAAGCGGAGCGCCACTATCAGTTGGCGCGGAGCGTACAAGAAAATTTTTGACTTCACAAACCCTCCAGATGGCTGGAAATGGCACTTCCCGAGTGTTCTAAGCTGCATGTACCCAGCCTTGAAATATGGATCATATGTCTGCAATTTCTCAATTAAGGAGAAAAAAATAAATCTATGAAAAATGGTAATACATATTTCTAAGCGAAGTGCCACCATCAGTTGGCGCGGAGCGTTCAAGAAAATTTTTGACTTTGCAAACCCTCCAGATGGCCGGAAATGGCACTTCCCGAGTGTTCTAAACTGTATGTATTCATCCTTGCAATATGGATCTCATGTCTACAATTTCTTAATTAATGAGAAAATATTACTCCTCATTATGTGATTTTTTTTCTTGCTTATAGAAAAGCCGAATCACTGAGGAAGGGTTATACGCAAAATTGAATTTTATAAAAGGGAGAGGAATCATAACTCTTATGAGATAACATTAAATTTTTACCTATAGTTTTTCGAGTTTTTGAACCAATGATGTAACCAAATTTGCCAGCTAAAGTAACTTTTCGCAAACAGGAGTGACGTCATTTCCTAACATTAATAGACTGATTTATGTATATCGTTAAATTTAAATCCGATTTAGTGTCCTTCGTAATCGTATGGTATCATTACGTAATATGCATAGGAGATACTGAAATTTTGAAAATTGCACCCTTAAGGGCCTGTAAGTCAAAACGATTGAAAGGCACAGAAAAGGGAGAACTGCTCATCAATGTGAGAATGTGAAATCACTCCAGCTTGCTTTGAGTTCACTTTGCTTTGAAAATACAGTTAAATCAACTTTTTATATTGAAAGAAACGCGCATAGAAAATGCATTTTTTTTGGTCTACAAAGAACTGCCAAATTTTTGCTAAATTTAAAGTGTACCTAAAGGCTAAAAATTCGAAAACATATGTTACAAAGCTTGAAAAAGGAATCCAAATGGTCTAACTGCCATCTTTACAGGAATTCCTGAGCTGAGATATATAAAATGTTGGTGCTTATTCAATTTAAAATGGTAGATGGCGCAATAATTTGTAATGTCATTCTTTTACTACTCAAATTACATTCTTTGTTTTCTTTATTTTTTCGAAAGCCTCTGCACCTCGTGCCAAAATGTGATCACTTTCTCACTGTTATAGGGTGACTTGACTATACAAAACCTCTCCGTACAACAGAAATTTTTGCAAGGTTATATAAACATTTCCATTTCAAAAGGAAACAAAAGCAAGTAATGTGAGTTTTACAAGAAGATCATCACAAATTATTGCGCAATCGACTATTTCAAATAAAGTGAATAAATTTTAACTTTTCATATCTCAGCAACAGGGTGAGCTATGAAAATGAGAGTTGGATGAGTGAAATTCGTTTCCAACGTCTAAAATATATATTCTTATAATTCTACACTTTAGGTCCACTTTAAACTCCTAAAATGAAACGTACATGTATGGGATAAAAAAAAACTGATTGAAATTTATTTTATTGCAGTATTATTTATGTAAAATTTGGACTTAAACCTTAAGAATGGATTCAC
This sequence comes from Holothuria leucospilota, assembly GCA_029531755.1. NCBI lineage: Eukaryota > Metazoa > Echinodermata > Holothuroidea > Aspidochirotida > Holothuriidae > Holothuria > Holothuria leucospilota. The sequence continues at coordinate 24,843,597 of CM055980.1, forward strand.
AGGCAGAGGTATAAATAATTGGTTGGGATGGCGTCGCCAGGGAGGGAGAGGGAGGAGGGAGGGAGATACCGTACCATGACACACGTCAGTCTTTAAGCGCCTGTCACACCTCACCGGATTGCAATAACGGAGAGGAAACGAAGACCCAAAATGGCACTCCGTTGATGTACGTTAGTATCCGTTTAGTCTCCTGTTCTCCTCCGCCGACTTCGTTTCATGACCGGGAACGTCTGGTATGAACGGCGAGAGATTTTGAACATGCACAAAACTTGGACCGGACGTCGACCGAAAAAGGTCCCCCCTAAGTATTCGTTACTTATCCGTTAAGCTTCCGTTTTATCATTTTCTCGTGCGTTTCTCATACTGGACTTCTCCGTTAGTATCCGTTCGTCTCCGGTGATTGCTATTTGCCTACCGGATCATTACCGGACATCGAACGATAAAACGTAGAAGTACAGTACCTGTACCGAATGTTTGACGGACACTAACGCATAAGTAACGGAAGCGTAAAGGAATAGAACTGACAATGAACGGATTGGTAACGTACGTTTAACTGAAGAAACAAAAAACACAGGCAAAGAAACGTATAGGGGACGGACATAGACCAAAGATGCAGCGTACTTACATCCTGTCCCTCCTCATACTATAGCTTAACAAACGTTTTTGCCGTTTTTCTTGATTTTCTGGGTGCGACTGCATCCTTCCCCCTGCATCCGCCCCAGGCATGAGATGAGTGATCGCGGTTCTAAGGGAGAGGTTAAGGGGAGGGGGTGGGAAAGATTTTTCGACTACCGGGAAGCCTTAGACGCAATCTGGTACAATATTTTGCATCTTTTGAAGTCATATTTTTTCTCGAGAAATCTGGTTTCTAGGTAAGTAATCCAACGTTCTTTACTTTTGGCCGACTACAGTTTTCCACTTTTGTTGCACTTATTGTCGACGATTACATAACAAACGGGCAAGGGCGGCGATTTGTGTTGGCTATTGGGGGAGGGGCGCAGAATGGAAGTTGCCATCGAAGCGGAGCGCCATCATAGTTTGGTGCGAAGCGAACAAGAGAATTTTCGCCATACAGACCCCCCAGACTGCATTGAAATGGCACTTCTCGGGATCTTGGAGGCAGTACTGTTTTGAACCGTACGATACTTGATACGTGACGACTGACAGACATGAGCGTGTGAACGACGTTTGGTTGTGTTGGTATAGAAGGGGAGCGCCACTAACGATTGGCACGGAGCGTACCGTTTAAAATGTTGCCAAATGGCTTCTATATCGCAATTAAATGGTCCTTCTCAGACCTTTCAAATTGCACTAAAGCCATTTGGTATGTGGCATGATTTCTATTGGCTGGCGCGGACTGCTCCGATAAAATTTTTGCCAATACAGCTCCCAGATCGCAAGAAATGGCCCTTTCCAGATCTTTCAAATTGCACTGAACACATCTAGACATGTTGCACGCCTTATATATATTTTCCCACTTTCACGGAACTGTTACTCTTCCCCTGGTATAACCTTCCCTGCGTACCAACTTAACCATTTTGTGATTGTTGTGACATGACTGAACAATGTACACGGAAGTGAAAATCCTATCCCCCCCCCTCCTCCCCTGGTTGGATACGATACTGCACGACAGACATGTCACTGCATGTGTAGGGCAAGTGTACAACTAGAGCTGGTAGGTCCATGCGTACTGGATTTACACACTGAAATATGATGTAGGCCTACTTCTCCGTGAGCCACGGTCGTGAAGATAGCCATGGAATTCGAAATAGATACCATATTCGCGCGTAGTCCGAGAATTTACAGAATATTAATAAATACGTCGGTCAAATACGGATTTGTATTAACTTTTAATTACTCAAATCAGTCAGTTTAGTGTTGAATACTATGCTTTGCTTGTTTTCAAATAGACAGCAATTTTCACAGAATCTCACCAGGGGATATACTGTATTTTGGCCCCCTATTGTTTACGCTACTAGGTATTAACCTTAAAAGACAAAAAAAAAAAAAAAACTCAGACAGAAATTCAATCATGGGTCTACTGGCATGTAGAAGAGGCCTAAGTGTAAGCTCTGAGGTGGATGAATTTAGGCTATATAGCAAATGATGAATGCGTGTACACTCGAACATTCCAAATATTTGCACGAAGGACTATTGCAGTATGGGGCGGATGTACAATGAGTTAGACAGAGAAGAACAACGCGCGCGAAGCGCGAAAAATTTTCGAGGATTTGCACCGAAAATGCCCTATATGCGACGGATAATGTATACTTAATAATACTTTATTCCAAGATACTGTCACACCTCACCCCACCCCCTACAAAAATTATGTGTCTTAAAACGTTATTTAGACGATTTTATTTTTTGGGTCAAAAACCATAGGGGGGGGCAAATGCCTGCCCTGCCCCCCCCCCTGTGGCACCGCCCCTGGGCAGGAAGACTCCTAAACACAAGGAAAATTAAAAAAAAAAACAAAAAAAACAATCTTTTGATCACACAATCATGAATCATAGTGTACAGATGTCCTACTAAGTAATTACAACAAAAGTACTAGCGACGTAATGAGTAACAAAGGATTGCTTTAGCGTGTACGTCAATGATCCCGCGTTACATTATTTTCACTTGTAGCTGCGCGTTTCTAGGGCAATGGAATCGACTTGAGTAAGCTAACCTACATCACGTGACCCTCCAGGTCGGCTTCAGTTTCGTCGCGTATTCCGCATTGACTTGCGTCCTCCAGTTATATAGCTCAGTGAATCCAACGCGCTTGACGTCACAAAGAATCCCTCTATATCAGGCAGGCCTGCATAAACGCGCAGTTAGAAAACGACAAACCATGGAGCTACTACACGGACAAACTCGAATCCATAGTGACCGCCAAAACACAAATTTAACCAACAACTAGCAAAATTATAAGGTGTTATATAAAATAAATAATGAATGTTTTTCATTCGTGCGATAGTATGAGTAATTTCATTCGGTGAAAACTTTAACGAACGTTCTATTCAACTCGGCTTCGCCTCGTTGAATAGAACGTTCAATCTTTCAACTCATCAAATTATTCATACTATCGCACTCATAAACATTCATTATTTGTATATTATATAACACCTTATTTATTTCTCTACATTTGATTGGAGGATTGGTGGTCACATGCCATGGGTGATTCGGCACTATCATCACGGTCGTGTGTTATCCATCGTGCAATAGTCTAGTATAACACACGGCCGTGCAATAGTCTAGTATAACACACGGCTGTGACGTCACAATCACTGCAGTACGTACAAATATGCCGCAACTCAATAAATCAACGCAGCTTTGGGGATCGCACATTGCATATCGTACGTAATGGGCACAGAAACGCGTACGCCTAGCTAGCAAACGACAAACCATGGAGCTACCGCAAGGACAAACGCGAACCATACTGACCGCCAAAACATAACTTTAACCAACGACTAGAATCACTAGATAAAGGAAACGTTACATAGTTATAAGGTGTTATATAAAACAAATAATGAATGTTTTTCATTCGTGCGATAGTATGAATAATTTCATTCGTTGAAAGATGGCCTTTGAACCCCACCAAAAATGATAGGGTTCTTCCTCTTTTCATAACACATCTATATACTAAGTATGAAAGTATGATCTTAGTTTCCTCTCACCTATGCATTTTATCTTTGGGTATTCTGTCAGAGATAGCTTGAACTTAGGCCTTAACAAAATTCTCATGTATGCTAGATATTACATTTATATGACCAAATGTCAAAAAAATAGTTTCTTACGGGTTGATAATTTCCTCTTCTATCTAAAAATTCAGTTCAACTGCGAAAAATATTTGTGTTCCATAAATAACCAGTCATTAACTTTTGATCAAAATTGGAACATATGGAAGAGTATTTTTGTTAATTTTCATTGATATGTATATACTTCTGTTTTTAGTTTTGATGTATTTCTATGTTAGAAGTAAGGTTTAATTTTATAAGTTTGTACACACACGAAGGTATTAATAAATAAATAAATAAAAAAAAAAAAAAGTATGAAATTTATCTAAGCTTCCTATCTTGAGATATCGTGTTAACAATGTTTTCAGAGTTTGACCCCAAGTGACCCCAAATGACCTTTGACCTCCACCAAAAAGAATAGGGATATTCCTCTTATTATAAGGCATCTACATACAAAGTATGAAATTAATCCAAGCTTCTCATCTTGAGATATCGTGTTAACAATGTTTTCATGGTTTGACCCCCGGTGACCACAGATGACATTTGAACTCTACCAAAGACAATAGGGTTCTTTCTCTTCCCATAACGCATCTTTATACCAAATATGAAATTCACCCAAGCTTCCTACCTAGAGATATCGTGTTAACAAGGTTTTCAGAGTTTGACCTCCGGTGACCCCAGGTGACCTTTGACCCCCACCAAAAACAATAGGGTTCTTTCTCTTAATATGGGGCATCTATGTACCAAGTTTGAAAACTGTCAGCTTTCCTTCTTGAGATATCGTGTCACAAACACACACACATACACACAAACATACAGACGCCATTATGAATGCATAGGTTTCTCTTATCATCGAAACCAAAGAGATTCGGTTTTTGACCTCTGGTGATCTCACATGACCTCCAACCTCCACAAAAACTATAGTATTTTTACTCTTTATATGATCAATATATATACAACGAATGAAAAAAATCCGAATTCCTAACTTGAGATATCGTGTTTACTAGTTTCTGTTTTTGTCCTCTGGTAACCTCACATGACCTTTGACCTCTACCAAAACAACAGGGGTCATCTTCTGACTATAAAGCATCAGCATGCCAGGTATAAAGAGTATTCATGTTTTCTACCTTCAGATACAGTATCCTGTTTTCGTGGGTTTTTTATTTTTGACCTATGGTGACCTGGCATGACATCTGATCTCCACCAAAAACAACAGGGTTCTTCCTCTCAACATGATAAATCCATTCATCAAGCATGGAAAGTATCCATCATTCCTATCTTGAGATATCGTTTTTACAAGCCAAGCATCACAAACACACATACAAACATACAAACGCATATATACACACGCCATCGTGACTGCACTGATTCCTTTTGCCTTTGGCAAGGAATCAAAAAGGAGCGGGGAGAGGGACTAGCGAGGGACGCGCTTTCTGTGACGTCAGCAATCAATACTCACTTCCCCGGAAAATGTAACATGATTTTTCTTTACGAACGAAGAGGATTGTAGGAACTGACGAATAGGCTGGCTGGAAAGCTTTATAGCAGCAGGACGGCGCAAGCGTTTTTAGTGGGCATAGCAAGAGGTGCACGAGTGATCGTCGTCCAGGGGGAGGGGTCTAAGAGGAGGGTTTTAAGGGGAGGGACCACCCTTTGAGATATTTTTGTTAATTAAAGGTTGCTTAGGTGCAAAATTGTGCTGTCTTTGGGATATTTTTGAAACTGATCATATATGGTTGGAAAATGTTCATAATTTAGTGAATTCAAATTTTTTGTTGGGTGAAAGAGGAGAGTTGGCCTGCTGGTAGCCTATGTTGTCTAAGAGAAGGGTACGTTTGTTGTCAACAGTGGCGTACGGCCAGGATTTCTCTCACGGGGGGGGGGTGGGGGCATGCAATATATTATGTTATCGCCGGCCTGGATCGAGGAGGGTTGTGAAAAGTTTGGTGTCCTTATACATGCAATCTGGTGCCACGTATGCTACCTTTTGAAGTAAAATTTGTATTAAAGAATTTACGTACTTTAAAAACTAAAATAAAATTCGGCATCAGTGAGGGGGTGACATGGCTCGATGGCTCCCTATCTACGCCACTGGTTGTCAAAAACCTCTTGAAGCCCCCCCCCCCCCCTTGGCTATTTCACTAACTTTCTACAATTTCGGGGAATGTTTGACGCGAAAATAGAGTCTACAGAAACATTCTTGAACTATTACGAAAAGTTTCCTTTGCTTCATTTTTGCATTATAAAAGGGTATCTAAAGGCTGGCAGACACCAGAGCCTGATCCTGAAAGCTGTGGGTTAATTATATGTATCAGATATAGGCTAGGCCTACCCCTCTTCTCTTCTTTCTCTTTCACTTCCTCCTTTCTTCTCTTTCGTTTTCTTCTTTTCTTCTTTTTCCCTTCTCTTGTCCTCTTTTTTTGCAAATAATAGGGCGTGATCGCCCTCCCTACCCCCTGTGGCGCCGCCCCTGTGTTGCAGGTAGTCGAAAATTGCAACCTTGATAACAAGTTGGCAATGAAAGTGGCGGGTTGAAATTCAACATGTTATCGGATTTGGCAACCCTGTTCACGCATGCATGACAGCACACATGCTGAAGTGAAGACAACGCATACGTGACAACCATGCAGCTGTTCATAGTTTTGACTTACACGCTAGAGTTTTTCAATACGTGGTATTTCAAAGCTCATGCTATTGCGATCAAACTTAAAAGTACGTAGGATACTAAGGTCGAACACAATTAATGCAACATATGGACCTGCAGGTTGCTTTGGACAGGCTGAAACATCATGGGGTATAGGCCGAGGGTATTGGCCCCAGAGTAAGTCCCGTATTCAACCATCGGTGACGGTGAAAATTTTGACATTTCTGGGAGGACTCTTCAGTTTGAACGAGGAACTAGCTAATTTCGAAGAACGCCCGAGGGAATCGATTCATAGTACAGGTCCAGGGTTTCAGCCTATGCATCTTATCTTATCTGTGCCCGACATTCGCTCGTCCTTACTAGTACATTTAAAGAAATAGACCTTATTAAGACCACTGAGCTATAACCCCACCCGGCCGGCTCCACTAAATTAGTGACACTGTTGTTGCAATTGTAATGTAAGGCGCCTTGCTGCTTTTGAACTTCTAGCAACTTGATATAGCCTAGGAACTATGTTTATTTCCGAACTGAAACTTTAACTTACTCTTTTTCACTTCTGGCCAATCTTTTAAATCTATTCTGTTGTCTTCATATTCCTGGCCGGCTAAAGCGAAAATCCACCTGGCAGTTTCTCCCCTAGCCTTCGCGTTAAAATAAGTAAGTTTGTAAGTAGGCATTGTCAGGCTCTTCTGTTCACTAGGACTGACCTATGGTGGATTACGTACGATAGCTTGTCTCAACAGAGCTGATCACAATCTCTGCTGCGTAGAGAAGCACAATAATACCAATACCTATCATCTGATATAGCTGAGTCATCTGTCATGTAGACTTACATGCGCGATGCCCATTTAAGTTTACAATCATCAAGTGCAGGGCTACAGGTCATGTTTGCTACTTGACATTAGCCTGCATAATGCCGAATTGAAGGGAAATACATATATAGATCCGTCTTTCTATCGTATAGGCTAGACGACTGTTTGCTTTGGTTGTAGCTGAATAGACAAGTGAGCAGTAATAAACCATTAAACCTGTGCTCCTGTATACCACAGCTAATTCTGGCATATAGTGACAATGTGATTTGCACCGTAGCATGAACGCAAATGTTAATTTAATGGTAGCCAGTACTGTACGTACCGTAGTTTTTTACACTGTACTAGGAATGGATCTAAGCAGTACGTTGCTGTAGCTATTTTAGCAACCCCCTGCTTAAGATCGACCTGCGTAAATTAAAGATGCTGTTAGTCGGGGGCAGGGATCGAGTAGGTATTGATGTCATAGTCCAGACCTCCTAAGTGACCCGCATTTCGCGGGTTTGACCAGCATTTGAACACCCAAACCCGCTGACCCGCCCAGCTCAGTCTTTGAAAAACCCGCATTTCAAATCTCCGTAGTAGTAACAAATAGCAAAACCCTGCCTTTGAATCCCCCTTTGTAATGTATTCACAAGGTGATCTAGTCCAATTATGCCGTAAGACGCAACTAACAATTAAACAATAAAACACAAATGCCCGCTCCGGCCCGCGAGTCTTGTCTTAGCCTTTTCAACTCAAAGAACGAATGGTTAGTATGTCATAATATACGAAGACATTGAGAAATCCCTTGCACCGACTCCCATACCTAAATAGCTTTAGTGACCAACCATACTGAGCTGTATTCTAAATTTTTCTTCACCGATCGTGCGACGCACGTGGCAATATTCAGGTTAATTTATTTGAAATTCACCCAAACTGTTCAAAATCATTCACCCCATAAAGGTGATACATCTAACAAAATAGAGCAAGGTTTTGCAATATTTATTCAGTATCATCTTAAAATCGATGATAAGCAATTTTTAAGCATTTTAAACCCTATAGATGTTGTCCAAAATTTGAGCGGTGATCCCCTCGATTCCTTTTAAATTTCAATTTAAAGGTCGTGTGACATGCCCCCAAAAAGAGCTGTTTCACTTGTCACTTAAAGAATTAAGTCCTCCAATCAAAGATCCGTTGGAATTATTGCAATATCTTTTACCGTTCTCAAAATATACGTCTTCAAAGTTTGATGGTTTCTGAAGAAACTAATTGCGTATGCAAAAATAATGATGTGGAGTGTTGCACAGTGTTATGATTTCTTTTGTTAACCCTATATAAATTATCTCTAAATTACTGATCATATAGATTCCAGTTTGGTGAGTGATATCAATATTTTTCAAGGAAAAAAATTTTAGTTTTATAATAAACCCCTCAGGGAATAACAATTCTACCAGTGTCCTTGAAATTAAGGTTAAAAAAACAAAGGCTAACATGTGCCATATATGGTATGTCCCTCTTTCGATGTCACATATTTGCACATTTAGCTCATGTTTATTCATGATACAAGTGTTAAATAGAAATTTCCCTGTAAAATGGTCAGTACTTGATGGATTTTAATGGAAATTGCGGCTATTTTCTGGACTTTTAATGCTTTTTACATCAAATATCCAACTATGTTCTTTTCATGTCACACAACCTTTAAGATAGGCTGCTGAAGCCTACTCAGTATCACTGTGTGGTGTTTCAGTCGGCAGGGCAGCCAACTCAAACGTAAAATTGAATGCCATCCAGAATTATCAGGATGACATTCATTTCATAAAATAGCTTGTGTAAAATACTCTAACTTCGCCCTGTATGATATTTTCGAAAACTTTTCTTGTATACTTTTCCTGTACGATACTTTTTTTCTTCAGAGTACCTTAATTGCTTTGGCTGCTATGCTATCCTAACAAGTTTAGGCCTACATATGAAGATATATTGAGCCCATAGGCTCGTGAGTGGCAGTTAGTTTTGGTTGCTCTACCTACAGTAGAGCTATGGTGATGGTGACATAGGCCTATGCGAGGTGAAATTAACGGGTAACTTTATATGGAGAATTTACGGAATAACATGTAATATTATACCTATAATATTCAGCCTAAAATTTTCTACTCTTTCATGTTTAGAAGTATTTGCTGTAGGTGCTGTAGGCCTACTTTGCAAGGCTTAACAGTGAGTTAAGCCCAGCCTAAGAAAGTTACAAATCCATGGAACTGATTTTCGGGTTCCGTGATTCGACTTTGCGGTAACGACACTTCACCGGAAAACGATCGTTTCTGTGAAAGCTGGAGGCCTGTTCTGTCAATGTAGTGTTATGCTTTACAACATGAAAATTCTGGCCAGTTGTGTTAACTAATTTTCTCAAAAAGTATCACCATTTTGCGTGTAGACACTTCTATAATTCAAAAAAATTTTAAAAGGGGAGGCGGGTAACCTCCTCTCCTTATACCTCTCCCCCAGGCCAGTAGTGAGAGCAAGCTTTCTAGTCCTGAACCAATCAGAAGCCAGCATTGGGATGACGTCATGGTTGCTAGGCAAATGCGGTTTCCGCTTTCAAAATGATGAGTCGGGGACAGAAGTGGGAGAAAGCTCATATACGCGTAACAAATGCCACTGCAGCCACTCCAGAGGGAGCATACATCGGGGGGGGGGGAGAGTGATTCACCTTAAAGTTAACCCTTACCACCATGTTACGAGCGGTGAATAAAGAAGTTTAACCCTCAGTTTAGTACTAACTAAGTTGCAGGTCTAGTGTGCCCTACGGAGGGCCTCGAAAAGTATACATTCAAAGCCAGGGACGGGATTGAAAGGACCAGGGAAGGGGGCGCAACTGACAGCATATTACACCTTTACTAAGGCCAATAACTATTCAAACAAAATCCAAAGGGGGAAAGGATACACTTTCCCCAGGTTTTCCACACACCCAGTTTCCGAAAGTCAGACATTGAAAAGCTTGCCTCTTGTCGAAACCAGTGAATTTGACTTGGGGGACAACTGGGAATCTTTGCTGGGTTGGTAGTACTTCAGCTTAACCCCTCACTGACACCGTTCGTTACCGACCGTCCTTCTGAATGGCTGGAAAAACTGTCTTTTTAAGTTGAAGGGCCTAGAAGTTATCATATTCAATAAAAGCAGTACGGTAGTGACCCTCATAGTCCCATAATCTGTATATCACACCGAGTTGCCATCAAGTGCACGCTGTGGCCACTATTCATATGGCACTTGTACATGTAAAGCATCACAGAATTTTTAAGTCAAACTGATAGCATTGCCAGGGGGTTGCGATCAAGCAATCATTTCAGGCAATAGGAAGACGCTATGAATAGTCATGACAAAACAAAATAGATGAGTTGGGAAATTAGATTTTGCTGTACCATTGTACTACCACAGATCAAGTCCACGGACATTTGCGCACGGATACGAAGGCTGGGAGCGACTGCTTTTTTGTCTTTTACAATTTACCGTCATACTGTCCAACTTTTTCTGTCCAAGATAAAACGATTAACTTCAAAAGAATTATTCTTCTAAAGAAAATCCTCTTTGACCTGTGATTGATGTCTATAGAAAACCATACAGTAGTTTTGAACTCAAAAATTGTGCCTGATCATACAAAATGTCTGTCTTGCACATGCAGTCTCTGTTGTGGTACACTTTCCTTCCCAGCATGCATTGTATGTCGAAGTTTCCCCACTCGTCTATACTAAGATAACATGGATAATTCATAACTTTCCCCTAGCTTTCCTATGGAAAAACAATCTAGCTATCCGGCCTTAAGACTCAAATGACTTACGATTAAACCTGTTGCCGGGAAATCTGGTGGTCGCCTGTAGGCCTGTTAACTGTGATCATGGGTTCATACCGTCGGCTTCTGTCATATATCAGTTTTTACAAGAGTTTACAATTTGTTTTCTTCCGTTTGTAGTAATCACACCACAGTGTCATTGATGGTCGCTTCAGTATTACGTATCCTGTCCCCATATTTAAGTCACGTCTAAGAAAATCGGAAACTGCAATTGCCAGATCGTTTCCCAAATCATCGCCATTTATACTTAAAACTTTTTCACGAGTCACGATTCTGTTCGATAATCCGGCATCTGGATATTAAAGGACTTTAAAACCCATTGCGATATGAATTAACAGTGCTTTGGGACTCAAAATCCATGGACCGCTCTCATTATTGAAGCTATTACTCGAGAAGAGTTTTAACAAGGACGCGAGGGTAATTGGTAGAAGGCCCCAGAGAGTCTGTAGTCAGGAATCGATATTAATCGTTCAATTGGTTTCACATGAAGGATATTTCTCTCCCTTATACTGATATATTTTCCACAATTTGGGCTTGGTTCCAAGACCTGCTCACAACTTTTGGCAGTCACTCGATATGATGGGCCTATATATGGGTCTAATAGCAACTCCCGGGACATACTTTGTGTCACGAAGGTAGAATGGCGAGTAGCCTACTTACAATATAAATGAAAACGATTTTTGCCAATGAGAATTGTCGAATTTACTAAGAAAATGTGCAGTGCTGTAATGGTTATTTTCCATTTATTTGATTTTTGCATGAGGCGGCAGGGTTCAAGTACTCTATACATGCGATTTATGTCTGCGGGGAGGGGGTGGGTGCTTTCGTGGCGATATGCCCCCTCGGAAGTCCCGACCTAGTATAATGATATAGGCCTACCTGTAAAACTGTGTATTTTGTGATTATTTTCATGCGATTTAAATAGCGGGATTCCTGGACCCTGCAACAGTTTTGTGGCGCAATCAATTGTTTGCAAAACAATAGACTCACTTTCTAGCACTGTTTTGTGTATGTCTGTTACAACCGATAATTTAATAATTTACCAATAATGTAACAACAACCGATATTGTAGTAAATATTTACCGATAATGTAAAAACAACCAATAAAGTATGAAATATTTACCGATAATGTTGCAACAACCGATAACGTAATAGAAAATTTGAGGGTAATATAGCAAACACACCTTACACTGTTAAAAATGTCTCTAAATTGTTGCAGAATTACAGAACAAAAAATAAAGAAATACAAAGAGAATACAGCAAAAGTGCTGTCAATTTTTCTAAACAAATTGACAGCACTTTTCTTCTGCATTCTTTATGTATCTCTTTATTTTTTGTTCTGTAATTCTACAGAAATTTTTAACAGTGTACCGATAGTGTAGTAAAAATTTACAGATAATGTAACAATTTTTGTTAACCAATAACTTAGTACAAAATTTACCGATAATGTTGTAACGTTATGTTGACGCATTTTACATTAAAATGTAGCATATAAAAATGTATGTATGTATGTTATACGCATGCGCGTAGCCATGATCGGTTAATTTCTTACATTTTCGGTTGAAACAACGTACTGAAAAACACTAAGGAGCCCGGCTATGCCCTTAGTTATACGGGACTGGCATTCAGGTACAATGCCCCATATATTTATCCCCCACCTCAATTTTCCCAGCAACAACAGATACTAGTGTCTTTTATCGATTATAGACCCTGAACCGTCAATTACCCTATTACGAAGATATACGAAAATTAAAATGGGGATGGGGTCGGTGGGGGAAAAACGACACCCGCGCAACACAAGCAATGCATTAAGTCGACGTATTGTCCTCAGACTTCCTAACTCCCACAACAATTTTAACCGACTGATTATGGATATAACATTTGACAAGCGATGTAAAAACCTTACAGGTTTGTAAAAGCTGTAAAGGACTCGATGGGTAGTATTTGACGCAATTACTGTACAGGTAATACGATCATTCTTTTTTTTCTCAACTTTTTTCACAAGAGACAAATCGTACGTGGGGAGGAGTAAAAGACCCGTTTACGCTCTCTATCAAAATACCTTAATAAGTGATGATGATTTTGGCCGCAAAATTATTTTTTTATATTTTTCACAGTACGATCTGAGAGGGGGTAAGGGTGGTCTGAAGACTCTAGGTTTTTACTGTTGATACTGATAACAAAAGTGAATGAAAACTAAGAGAATTGTAAAACCTTTACTTTCAAGGGTATTAAACCGACTACCACCTTGCCCTCTTGTAAAAACGTGATATTGCAAATGTATTAGAATAGCCTATAGCCAAAATTAATGGTACCGGTAGCCTATCGCATAAATATCTTTACCTTTACGGCATTACCCTCACCCTTAGCCTTTGGAGCACCCCCACCACCACCAAAACCATCTTTGGAGGTCAATCCCGATATAGCTTTTAAGTTTGTTGTCAACATTTATGAGTTTTTGTTGTTTTTTTCAACCTGATTTCCAGTACACAAAAATCGGACAGAATATTAAAACGTCTAGTATTGTTAACTATAATTGAGGGAACTTAAGTCAATTTTTTCTGACAAGAAAAAAAAAATGAAAGAAAAAAAAAAATGAAAGACAGACACTCATCATCCCAAGCACATCCTGGGTTGGGGCTATCAAAATTCTCAGTTGGTGACTCTTTGAATAACATCAAAGTTTGAAAATTCAAAAGCTGCAGAGTAGCTCACATTTCACATAATGAAGAGAGAGTGTTCTGATTACACCTCTGATTAGGAAATTGTATGTTCACCAGGATATGTCCTTAAGCAATGAAACAGGCTTGTTTCCTTACATACGAGGAGGAGCTTAAGACTGTTTTGGGAGGGACTAGAATTAACTTAGTTGGGACAATCGGAACTGTTTGGGATGACGAAATTTGCCCTTCAAATTTTATAATTACTTCTAAAAGGGCAGTTCCCATAAACGGGTCGTTTGGGTGCCCCCCCCCCGGGCCCCTACCAGGGCAAGAAATGTCGATTTCAAGGCATGCCGTGTTCTTTTCAGGGAAAAATAATACCTCTGTTACGATGGTTGGCCAATCAGAAAAATTTTCAGGGCAATCTTGCGAAAAGTCTATCAATACGCCTGTACATGATGGATTGACCTCCCTAAAAATGGTCAACTGTCACTTCCTTAGGTTTATCTAGAGAGGTATTTCATGTGACGTCACGCGATTGGGATTGCCCGGCACTGCCGGGCACAGCACACGTGCAGTAAGTGTCTTTACAGCGCACCCACCGGAATAACTATAGATACTACTGTGACACAATGGACGCTTGTTCGTCAAAACATAACAACCAAAGAGACGCGCAATCGCGTGATGTCGGTGAAACACCTCTATTGGTGTAAAGTTCAGATGAAGCGGTAGGCTAATCATAAAGACACAATAATTGATTGACAGAAACAACTTCCACAGAAATACACTTCAGAGCTCCCTGCATTTGTAACGGCCTTAGACTATGGTTCTGGTAACATTATATTCATGATTTAGACAATAGAATGGTGGGGTGTGAAAAACAGATTTTTAGCGCAGCCAATGCAACATGCAGGCATTTCGTAAAGCTGGCATTTTGCAAAGTCTCTAGAATGACTGCACATACCCTCATAAGGAGACGCAGATGAAAAGATCGTTCAACAGGTCTTCTATTTAATGTGCATCGTTTCCCTTGCACCTCAGGACAGTGCGAATGGCTTGAAGGAACGCGAAAAGCTCCCTCTCCCTTAAAAACTCTTCCATCTTTAGGAGACAGTCAAAAATTCATAGCCAAGTGTGCCGGGAGACTCACGAAAGAACTTTTTTCATCCCGTTCCATCAATTTTCCTTCAGCCACGGCTTCTTAAGTAAAGGTAGAGAAGTGATAACGTTACTTACTCTAAACGGATAGATATATAAGTAAAAATATGTTTATTTTTCTTTTTGCAATGTTTCAGACGATTGCGATGGGTGCTTCCCGACTCGATTCGTAACCACTACCGTACAGGGTCCAAACGGTGAGAACAACAATATGAACTTGTATATTTTGATAATAATCAATAATCAATAATCAATAATAGTCAATAATCAATAATCTATCTTTTAATCATGAAAATGTTATTTAGAAACTTTTGAATCTTGTCCAAACTGAAGAAAAACTGCTTTGAATGATCACAAGTTGAACAACCTGTCAGCTTGTAGGCTAAACACGTGGCTGGATATCTTCTATATGGCTATTAGTTTTCTTCATGAGGTTATAAATTTATACTTCTATGTAGTTGCCTGAAGGTCGTTTATTTGCAGCTATCGTATCGAAAATTTTCACACTTTTTAAAGTATGACTTAAGCTTTGGTATATATAGAGGAAAATTAAATTAGGGTTACTGAGTAACCTTTTTAGGAAATAAGGTCTCAACTACAAGAATTTTTCGCTTTGCACTCTTGAATGTTTTATATATCCAACTGTTAAAGTTTCACATCATGATGCAATACTCGTGTAAATATTGTGTAATGTTTTGGGATGTATAGCTTTTGTCAATTTGATGGTCGGACCATGGTCGGGCTGAATAGTTTGATAATGATAGAAGATAGGCCTATTCTCTGTTTGTGTCATGTTGATATAAACACAATACGTTTTCAGTTAAAACAGTAAAACAAATTTTTATTATTCTGTAAAGTGGGCAAGTCAACAGCGAAGCAGTGCAATGGAAAACTCTCTTGCATTTAGCCTATAAACTTTCAGGGAGTAGCCATAATATATATATATATATATATATATATATATATATATATATATTATATATATATATATATATATATATATATATATATATATATATATATATTTATATTTATATTTATATATATGTGTGTGTGTGTGTCTGTGTGTGTTGCGTATTGCGGTACGTGCGGATATATACTGACCTATATACTTAGCATTATATATATGTAAACACACACACGTATGCGGTGTTATTTTGGTGCACATGTCTGACAGTGTTCAGACTGTGTACCAAGGAGTATTGTATTGATATTCACTTTTGTGTCAAAGTGAGCCGGCACGACTTCATGTACCCTTTAAATTATCCTCTTCACAGGTGATGAATGTATCAAGAAGACAGAAGAATGTTCGTGCACGAATAACTGCTATAGGGCCAGTCGGTTCGAGACCTACTATGTCGAAAGTTGGGATTCATCTCTTAATTCCACTGTTGTCAAACCAAAGGTAGTGTATCTTTTGCGTCGATGTTCACAGTGACTGTACTTTCATGATTACATATACCAAATGTTGGTTACCAAATTCAGACTTTCCTAGAGCATTTGTTTAAACTTTTAAGCATAATCCGCCCACCAAACAATCGGCAAACATGCTGAGAGCATAAATCATTTCGAAATTACCAGCTCATAATTTTGCGTGAAAAAATAGCTTTAATATTCCCTTTATTAAAAAAATTAATGTAATCAAAATTAAAACACCATAACTGTTGCCAAGTGTTGTTAAAGGGTGAAACTTTGAACGATTTGAATAGCGTAACCACTAAAGTTTATAATTCGAAAGCCACGCCTTCTATAGGCTAGCGTCTTCTGTTTTCTTTGCTAGCGATGAGCTAGACGAAAAAAGTTACGTCCGTCCCTGGGGCTAAAGCATGATAGACTCGCCCTACTGAGATGGTACAGGTAACCTCAGTAAGGAATCGTCCATTTCTTTATCTTTACATGCGTGCTCAACGAACGTGGAGGTCAAAGTTCCATGAACGCTTATTCAAAATAGACGATTATATGGGGGAATGGGAACTAAAGAGTTGTGACTTTTCAGGTTTTCAAAGTTCGCTCTGGGCAGTCCGGAAGCTTCTCCCGTTTGAGGGAAAACCATAATTCTCCCAAATGGGGGAAAATTTATGCAGCACCTCCTATAGGCTTGCTAGTCTATTAGCCACGGTTTAGAATGACAAAAGGCAACTCAAGAACTTGCATTTTCTCAAAAACGGGGTGGTGGACCACCGATTAGGGCTTTTCGGTAGCTATGACAATACACCTTCCTAATATACATTCAGTTCCATTACATTGGACCGACAAATTTTGCAAGGGGGTTCCAAAACCCATTCGCCACTGACAATGTACACAAAAAACGTGGAATTGTGGGTAAAACAGGCAAACTGGAGGCGACCATGACCAATTTTTCTCCCGACTGGAGGATAACTAGATTTCCCCAAAAGGAGGAGTCTCCCGAAATGCTGGGAGAGGGAAGACAGTACGAAGAAAGTACATTTGTAATTTCGTAACATTTATGACAGCATGGATGGTGACGCCTAAGGCGGTAATTTAAAGGTCAAAAGCAGTCGCCCCAAACTTATTTTGAAACAATAGCTAAATGTCACAAATTTCTTCTTATTTCTCTTCCAAGTATCTTTCATAATATTTTAGGACATAAATATTGCATATTCAAGGTAAACCAAGCAGTTGCTCTTTGTAAATTTTACAATTGAGTGAGAAAAATTCTGTCACATGATTCTCAAGGGCCATTCAGGAAATAGGATAGTCTACTATACAATTCTTTGTTGATGTGACTGCATTCTCCCTTTAATGGTAAATATTACGATGTTTTTCTCCTTATTTCCCTGCAGACATTTGACGTCGGGATGTGCATGGGCAGATGTCCCCCTACACCCTTCTGTTTCATTCGTGACCCATCCTCTGGAAAATGTTTGTCGACCTTGAATACTAACTCTAAGTGTTCCCCGACTTCATTTACCAGACACAGTTTCACTACGCCGGAGGGTACGGAGCGACTCTTGTTGAGCGTTGGAAACTGTGTATGTGTGTAAACCAATGACGTCACTCAAAGGATGTGCTTCGATAGAGGGCGTGTTCAAATAGAGGGTGCGATCAGTTTGCATTTCTCTACCTTGGTCGAGACTACTAGACAAACGCGTCTCCATTTTGCCCCTTTGCACAAATTTCGTTCATACTACAAGCGTACCCCACTTAAAGTGGCCATGACACGTAAATTGGAGTAACGGGAGACTAATTTAGCCTCACATACACAAAAAGCTCTTTCTAAAACTGTTTTCATCACCCTTACAGCCTTGAGCATTAAAAAGAAATTAATGTTTCAAAAAATTGCACCGAAAAATAGACTGTTGAAAATGAGATTTCAAGCCAACACAATAATGACGTCACTTTAGGAACACCAGCCTCCGTATACCGAACCTGGCGTACAGCATAGCCTATACATACGTAAGAGATAGTAATGACTGTAATTCGCGGCATGTCTTGAATTAAAACTTTATTCTGCCTGTTTGGAGAGTGGTATCGATCTGTTATACTTTGGGGCTGCAGTAGGCTATTACTAATAACTACAAATACTCTTGATTCATAACCGAAGTACGAAAAAACTCGGCAGTGTACTGTTCGGTTCGGTCTGCAGTAATACGTGCAGTGAGTGGACTGGCAGCAGCCAGCCAAATACTGTGCACACTCGATCATAGGCTAGTTCCACGATTTCCACTGACACTTGCACGAAAGTAACCTAAAGTTCATATTTTGACTGCCTAAATAAAACTTTCCAAGCTAAAGTCCTTTCAATTGTTCCAAATGTTTCTCATGCTCGAACTGTTGTGGTGGTGTACTTTCACCTCACCTAACAGTCTCAAATCGATACGGTTCTATGCGCCGTAAAGAATTACTCACCCCATCTGCACCACTGACTTCTTCTTCAGTATCGCCTTCGCCTTTCTGATTTCAAAACCAAGAAAACTCACTTTACCGACAGTCCAACATTCCTGTCCGATCAGGGAGTTGCCATTAGATGGCAACTCCCTGGCTCAGATCCGCCATTTCAAAGAAAGTATTAAACTTGGTTTTACATGGTACCTACTACGAAACAGTGCTGGTGATACATTGTGTAGTATCAGGTATGTTGTGTACTGTACCCATGGAAGTAGTACTTCCATGCTGTACCTATGCTGTTGGGTTGTGAATGTTTGTGCATGCAGCTACTTATCATGACACCAAGACGAAAAACCTGCGTGAAATGCATTTAATTGACTAAAACAACTGGTAAGCACGAGAAAAGGGATAACAATTCCAAAATTTACAACTTTTCACGCAGGTTTTACATTGTATCGACCTTGGTAACCGGTACAATGGAATGCAAACACTGTATCAAATGTCCGAAGGATACCACGGCAAACAACGATCAGTTCCTAAAGTGACGTCACATGACGTAACATGATTTTTGAAAATTTTCGGGAAGACTAAGTTTTCAAGGCTGGAAGAGGGTGTATTTTTTCTCAATTTTCGAGCGGAAAAACAAGTTGAAAACAAACAGAATGGTTGATTTTCGTTGTAGGAAACGTATTCCTAAAGATACCAAAGGGTTTAAACCGTTAATTTACACGTGGCATAGCCACTTTAATATTTGACTAGTAGAAACCATGTGTCATGAAAATTGATAATGGGATACTACACAAAGAATATAATTTCACGAGACCATCACTTCACCTCATAGCTTGTCATGATATTAAGCCATAGGGTGAGGAAGTAAATTTAAGATATCATTTAAGAATAAGATCGAGGTTTTGCGTCCATGATTGTCGAAAGTGCTATTATTCTGTTAACAGGAATCTTATCTTTTCCTAAAATGTGCCATAGTATGTATATAATATGGATTGTCTAGTTTATAAGGGGACGCAACATCATTTATGAATGAATAACATCATTATACGGTTCGTCACACACAAGAAGGAATCGAATTTGGGGAATGATTCCAAATTTACTTTTAGAACTCTAGGGACTGAAACGAGAGACTAAGAAGTAGGGACGCTTGAGTTTAGAGATAGTATTATTGATTGGTCTCTTAACAACATTCTGAGAAGAATGTCTCGGCATAACACGCTCAGAGCTGTAATTTATGAAACCACTTTCAGTAGCTCACATGATTAAGACATAACGTATCTTTCCACTATCATGGTTCATTGTGGTGGGACAAAACAAGTCCTGACAGATGCCTCTGTCGGCAGAAGGTGAAAGCGCCCTTATTTTCCTCTCAGATCTTGGAACGCCAACACTGACATAAATCAGGAAGTTGTTGCAACTCCCTGCACAAATATCGTAGAACCACATTATTTCTCCCGAGGCAAGGCTTGATCTTTTTAATGATTTTAAAAACCGCAGACATCCTGTTTCATACGTCCCACATGTGGCATGAAAAACAGAGTTACATTAGATCGATAACGAGTATGGTTTATTGTATAAATGTAAATAAATCGGATTTTCGTGTTTATATCAATAAAAATTTACGATCGAAATACGTGCCGCAAAGAAATGCAGGCTTCCTTTCCGAAAGATGAAAGTGAAAAATGAGTTGGTTATTTCCTGTGAATAAGTACATCGACTCTACTCTATTTCGTGGAATTTATTACATCTTATGTAGCATTTTGTATGTTCTCGTTTCCGTTTATTGGAAAGGTCTGTTTACTTAATATATTCACTTCATAAGTACAAGAATGACCCTTTTCTCCTGTACTTTTTTAATTAAAAAATTGTATAATCGAGCAAAACCATCATTAGCTGCGTCCTTGATTGGCATCCGAGTTCAAGTTTTATAGGAATCATAACAAATTGTCTATAACTAAACATTTCACTTCTGGTATAGCCAACTAACTAAACAATTTAAGTTCAAACCTAGATATCTTCTCAGGCCGGTATCCAGACAAGGTACTGAAGGGGGGGGGGGGAGGTGGCAGATGGCTTCTAGGGAAGGCGAAAAATTTCAGGGGCGACATGTGTAAAAATGAGTATGTCAATGACAACCTTGAAATTTTCTAGGGACGAAAAGTTTTCTAGGAGGACTCGCTCCACCCCCTTGGCTACGAGCTTGCATACAAAGGTCAGCTTCGAGTCCACCTTCCTTTGCAATGGCCGTTGCTCGCACTCCTAAATTTCCAGTCGTTCAAAGGTCTGTTAGGTCTCTCATTCCCAATAGGCTGCTTTCACAGTGAACTCAGTGATTTCTTGACGAAAGGCAATGGTTTGTTGCACTGAGGTTCATAACTCAAATTTATACTTCTTGACTATAGCCTACTATTTTTTACGACGTTTTCACAGTTTGACCTCTGCTGACCTCACATGACCTTTGAACCCCACCAAAAATTGAGTAACAAAAATTGAAAAAAAAATGTGTCTTGGAAGGGATTCAAGCCCTGGCCGTCTTTGTGAGAAGCCGAGCACTATTTCACTATACCATCAAAGAACTCTTTAAGCGTATGGTCACATCATCCTTTACACGTGCTCAGAATTAGGTAATTCAAATAAGAATCATTACTGTAACAGGTATGCTTGTGAAAAAATAAATGTTATTCTCTATAATTTTTCTTTGGAATGGTACAAAACTTAAGCCCTAGCTTTTCTTTGGTCACGAAACGCCGGACACAATTTGGAGCTTTCGCAGACTGTCTCTTTAGTTTACGAGGTTTTCGTAGTTTCACCTCTGATGACCTCAGATGACCTTCGATCTCCAACAAGTATGAAAAGTATCCGTCATCCCTGTCTTCAAATATCGTGTTTTTTCAAGGTTTTCGATTTTGACCTCTTTTGACCTCAAGTGACCTCTGACCTCTATTGAAAACAATAGAGTTCTTCCTCTCAATATAATGAAGTTATATACCAAGTATGAAAAGAGTCCATCATTGCAAACAGAGATATCGTGTTAACAAGCAAGCAGTTTTTAAGAATTTCGTATTTTCACCTCCGGTGACCTCAGATAACCTCTGACCTCTACCAAAACCAGTAGAGTTCACTTCTGACCGTAACGCATCCACATGCCAAGTATGAAAAGCAGTAGATGCATCGTACCTTGTTACAATGTTTTCGGCTTCTGACCTCTGGTGACCTCACATGACCTTCAACCTCCACCAAATACAATAGGATTCTTTAAATCTTAATATGATACTTATCCCAAGTATGAGAAGTATCCACCATTGCTATCTTGGGATATCGTGTTTACAAGCCAAGCGTCACAACCACCCAAACACACCGTACACATACACTCGACATGGTGATCATTGCAAAGACAGATTCCTTTCGCCTTCGGCTTAAGCTTAATTTAGTTTAATATGTTAGAGGGGTAGACTACTTAATCTAAACATTCTACTAAAATTTGCATTCATTTCTTATTTTTCGTTTTCGAGGAATAAGAAGATGAAGTATCACAGTTTTAAACCAAAGTCAAGTAGACTTGAAACAAACACACTTGCAACTATAACCTAACTTAGGCCTATATCAGTACTGTCTTGCTTTTCTTTCACTTAACAACCCGAACCGATTGCCTACTCCATTACCTGATGATTTCATAGTCTGAATGCATAAAAGGAGTGAAAAGTTTTCAAACTTTACAATCCCCATATTTCTCTTTCCGTCAAGGTCAAAACTATATATTAAAAACTAAGAATACAAAGTATTGCTCATCAGTGTGATGAAATGACTTCATTCTAAATTTGCTCAGCCTCCTCTTTAGGTAACAAGTGTGGTACCTTCATCTGTCAATAGACCTTATGCGTTGACGTCACGCGACGTCATTCAGGAGGATAAACAAAGAAGCACACTGCACGCACTACGTACATTTCACACGCGCGTATTAGACTTTCGCGCGTATCCCACCGGAACACAAATCAACTGTCTGCATTTGTTGGTGTAAGTTGCAATGATACCACAGACATCCCATGCATATAGAGAGAGAGGATCACGTGTCCAATAATGTTGCCACCGTTCGAACAAATTTATGCTTACCAAGATGGCCGCCGCGCTACTGTCGTTTACGTTATTTGACGATGAATCTACAACATTTCAGAAAAATTTCAAACATGAATGAAAGAACAATATCACAGTCCTTCATACTGGTTGTTGCATTTGACCTAAACTTGCGTTTTCCCGAAAATTTTACAAGTTTTTCGCATAATCTGTCCATACTGAGCCACTTGAGCAAGTCCAAACTTTATGCACAAGATATATTGGAGGCAGCCATATTAGTAAGCCTAAACGTGTACGTACGGTGGTTACACTCCACGAATAGGACGTTAGTGTAGGGGGCTCTGTCCATATAAGAAGTCCGTAAATGACACGCACTTGCCTCCAACAGGGGAGGGGGCGACGCACTTTCTGTTCTGTGACGTCATATGCATAAGGTCTATATCTTGAGAACCACATACAGGCCGGATTAATTGAACATATTCACCCCAAATTCCAAGATTAAATTCATCTTTCACAAGTTAAAATATTGTTATGTTTAAACCTTTCGTTTACGTTTCCTCACAGCTATCAAGTATACAGTAACAATTATAAGCAGGGATGAGGGGTCGGACGAACCCCCCCCCCCCACAGAGAGAGTTCCGCTCAGGCCAACTCTGAGACAAAAAATTACTTCAAAATTTGCAAAACGTTGCACAAGTTAGCCTGAGCGTTGTTGAGTATTCAAAGATTTACATTTCTCCACAACCATGGATGTCGGACACTCACACTTAACAAAATTCATTCACATGCCATAAATTCTGCCTCGAGCTTCGATTGAATGGAGAAAATGACCTTCCCCGTAAGACAACTTGGTGACGGACCTGATGAGCTTGACAAGAGCGGCGATTTGTTCTCAATATTGGGGGGACATGACCAGATTTTCCAATAATTTGCTGTGTGAAAAATCAAAGTCAATGGGCGATTTCTTAAAGTGTACCTAAAGTCTGAAAATTCAAAAATATATATTACAGAGCATGAAAACTGAATTCCAGTGGTCCAATTCCCATCTTCACAGGACTTTCTTAGGCTGAGATATAAAATGTTGAAGTTTATTCACTCGATTTAAAAAGGTAGATTGCGCAATAATTTGTGATGTCATTGTTGTACTACTCAAATTACAATCTTTGTATTTCTTTGTTTTTCTGAACGCCACCGCACCTTGTGCCAAAATGTAATCGCGTTCTTACTGCTTTGGGGTGACTTGACTATATAAGCCCTCTCTGTACAGCATGTCATGCAAGAAAACAGGAAGCGGTCAAGGTCATATAAACATTTTTAATTTTAAAAGAAAACAAAGCATTTAATGTGAGTTGTACAACAAGAATGTCAAAAATTATTGCGCAATGAACTGTTTGGATTTAAGTGAATAAATTTTAACATTTAATATCTCAGCAATGGAATAAGCTATGACAATGGGAGTTGGACCAATAAGATTAACTTTGTAACCTCTAAAATATATATTTTTGAATTTTTAGACTTTAGGTCCACTTTAAATATTGGGGGACATGTCCCCCTGTCCCCCCCCCCGGGATCGCCGCCCATGGAGCTTGATATTGACTTAAGGGGATCTCAAGTCTTGAAACATGGACATCATCGAATAAAACATGCACATCTAGGCTTTCACTTCCTTTTTGCATTACATGACGCTTGGTTCTACACATTTTCAATTCAAGTAGCGATTATGATCAGTGCCCCTAAACACCTCCCTGATTTTACCACCTCAACCCTCCCCACCCCCGGACCTCCACCACCCCGATTCATCAACATTTTATTAACGATACTGATCATATCAAGGCTCAATTTCTCATCCCAGACAGTTACAAAGCTCCCAATAAAATTTAGCCTACTCAATTAAAGGTTCACCAATCTCACCCCAGACAGTAACAATTCTCCTTACTAAGTTAACTCTAAGCCAGCCCCTCCTTCAAACCACCTGTCTGGTACACCTCCAAGACAGTGCCACGGTAGCCTGCACTGAGTTTAAATTGCTTGAGGCAGTTTTGTCACAGAAGAGTCTTAATTGGAAACAAAACTGACTGTGCAAGTCATTGTTGATCAACCAGGGTAGAATAATATAGCTTGAATGAATGTTAAAAAGAAGTCATCAACTGTATTTAGAACTCTAGGGCTATTCCTAAATATGTTTGGGCGGGCAGTTGCTATCAACTCCCTGGTTTGGGTGGATGTCATATCCTCTTTAAAGGTCTTCAAACAATTTCAAGATACCTGTATTAAGGATCTCTCAGACAGTCAGACAAATGCTTGATGTTTTAATTGTCCAAGGCCATATTGCACTGAGTACACTTCTGTGTGTAATCTATACAATTAACTGTCAGGTTTGAAGAACATTATTAGAATATTTCCATCTTTGGTCAATTAAAGTGCAATCGCCAATTGTGGCTTCTGGTTGCCCCAAGCTAAAAATGTATTTGAGAAGACGGGCGTTTGCCTCTAATTTAGAAGCAAATACTCTTAATCAAAAGACCCCACCTGGATAATTCAATTTGGTTCAGACGATTTATCGTTCAAAGAATCAAAACTGCCCCAGTCTTTCCCATACGATTTTCTCAGAAAACTTAAATCAGCCCCAATCGATTGATACGAAAGTAATCATATAATTTAAATGCGAATTAAAACTGTCACGGAAAAAGTGACACGCGATGTTTTCAAGAGAGGTAGCGGGTGTGTACTCAATGGACGTACCGAGGCCTGGAAGTTCCATTGTCGGCGATCTAGGACTGCTGTCGGCAACCTTTTGGACCATGACCTAATGAAAACCTCAGCCATCCAGACACTACCCAACATGTTCTAACCCTCCCACCTCTGAAATATTAGGCCCCTATTGGTTGTCAGGGTCGGGTCTAGAATTTGTATATAGGAGGAACTCATTCTTTCAGGACGAGGTCATTACGTGAGAGTACGGAGGTACTTCAACACCGAGGTCCTCCCCGGGAATATCTGGAAATATAACGAAGCCCTCATGTGCCATGTGCGATCTCCACGGGTTCTTGGGGCCTTGCGATTCATAATCAGAACAATAAATCTTCAGCATGCACCTTCATCAGCAATAAATGCAGCACGGAACGACTTCAAAACAGAATTAGTGAAAAATGAAATAAAAACGCATCAAATATGCAATGGGATAGAAAAAGAGGATCAGGACCGGTTAAGCCCTCAACAACATCCCCAAATCCTCACAAGAGAGCCTCGACGGTGCATCTATATCACTCTAAAAAAATAGGTAACAATTTTACCAACACTTAGCACGTATATGAAAATACTGAACTAATTGGACACCGTGAAGTTTGCCCAGTTATTGTTAACCCAGACGTTGGATTCCCAATTTAGTGGAAAGCAGACCCTCGTTAAACCCATTAATCACCAGTTGTTGGGGAAACTTTACCCAGTTTCAGTACCGTCATGTACGTGTCCAGCCTTAGTGAAATTTCTTACCCAACTTTTTTTAGAGTGAACGGCGGGACCAGGATGTCTTTCTGGGAAAAAATTTGGAAATAGAAGCCATTATATGTACCTTCTCGGGCTTTGTTGACCTTACGATTCATAATGAGCTAGACGACGAAATTTCGGCTCTGAGCAATAAAAAGTAATAATTTCAAAACAGAATACATACATGAAAATGTAGTGTGAAAGGTCTGACGACGTCTCTATCGTGTCGCACCCCGTCGCATCGCGTTGCATCGCGTCATGTTATATCGTATCTTGCACATGCGTGTGAAAGGGCCTTATCTTAAAACAGGCTGTTTCCGAGTCCACCTAACCCTATTCCGAGCCAACTCCAATTCTAGTGACCACATCTCTGGCCAATTTCGAGTCCAGTACCCTTCGATTCCGAGCCAATCATTTTGGCGATTCTTGTGTCCCCAATAGACTTTACGCATACGACGTCACAGAACAAAATGCGCCCCGATATGATGGAGGTAAGCGCGTATCATTGCAACTAACACCAACAAAGGCAGACAGCTGATTTGTGTGCCGGTCGGATACTCGTGTAAGTCTACTACGCGCGCGTGCGAAGCCTACGTCGTGCGTAC
The DNA here is from genome assembly GCA_029531755.1 of Holothuria leucospilota. NCBI lineage: Eukaryota > Metazoa > Echinodermata > Holothuroidea > Aspidochirotida > Holothuriidae > Holothuria > Holothuria leucospilota. The sequence continues at coordinate 24,870,436 of CM055980.1, forward strand.
AGTGTGCTTCGTTGTTTATACTCCTGAGTGAGGTAGCGTAAAGTCATTGCAGAAAGTCTATTCCTGGCCAATTCCTAATCTTGCCATTTGACAATGTAGCACATCATGCAAATCCTTTTTATATTACTTTTCCAGCACAGTTCATTAAAAAGGCCATTCTAGAAATCAGTTTCACGACCTGTACAACCCTGTAACTTCATTGACTGTATGTGTTAGAAAACATTTACGCAACTCTTAGTTTTGTGGACTCGACTGGTATGCTGCGAGTCCGAGTCCAGCTGCAGCCCATTCCGAGCCAGTTCCAAGTCCAGTAAAAAAAGAACTCTAGTCCGAAATTTAGTCCTAGTCCGGACTCCGGTGTCACAGGCATGAGCTTGATAAAGCAAGCAGCCAAACATATCGCTGGCACTGATTAGCCAAGTGCATGGGGTGCCGTTTGTAAATGTCCTAAAAGATTGTCAAAAGCTTCAAAAAATCAGGATACCACGTTTAACAATTACGCTGTTTAATTAATTCTGGGAGGGATGAGGAAAATTCAGGAGGGTCAGATAATGATACCATTGGAAAAGTCAGTCGGAAGTACATAAAATATCACAACTTTCGTTGTAAAGATTAATTTGAAAAATTTGAACAGAAGTACAGAAGAAATATCAATTTATTTAATACTTCAGGCAAGCAATCACAAAACCGTCATTCCAGGTGCGTAGCTACGGGGGGGGGGGGGGAATGGCCCCCCAGATGTTTGCTAGGCCCCCAAAAATTGTGTGTGTCCTAATAAAATGTGTAAGAATTAAGGACGGCAACCAATGCCGTGACCCCCATTTGATATACCTAGCCCCCCCCCCCAAAAAAAAAAATCCATCCTAGCTACGCCCCTGCGTCATTTCTGCTTGATTTCTTCATGAGGAGACAAAACCTGCGTTCACAGTTGATAACATGGATTCTTTCGAAGATCAGGAAAGGATCAGGAAAGTGTACACAGCATTATCCCGGGGAGCGGACTCTGGTTGCTCAGCGTCTCTGCTTCCCAAAACACAGTATAAGACCTGCAAGAGAGCTTGTGTACGTAGCAGGCTGTACGGCATATTCCAGTTGTTCAGCCATATCCCTGCGCCGCGTAGGGCAGTTGAATACAAGTTTCAAGTAAATGCTTGAAATCTTCATCGAGATGATATGGAATAAATAAATTTCATAAATATGTCCTAACAGGTCCCAATTCACGGTTTTAAGCATCATTAGGCATTTTACTTGCTTTGCACACGGGACGGGACCAGTGATCGCTTTGCTTCTTTGGTTTTACTTAAATTACATGACTTAATTACTATGAATCTAGTAAACGGACTACCCTGCTCCAACGTCCTCTGCATATAGTGACGCAACCGTGCGTACACGATTGGGCTTACCAATATGGCGCCTCCTATATCCTCTATGTAAAGTTTGGACTTCCTCAAGTGGTTCGATATTGACACACTACGTGAGAAACTTGGAAAAATGTACGTTTTGGTTTAGAACCAACGAACAGAATGGAGGACTGTGATATTGTCCTTCCATTCATGCTCATATTTTGTCTGAAATGTTGCGTATATTCCAAGTTCATCATCAAATTACGCAAATGACGGTTGCGTGGGTGGCGATCATGGTAAGCCTACACTTGTAATGGCGAAGCTCTAGCTTGGTCACACGTAATCCTCTGTTTACAAATGTATGGGATGTCTGTGATCTAGCCGCATTTACATTTCCTTGTTTGAACAAGTTACTTCCAAGTTCTTTTTCTTCTTTTTATGGAATCAACAAGTCTGTACATAACTACCATACTAAGCAGTCTAACCAACTTCATCATGCTATTCAAGTCGAAAAAGGTGCTATAAAAGAAGTCTTAAGTATCGAACAATCACAACTTTGAACAAAGTGTTAGTTGCTTCTCTCAGGGAAGGCTTACTAAGATACTGTGCAAGTAAATGTTAATTTCGTAGTTGGGTGGGCGGGGTGGGGCAGTGGGGTTTTGTGATCTTGGGTTTGGTAAAATAAGAATTTTCACATTCTCATGGGTTTTTTTTTTCTTCTTCTTTTTTGACTTTTTTTTCCGGGAGGGAGCCTGGTGCTCTTGTTATTAAAGCCCAAAAGGGTTTAAGAGTACTTCCTTTTTGCAACATTCTTTTCATTGTTTTGATATGTACTTTATCCAGTTATCTGTTACTTGCAAATTTTGTGTTGTGATAAAACAAATAAATGAAACGATAAATGTAGTGAGGGAAGTCCAGCCTAGGCGCACAAGTCAGACAGCAAGGGGGCTAGGAAAATGCTTACTAGAGCAAACTTGAATAGAAAAGAAATTGAAAACTACTTTTTGTTTGGCGCAGTAGCAGAAATTTACGTGAAAAAGTGTGTGTGGGGTGGGGTGGGCGCAGAGCATCTCCAAGTAGTGGGGAGATTTATTCCCCTTCTCAATATCTTCCATGGGGTTTCTCCTCAAAATCTTCCCCGGGGGTTTTCGTCTGTGGTTCCATAACATATTACAACTTATGTAAACTTAGGATGGGCAAGACTGACGACGTATGCTAATGCCACAAACTGGAATCTAGTGTGTCAATCTTAAATTTCAGATAGTAAATGGTTGCAAGGTTCGTAGACAGGTAGGGTGGAGGGGTCATCCTGGCTCCTCTCCGATTTTTTTCCTTTGCTCATTTTAGACGCGAGGGATCGTTTCTTTCTTCATGATGACGGTTTTAAGTAGATGTTCAACTGTTGTTAATGCAGCTGTCAGCTTGAAATATGTACACACACGGGCAACCGGGGAGTTGGAAAGACAATAGTTTAACACGAAAGGCGACATGTCGAATTTACAAGACCTCCTCGCCGTAAACATCGTCATATTTCAAGAAACTAAATTCGGTGTTAATGGCAGGTAAATAAGTTATCAGCACTCAGTTTTCCAAAAGTACGTGTTCTGATATAAAAGTACCTCTGTTCTGGGAGGTCGAACAGTCGAACAGGTGTAGAGAACGGAACAGGCGGTTGAGACTCTGGGGAATGAGAGGCAAGTTAGCCAAGCAGTGTGGCACCATTCCCCGTATCATGCCAAATCGCGAGAAAATGGAACTCATTCGACAACACAATAGAGAGTCCCACATCCTCGCTTTTTGTGGATTGTTATTTAAGGAACAAATGAATTACGGTTTCAAAGATAGCGAGACCTTATAAGCTATTTTAGGGATTTATTATTGTATGAATATTCAAACACAAGTTGGCCTGGGATAAAAAGAGATGACCAGCAATTGCAAGAATGTTTGGTACTAAGTATACAGGGGGTCGCGCACAGTGAGGGTGAGCAGGGGGGCATCCCTCTCTCCAGTTAGATTTTCCCATCGAGAGCCTTAGAGGGTACGATAAACTATGTGATGCCCTACGGGGATTATAGTTGCCACGACGGTTCACCTGTTCTTTGCTTTCAGTCTATAACAAGGCCCGATTCTTCCACAGAAATCCAAAATTTTTCTGCGTACTGTAGAATTTCGTTTTTTTTTTTTTACTATTTTTACTTCCCTCCATAATTCTCTTACAAAAAGCTGAATATTACAAGCCCACCTCCACCCGCTTTCTCCAAGTAACCTAGGGCTGCCTACTATGGAACGCGAATTACGCAAAGTTCGTTAATAACGGCGTAAACGTTAGTAACAGTGGCGTACATTGAGTTAATAACGGCGTGATTTTCAACAACAGCGTGGTAAATGTTGGTAATAACGGCTTGATTTTAAGAAACAACGTGGTTAATATCGGCAACAATGGTGTAACTTTAAGTAACAAGGCGGTAAAAGTAGTTAACAGCGGCGTGTTACAAAGTGGCCTCGTACAGCAAGAGGTTAACAACGGCGTTATCCTTTTCAATAGCGAGCTAAATGTCTTTAACGACCTTTCCGCGTTCAACGGGCTGATTGTAAGTAACCATGTAATATGAGTTAACAACGTGAAAGCAGTCAATGGCGCTGTTTCAGTCAACGCAAATGCAATTAACGACGATGTAAATGGGAGCAACAACACGATTGGTAGTAGGCTAAGTCAATGAGCCTATGCAGGGAGCTAGAAAACAGCTCCATGCTCAATGTTCATGGAGCTGGAAGACAGCTACATGCTCAATGTTTCATGGCGCTTGCTGGAAGAGTGGAGGTTTTTTTTTTATCGCAGTGGATTTGAAGATTTTATTGAAGCTTGTACAAAGTCATGTACAGATAGAAGGCTTATTAGACTCAGAGCTAGAGGTGTGCACGAAAAATTTTGCTTGAAGAATAAATACAGCATGGCCTAACGAGATCCGTCTGGGATCGGGTAAAGGATCAAAATAATGCCCCCTCCGATCATTGGCGTCACCAGACTTTTTTATTCTGGGGGAGCACAAGGTGGCACAACAGTTCGACGAGGGGGCACAACTAGATAGTGGCCGGATGCAGTATGTTGTGTGATCGCCGGCCTGGGGGAGGGGTGTAAGGGGAGGGTGTGTCCCCCTCCCCTTTAATTTTTTTTTTTGCTTTTTTAAAGAGCCTAGATGCAAAATGGTGCGAGATTGTAGACTTTTTTTAATTAACCTTGGAGGTTTAGTTATGGTGGTTTATTGGGGAAATTTTTTTATCCTTCAGTGGAAATACCTTTTCATTGGAAATGTTTTTTTTTGGGGGGGGGCTTGATGAGAGGGAGTGGTTAAAGGGTGTTCTTTTCCCCCTTGAGACATTTGTATGCACGTAAGATTGCTGAGAACAAAAGTAAAATGGTGATACTGTAGAGTACTATAACTTTTTAGCAAACTTTTTCATGTTTTGTGTGTGCGTGTGTGTGTGGGGGGGGGGGTAAATTGGAATAAAATTACTTGCATTTTCCATGAACTAATTTCACGTGCGGAAAATCCATATGCAACTGATTGTTGAAGTTACATTTTCATTTTTTTGCCTGATACTTTGGCCATGTTTTTAGTCGAATTACCCTAACCTTTTCAGGGCCCTTTTTAAGAATTTGTTAGTGGGGGGGGGGGGGGGAATTCCGCAAAAGGGGCCAACTCAGGGGCGTGTCCAGGATTTTCAGCAGCTGACAGGGGTCTGGCCTGAGGGGGAAGCCCTTTCGCCCGAAGGTGCCCGCGCACGGCGGCGGGTCTAGGCACTGGCGTAGGCAGGATTTTTGCATGGGGGATAACTGCCGGACCTGATCGCCGGCCTAGCTGGGGAAGGGGTATAGGGGAGGGGGCTCTCTGAGAAATTTTTGTTAATTTAAGGTAGCTTAGATGCAAAATGGTGATGTTTCTGAGCTGATCATATGTGACTGGAAATGTTCATAATTTACTGGATACTAATTTTTGGTTAAAATGGCCGTATTGTGAAAGGGGTCTAGAGGAGGAGAGAGTGTCTCCCTCCTCCTGAGAAATTTTTGAATATTTTAAGCACCCTCAGATGCAATCTGGTGCACTTTTTAGCATCATTTGAAGTTTTTTTTCCATTACAAAAAATAAAGTTAAAAAAGTTCGGCGCGAGCAGGAGGGTCTGGACTCCCTCTGGACACGCGCCTGCAACTTAAACAGAACGCGACCATTAGTCGGCGCATACATTACAAAGAAGAAAAAAAGATTGCCAGAAACGGGACTTCCAATGGCTTATAAGAAAATTCATACATTATTTATAGCCTATTTTATTTAGTCACTGAGTGAGGTCATTTTATAGTACCCCCTTCCCTCCCCGTCTGCTTAACATTAGGCAGTGACTTCCACCAGTGATGCACCCAGGATTTTGGACTGGGGAGCTAAGGATTGTGGGAAGAATATCTAAGCGGAGCGCCACCATTGGTTGGGGCGGAGCGTTCCAGAAAATTAGTTTGGATAAATTCCCCCCCCCCCCCCCAGATTACCGGAAATCGCCCTCCTCAGGCTCTGCTATTAAGCTCCTAGGAACGGTATTTTCAGTATTTTCTAGGATGGAAAACCAATCTTCTTAAAACTGTTGGCAGATTGTCAAAATATGGTGATGTCTGCCCAAATATACAAAGTATGGTAAAATTTTTTACGTTTTTCTGACTGTTATGTGTTACCAGTACGTTATAGTAAAGAACAATTTGCCACACTTCCTTACCTCTGGTGGCTTATATATAAGCCTACAATATTTTCAGCTTAACTAAAAAAACCAAGAGCTCGTTGGAACCCCCTCCCCTCCTTCCTTTGGTACGCTACTGGTTTCAAGAATTCCAGAAAAAGGGACCAAAGGGGTGGGGGGCAAATGAGCTGACTAGGGGGCCGTGCAGGGGGCTTGGGGACACGGCCCTCCAGTATGTATGTTAAACAAGGCCCTGTATGGAACCACTGCTACCGCACTTCGTTAATTGGCTACAGTGCATGTGTGATCACCGTGAGCAGAAAAAAAGTCGTCGGTGCTCTTGACTTGAAATTTCTGTGATTGCAGGTAACTGTTTGCCTATACGTACGTTGTGCATGGGCATTACGGACCATTATCTCATCCCAGTGTTGTAACTAGTCACTCAATTTTGCAGTCGAGTGGAGTCATTTACTACTTTCAATGTGACTCGAGTCGAGTCACTGACTCGAGTCATTGTATTATTTCAATGAGTAAAATTATGATACAATTGCTCGAGTCATTTCCCTTTTGAAAATTAGTGACTCGAGTCATGACTCGTTACAACACTGTCTCAGCCTCCATCTGAAGTTTGCGAAAGGTATAGTAGGCTTACACATTGAACAAAATATTAATTTTGCAACATTAATTTTAATGTTTTGGGACATTTCAAAATTAGGGACAATTTTATAAATCGGGGACACTTTTTAATCGGGTACGGAACGCTGGAATTGGGGACTGTCCCCGAAAATCGGGGACGTCTGGTCACCTTACCGTAGCTGCGCCAATGCCACATACTAAAATTATATGAAGTTCATTGCGAATGAGAGAAACGAGATCTTAAAAATCCCACTTAAAGTTATTGTATTAGGCCTATTCTTCTATAGCCTATGCTATCATATGTGGGGCGCAGCCCCTGCTCCCCGACGACCGCTCAACTCCCAAATGGCTCCCGTCGGCGGCCTTAAATTTTAGGTTTTTACCGTACTGAGGCATAGGTATCTATACCCACCCTTCGAAGAGCCCCGAATTATTGCATGCTTTCACCAAATTCTCAGGCTCTTCTATTTTGAAGCGCCCCTACAGGTCATTCTCACCAGGGTCTGAAACGTAGCCTACGTCCCCTGGCACCCAGCTAAGAAAAGCTCTTACTACCGCGAATGAACAGTATAGTTTACTTCACCCTTTCATTTGAGACCACACCATGCGCTAAACGTTTTGCCGCCATATGGCATATGCTTCTTTGTTCTTTTACCGTGGACTTTGAGTTTCGCAATTTCCCTAGGAACATATTCGGAACCTTCCTCATCTATCAGGTTCTTTCATTGCTTGGACTCACTATCTCTGGATTGAAAAAAAAATCGTTCACTAGGATTCCAGCATTTCGAATTTACTTAACGTGCCTTTTTATTTTTCATCCTGTCAAGCACTGGTCCGGCCGATACGGAGTCATTCCGCCTCGCCTCCACATCAGCCGTGTCTTTAAATATCGCCAATACGGTAAGTAACAGCGCCATTGAAGTTTGCGTTGTTGATGCGAATCGTGTTGTTGCTTCCGTTTACATCGCCGTTGATTGAATTTGCCTTGACTGCAACAGCGCCATTGACTGCTTTCACGTTGTTAACTGCTTTCGCGTGTTTACTTACAATCAGCCTGTTGAACGCGAAAAGGTCGTTAACGACATTTAGCTCGTTATTGAAAAGGATCACGCCGTTTGTACTTGGTATCACGCCACTGTTAACCACTCGTACCGCGTTTTACTTAAAGTTACGCCGTTATTACCAATACATACCACGTTGTTTCTTAAAATCAGGCCGTAATTACCAACATTTACCACGCTGTTGTTGATAATCACGCCGTTATTAACTCAATGTATGCCGCTGTTACTAACGATTACGCCGTTATTGACGAACTTTGCGTAATTCGCGTTCCATAGCCTACATACTTTTCTGTTAAGGTCGGGAATTCTAATCGCATTTAGTTTAAGGTATGAACATCCGTCAGGGTGATTACAATGCACGTTATATCCGACCAAGTGGTCAGTCGCCAGTTGATCTAATTTTGCTCTCCGTTTCTTCTGCAAGTGTCTCAACATTTTGGAGGGCTTCGTGCGGGCTGTATTACCCAATATGGTAGATTTTTTTCAGAAAGACTTCAACTTAGCACTGGTATAAGCCTACCTATATGTGCAAAATAGATCATGGAGTGGCACTGTGTAAAGGCATTTTCTTCAAATGCTCTTTTCGCCACCCCTCTCCTCTCCCCGTTTGCCAGCCTTCCCGCAACCCGTCGTCCCTGTGGGTGCTTCGGGTTGTTGTTCCATATCGACAGATCGAGGAGCTCGGACCCCCGTCGGGAAATTTCTGGCGCTTCCGGCCTGGTGTTCAGGAAAAGATGCCCCATTGTTATAAAGACTTGTGGCCACCGATTCCGTCAAATTGCAAGCATGCTCTACCCCGAAGTATTCTTTCATTCGAGATAATGTAAATCCAGTGTATACTACCCGAAGAGTACGTGCACACAGTTTCATGGAATTGACCCCGTTGACCTCAGATGATGGTTTGACCTTCGCAGCAGGCCGCCGGTGTCGAATATGTAGGCCTCTGTAAGTATTACGAGTGCAGGCAAATAGTTGTAGACGTAATACACGTCCTTTCGGGCAAGCTATACTGCAACTGTAACCCACCATTGCCATTATCAAAATATGCACGCACAAAGTTAGCATGGTTCATACTATGCTTTCTATCATAATCAAGAAACACTGCTTACCGCATTTTTATCTGCATTTGACCTCTGATGACCCAGATGACCTTTCACCACTGCCTGAAAAGTGTATCACCATCTAGTCATTTTAACATACCCACTTACCAATATATCAGCGGTCCATGTTATTCCATGTCAGATATTGTAACCGCACAACCCCCCCCCCTCCCTGGGCAATTCCCCGGACAACCCATATCCTCCCCATAACAATTTCCCCCCGTACAATCCTCACCAGAAGAACCCCCAACCGTGACAAATCCCCTCAGACGATTGTTTGGTACTCTATATAGAATTGTGTTGGAAATTGGGATAGGAATGGGGATGGCCCATGTGGGAAGTATCCGGAGTGGGGAAGTTGTCCGGGAACCGCAAGATATCACATTAAAATGATGTCTATATTTTGGTATATACTTACCTTAATCGACCCCTGATGTTCAACCCAAACATAGCCTTTCCTTTTCTAATGTGACACAGCAGGCTGGGATCCAGAAATTTTGAGGGGGCACAATAAATGATCTGAAGTGCACCGAAGGTGCACCATGCACAAGTGCCACGTTGGAGTTTCCACGTTAATTATAATTATAAACTTTGCTCTCATGCTTATACAGAAGAGCTTAAAAACAGACAGTCATCACCCCAAAGTATATTTTTAGTGTGGGGGTATCAAAATTCTCAGTTGGTGACTGCTCTTTGATTGACATTAAAGTTTGAAAATTTGAAAGATGCAGAGTAGCTCACATTCCACACAAGGCAGAGAGAGTGCTTTCATTACATTTTATAGCCTGGTATGCTCACCAGGACATGGCCTTAAGCAATAAAACAGGTTTATTCCTACACAAGGAGTAGCTTCATACAGTTATGGGAGGAGCTAGAAGTTGCATAGTTGGCGGGGAGAATTGGAACTGTCTGGGATGATGAAAATTCCCCTTTAAAGGTAACAAATTAACCGTTGAATGAAGCGAAAACGTTTGGGATGGTGTTGAAGAAGAAAACGGAAAGGTATTGAACTGAAAGTGAAAGGGACAAAAATTTAGGTAGTTTGTTAAAGATTTGTAAAGGAAAACAAATTACGTCAATAAAAAGACATTTCCCCCCACCTCTAGTAGAAATGTTTTGCTTGAAATTCTTTTTGATCGTTTTAAAATTTCGATTGGAAACAAGTTAGGCGTTCAGTCGCTCTCTTGCAATATACGTGTTCAGGCGTCACTTTTTGTCGGTAGTATACTTTGGCAAGAGATTTGTTAACTCGGGATATGGGCTTATTAGTCCGCACGATCAGTGGAGCGGCCAGCCTTTTGGTGATTGGGAAGGCAACACAGATGATGTCGTAATCCCACCCAAGATAAACCCAGAGAGTCGGTGTAAAGTGTGCGTGCAGATCCATCCTTTGTCACTTCATGCGAAGGTGCCGTCCTGGGGGAGGGGTCCATGGTGAATGGGACCAGTTTTTGTTTATTTAAGTTGACTTAAATGCAAAAATGTACTTTTCTCATAATTTTGCAAAATGTTCTTATTTTGAGGAAGGTGTAAGGGAAGATGGTGCAGTCTAAGTGGAGGGGTGACAACTCGCCTCTCCCACCCTTGAGGATTTTTGTTTATGTGAGGTGGTTGAGATGCAATTGGTGCTCTCTTTGGCAAAGCTTTGAACTGATAAAATGCTTAGAACTCTTTATTATTAGAGAAATTTTGGGCACCCCTTCAAGGATGGTATACCATGAAACCCGGCATAGGGAAGCTCTGGGTAATTGCAAAATATATATAAATATAAATATATATAAATATATACATTGCAAAATAGTAACACGAGCAATCGGAATTCAGAGGATGCAATGGGGAGTGAGGAGGAAAGGATTGGTAATACGGTAACAAACGGGTCGTGACCACGTGAACTAGGAATTACATAAATATACTACCTGCACTATCTACCAATAAAGGGTGCGCGCGAAGCGCCTCGTGAAAATGCTTTGGAAATGTTTAACGGCAAATACAAAGTTTTGATCCTTCACATCGTGCTGCAAACCTGACAAATGTAACCATAGGCTACTCATGATGTTAGATTGCTCTGTGATCCCCTCTTGATACCCGGTCCCTACAGAGGTTGGAAATACAGGCCTACTTCTCACTTTCGGAAACGTGTTTTAGCCAGAATAATATCCCACGGTGTTACTGCCCTGATAATGGTTATAATAGAGCGAGAACCGTGACGAATGTGCTCAAAGTGCGCCGAAATTTTGCGTCAAAAATCATTTCTATGACAAACTTAAATGCAAACTAGGCACCAAGACATAAATTTCCCCAAAAATGTGTCTACCAATGAGAATGCGAGTCAGCTGTCTGGCGGTAATTCGTTAAAGATCTCATTTTCATAAAATATGTCCCCTGACAAGTAGCGGAAATGGCGAAAAGAAATTCCTTGCCTCCCAGGCGCTGTAATTACGTCTATGCACACGAAAAAATGGCTTAATGACCTCCATTGGTGACAACGGCCACCACAACCACGGATGCACCGTCGAATATCCAAGACGGTTTTCGGGACAACTCGCCATCTTACATCGAGAACACTCTAGTCCATCCGCCACGACATCAAGTGACTCGAAACAACACACCCTCTTCTTTGCAAATTCATACACCGGATGATTATGTGTAGCCATATTAACAGTTCAAATTCTCTGATAAGAATGAACTCCTCATCCACTCATCACTCTCTATATATTACCACTATCTCATACATATTCATTATTACGTCATCTCTAAACTCTCATTGGTCCATTCAACACTTCTCTCATTAGCTCATTAATATTCATCAATATTATGACGTCATCCAAATACTCGATTCTGATTGGTTCATTGCGAAGGGTACCCCCCTTACTACTATTGGTTTACCTTGAATATAAAATACTGAAGTCCTAAAATATTATGAAAGATACTTTGAAGAGAAATAAGAAGAAAATTGTGAGATTTAGCTGTTGCTTCAAAATAAGTTTGGGGCGACTGCTCTTGACCTTTAAGCCCAGCCTAAGAAAGTTACAAATCCATGGAACCGATTTTCGGGTTCCGTGATTTGACTTTACGGTAACGACACTTCACCGGAAAACGATCGTTTCTGTGAAAGCTGGAGGCCTGTTCTGTCAATGTAGTGTTATGCTTTACAACATGAAAGTTCTGGCCAGTTGTGTTAACTAATTTTCTCAAAAAGTATCACCATTTTGCGTGTAGACACTTCTATAATCCAAAAAAATTTTAAAAGGGGAGGCGGGAAACCTCCTCTCCTTATACCTCTCCCCGCAGGCCGGCGGTCCACAAACGGACAGATCAGAGGTGGACCCGCATTTTGCCTCTCGAGACTTGGGAACTATGCGTATATAGCAACTCCCTGCACCGGCACCGGGTTGCGACGCCCGGCCTCCAGCCAGGCAGGCATCTCCACTGAGTACAGTCCGCGGGGGTCACTCTGGTGTTTTTTTTTTGTAATTCACGCCCCAGAAATACGGAGAAAAGGGGTCTTTTTTGAGCAAAATCATGCATAATCGCACCTAACAGGCTTTGCCGCACGAATAAGGGGAGTAAATGTTGAACTACAAACTTTAATCTAATTAAAATTGCCGTCGTATTTCACTGGTACAAATTGGGGCCAGTGCCAAAGGTACCATAGGAGATAGACCCGGGTCTTTTGCATTGGTGGAGAATTTTGTCTTTTCACTTTCGAATAGGACTAATGCCTTTTCGGTTGTTGAAATTTCCTTTATTTACGACTCAGTTGCAGTGGCGCCCTCCAAGACCTTAGCCAGCTATGCGTCGCGCCGTCTTTCAGACGGCTACATTTGAATGAGAGACGGCCAAATTTGAGCAGGACGGCTTTTGCGACGCCAAAAATGGCTTGGTCTAGCCTTCCAAATTGAGTTTGAATTGACATCATTTTTGCGGTTTGGATGCCTAAAAAATTTCGAGGCGGCATAGGTGTTTTTACAACTCGGTGAGCATGATTTTTACCCTAATTATGTGAAAAAAGCCATTGCTTCCAGGGCCCGGGAAGATTTGAGCTCCCGCCAGATGGATAGTGTCTGGTGAATTACAGTAACAAGTGAGACACCCTACTTTAAAATACTCGCTAAATGGTCCCCCCATCGATTTCAGAAAATTTTTTTGAAAATTTTGAAATGATCCCCAAATTAGGCGTTTAAGCTATAGATTTCTGCAGCAGGGGGGAGGGGGAGGTGTGTTTTCGACCATGTGATGGATCTATTGCAACCATTTTCTATCACAAATAGTTTTCAACCTATTAGAATTATTGTAAAATCCTTTGCAAACTGTCAAAATTTTCGCAAGCTCCGCGCGCTTCAAACCTTACCTCGGTATTGTCCTTAGTATCAATAATTTTCTGTAGCAACTCCCGCAGATGCACACCAACAAAAGTTAATTGTTTACGAATTCTTAGGTAAAAGGCTAGCTTTTTGATTGGCAAATAGATTTGTTGTGGAATTGAAAGTGCCTCGATGCAGAGCATGAATGAAGGTTTTGTCATGGTTATCTTACGTAATGAAAAATTTTGGCTCGCTTCGCGCGCACTCGTCACGGTTTTCTCATGACCATTATTAAGGTTAGAATACATGCAACTATTCTGATCACAACACTTTTTCCGAAAAACAGAAGAACATCTCGAACGTCTGTAGGGAGCATATGGGATCTTTCAATCTAATTTGTAGCATGATGTGGAAGGTTGAAAGTACGTATTTGCCGTTATACATTTTCAAAAATTTTACCGAGCGCTTCGCGCACAGCCATTACCGGTATAGATGGTGACTGTTAATACACTTACGACTATAAAACATTCTGAAACGCGCTTTTTAGTCCTTAACCCCTTTTGCTTTACCTATCAATTTGGAATTTGTCAAGAATTTCCAAAGCTTATGATAGTTTGAGAACAGTATGTGAAAGAAAATGGTTAGAACAAATAAACCAATCATCAAAAATGCATCTCACCCTACACCTTCTACAGAAATCTGTAGCTTAAACGACTTTTGGGACCATTTTAAAATAAATTCAAGAATCGATGGGGGAGGGGGACACACGTCACCCATTGCCCACTGTGCCGACGCAACTGTCTGTAGCGTAGAAGCCTTTTGACTTCAATTTTAAACTTTTCAGAGTTTCGAAATCGAATTGGATATGCACGCCGCTACTTTGCCTGCAACAGCTGGTGCCACTGTGCACAATAGCACGTCACCTGACGGCTTGTCTTCTGTATTTATTCTGCAAGGTCTGTACGGAGAAAACTTTGCCTCTCAATCCCTTTAGATTACAAAAAATTTCACTCTTTAACACAAAATTGTTACTAAATTTCAGTGCAGCTAGCCGGGCCCATACTGCATATGTCACGATGTTTACTTATTTAGATCTTAAGTCAAGGATCATTACTCAGCTATTCACCTGTTTTCGAACATTGTAGCTCTCCTTTCTTCGCCAACCACTTTGAAAGATATCTAAAGAGATAATCCAGCTAAAGCTCCACCCAACCCCTACAGAAATATATACTTTGAATACGTTCTTAGACTCATTTATTCATTTTTTGCTCTTAATTTTCTTTCTCCTTTTCTTTTTTTTTTCTTTTTCTTCCTTTTTTCTCCTTTCGTTTTTTTTTCGCGGCGAGGGGGGAACCCGGGCCCCCCAGGCCCCCCTTGATCCGCGCCTGGTATAATTACCTTTTTAACGGTCATGAGAAGAAGTGCAAACCGTGACGCATGCGCGCGAAGCGCGCCGAAATTTTGTCATTAAATAAGATTTCCCGGACGAAATCTACATTCAGAATCTGCATCAAGACACTTAACAATTGCCCAACAAACCTACATGTTACTCAAAAAGCCAGTCAAATAGAGCCACGACACTACTCTTTTACGCAAATGTGGGGGGGGGGGGACATTTGATATTGTGTCCCCCACCCATCGAAATGTAGGGGGGACATGTCCCCCCGTCCCCCCAGGATTGACGCCCATGCCTATCAGGTTGGTCTAATATCCCTGCACCTGTACTCCCCCTCCCATTTCCCACTGCTGGGAGCTGTTCGTCTGGATTTTTGTTCAGACTCAGTAAAAATACGATAGTTGTAAAGTACTCGGCATCATACTATATAGTATCATTTGGATGTCAGGTAATCTCCATCATATCAGTGCCCCTTGTTTTATAATTAATCCAGAGCTTCCAGGAGTCACTATACCGGTGTCTGTCAGCTTTAGATACCCTTTTATAATGCACAATGAACATTGGCATAACTTTGGTTCAGGTTACCCGGGGGCAAGAACCCAGACAGCATAATATCTTCTCAAGATTTCGATAGCTATGGTCAAAAGTGTAATCCTATGCCAGACCAGGGAGTTGTTAAATAACAACTCCCTGGCCAGACACAGGTAGGGAAAGGTTTCCAGTTACACACGTCCATTGCAAACAAAGTATCATCGTGGGTGCCAGACCCGCCGGGTGCCCCCCTAGCCCGGGTGCCCGGGAGTTCGCCACCTCAGAGCGCATAGGAGCCTTACGCCACTGACAATGAAGCAAAGGAAAATTGTCGTAACAGTCCAAGAATGTTTCTGTGGGCTCCACGCACGTATTTCTACGTGAAAACTATACCCGAATAGAAAGCATTAAAGTAGCCGAAAGGGGGCTTCAAGAGGTTTGTTGACAACATACCCTTCTCTAAGACAACACACTCTCCTCTTTCACCTAACCAAAAATAAGAATTCACTAAATTATGGATATTTTCCAGCCATATATGATCAGTTTCATTAATATCCCAAAGATAGCACCATTTTGCATCTAAGCAACCTTAACTTAACAAAAATTTCTCAAAAGGCAGGGGGACACCCTCTCCCCTAAGACCCCTCCCATATGACGGCACCTTTATCCCTTGCAAAAAATAAGTGTGGTAATTTGTTCCAAATCCTCAGGTTTTCAGGTGTGTCTGCTATGGGTAATCACAGGTATTTTGCGTGAAAACCTGTGTTTCCCTTGACATTGACACAGGTTAGATAGTTGCCACACGTACTATGCTACAGGTTTGACTCAGGTTTGCACAGGTTTTCACAGGTTTTAAATGCAGTGTGGCAATTAAAACTAATGTTAACAAAGAATTCTGAGACAAAACCTGTGCTTTGAAATTAAAGGCAGGAAAGATGTGTCAACCTGTGTCAATCCTGTGTCCAGAGTGTTCCAAATACGAAGGTTGTCACCCAAGAACACGCGTGATTTCTTTTGTTTTTCACGCGTGATCGCGCGTGGTTAAAGACACAGGTTGACGCGCCCACACGTTTTTGTGAGGGATATGTAGTGACAAAGGAAGGATGCCACACTGCTGTATACAATCGCAGGGACACACACTCTTCTCTTTCACCTAACCAAAAATTAGAATTCATTAAATAAGGATATTTTCCAGCCAAATATGATCAGTTCCAAAAAATACCCCAAAGATAGCACCATTTTGCATCTAGGCAACCTTAACGGTAATTTCTCAAAGGAGAGGGGTGCCTCCTCCCTTCGACCTCTCCCCAGGACGGCACCTTTATGAGGTGACAAAAAAGATTCCACACTGCTGTATACAATCGCAAGTTTTACACAGACTGGGGAGGGGGGGGGGGTGGGGCGGAACTGAGGCGGCATTACGACGTCATCTGTTCTGCCCCCAATCACCAAATACTGGCGGCGCCACTGCTCAGTTGGTACAATTTGAAGTGAAATGCACCTCAATAGGGGCCTTGAGGAACGAAGTGCCCAGAAAGACGGAGTAGGCTCCCAGAGGGAAATTCCAGTAAGCGGGTAATTGAATCGTCGGGTTTTAACTGGTTTTGTCAGGTACCTGTTAAAATCGACACCAAATACCTGTTTCTTGACTGAATTTTCCTGGTTTTAACCAGGCTGGTTTTGTCAGGTACCTGTAAAAACCCGACACCAAATACCTGTTACTAGACTTGAATTTTCTCCTGGTTTTAACTGGTTTTGTCAGTTACCTGTTAAAACCCGACACCCAATACCTGTTCTTGACTGGAACTTTCTCCTGAGCTACGCCATATAAGGTGTGGGCTTTTGAAAATCATTAGGTCTATGCCACAAAGGGTTAGCCTTTGACCAACTCTAAATTACGCCTAAAGGATGGTACACCCAGAGAAGAAAGTTTGAACGACCATATCATAGGTACAGGAAGGTATTTTGGCGTTGGGGGATAGGCGTATGAGGCGGGGGCAGGGGACACTGTAACCCCAAATCATTTGGACAAGTTAAAAATTTGGGCAGAATCTACAGAAAGTCGGGTGCACTTTTTCAGAAAAGGGTCAGATATTCGACGACGAAAAAAGCCCAGTGGGCACTAGGGTTCCTTGATGAGTGTAAATGACACTGAGCCATGAGCATACAAACAAAATATTAGCTAATGTGAAGTTTGCCTGTGACTCTGATGACTGCCGGCTACATGACCTTAAAAGTTGTTGCCAGTGAATGTTGACTTCATCTACCAAGTTTTCTCCAAGTCCACAACTTAACCTCAGAATGACCTCTAATTACCTCCAAATGGCCCTCAGTGACCCCAGATGACCTTTGACCTCCACCAAAAACAATAGGATCAATCTTCTCACCATAACACATTCACACACCAAGTATAAAATCTATCCAAGCTTCCTACCTTGAGATACGTATTGTGTTAACAAGGTTTTCAGTGTTTGACTCCCGGTGACCCCAGATGACCTTTGACCTCCACCAAAAACAATAGAGCACTCCTCACTATGCTGGATCTATATACTATTTATAAAACCTATCCAAGCTTCCTACCTTGAGATATCATGGTTAACAAGGTTTTTAGTATTAGACCCTCGGTGACCCCAGCTGATCTTTGACCTGAAACAAAAACAAAAGCATTCACCTTCCCCCATAACCCATCCACATACTAATTATAAAATCTATCGAAGCTTCCTACCTTGAGATATTGTGTATAACAACAAGTTTTCAGTAGTTGACCGCCGTTGACCCCAGATGACCTTTGACCTCCACCAAAAGCAATAGCATTCACTTTCTCACCGTAACACATCCACATACCATGTATGAAATCTATCCAAGCTTCCTACCTTGAGATATGGTGTTAACAAGATTTTCAGTTTTGACTCCGGTGACCCCAGATGACCTTTGACCTCCACCAAAAACAATAGGGCACACTTTCTTACTATGGTGGTTCTATGGCATTTATCCAAGCTTCCTACCTCGAGATATGGTGGTAACAAGGTTTTCAGTGTTTGACCCCGGTGACCCCAGATGACCTTTGACCTCCACCAAAACAATAACATTCATCTTCCTGCCATAACCCATTTACATACTAAGTATGAATCTATCCAAGCTTCCTAACTTGGAGATATTGTGTTAACAACAAGTTTTCAGTGTTTGACTGCCGGTGACCCCAGATGACCTTTGACCTCCACCAAAAGCAATAGCATTCACTTTCTCACCGTAACACATCTACATACCATGTATGAAATCTATCCAAGCTTCCTACCTTGAGATATGGTGTTAACAAGATTTTCAGTGTTTGACCCCCGGTGACCGCAGATGACCTTTGACCTCCACCAAAAACAATAGGGCACACTTTCTTACTATGGTGGTTCTATGGCATTTATCCAAGCTTCCTACCTCGAGATATGGTGGTAACAAGGTTTTCAGTGTTTGACCCCGGTGACCCCAGATGACCTTTGACCTCCACCAAAACAATAACATTCATCTTCCTGCCATAACCCATTTACATACTAAGTATGAATCTATCCAAGCTTCCTAACTTGGAGATATTGTGTTAACAACAAGTTTTCAGTGTTTGACTGCCGGTGACCCCAGATGACCTTTGACTTCAACCAAAAGCAATAGCATTCATCTTCTAACCATAACACATCCACATACTAAGTATGAAATCAATCCAAGCTTCGTACCTTGATATATCGTGTTAACAAGATTATCGGTGATTGACCCCTGGTGACCCACGATGACATTTGACCTCCACCAAAAACAATAGGGTACACCTCACCATGGCGGATCATGATATACCAAGTTTCAGTTTAGTCCAGTTTTCACTTATTGAGTTACAGTGTACCAAGCAAGCGTCACAGACACACACGCCAACCTGACTAGGCCTACATATTGGTTCCTTAATCTTGTTAACGCAAAGAACGTGCAAAACCTGTTGCCCGTTACAAATCAAAATGGTTGCATACAGCTTAGGCCTATACTATGCAAGGGGGAGAAATGAAAATACATACGGTCAGTGGCCACTTGAAGGTTGAAGGGTTTGTGAATATGAGCGCCAACCCCTAAGATGGCGCGTATCGTACCAATAAAACTGATTTTCGCCAAAAATGGTCCCCACATTGCCAAAAATGGCTCTTCCCAGTAATTGCATCTAAACATTCTTCATTTTGAAGTTGCAGTAGAAATTTAGTATAAGGTTCTTCCAAAAAGATGGAAATTAACGTTTTACAAGCACAATTCGGGGTCAGAACTTCTACTAGAACATTCGAGTCGACCGTCCTGTGGAATGGGATACATTCCCCAGCCCCCTGGCCTCCACCAGTTTGAAAATTTTGGCTCTTAGAGGTAGCATAGATACAAAATGGTGCTATTACTATTATAGTTTATGAACGCAAGTGTGGTCATACACGAGAACCAATGTTAGTGTCCAAGGATACCAACGAGTTTAGTGAAGCAAAGCACACTAGTTTTGGAGTAAGTGAACAAAAACATGAACTCTGTTTCATAAGCCTGCCAGCGCTGTTCATTATCCACGGACATAGTCTATTCCGTAGCAGTGTAGTGCTGAAATGTTTTTGATTCCTTGCCGATGGGCGATGGAGAAAGGAATCTATGCGCTGGAGAGTGTATGTATGTATGTGTGCGTGTATGTGTGTTAGAGACGCTCAACTTGTAAACACGATATCTCAAGAGAGCAATGATGGACGGATACTTGTCATACTTGGCATATAGATTTATCATATTAAGAGGAAGAGCCCTACTGTTTTTTGTGGATGTCAAAGGTCATTTGAGGTCAAAAACCTAAATCTTGTAAACACGATATCTCAAACTTTTCATACTTAGAATATGGATACGTAATGGTTTGCAGTAAATAAGTCCTATTTTTTTGGTAGAGGCCAAAGGTTAGGTTATCAAAGGCCACTTACAGTGAACTACGAAAACAGAGAAAACTGCTTGCAAACTCGCTATCTCAAGATAGGAATGATGAACACTTTTCGCATTTGGCATAACCTACAGATATTTCATATTGAGAGAAAGAACCCTATTTTTTCCAGGGAAGATCAAAGGTCATTTGAGATCAAAACCCTAAACCTTGTCAACACGATATTTCAAGAATGGAATGATGGACACCTAGTACCTAGTATACAGGCCGTATTGTTTCTGGCTGAGATCAAAGGTCGTCGAGGTCACCAGAGGTGAAACTGTGAAAAACTTGTAAACAGCTTGAAAAAACATTATCTCAAGATAGCGATGATGAGTACTTTTCATACTGGGTATATAGATTTGTGATACTAGGGAAAAGGTTTTTACTGTTTTGGTACAGATCAGAGGTCATTTGACTTAACCAGCGGTCAAAACCCGAAAAAAGGGTAAACACGATTTTTCAAGATTGGAATTACGGATACTTTTCAGACTTGGTTTATAGATTTTCATATCAAGAAAAAGATCCCTATTGGTTTTGGTGGCGGTCCAAGATCATCTGAGGTCACCAGACAATAAACTACGAAAACCCTGTAAACACGCTCTGAAGAATAGACAGTGGGCCGTACCTCAAAATTGTGGCCAACGATAAAAAAAGGCTGAATGTTTGTACAATTGAATTCCAAGGATAAAATTATAGAGAACAACGCATCTCACACTGCTCCTCCTTCCCCTGGTGTTTGCAGCCATGTTCACCATGATGGAAGCTATTATTCCAATGAATTTTATGGATTTGGCAATAAAGTGAGGGGAAGATTTGGCAACACTGTAGTCACATTATGTAAGCATTACCATTACTAAAATACACCATACAGCTATCTAAGCCTGGCACACACGGTGCGATTTTGCGATTTGTAAGACACAGCATTCCATGATATACCCATTCACTATTGAACCAAAAACCAAACCTACCGGGAGGGTGGGCTGCCACCTTATGAGCTTTCGGTCTTGGTTCAACAACGATTTGGTGGTGGTAACTATAAGACAATAACACCATTGTTTTAAGACTGGAAGGGATCAAAAAAGGTGGGGAAGAATTACATAATGGTACACATCTCACGTCAGAGAAAAGACGGGATGGTAGTATTAGAGATATCGTAGTTTTTTTATTCAAAATAAAGTTCCTTCGCATGATTTGAATACAACAGTTTGCATTTAATATATGAAAGATAAAGGTCAAAGCTGCAGGGCTTTGTAAGGTCTCTGCTGTTCTGAAAACTTTAAATAATTATTTTGGTCCACAATTTCTATGAAATTTTTTTTCAAGCTTTCTGATGATCCTGAAAAAGAAAAACTTTTAAAGTGTACCTAAAGTCTAGAATTACAAGAATATATATTTTAGAGGTTGGAGGATAAATTCTCTCCATCCAACTCCCATCTTCATAGCTTACTCCATTGCTGAGATATAAAATGTTGAAATTTAATCACTTAATTTGAAAAAGTCGATTGCGCAATGATTTGTGATGCCCTTCTTGTACAACTCACATTACCTGCTTTTGTTTCCTTTTGAAATTAAAACGTTTATATAACCTTGAAAAGTTTACTGTTTTTTTGCATAGCATGTTGTATGGAGAGGACTTTTATAGTCAAGTCACCCCATAACAGTAAGACAGTGATCATATTCCAAGACAAGGTGCAGTGGCTTTTGAAAAAACAAAGAAAAACAAAGAAAGTAATTTGAGTAGTACAAGAATGACATCACAAATTATTGTGCAATCTACCATTTTAAATTGATTGAATAAGCTTCAACATTTTATATCTCAGCTCAGGAATGTCCTGTGCAAATGGGAATTGAACCATCTGAATAGATTTTTCAAGCGTTGTGACATATATTTTTGAAATTTTTGACTTTAGGCTAAAAAAAAGCTTTATGAGTATAGTTTTATAAGTTCTCTGCTGATCCTGAAAACTTTTAAATATAATTTGGTTAGAACTTCTATGAATATTTTTTTCACGTTTTCTGCTGACCCTGAAAAACTTTGAAACACATTTTAGTAGAAAGCTCTGCATAATTGTTCACGAATGACTGTTTAACCAGGGAGTTGCTAGAGACTCCTGGTTTAACTGTGATTCACTTATGAACGACTTCAAGAAGGCTACATGAAAAAGCTAGTGTTGGAATGATAAACAGTATATTTAATATTGGCATCGGAAGTATTTCTTCACACTTGACCAATATCTCAACTGGGTATGATTTACTGAAAATGCCCATAATGCCGAATAGATATTGTTTGACTTAAACTTTCACACAAAAAGTAACATAATTGTCCAATGTTTGCGTCTCGCAATTTTTTACCCCAAAAAATGAAATATCTGTCCGTGTAGGACTCAATAGTTTACAGTTATGGCTACAGTGCATTCTTTTCTAAAATACAGTATCAGTACTGGCAGATATCAAAATTGATACAGCACATATAGATTATAAGAGAAATCGTGACAATACTGAAATAAGCAGTATTTCACCACTCCTATGGAAACACGTACTCACCAACTTGACGTACAATGTAAACTAATGTTAGGTAGAATTCATCATTCACATGGTTATACATAATACAAACATAGAAACATACCCTTGAAGCAGGCATTACTTTGCTGACTGTAATACCCTGATATTCTTCCATAAGAGTATGAGGATGTTCTTGGCTGGGATCTAGTAAGAGGGAGGGGGGGGGGAAGGGGGTAGTGAAGGAGCAAGTGAATACTTTCCCTCTCCTGTGTAAAATTTTTGAATATGTGATGGTCCTTAGATGCAATGTGATGCTCATTCTGATACGGTTTTGAAGTACATTTTGTGAAAAAGGTTTGATAAAATTATTGGGAAAAGTCTGATAAATTTCACAAAGGAAGCAAAGAAGGCATTTAAGTCCTTGAATTGTGGGGGTAAACCATACTTTACTCCCTTTTTTGACTGGGGGATTCCCTTGTCCAAAGTGTGGGGAGGGATGCTTAGTATTCTCGCAAGTGAAATGTTGTAATTTACGTACTTCATGCTGAATAGGCTTTTGCAAAACCCTGAACCCATTAGAAAGAACTACCATACAAAGGCACATACACTCAACTTAATACTGCAAAAGCACTGGATATTACAACAGTTTCATGTTAGACTTCTACACATAACTCCCTAACTGATACGGGGAAGAGGACTTTGGCGTATACATCATTGCCATATACTGTAGAAACACTGCCAGCTAAGAACAGCTTCTTGACATATGTCTTCCATTCCTCTACCTTTCATTAAATGTTCTAAAAGTTCCAAAGCTGTTTACACAACTTGTTGGGAAATAATCACTTCAATTGCTTAATTTCATAATTTGTGTGAAAGGGCCTCCACCAGACATGTTCATTTCTATGCACAGTGCACATAATAAAAGCAGCAGCCGCAGATTTAGGCTCGTTAACATGCAGCAACAAAACATGATGCCTAACAGTAGACCTACCCAAGTTTGATGAATTATCACTAATACTTACATAGTATGATTGCTCAAAATATATCCAAATCAAAAATTGATTGAGGGCTTGTTTTACTTCTATTGGCTAGTTAGCGAATTTAGCGTCATTACGCTACATCAGATCACCTACGAACTTATGCCAAATTGATTGTGGTGACAGAATTGAGGAGTTCCCCGTCTTTTTCTCAACTGGTGCTCAGAGGGTAAAGAGGCATGGGGCATTAATTCCTCCAATTCCTTCTCCCTTGACCACCATGTGATGGACAAGAGTGTATTCCCAGTTTTTGACCACTATCCAAAAGGCTATAGGGGGTTGAGGTTTGAGGATCCCTGCTTTGCAGTGTTGTAGTACTCATTATAAAGTACACAGTACTTGAATGCTTCAGCTAGTACTGGTACCTGGATGTTTACGAACTAATACTAATCAATCAGTACCAGTACTCCAATGTTAACATACTTATAGTCATACTTGATTTCAAAGTATTTGCTCAGGAGGAGTGTTTCACGAGTAGCTGTATGTAAACTTCGTCTAAAATACAATTATTTAAAACTTACAATCAGTCATAACATTGGGAGGCCAAATTTTTTTACCGTTTGGGACTCCCAATCATAACAAAATTTTGCCTATGTGATTATCAATGTCTTCACTATTTCAAGCCATCTAAGGTTTACACCAAAGAGAGAAGTAGTTAGGCACTCATCAGAGAATATGTATAGACCCTCTTCCAAATAGCAAAATTACAAAGGATTATGGGATTGAGTTTTGGCTACAGTAAAATGCCACTGGCAGAACCTTTCCCAAAAAGCAATTACAAAGGATTGTGGGATAAAGTTTTGGCTACAGTAAAATGCCATTCCCAGAAATGATGCATACCAAAACTCTTATCCCATAATCCTTTGTAACTGCTATTTGGAAAAGTGTCTATGGACTGATACTTGACTTCAATCACTTGATCAATATAGGAACCTTTTTATTCCAGTCCAGCTTAATGGATGAGCATCACTGAACTGAAGTTTACAACTTTAAAAATCTATTTCATAATGCACACTTTGACTTTCAAGTCTATGCTTCACTGATATTTCAAGATATTTCATACTTTCAACAAACACCTCAATGGGTTCAAAATTTGCTCCTTCCAGGAAAAGTTTAGTATTTGGGTAAAACTTTTGAGAACTGGAGGCAACTTTTTGGATGTTTTGTACATGAAAAAAAAGAAGAACAAGTTCTGGAAAATTTGACTCCTCCTTAAGCAAAAAAAATCCCCAGCCATGAATTCTCACATAAGGATTTCTTTTTACTGTACCCAATGAAAGTTACTCATGGTAAAACAAGTTAACAGTCCTGTTGATCTCAGAGTTGTAATATGTGGGAATTAAAATTGGGTCTTTGGTCGCTTGTTTAGCCAGTCTGCCATCTTTGGATGGGCTTTTATCTTCTCCAGTAAAGCTTTTAGTTTTGGCTCTGTAACTTCAATCTGCAAACTGTCAAATCTGTCTGTGAAGGCATAGAATACGAGAACATCTGCCAACGAAATCTGTAGGACAGGACAGAGACAAAGATTGATGAAACAAAAACCAAGACCCAGCAATATAAATCAAGGAACCTCTCTGGAGCTTTGAGTTGTGTATATCTAATCTGGAGTGAAAAAGTGGGACTACACTACATTACATGTACATCCCATTAAAGCTTCTATAGACAAACACTCATCCTAATATGGTCACCTGACACCCAAGTAAAGCTGCTTTTGGTCGGGACGATCGTCAACACTGCTAATGGGGTTGTACACCTAATGACTGCCCACGGTCACACCAAGCTGTGGTGGAGCACCCTATTTGCCTAGCAACATATATCAAACATACTAAACACTCTGATCTGACTAAAGGAAAAAAGCATCTTCAGTTGAACCATAATGACACAAAATAAAGCAAAGGAGCATACTGTACCTCCATTGTAAAAGAGTGTCTGATATCCCAAATAACTTGTTTGCATCAAGTAATAAAAGTTAACAAGGTTTTCAGTTTTTGACCTCTGGTGACCTCAGTCAAATGACCTCTGACCTCTACCAAAACCAGCAGGATTCTTCCCCTCAATGTGACAAATCTAAACACCACTTATGAAAAGTATCCATCATTCCTATTGTTACATGGACACATACTCATTGGGATTGCATAGATTCCTTTCACCTTGGAATCAACAACCACAAAATCCATGGTTAACTTTAAGGTCTTTATTGAAAATAATATCACATAACAAATTAATAGTGAAGCATTTGTTACCCCAAGAATGCCTTTGTAGTGAACCAATGCTTTGTGAAGTGTATATGGATACTTGACAATGAAACGTGCAACGGAAAAGACATTAGTATAGGCTTATGTCTGAAAAAGGGATTTGTATTCAACTATTAGTGAAAAGGTCTTTCCTCCAGAAAGCTGCGGACTTGAGGCAGTTAGAGACCTACCTGGTCTAAACTGCTTGTCACTTTTAGGTACCTGTAGCTTTTAAGGTAAAGGAGGGGAACTGTTTTCTTAAAGAGGGCCATTTTGATAGTCATAACAGGGAATTGTCATTTGGAAGGAGATACAACGGAAAGTTTTAATTTATGCTAATACCCTAAGACCCACTTCAACCTGAGAAGATTATCAATGATAAGCTATGCATTCGGCTAAAGGAAATTAATTTTTTCTTTTATTCGTTGGCTTCAATTTGATATCAATACGCTAGCAACATCATTCATGTCTAGTAATCCTGTCACAATTGACCTTCTCAGAACAATGCTTTGATGCGTAGGTTGAAACCGCCACCAATTTAGGGGCAGGTGCTTCAAAACTAGAAACGACTGTTTAATTGAAATAAGCCAATGAGGTTTGCCCCTTCCTATAGAACGAACCTCATGCAAATGAGCTGCAGAGGGAGAAGTCTAATTTTTGTCACAACAATCTTGAAAGTTTCCTGAAGTTCCGGAAATACCAGGTATAGAATCATGTTCACATTTATACATACAACCTCACTGGTATACTCTCATCCACGTCAAAGAGTTTCAGACATGCAATATTTTTTAATTTAATTCCTAGCGACTGGTATTTCTGTGGCAGTGGCAAAAAATGCCCAGTCTTACAGTAGATGTAGCAGACGACAAATGTCTATTGTGTGAACTACCTTATCCAGCGTAAGCCCTATAGAAATGCCAAGAAAGATACAAGAGACAGATTACTGTGTGACCTTGGCCATGTCTCCTTCCAAATAACAACTCCCTGGTCATAACACTGCTAGCTGATCAATGGCACTGTAGTAGCTGATGGAATGGGAAACCCATCTTGTATGAGGTGCTTGGTCTGTCCCCTTTGAGCAATCCTTTGTGGCTTCAGAGAAAACCCTTGGAAGCTCAAAATTGTGGGGAATAAATTGAAGCATTACACTACAGTATCTTTAAATGAAGTTAAATGGGCGAGGCTGAGCAGATCACAGGCATCTCAACTTAGCCATAGTAATAAATCTTAGCTCAGTCTAATGCAGGTCAACTGTATAATCTATGCTGTAGTAATGAACAAACAGTTGTGCAAAGTGCACTCCCAAAATAGTGATTTTGAAACTGCAAAAGTCATACATTTTTTTTAATTTTTAACCTTCATGGAAAGCCGAGGGGATTTGACCCCTGAAATTCACCAAACTTGCACAGTGCCCACAAAAATATGGTGCATTGAGATTCCTACTATACACATGTAGAAGTATAAACTTCTCTTAAAAAGCTGTAAAGGTATGCCTCCTGAATAAGATTTCCCACCTTGACTTTTTGCAAAGGCACGCTGTACATTGTGCATACTAAACTGTGTATACTGGGGGCTGTATTGAGCCTACTAAAGTACCATGGAACTGTCCTGTTCCATGGTACTATACACTAGTAGTGGTATTAAGAGGTTTAAACACCTTAACTATCTAGAAATGGTGAGCCACACAAATGGTCAGTTAATAACTTAAATACATCATGTACTTCTGACATAAAACTTTATGAATTGCCTCATGGACCTGATAAAATGGTCATATATGGACTGTGGGCTGGCTGTACTCCACCCCTGTTGTAAGGCCAATAGTAACCCAAAAAGAACATACAGACTGTTAGAGTAGGCCACAAAAAGGGAGGGGGTGATATTCTGTCATCCCCACCCCCCCCCCCGCCCCACTCCTTCCCACTTCCTCAAAACAAGGTCCTGGTCTTCATTAGTCAAGAGCACCTAACACACTCACTATACACCTCTGCTGTTGGTATTCAAACAATATACTGACCTTTGACCCGACAAAAAAACCATCTCCTTCAGTGTTTAAATCAAGCAGGACCTCAAGAAGCTTCATATATTTGGGAGCTTGGACTTCCAGCACATCTTTCTTGAATTCAGCCTGTGGAAATGAAAGGAAAGCATACAAATGAACATAATCCAGTTTCATGTATATTTATCATGTTCTTAGGGGACACATTAATTTTTCAGCAAGAATTTTTTGTTCGCTCGAATAGTGGGGGGAGAAGAAGTACTATGCTTTGTATCTAAATCAATGCATGTCATCCCCTAACCCCACAAGGACAAACCAGATCTCATCAGTTTAGTGTTGGACTGATTATCTGCATCCAAAATTGGTAGCTGCAGACACTCCTCACATTTGCCCTATACCTGTTGGTAAAATTTAGTTAAAATGCAGATACTGTACCATCCAACTGACAAGGCTTGACATACTGTAAGCTTCAAAGGGGCACGGCAAAACTGGGTCTGATGAAAGGACTCTGACATTGCCTTGGATGAAGTGTGTACTGCATTGGCCAAGAGGACTGAAACTTGTGTCTCACTGACAAATGGTTTTCCAACGTATGTGTGCCGAGGGCCAGGAGGCTATTCATCATGCACCTGAGACCAGAGAGCTCGGGGTAATGGAAACCATAGGCCTTGCATTTGTTAAATATAATATGTAGAATGAGATTTAGAGCAGTCAGTTTGCGACTCCATGTTACTAAGTTCAATTTGCTGAAAATGTTATTTTTCCGAGACTTTGGGACTCAAAAAATATTCTAGTCCTATACTTTTGGAATGTTTAACACCAGAATGGGTAACAGGGTGACCGCTAAATTTATACAACTGAGTATGCCTACAGAGGGTGTAAGAGGTGAACTAATTTTTACAGAAGGGTTTAATTTGTATGAACAGAAGGATTAACTGGCATTTCATGAAATTAACACTTTATGTGTTCTTGTGACTGATACCATTTTATTATTTTGTCATGTCCATTTGCGTAACAGCTCTTCCCCACTTTAGATTTGACGTTAGTGAAAGTTCAGAGACTATTTTCAAAGCTGCGTGGCAAATGCAATTTTAAGTGCTCTGCATACTACTTTTTGCAGAAAACAGTCAGAGCACCATTCTTTCATATAATTGACTGTCGCAGTCACAACATGCGTACTTCCCATGCTGAGGTCACTACCTCTTTGCCATAGCCACTGACTGTGCTAAGAGCACTCTCTAAATTGCTAATCCAGCATAATTTTTGTAACTCATGCCTTTCCACAAGCTTGCCAAAATCACCATTTTATGAAAGATGTCCTGAGCCAAATGACTGCAATTACATCTCTTGCTGATATGTTGATAACCATATACCATATGTTGGCACTACTGTACAGTACAACTCAGAACTGAGGGGGGGGGGTTGAATCCCCCTTCCAACATATGGGTGGTAGGGAGGATTCTGGTTCAAAGGGGTGGGGAGGGGTAGATCTTGATAAGTTGTGACCAAAAACTCAACTTTTTCCCAGCAGGTGAAGGAAATTCCTGCACATGATTTTAAAACTTGCAGGATTGTTACTGTCAGAGTACGGATATCGAACAATCCCACCCTCTTACTGTATGCGAACACTGTCGTAAACTGTACTATACAGTATGTACAGTAAAATGTCTATTTTACAAACAATGTGTACAGTATTTCCAAGAAAAAAAAGAATCTTCTGCTTTGTTGTGCTGCATCATAATGGCAGGAAAAGGAGGGAATGTGATGGAGGTCCTTCCTGGGAAATATTTCATGGGGAAACTGGCAGTTGTGCAGAATACTGGTCCTGTCTACAGTACGTACTGTACTGTATATGGCATGTTCGCAAACTAACTTTACTTTGGCAAGGGGATAAAATTTGTCTTATTTGGGAAACTGAAATACACATTTTGTCCAGCCCTAGGGTGTCTGATAAGGAGCATGGCAAAGTGTTAAAGGCCTTACTATTGCCAAGGAAGTGTTGCTATCTCATGAGGAGATGATTTCATGACATGACTGGGAACACACTTATTCTATCCTTATTACTGTAAAACAGAAACCCCTGTGATATACAGTACGACTCACTTTTTTTGCTTCATCCTTTTCGAAAAAGTACTTCCTGGCTTGAGTGATAAAATCATTCAGTGTTTCTATCACAGTATCAATCTTGGCACTTTCCAAAGCATTACCTCCATAGAAACCTGTAAAGGCAACAATTTGTGTATACATACAAGTTAAATGCTCATTTACAGTACCTAAACACACTGAATGACTTTTAATGAGGAGGAATAAATGATGGTTCTGAACAAGGCTTCAGCCAGAGAGCAGTCCAGGAGTCATTTGGACTCCCAAAATTTTGGATTGCCCCATATGTATAATACATTTTAATACACAAACTTCCCTAGAATTTGCTGTTAAATGGACTCCCTGATCTCAACATGCTGGCTAAAGCCCTGGTTCTGAATACCTAACCTTGAACATGGTTTTGCATAAAAAGTATTAGTACACTATAGTTCATCAATAGCATTTGTCTCATGAAGGAGCAGGGTCCTTACTCTAATTCCACATCTAACTCTAATCCTAAGGCCAGCTTTCACTCTGAGTACTTTGGGTCAAGCCAATCTTAGATAGAGCCTAGTGATCTTTTTGACCTTGTGGGAAAGCCCCAACATGAAGCCTACAGTACTGTACCGAGTAAACACAGTACAATTACCAGACAAGAACTCTATTATGCATACTGTGCTGTAGTGTACGGTAGTAACTTTTGCTTGATACAACATCACAATGATCTGAGCATTACTGTACATTACATTCACATGTAAACGAAATACACCAGTGCACTA
Source organism: Holothuria leucospilota (assembly GCA_029531755.1). NCBI lineage: Eukaryota > Metazoa > Echinodermata > Holothuroidea > Aspidochirotida > Holothuriidae > Holothuria > Holothuria leucospilota. The sequence continues at coordinate 24,901,119 of CM055980.1, forward strand.
CTGTACGTAGTTACACATCTTCGTACGGTAATTGCTTTGTCTTAAAGGGAAAAACTGCATCTGAGATGTACTGTATACAGAAAATTTTCGTTCTTCAAAACCATGACGGATAAATAATTTTTGGCAATTCAAAATAAAGTAAATGTGTACAGTAACATCTATTTTCAACAAATACAGTACTGTAAGATTATCACGAAAAGAACTTCATTACTTTGTAGCTCATGAATAATTTGTTGGCCCAAACTTTCAAATGATGCAACATTCCATGACTCTTGCACTGCATAGTATTTTGGGAAAGGAAAGTTAAATTGCCAGAGTTTGCGAGTAAAAACACTGAATGGTTTAATAATGAAATTGATGAAAGCAATTTTCTGTCTGTGCCAAACTGATGCAATATAAATGCACTATTTTCCTTTAAGGAAAGGGTTTAGAAAGCAAAAATTTTCTTTTGGTACAGTACAATATGTGAAAGAGGACATTAAGTTACTGTGTACACATACTGGTGAAATTTTCATTCCATAACAATAAGTGGTCTTCCAATTAGTTGATTAAGTTGTTATATCTACAGTTTTCTCCACTACGTAGCTGTTTTGTTAGGGTGCTGCACCCACACAAAATTTGCAGAAGGTGCTCAGCACCCAGACAGAAAATGTACTGCCCGGACAAAAAGTTGAGCCGCCTGGACAGAAATTATCAATTCAAAACCTTAAGGCAGAGCAAATAGCAATAATTTCAGGGTGAACATTGAGTAATGATAATCAGAAATGTGCTTAGTCATCAAAGAAGGCCATAATTAAATTTATCATCCTGTTTAGCAAACACTTTTCAAAGAGAGCACCCCCTCTCTTTACAGACAGCAATCACTATTAACCTTTAACCTTTGGAGCACCTGGACAAAAATTAAATCAGTGGAGAACACTGTATCTGCTAGATAGAGTGGACTTGGAGCAAACAGGAGTGATATCATCTGTTCACACTATGATGATCAATTCTTTGTTTTTCAGTCTGTTGTTTTGACCTTGATTGGGATATATACAGGTACTCTATACATAGAAATTTCCTCATGGGGAGTGGTAACTTTGAAAAATGCCATGCTTCTCATGCATTCAAATTATGAAAGAATATGGCAGGGGAAAAGAGGGTGCACATTTTAAAGACAAACAAAAGAGTGAACATTTAATGTGAGGTTTTGTCAACTGTGCAGTTCAAGCTCACTTTGGGTTACAAATGAGATGACTGTACTTTCATCTGAAAATTATCTTAAGAACCACAAACAGGATTTGAACGCAAACTGCAATCTGGGATTAATGTTCAGAATAAGTATCCCTCTAACATACTGTATCAAAAGTAAATTTTCACTAAAACTCTTCTTTTTTTGAATTGGTTGAGATTTTAGGATTACAATCTGAAGAGAGAAGGCCAATTAAATTCAAAGACCTGTGGTAACAAACTCATTTTCATATCTTCATTGGCTGTTGAGATATGTATTTTCATGCTTTTAAAATACCCACCAATTATTAAAGCTGCCATTTTCAAAATGACTTGGTTCGTGGCAAGTTTTACGTAACCATTTCTGCCCACTTCTGCAATTTTTGTTTCTAAGTACAGAAGGATTTGGTTAGTTAGTCTATGGGAGAACTTACATTTTAAAGCAATAGCGTAGTTAATAACACACAGACACAATGTTCCATACAATCTATCACACTTTGTACCTTGGTCATGTCTAATTTCGATTTTTACCCAGGCAAAGGTACTTACCAAGTTCTCTTGCCAAATATCTGAAGATGGCCTGACTTTGTGCAATCTTGATTCCATCAACTTCCAACACAGGGAGCTGGCCAAGAGGCAAGGCTAGGGAAAAATATTTTAGCTGGATTAACAAACAGCCTCAAGATATTTCTTGGCATCAATGAAAATGACCCTGTGAACCTCACCTCTTGAAGGGATGATGTGTGATGCATGAAAAAGCTACAGTACTGTATGCCTCAGTACAGAAGCTCCTCCTCCACTAACAAAAATTTGTACCAAATATGGTTCCTGTACTGCAAAGATCTGGTAAACATACAGCACTGTTATACAGTATCTGCAAAAAAGACATCTTCACCTATAAACACATTTAATACTTCCCAATCATCCACATCAGCAAGGTTGGGTTTTTGCCAGGAAAAAAAAAAACCAGAAAGCCAAAAGGCTTAGTGATTCCTTGCCATATGGGTATATTGTAACAAACATGAATCACCCACATGACAAGCACGAAATCCCTCACAGTTATCCAACTTGAGATATCATGTTAATAAGGTCAAAAGCTTTGGAAATCTTGTAACCCAAAATGACCTACATGCTAAATATGAACAATCCACAGGCCAAGTATGTGATCCCTCATAGTAATCCTCCTTAAAATATCATGTTAACTAAGGTTTTGACCTTTTATGACCTCAAGTGACCATTGACCTGCACAAAAATTGTAGGGATCATCTACTCAATATGAAAAATTTACATGTCAAGTTTGAGATCCCTCACAGTTATCCTTCTTGAGATATCGTGTTTCCAAAGTTTTGACCTTTTGACCTCTGATGACCCCAAATGACCTTTGACCTCCACCCAAAAACAATACAGATGGTCTACTCAATATGGGCAATCCACACGCTAAGTATGAGATCCCTCACAGTTACCCTTCTTGACATATACTGTTTACAATGTTTTGACCTTTTGACCTCTTGTGACCCCAAATGACCTTTGACCTCCACCAAAAATAATAGGGATCATCTACTTAATATGGGCAATGAACATGCTAAGTATGAGATCCTTCACAATTACCCTTGTTGAGCTAATGTGTTTACAAGGTTTTGACCTTTTGACCGCTGGTGACCCCAAATGACCTTTGACCTCCACCAAAATAATAGGGATCATAAACTCAATATGGACAATCCACATGGTAAGTATGAATTCCCTCACAGTTACCCTTCTTGAGATATACTGTTTACAATGTTTTGACCTTTCGACTGCTGGTGACCCCAAATGACCTTTGACCTCCACCAAAAACAATAGGGATCATCTACTCAATATGGACAATCCACACAATAAGTATGTGATCCCTCATATTTATCCTTCTGGAGATAAATTGTGTATACAAGGTTTTGACGTTTTGACCTCTGATGACCCCAAATGACCTTTGACCTCCACCAAGAATAAGAGGAATCATCTACTCAATATGGGCAATTGGAAAGCTAAGTATGAGATCCCTCACTGTTACCCTTCTGGAGATATAGTGTTTACAAGGTTTTGACCTTTTGACTGCTGGTGACCCCAAATGACCTTTGACCTCCACCAAAAACAATAGGGCTCATCTACTGAATATGGACAATCCACACAATACGTATAAGATCCCTCACGTTTATTCTTCTTGAGATATCGTGTTTACAAGGTTTTGACGTTTTGACCTCTGATGACCCCAAATGACCTTTGACCTCCACCAAGAATAAGAGAAATCATCTACTGAATATGGGCAATTAACAAACTAAGTATGAGATCCCTCACAGTTACCCTTCTTGAGATATAGTGTTTTACAAGGTTTTGACATTTTGACCTCTGTTGCCCCCAAATGACCTTTGACCTCCACCAAAAACAATAGGGATCAGCTACTCAATATGGGCAATGTACATGGTAAGTATGACATCCCTGGCATTTATCCTTCTGGAGATATCGTGTTTACAAGCAATTTCCAGGGTATTTAACATTTGACTTCTTGTGACCCCAAATGACCTTTGACCTCCACCAAAAAGAATAGGGATCATCTACTTAATATGAGCAATCTACCTGCCAAGTATGAGATCCCTCGGAGTAACCCTTCTTGAGATATCGTGTTTACAAGGTTTTGACCTTTTGACCTCCTGTGACCCCAAATGACCTTTGACCTCCACAAAAAACAATAGGGATCATCTACTCAATATGGGCAATCTACATGCCAAGTATGAGATCCTTCGGAGTTACCCTCTTGAGATATCGTGTTTACAAGCAAAAGTGTCACATACACACACACACACATACACACACACACACACCCATACACACACACACGACATCACCATCGCATAGATTCCTTCGGCCTTCGGCAAGGAATCAAAAACTGTTTTTACTGTACCAAGACAGCAGTAAAGACTGGTGATAACAGGTTATAAGTGGTTACTACTAGTTAAAACTGGTAGAAAATGAAAAAAAAAAACCTGACAATTGAGAGTGTGCAGTTGCTGTACAGTACCTCATCACACATGATGAATACACCAGTACAACTTCATATTTTGCTTTAAAATTAAGCACTTTAACTTGGCAAACATAGAAAAAAGAGTGAAAATACTAATATTACTATTTGAGCAAGCCCTAACACGTTAAGTGTAACCACGAATACAGCAACTACATGCCAACAAGAAAAGCCTTTACTTAAAGTTGTCTACAAAATGATTGCAACAATATTGATCAAGTATTAAATTTATTAATAAAATGGTGTTCTAAAAATGAAAATTCACCAATTTGGTGGGGCATAACTGTTACAGATATTAAACAGGGGAATGCAGGGTTCTCCACTGGTCTGTTTTCTGTCCGGGGGCTCTTCTGATTGCCGTCCTGGGGAGGGGTCTAAGGGGAGGGGTTGTCCCCCTCCCCCTTTGGGAAAATTTTGACAATTTAGGAGGGCTTAGATCGCAAATGGTGCAATCTACGGCCTTGTCCTTAGCCTTCCCTATGTGTTCAAATCAGGGCATTTTGTGGTCATTCTTTTCTTGCAAATTGCATTTTCTGAATATCTTTGACTTTGCTTGCAGATCTGAAACTCCAGTTTCCACTTGGACGTATTCAAGAATGAATTAGTTCACTTTAAAGGGGAAATGCAGTCACCCCAACTTGAAGTAGTGTAGTAGACTGTCCTGTTTCATGATTGGCTCTTTAGAGTCATGTGACAATATTTTTTCTCCTCAAATGTGAAATTTACTAGAAGTAACTGATTGGTTTACCTTGAATATGAAATATTGAAGTCCTAAAATATTATGAAAGATACTTTGAAGAGAAATAAGAAGAAAATTGTGAGATTTAGCTGTTGCTTCAAAATAAGTTTGGGGCGACTGCTCTTGACCTTTAATGGAACTTTCGGGTGAAAATCGGGAAACCTATGGGACAGTTCAATTGAATGGTTTCGTTTAGTGTATGAGTTTGATTGAACGGATTCCTACTGTGGAAACGTACGAAACAAATGCAGTAAGTGCGTACTGAATGATAAAAGAGCTCAGGTGTAAGTGAGCTGGGTTTACATCTCCGATGTTTTATTATACATTGCTTGTCATGAATATTTGAAATCAAACATAAAAGGCAGCCAAATGACTAAGTTGTGGTGTTTGTGATTGAGTGTACAGACAACTTCTTGATCGGGCGGGTCAATTTTCTGTGCGGGCAGCAAAGTTTTGTCCGGGCGCTAAAGTAGTGTGGCAGATTTTGTACGGGCGGAGCCCCGGACAAAACAGCTAGTGGAGAACACTGGAATGGAATGGCCTTTGCTTGACAAGCAACTTCCTTTTTTCATGTCAGAAACTTAAGTTTCAAACAGTAGAGTTCAGCCAATTACAGTGCCATAAATGTTGTTGGCTAAGCAGCATTTTCAAACAAAATGAGTCTTATCAAGAGAGCCTCAATGTATTTAAAGTCCACTATACTGAAAAACTCTACAATTTCAAGCAAGACCAACCAGAATTACCATTTACAAAGGGCCTATTCTTTGACTAATTATCTCCTTTTCCTACTGAAAACCTAATAATCACAAAAAGTAATGTTTGAATGAAAATCATGAAATACCTACACTTTGATAGCAAGCACTTTATTGATTTTTTTGTAACTTACAGTACAAAAGATGTTACTTTTGAAGGAAGTGAATGGTTGAAATTTAAAATAAACCAAACACTACTGTATTACAGGTAGCAGTCAATGTATGTAAGACACTAAGTTATTGTAGGACCTAGCTATAACACAAGCCAGTGAGCCACGTACAACTTGAAAAAAAAGGCCATTGACAACTTAGGCCTAAACCAATTGGTTAGATACTGAGCCGTAAAACGTCATCTAACTCTGCACTGAGGACCTACTCAACTGTAGGTTCTCTTGAATACGGTATGCAAGAGTGGGGTTAACGACCTGGCCCTTTTCTCAAATTTCTCAGGAAAGCTCCACATTAAACTGAAAATAAATCCTTCAGTTTTTACATTGGGTTGACCATATTTTCACAAAACTTCCCAGTTAACAAAAGCTGAAGACTCATAGTTTTGTGCCTTGATGGAATATCCCCCCATCCCCCACCCCCTTTCTGAAAATTCTCAGGAGACTAGTGGCCTGTGACTAGGCCTAGGCCTATATGTTATTGATATCTTATGTATTAGGCCTGTCTTCATGCTGAATGTTAACTGCAGCTTCTGAGTCCACATATCGGCCAACCTCTGACTATCCTCTTAACACTAAGAATATCTAGGCCTACTTGTACAACAGATTTTCATCTCTATTGTATTTTGTGGGCTCTGTTCCTGCAGTGATTGACTCAAGATTCCTTCAAACACTGTGATGTGTACTGCCACCTACCATTCAAAATTCATTTTCTCGGGATTGCAAGAAGCCAAGAACCTGAACCAGACAACACTCAAATATAGTACAATGGAGAAGGCACATTACAAACTATTACTGCAAAGTTAATTTTCCTAAATGTTCTTTATCTTTTTCTGTCAAAAAAAAAAAAAAAATGGTCGACTCATGAGCTCCAGTATACTATAGCCAGGGTCCGCTCTGTAGTCCCCCGTCTCATTGGTCCCCCGTCTCATTGGTCCCCCAATTAGCTTAATACGTATCACTCTCGTGTCATTAGTCCCCCTTTTCATTATTCCGTCTCATTAGTTCCCCGTCTCATTAGTCCCCCACATTATCATTTCGTCTCATTGGTCCCCCGTCTCATTAGTCCCCCACGCTATCATTTCGTCTCATTGGTCCCCCGTCTCATTGGTCCCCCGTCTCATTGGTCCCCCGTCTCATTGGTCCCCCGTCCTATTGGTCCCCCATCCTGACTTTGGGGATGGGATGGGCGGGCGATGATGAAAAATCCAAGAAGAGCACAAAATAAAAAAATAAAACAGCGAGAGGATGGAGGTATAGGAAATTTATGGGCGGAGTGGAAGGGGGAGGGAAGGATAATTGGAAAATTTAAGCTTTACGAATGTGATCTTTTCATGACAGTGAAAATGAAGTTGAAACAAATTAATAGAACAATTGAAACAAGCCTTTCGGGATGGTGCGAACTTGTTGATTATATGTTTCCACTGGCTATACATGCGCCAGTTAATTACTTATACGCAGTCGAACAATAAGGATATGGCGTCTACAGGGTTGGAGGGTAGGGAGGCCATAACCCCTCGCGGGCGATGGCTGCCCCTTCGGACCAATGAGACGGGGGACCAATGACACTGGGGACCAATGAGACGGAGGACCAATGAGACGGGGGACCAATGACACGGGGGACCAATGACACGGGGGACCAATGACACGGGGGACCAATGACACGGGGGACCAATGACACGGGGGACCAATGACACGGGGGACCAATGAGACGGGGGACCAATGACATGGGGGACTAATGAGACGGGGGACCAATGACATGGGGGACTAATGAGACGGAGACGGGGGACTATAGACATTATCCCCTATAGCCTACTTTGCTTTGTAAGGCTGGTTTGGAACCTGTGTAATGAAATTCAGATCAGGTTCTTACAGTATTTTGTTAGCAAAATATGGCAAGGATGATACTGTATGAATCCCATGGCAAGGATGATATCGATCCCAGCACATGACCAAGCTTGTACAAGTTTGTATTAAGTTATTATAATGTTTGATGATCAGCGGTACCACAACTTGAGATGTTACTTTGTAACTGAGTAGGCCTACGGTAAGTTAGTATATAGTCCTCACAGCTCAGTAAAGGACTGTGGTCGTTCGCCTACAGCTCTCTACACGGGCCTTTACTGAGGACTAGTTATAGTGCTGAGTCACTGTAACACATTACAGTGTAACAACAACAGTAAGGGTAAACGTAGGCCAAGTCGTTACTTACTTTTTTTGAGGTCTGGCCAATTTTCGCGTTCAATTCTTACATCTTCGTACTCTTGCCCAGCAAGGGCAAACAAGAAACGGGCAGGCTCAACAACACCCATTGCGTTAAAGTAAATCAACTTATATGTAGGCATCTTGTCGTCGTACTGTAGGCCCGATGAATTCACGCATGTGGCTAGGGAGAGGACGTCACCTTACATCAGTGTCTATTTTTGCACTGTGCATGCGTAGAAGTATAGCGCTATGAACTACTGTACGTCGAATGACAGAGAATGGTCTATTCCAGCTGCCGTACAGTTTCTCAAGTGCGTGCAGGGTTCAAATCCCGCTGGATGTTCGTGGGCTTTTCTCTGGGTAACCCCCCCCCCCACACACACACTTTGACATATCGCTTGCCAGTAAAATCGGTTGCCCAGAAAACAAAGTCAGTTTCGCGCCGGACTGAAGCGCCCTTGGGCTAATCAGTTAACTCAGCCGATTTTTGCTGTTTTGCCTTTCCATGGTCGTCGAGTGACAGAGTGATCTGTCCCAGCCGCTGTCAGTGCTGTGCACCAATGTGTTTCACATGTACATGGTTTCAAATCCCCCTCGATGTGTACGTGAGTTTTTTTTTCTCCGGCTAGTCCGGCTTTCCTCCCACTTTGGCACTTGGTTTGCCATCAAGAAAACCGGTTGCCCAGCCGACGAAGTCGGTTGCGCGCCAGACTGAAGCTCCCTGGGAGGGGGGGGGGGCGGACCATGCAGTTAACTATACTTTTTTGCCTATCCATGACCGTACAACCAGTTGAAGCTACCTCTGGCAGCCGTACCACTTTCATTTTTAGCCGCCTGTAACAAAGCAGTGCGTACATCAGTGTGCATTTTGAGTGTTTATGTTTGCTCTCAGCTACCAAAGCAATCGCGTGGGAACTTGAAGTTGGAAGGATGGGGGGGGGGGGGGACTTTTACACCTTTTCAGTTTTTCAGCATTGGAATAAAGCATTAAATGGCATTAGAAGGGCAACAAACAGAGCACAAAATTCATAGGCTGTAGGGAAGTAGGGCTTTTTCGCAGTCTCCACATCAGAACTCCGAAGATATTACAAAGGGTCTTCGAGCCCGGTCCCTCTCTTAAATGTGGAACATATAAACGGGAGATATTGGAGGGATCTGGATAGAGTCATGAGCAGGACACTCAGTTAGTGATGGGTGGATGGGCAAGTGAGGGAAAACATGGACCAAGTGCATATCAGTACTAAACCGCAGTATAGCTGGCTATCTCCGAATGTACACACACGCGCACACAAGCATGCTCTCGCCCATGTGTTCAGTGCCTTCAGAGAGGAATCACAAAGCAATCATAACAAAAGACAAACATTTTTTCATTGCTGCTGAAGAAAATACAGGAACCATATTTTTCAAAGTTATAATGAAGTTAAGACTCCCCCCCTTAAACCTACTAAATCACATACAAGGGTTTCATTTTTCCAAACTTGCCCGGCGAGACCCCAAATCGACCGCCGTGGGTACAACTTCGATGCACTAAAGTTAGCGGAATCTTCCCCTCAGTGGCATACCTGGAAAGTGGATGTCTCATCAACATCAATTCTTATGGGCAAAATGAGCGGATGATCGTTCCAAAGTGCAATACAAACCTTAAAATGATCCGTCGTACCCACTCACGCCCCCTCCCAACCCTGCCAGAATAATGAAATCGTTAGTGCGAAGTAGGCTAATAAAATGGTCAAATTGTGTTTTTATTTTGGTGGTCTGCTTTGCATCTAATGCCATTTAGAGATAGTTAAATAATAATAATTAAAATCATTTACATGGCGCCTTACACTAAGTCACAAAGCGCTTTTCAAATTAATAAAAAGTACAAACATGGTACAAATAAAAATAAAAGTTGACAAACAGAGAAAAAAACTAAATAAAGCTGAAAAGTTTAACCGAAAAATTAAAACATAAAAAAAAAATACAAATTAAATAGACTCCTAAAAAGATAAAATTTTAAATATTTCATTCTAATAGTCACAATTTGTGTAATTATGTTATAGCTTCTTGCCTTAGTGGGACTTCTACCCCTGGATTCCCATCAATGGGGTTGTCCCTGGACACCACATAGGGCCCTACGGCGGGGCCTGGTCCAGTACCTGTCACGGGAGCACTTCGCGTTCTCCGGCACTACTCAGTCCTTAGTGTTTGTGTGCCCTTCCGGCGAAACGTTGTACCCCACTTCCAACTACGAAAACCTCGTAAACTGCTTGCAAACACGATATCTCAAGATAGCAAGATGGGTACTTATCATACTTAGGCTTGTTTTATTTAGAGAAAGGTCCCTATTGTTTTGGGTAAAGAGGCAAAAGGTCATTTGAGGCAACCAGAGGTAACAAAATGAGAAACTCGTAAACATAACATTTTAAGATGGAAATGATGGACACTGTTAATACTCAATATACAGATTTTTCATATTAAAAAGAATGATTATTATTCTTTATAGCTGTCAGAGGTCATAAACAGTCTCCAGAGGTCAAACGGTAAAAATCTCAAAAACACGTCATCACGTGAACTTTTATCTTGATGGACCACACAATTAGCGTGTGGATGCTAAGCATAAAGTTATAGAGAAGCCTCTTGGTTTTCATGAAGGTCAAGGTCATTAAACTTCACAATTTGTCAAATCGTAACCAAAATTTATGTGCACTACATTTCAAAAACGGTGACATTGAGGGATACCATACTTACCACGCAGATTTCTTACATTATATTAAACATCCCTACCGATTTTTGGCGGGGTAAAAAGGTCATTCCAGGTCATCGGATTTCGTATTGTGAAAACCTCGTAAACATGATATTTTGAGTAGTGAAGCTTTGAGGGATCTCTATTTGGATCTCTTATTTAGCATGTATACGCTTCACATACTCAAGAAGTAAAGTGATTTTGGTGGAGGTCAAAGGTCATTTTAGGTCATTTGGAGGCTGAATTGAAGAAATATCGTAAACAAGATGACTCAAGAAGGATAACTTTAAGGGCTCTCATCTTTCGCATCTAGATGCTCCACATTTGATTAAAGAATCCCAACCTGTTTGGTGGAGGTCAAAGGTCATGTGAAGTTACCAGAGGTCACACTTTAAAATCTTGCAAGTAATATGTAGATCACATGTACTTCATGTAGTATTGATAGTACGTATCAAGGTCTTCATCCTACCGACGTCCAGCACTCCCTGGTGCCCGACATTATACTCACTGGCCGCTACCACCCAGACTAAAAAACTTGACATATTCCATTTTCTTTCGGCGAGAAATCATAGAACGGTCGTTCTAATTGTTACCGTTTCACTCTTATCCTATTTGCTTTTTTTCCTTTGTACTTACTGCACGAAATTAAATCTCTTTGATCATTCATGCTTTCTGAATTTGCCTCTGTGGAGGAGCTCATAAATCTTATGCATTGACGTCATCTGACGTCATTTTGATAGAAAACTATGAAGCACACGTGCACTAACTGCCAGTGGCGTAGCCAGGATTTCTCTCACGGGGGTCATGCAGTATGTTGTGTGACGCCCGCCTGGGGAAGTGTCTAAGGGGAGGGAAACCCCTTCCCCTTTGAAATTTTTTTCAAAAATTACCGTAGGTGTATTTACATGCAATCTGCATGTAAGGCATCAGTGAGGGGGACCATGGCGCAATGGCCTACTAAATACGCCCTTGGCGTAGCCAGAAATTCATAACTGGGGGACCAGAGCACATTTTGGGGGGGCAAACTGTGCACCCGTAGCGAGCACCGCGAGCGTGAAGCCCAAAATGGATGGGGTTCAGAGGTAAAGCCCCGGTGGAGGTTCAGGGGGCGAAGCCCCCGGAAGCTCCTAGGTTTTAGTATTTCAGAAGTCTCAGGAAAACTGTTTCGAACGGAAATTTTCCAGTGTAATGCTTTTGAGTTTAGTACATTTAGACTTGTAAGAAGGGCTAGTTTGAGCACAAATTTGGTATTAACAGTTACTGATGATGTATGTCCCTGGATTAAAGTTTTGTATATGTGTTTTAAATGTAAGAAAGGCAGGGGCAAAGTTTTGTAGTTATCCGAGACGACCAGAAATTGACTTGCTTTTGATAATCAACTCTAAATGGTTCTTTTTAAAGAACGCTCAAAGAGTACAGATATTCCACTTACAAGCAGCCCGTGACGAGTTTTTGTTAGCTTGTGCTTTCGTCTAGAACTGTCAGCCCTACATAATGGCTCAGCCTATAATAAACAGAGAAATCTATTTCTCGTTGTAAAAAATACTTCCGGCGTTGAAAACAGAAACCTGTTATAGCCTAAGCTTTTTACTAACCTGTTTAGACCGGGAAGTTTGACAATTTGAAATGCGTGAGAATTTAGAAAGACAGAAATCTAAATGATAGGCCTAATCCGTCAGTGATATTTAGACATGGGCGGAAGTTTGAGGGGGCCTAAGCCTCCGGAGGCTCGATCCCCCGTGGCTACGTCACTGAAATACGCCACTGCTAACGGCATAGATTTCGCACTCGCTTGTAGTAGACTAGCGCGCGTATACGATTGGTTAACAAATCAGCTGTCTGCATTTGTTGGTGTAACTTGCAATGATACGCACTCCAAACGAGGGATCAGTTTCTGCTCTGAAACATCAAGTGCATAGTTAAGGTCTATAAGTGGGATACAATGGTCCGTATAGATAAATGCTATTTACCATAAAAAAAAAAACAATCAGTAAACGATCCTTGCCTTATTGCCTTTATCGTATTTTACAGATTCAAAGTCAGGGTTGCAGACGTCCGGTTTTACCCGGACATGTCCTCTTTTTACTGGTTCGCGCTGGCGTCTGGACAGATTTGTAAAATTTGCCCACAGTGTCCGGAATTCACGTATTTCTCACATGATTCGACTTTCAGAACCAAAACATACGTCATTCAAGTTAAAGAAACTCTGATTAAAGCAACAAATATTGCACCATTTTGCATCTAGCCTTGAAAACCCAAAAAATTTCCAAAGGGGGAGGGGACCCGTCCCCCAGGATGGCGATCCATGCCCTCCTTGCCAAAATATAAATATGGTAACCCTGTTCAAAGTACCATTGTGTCCTGCATTGAATGTCGATCTCATGTAGCTAGTAGGAAGGCTATGGATTTCAATCCCCTCTAAATGCTATCAACCCTGACCATTATTTTACACCTAATATCAGGGACTGCCGTAACGAGTACAATCATCAATTTTAAGGTGATTTTAGCAAAGTGAGCGTAATGATAAATTGTCAGCGAGCCTTGTACATTTCAATGCGAGTTCAATGCAGTGGCGGTACTGGGGGGGGGGGGGGAGAAATGGAGGGTAAAAGAAAACTTTGGGGGCAAAAAGTTTCCGCGCGTAGCGCGAAATCGAGAGCGAAGCGCGAAGTTTAGCGGGTGGGATCCAGGGGCTCGCTCTAGGGCCCCTTGTGGGGGTCCAGAGGACGAAGCCCACGGAAGCTCTGAGGTTTTAGCATATCCATCGGTGAAAAAATAGGTCTCAGGAAGGATATATTTTGGTTCATAATGCATCATCAAATGCAAAGATTCCAAATAAGTTTAATGAATTTAAGGCTGTTCCTCCCGTCGATCCCGTCAGGTCACTATACCTTTAAGCGGGTGGGGTCCAGGAGCCTGCCTAACGGCCAGTGGCGTCGCCAAGGGGGGGGGGGGGAGGGGCAGGGGGCACGTTCCCCCGGAAAACCTTGTGCCCCCCGTGTGCCCCCCAACTGAGATCTGAGATTTTGAAAAAAAATGTGTAGATCTTCTGTAAGTTCTGTAGTTAGAATATTTGACTGCCATGTTTCATATGATTTGATTCTTCTTAGGACAAGAAAAGGCAGTAATTTGTATTTTTTCGAATAACAAAATGGCCCCATCTCATAAAGCAGACAGTGTTCTCTGTGTCGGAGGCTGAGCATCGGTCTGGGTAATCCATCCATAATCCTCGCCGCCTCAATAGGTGTGAGTATACGCCTTGATAAAGAAAATGTCTACCTCGCGGACTCATTAACCAAAACAGTGAATGGTGTTGTTTGGTACGTACAGTACCGTGGAATTTGCCTGCCACTTGCGTTGCGAATTGTAATACAAGCTCAGTGCCAGCTGTTTCAAGGAGACTTTTCCGTATTTTCTTCTTCGAAAAAAATAATTCCAAAAAATTTTAAAAGAGAAATATATGATACAAAACTCTATGATCACTTTAATCCCGTAAGACTCCAATCACTCAGTTTGTGGATCATGAGAATTTCACGTTAATTGAAAAGTCCACAATCGAACGAATATTTGATCGTTGATTCGGCAATACACATGCACGTTTTTTTCACTTTCATGAAAATTTCTCAATCCATGCATAATTTTTTTTTAGTTCCTAAAAAATTCGTTATTTTTTGACACAAATTTTACTTCAAAAAGGTAACGTATGTGGCACCAGATTGCATCTAAGGACACCTAATTTTTCAAAAATTTTCAAAGGGGAGGGAGACACCCCTTCCCCTTAGACCCCTCCCCCAGGCCGGCGTTCACACAACATACTGCAAACGCCGCTATCTAGTTGTGCCCCCTCATCGAACTGTTGTGCCCCCCTTGTGCCCCCCAGAATGAAAAGTCTGGTGACGCTACTGCTAACGGCCCCTGGTAGGTGTCCAGGGGAAAACCCCGGAAGCTCTAAGGTTTTAGCATATCTCTGGGTGACTAATTAAGTCTCAGGACTGGATATATTTTGGTTCATAATGCATCATCAAATGCAAAGATTCCAAATAGTTTTAATGTATTAGGCTATTCCTCCCACCACGCAATAATACTTTTAAGCGGGTGGGGTCCAGGAGCTCGCTTAATAGCTCCTGGTGGGGCTTTAGGGGGCGAAGTCCCCGGAAGCTCTGAGGTTTTAGCATATCTCTGGGTAAAAATTAAGCCTCAGGATAGGTATGTATTGGTTTGCACTATATCATCCAATGCAAAGATTCCAAATAATTTTGATGTATTAGGCTATTCTTTCCGTCAGGCCACTTTACCTCAGAAGCTGAGTGGGCAAAACTTCTGAGTGACTGAGGGGCAATTGCCCCCATGCGGCCCCTTGGTGTCACCACTGGTTCAATGAATCGTAATGTTGACAATAATATTGATGAAACCTCCTATTCTCTTTTAATCTTATCCTATTGGTTGATCAAATCTGCCTTCCAAATTGAAACTTAACTAAGTTTTAAACATGGAATTGGAAGTAACAGCTAATCTGTTTGGGATGCAAAGTGTACTGAATAGGGGTGGTTCAACTTGGCTGTAGTCAGGGGCGTCCCTATAGGTTGATGGGGGAAGGGGGCTCCCGGACCTTTTCCCGTCAAAGTAGTGTCATCTTCTCGACAAAAAGAACACTCAGCTTATAGCCTCCTTAATAGGACAATTCTTTGCAAAAACTGAAGAATGGAAATTAAGTAGGTAACGAGAGGACAAAAAAACAAGCAATGACAAAAACAAGAATGAAAAGTCTGGTGACGCCACTGCTAACGGCCCCTGGTAGGTGTCCAGGGGAAAACCCCGGAAGCTCTAAGGTTTTAGCATATCTCTGGGTGACTAATTAAGTTTCAGGACTGGATATATTTTGGTTCATAATGCATCATCAAATGCAAAGATTCCAAATAGTTTTAATGTATTAGGCTATTCCTCCCACCAGGCAATAATACTTTTAAGCGGGTGGGGTCCAGGAGCTCGCTTAATAGCTCCTGGTGGTGCTTTAGGGGGCGAAGTCCCCGGAAGCTCTGAGGTTTTAGCATATCTCTGGGTAAAAATTTAGCCTCAGGATAGGTATGTATTGGTTTGCACTATATCATCTAATGCAAAGATTCCAAATAATTTTGATGTATTAGGCTATTCTTTCCGTCAGGCTACTTTACCTCAGAAGCTGAGTGGGGGGCATCTGGGTGGGCAAAACTTCTGAGTGACTGAGGGGCAATTGCCCCCATGCGGCCCCTTGGTGTCACCACTGGTTCAATAAATCGTAATGTTGACAATAATGTTGATGAAACCTCCTATTCTCTTTTAGTCTTATCCTATTGGTTGATCAAATCTGCCTTTCAAATTGAAACTTAACTAAGTTTTAAACATGGAACTGGAAGTAACAGCTAATCTGTTTGGGATGCAAAGTGTACTGAATAGGGGTGGTTCAACTTGGCTGTAGTCAGGGGCGTCCCTATAGTTTGATGCGGGAAGGGGGCTCCCGGACCTTTTCCCGTCAAAGTAGTGTCATCTTCTCGACAAAATCTCTTTTTTAAGAACACTCAGCTTATAGCCTCCTTAATAGGACAATTCTTTGCAAAAACTGAAGAATGGAAATTAAGTAGGTAACGAGAGGACAAAAAAGAAGCAAGCAAGCAAACAAACAAACAAACAAACAGACTAAAAAAAAAACAGAAAACACTTACTGAAGACACAGTTTAATATCTGGCAGTGTCAGTTCGACCTTGGTCCACCCGTTTCTCTTTGTTTGCTACAAAATCAACTTCGATTTGGTCTCACAAGTCGCGCTCACAGTTCAAAGACCCGAATTCTGAATTTATTTCGGAAACATCCCCCGGTGGGGGAAGCTATGAGGGTTTTACAAACTTGTAAAAACTGGAATTAAGCATGTAACTATCTACAGATTGAATTGAATAAGCACTAAGCAGACCACGGCAGTCAGCCATTTTTTCAAAAAAGCTTTATTAAGACAAACGGCTGGTCGATTTCGTCAAGATGCACAGGACTCGATGGTGGGGAGTGTGGATTTATAACAGACGAGTTGGGAAATTAGACTTTGCTGTACTAATTAGTAACACAGATCAAGTCCACGGACATTTTTGCACACATAACGACGGCTGCGAACGACTGCTGTTTATGTTTACCAAAATTTACCGTCATTCTGTCCAACCTTTTCCGTCCAGGATTAAGAAATAACCTAAAAAGAGAAGTTTTCCGCTAAAGAAAATTCTCTTTAACTCGTGACTGATGTCTAAAAAACCATAGTCTTAAATTCGAAACTTGTGCTTGATTATACAAAATATCTGTCTTGCACATACAGTCTCTGTTGTGGTACACTTTCCTTCCCAGCATGCATTGTACATCGAAGTTTCCCAACTCGTCCATTGAGATTCTGCGGAGTTTTGCAATTACTATACTCTTTTTTTGTTCAGCAAATTATAATCAGACAATAAGAATAGTCTGTAAGATGAATGCACACGGAACCCACAGAAAAATAACACTGAAACAGACTTTTTAGAAATACTTGCCTCCATTCCACATAATATTTAATTTTCTTCAAATAGCAGTGAATACTCACAGAAAAAACTTTTAAATCGGACTATGATTGTTATACGGCTCGATAAAACAAACAAACCAGTAACATCGGAAGATCACAGAAAAACGAGATCAAAATTCTGTTGATTTATAATTTAACCCTCTTTTCCTTAATTTTGTACAATAACTAAATCCTAGCTTAGACCTATTTACAATTATTTACTTTATATATTTGTCTCTATCCTTCGCTGGCGATGTGTAGATAAAGTCTTTACAGTAGTAGGCCTAAATTTGGTTCCTGCGAAAGCGTATAGAGTACACTCGATGGCACGACGATGAAAGTAGTTGGATTTATTGGCCGATTATTTGTCTCTTACGAACAGTTCAAGACTAAGGTTTAGAGTTTTATTCAACGTTGTGGCTATTTTCCCGACAGTCGGGCAAATTGGAAGTTAAGTTTTCTTATTTTCCCGACAGCTAATCGACCAATCATATCACCCAAACGAGCTTGTGACGTAAGAAATGTTAGTTGCAGTGTACGTGTGTACCACAGAACAATATTATGTCTGTGGTGTGTACGTATCTGGCAAGCAAATTGTCCAGTAATTAGAAAAACTAAGTTTATCGGTCGAAAAACCAAGATTATCGGTCGAAAAACCAAGTTTATTATCGGTCGAAAAACCAAGTTTATTATCGGTCGAAAAACCAAGTTTATTATCGGTCGAAAAACCAAGTTTATTATCGGTCGAAAAACCAAGTTTATTATCGGTCGAAAAGGAAGGTTCCAGTGACGATAGATGCTAAGTTTAGAGTTTCGAGTTGAACAATCCTTTCAGAAGGAAGTCGAATCTTCTTCAAGTGGAAACATACAGTAATTCCTAGGAATATCTCGATCATAGACGAAAAGTCTCGAACATAGACCAATACTCTCACCAAATCGAAGTTCCCTTGAGTTCAGCGAAGAATTTTGACTGCGATTCCTGTGATGCCGTTCGTTCCGCGTACACAAATCAGCTGTCTGCATTTGCTGGTGAAGGTTGCAATGATACCCGCTTGCCTCTATTGAGGGCGCAATTTCTGTTTTGTGACGTCATATGTATAAGGTCTGTATGGAATCGGTCAGGCAATGTGTATCTTTACCTTATGCATTGACGTCAGACTGACGTCATTTTAGAGGAAAACAATGAAGCAAACGTGCATCAAAGGCGTAGATTTCGCATGCGCCTATAGTAGACTTACGGGTGTATACTTTTCTTTGACAAATCGGTTGTCTGAATTTGTTGGTGTAACTTGCAAAGAACGCTTTTCCTCCAAACGAGCTAGCACTTTCTCCTCTGTGACATCATATGCATAAGGTATATCATGGGAACACATTACGCTCTACATTGCAAAAGTGAAAACCGTCACTAGGCTGTACTAAGTGCCCAATACGCACAACAGATTGTTTTCATTCCAACACGTTTTTGTCATGGAAAGTGACATTTCAAAGACCGACTCCATTGCAACGTTCGGACTTAGAGCCTCTAGTGCAGCCATCGCAATAAAAATTGAACGCGCTTTCAAACGAACACGAACGCGCTCATACTTCTCGATTTGAGAAAGCCCGAGTAAACTTACGGTATGTTTAAGCCGGCGAGAATCGCACCTACCCGACTAGACTACGACCGGACTGCAACTGGAGAGTGGAAACCATTCGGATTGCAGACGGGTCGGTATTCTGTTCCAGACTGTGTTGGTCGTCCCGACTGCGATTCGACAGTTGGTCCTCGTCATGACCAAATCGAGCATACTATTCGTAAGGAAGTCGGAAACAGTTGCCTTACATTTGAGTCAGGCCGCTGCAGTGTGTACCTGTCATAGACTTAATTGAGACCCGATTTTTATGTGCTTGCCAAGCGTTTGGGAAATCAGTCGACAGTTGCAGAAAGCCAATATGGTGGCTCCCCATGTAATGGGCAGGTTGTTGCGTAGTTATTGTTAAATCCAGCTGCCACCAGATACCCGACGCAACGTCACGACATTCTAAATCTCATCCTCGACGAGCAGTCAGGTTGAGTTGCATCATGGAGCTACTACTTGGACAGGAGAAGAAAGTTCGACTTTAATTTATGCTAATCCAATTAGGCCCAGGTATACGTGAGGAGATTATCTTGAAAACGATCGATGATGAGACTCACTGCTTTTCATTTCTTTTGTTTCGCACTCACAATTTAGACTTCTTATCATTGACAACCCCATTCATTTCTACTGAGAGCCTAACAAATGGATTAAGCAGTACAATCATTTGATGCCGGGGAATTTACCGACACCTAAATAAGAAATGCAGAGTAAAAATACAAAACGACTGGTAATTGCTTCATAAGAATAGGTGCTGGTGCTAGGAGTAATGTTAATGCCATATGCAAATGAGCGGACTAGTTACGAGTCTATACTTTGCTGTTAACTTTTAATCAATTTCTCCATCATTGCGCATATTGAAAAGGTTTTATACAAATTCAGCTTTTAACAAGGAATCAAAGCAGCACTTATGTATAAGCGACACTACGCGACGAAACGAGCAATTTAATTTTCATTCAAAGCGACTGGCAACGCTGAAATGATAAGCATGTCTTCTTCAAGATGTAGCAGACGACATGTACCTATTGTGTTCACTTCTTAACACCTCTTAAGCGTATTGAAACTTCAATGAAGTACAAAGGGAGGGGGATTAAAGTGTTAACTAGTTTTATGAGTTTGACCTTCGCGGCACGCTCGTCGTCTTCAAAGGGATTTTTGAAGTTTCTTCTCCTGTCCAAGTAGTAGCTCCATGGTTGCATCACATACCAAGAGGTTTTTAATTTCGTCGTGTGGGACACGCTGTTTATTCAAGCATGGAAGTACTACATCGGATACGGTATTTTATTTTCCCGACAGCCTGGACTTGGTCAAAAGAAAATAACCACATGCAAATGAAGATTTTTTTCTGACAAAATAAATGAATTGTGAAGGGAAGTATTTTTTCCAAAAAGTCCACAGATTTTACATGCAGACTGCGCTTTGAAAGTTCTGGAGGGGGAGGAGGGGGGGGGGGGCTAGCATACATTCCCGGTTGTGACTTCCCTGGCTTTACTGGTCATTCCTGGTTGTGACTTTCCTGGTTTTACTGGTTGTTCGTTGTGTTAGAACAATAATATCAGATAAAATTTCCCCGTTACAATGCAATGTTTCGAAAGATAGACCCAAGTAAAGAGGGCAATAAAATAAAAAAATGTACTTTTGAAAAAGTTTGTGCAATCTGTACCGCACTGATGAAGCGACAGTCGATCATCGTACAAATATCTGTTATAAGAGGTGTGTTTGTGCATTACATCATGGGGAACAGGAGGAGAAATCGACAAACTTTAGGGGACACCCCCCCCCCCACCTTTGGCGATGCCTCTGTCTTACAGTCTCTAACAAGTTTTGACAGACAACTTAAAAGATGTTAAAAATTATCATTTTTGTGGTCTAGTTGTAGGCACTGTGTCTTGGAGCCGCCGAAAAAGTTGAGAGCCTAGGAAGAACTTAGGGCCTACGAAACACTTGATGCAGACCAGCCCAGAAGTACATACATGTATTCGTATTCGTACATGATTTTTAATTGTTCGTTCCTCCAATTGTGAACCCAAATGACCGATCATGGTTAAGCTAGCAAATTCGGCTGGGTAACTGATCAGTCCGAGTGTGCTTCAGCCCGGCGTGCAAACGACTTCGTCGGATGAGCAACCCCCTTTCATGTAAAGCTACAGTAGCCGGACAAAAGAAAGTACGTTCCACAATCTGGCGTTGGACCATCCACTTGTAAAACACATTTGAGCATGGTAGCGTAAACCACTTTGCTATCTGAGTATCTTGTCTAGCGTGCTAGCTATCCGTGTTGTAAGTTGTAGGTTAGTAGCGAGAACTATTATAATACGTGTGCCACCGCTGGAGCCCCCTGTGAGCCGGGGGTTGTAGAATGTGACCTCGGTATTTCCCGCCTGTCGTAAGAGGCGACTAAAGGGAATGACTTGCACCGTATTTGAGCTGTATTTGAAACCAAACTTGAACTTGAACCGTATTTGACACCGTATTTAAACTTTACCTTTTTATCTGGTTGACACTGTGTGACACATTCGTGTTGGTGTGTCGTTAAATCTCATGTAGCTAACTAAATAGCCAAAGCTTGAAAGTCAACGACTGAAGTTCGGCCATTGTACTCTTCGAGGCCATGAATCACAAATTGACCGACCCCACTTCTCCTTCATAGTACATTCTTCCTGAATGGATAACTTAGTAGTGAGTCATTTCCCATCAACTTTTCATTTTCTCTTTCAATCGAAGATGTAGTGGTTTTTTATATATATTTTTTAAAAGTCCGGTATACGAGGAGACGACAAAAAAGTTGTACAAGAAAGCAAAATTATTGTCTCTTATATATATTTATATATATATTATGTTTCTGATTTATCATATATACTATTTATATATATATTTATTTATATATATATATATATATATATCTATATATAGATACTTTAAGTTAATAATTTCGTATGCTGACATGAAATGATACCATTGTAATCTTGCATTAAAAGGCAACTATTTGTACAAAATTGCATTGAGTCTGGGGTAAACATCATTTTTCACCATCGTCTCAGTATCACATGAACTCTCATTTCCCGCCATCGCCTCCATGGAGAGTTCGCCGCCGATCTGTCAGTAGACGAAAGCCTTCACTCATAATCGTCCCGCAGTGTATCGTGGTGAATCTTGTTCCTAAGGTAACGTTCTGTTATCTTAGCGTATCAATCGTAGACAGTAAGGATTGCACATTCTATGCGTATTAGCAAGCTAAGTAGTACGCAACTTAGTACATCTTACCTTCGCTTTGCGGCTCTAAACGTAGGAAATAATTCTCAGATAGGCGACATGCCACCATTTTCTACCTCCAACTTTTACATAGCCTAATCGAAACAAAGGTAAATAGTGTTCCTTCAGTGACAAAAGTACGGCTGTTCCTATACTCTTCAGAAAATGCGAGGGATAGCCTAATGTACTTTTTGTTAGGCCTAAGTACTAAAGCACCAAAATTTGTCCCCATTTTTTGCCACTTGATGCTCACAGCGCAACGACTGACCATTGGAGACCACAACATTTTGGACCGTACGCTTGCTTTCAAATTGGCCAAAATTTTGTACAGTGCATGTATTTGAGGAATAAATCGCATTTGGCGGACTATTATTAATGAATAAACCGTCGAGACTCCAAATTTGGCAAAATAACCTACGAGGGGAAGCCGAGTACGTTATTTTGCAGATTTGGAGTCGAGACGGTTTATGAGACAATAATAGTCCGACAGATGTGGTTTATTCCTATTCTACCACCAAAAATGTGTGGAAAACTTCATTTTTATCAGTGTATACGTTTACTGACCGTATGTTGTGGAATAACAGGTCAGTGTTTAACCAATCAGAATGCAGGATTCTCAATAACGGATGGCTAGAGGCGGTAGAATATACATTGGCATCTAGTCAATACTTACTCTTATGAAGCGCTTCCCAACATCTAGCCGCCCGTGATTACGCTTGCAGAAGTAATACATAAAAAAGAGTCCTCGATATAGGCTGCTAAAGATACAATGAATAGGGTAATGGAAAAGAATTTTAACTTTAGGTTTTCCTTTTGACATATGTCTCAACTGATCGGACGAATCCTATATACTGCAAGATATAGCAAAAAGTACACTCGTTTTAGGTATGGCGTCATTATTCCAAACCGTCTTATCCAAAAAGATTCAAAAGTGTGGTCTTAAAGACAACAGTAATAATATTCTACTTTTAGGTCGCTCACCGAAAAAGAAATGAGCACTCAGCATTCTAGTGTGTGGACTTGGAGTCCAGCAGTGTCTCTGAAGAATTATCTAGCTCTGTCCTGTACATTTGCTGGAAATCAACAATAAAACGGCGGACCCTGTGATTTTCTTGATGCATTACGCACCAAACTTTGCCCATCATCAAGAAAACATTCTTGAAAAGTAGGGACAGAACATTTTCAGGTTTTGACCAATACTTTTTTGCACACAGTGTACAGATTATTTTGACAAGGTATTTTTGGTTCAGGGTATTTTGACCTATACTGTTTTCTACACATTCGCTGCGACAATAAGTTTGACGTCCAATATTGCTGACTTTGTTTTTTGTCACATGTATTTGTGACGTCTGTGAGGAACCTCTATAGATAGTTCTCACGTGACGTCATAGGAGCTTTTCACGTGTATTATTTCAGCCATGTCTGAGGGCAACCCCGGCATGTGTGTACAGGCTTGCCCTCAGACATGGCGGTTGCTAACCCGTAGCTGTGACGTCACTGAGAACTATCTGTAGGGCATAGGCTACATAAATTTAACACCCAACAGTGAGGTCGTGCGCGCGCACATGTTAGAGCACGCACAACGAGGCATAATTAGTGTATGCTCTTTTTTAGCGATGCTCCCATTGACTTTCAAGTTTTTCTTCAGAGCCTAGTTTTGTTCAAGACGTCTTTATTTACACTCGTACAGTTGAGTACACGATAAAATGCACAACAGGCCTTAAATCGTATATACAACTTGTACAACCAGAGCTGTTAAAAATGTATAACACACTTTTTGATTAAGCATTTCCAAAGGGGTTACAATTCACTGCCAGTATTCAAAACTAAACTTAAGACTTACCTCTTTAATAGCGCTTTTGAAGTGTGAACGATTTGAGCACTTTATAAATACTGATTTAATACTATTATTATTAAAGTGTAATCCCAGTATTTCTCCAGCCTGGGGAATTCTTAATAACAAATAGAGGGTACAACTACAGCAGTACGAGCTGAGCCCTCTATAATCTCCCGTCCTACTTGTTCTAGGGTCTTGGGCAAGACAAGCCGGGACCTAGATGACCAGCATGGTGCTTTCAACATTACTAAGAACACGGTGACGTACGGTGAAGAATGTCCTTAGATATTCACGAATAAATACAACAACCATAGAACAAACAGCTGCCGCCAAAGGGTAGCTTTTGAGTTACGTTGGAAGACAAACCTATATGATTCTTACTCCTACCCAAAGTATATAACACGCATACGGCCATTTTAATGTTTTACACACTCACGTACTGCTATATCATCCTTTGCTCTATTGTTCGAACTAAAATTGTAGGGACAGAGATAGAATGGATGGATGCCACATTTCACAATGTGCTTTTGCAAACTTGCAAAGTTGATGACTTCACTGATTCATCCATGCAATGAGGGTATATAGTTAGCCTGAGCATACTTTCCAATAGGCCTACCGTATAGTACCTGGGTAGGCTGAGCGGATAGTAAAAACAGGGTACATATTCCCCTCCTCTCACGTTTCAACTTCTTTAGGGGTAACATGCACACAAACAGAACTAAGTGTGAGATAAAAAAAAATACATTGATAACCAATATGAGAATCTGACGTTACGTGTGATAGCTTCAAGTTCATGAATATAATGACTGATATACCTCTTATAACAGCGAACATAAATTTACTTGCACCTCACATGGGAAATTAAAATGAATTTCAATAAAATGCCTATCGGATTAGCTACCACCTTTGAATGCCAAACAAAAAGTTTTGGCTTGAACTACTTTTTCTCTTATGAAGAGATGTAGAGAAACAGAAACAATAAGTTGAGCTACATCACGTGACCCTCCAAATCGGCTTCGAAGTCGATGCATATACCCCTAATTGACATACGTCCTTCACTTATAAAGTCGGTAGGTGAAGCATCATTTCGAACCCTCTACTTCAACAAGATGGAGTAAAAACAATGTTTAGCGCGTATGGTAAATAGTACCCTTCCGCCCAGTGATCGTTTTCACTTTAACAGTAGGCAGTTCGGGAGATTTCCCCTTTTGGGAGAATCTAGTTTCCCCGATCGGGAGAAGCATTGGTCATGTGCTCCGCCACATTGCCTATTTTACTCACAATTCTACGTTTTCTTTGTGTAGGCTACAGTGTCAGTGGCGAATGAATTTTGGAACCCCCTCGCAAATTTTTTCGGTCTAATGTAATGGAATTAAATGTATATTTGGAAGGTGTATTATCATAGCTACCGAAAAGCCACATCCTATTTGGTGGTTCACCACCCCGTTTTAGAGAGAAAAAAAAACAAGTTTCTGAGTGGTCTTCGTTCTTGCTAAACATTGTCTTCGGTAGGCTAGCTAACCTATGCAATGTGTTGTACAAGTTTTCCCCCTATTCGGGAGAATTTTGGTTTTTCCCTGAACGGGAGAATCTCCCGAACTGGTAGGCATATAAACCGTTTATACATTGGCGTCACCGTCTATATGAAAACGGTTCTCTCCTCCCTTGATAAGAGGCTGTGTTACACAGTACTATGCTGTCACACTTGTGTCAGTGATATTGCAAGAATTGATTTTTGTCAGTGTTTTGGACTATCGGTGACATACCTTTCCAGGACAGAACATGTGAAATTTCAAAAAATTTAAAAAAACTAATTCAGGTTTGATTGTGACCAGTGAAAAGGCAGAGTGTTATCAAAAAGTGACTGAAAATTGGAATTTCATGCAAACTGTATGCTCAACATTGTGCATGGGCGAATATCAAGTTGGCCAGGCATTTGATTCCCTGTCGGTTTAGACAGATTTTGTCTTCATTACCAAGAATAGGGAAAGACATGTTAGCCCATGACACAGCAAATTTTCATTACTACTTTACAACTTAACTTTGCCAAAAAAGCCATAGAAAGTTTGATAGGCTATGTACAAAATGTAGGGCAATCCTGTCCCAGTTCCGTAGCCAGACAAGGCACTGAAGGGGATGGGGACGAAATAGCTTCTACTAAAATGCATTAAGGCAATGCTAATTTGAAATTTCTAGGAGTGCGATAAATTTTTCTACCCCCCCCCCCGTGTAGGCTCCCCCTATCTACTGGCTTCGGGCTATGGAAGTGTTCTGTCCACTAGCAGAGGGCTTACTTCAGTTTTTATCCCCCGTGACGCCACTTCATAGGGCCATGAGTTACCATGGTTGGTTACCTAGAAACATATTTCTTAACAGAATCTATAGACCCGATGCATTAACGTCACCATATGTTAGAGGATAAACAATTTATGTAATGTATACCATAAACTTAGTTACAGTTATCACAGCCGAGGGCGCAATTCAGTTTCTATGCTCCTGCGACGTCATACGCATACAGTTTATAGCTTACTGGGCAAAGTGTTCATTGAATAAAACCTCAATATACCTCCGGTACAGTTACATGGCTGAAGGCATACAGTGAATGCACCATGAGCTGTAACGGCCAGCGTGCCAATTGAGAATGCGCCGAAGGTATGTATAAAAACCTCTACAAACGAGGGATGCACTTCACCAAACTAGACTTGTACTATTTTATATTGCTACTGATGAGCTTAAATCTAGCCACATTTGTTTTACCGTAAAATCAAAAGAAAGCTATACGTGTAGGGTGACCAATTCCAAATTACCCAGAGGAGGAGGACATAGCCGTCTTCAACCATGTCAGGTCATTGCTACACACCTGCGTTGTGTGACATGCTCGATTGCGATACCCTCGATGGTGTAGGTCGTACGCGTTAGCTAACCATCGTTACTGCAGATCCTCCCTGGTTACTGTGGGTGACACTGGGTGAGGCGAAAATAAATAGGTCGTTTGCCTATGTGACTGATGAGTAGGCCTACCCCTCATATTTTAAGAAATACCCACAAATTTTTTTCACACGGTAATATCGTATATGATGGAAATTAAAGGGGAAATGCAGTCCCCACCCCCCAATTTGAATTAGTGTAGTTATCCCGTCACACTAACTCAGGAATGGCTCCTATCAATCATGTGACATTATTTGTTACTTATTTGTTAAATTTGTGAAGAATAACTCATTGGTTTACTTTCAGTATTCAATGTTTTTATACAACATATAAATGAAGGGTAATTGTGAGGGAAATCAGAGGAGATCTGTAAGATTTAGCACATTTTTGAAAATAAAGTTGGGGCGACTGCTGTCTCCCTTTAATTTAGGGTGACCAATTTTTTTCTTCCGTTGTTTGTAAAGTTTTCTTTTTGACCCTGCAGACCTTCAAAGAAGAGGAAAACAAATAGTGGCCCGGTGTCAAGTAACGCCGGACATTGGACTGGCTGCCCAAACGCCGGCCAATCCATTGAAAAACATGCAGGACGCATGGAAAACCTTACTAAGTGTAGTCCGTAATGTTAATAAAACTGCATATACATAATGCAAAAGCGGAGGAAAGAGACACGACGGTCCAGTTCCTATCTTCAGAGCTCATTTGTATGCTGGAATGTAAAATGTGGAAAATTGATTCACCCAATCACCCAATGAAAAGACTAGATCATTGCGCGACATAGCACCGTAGTAAACTATCAAGAATGACTTGTCTAGTTTTGGCGCAGGAATTACCATGTATAGGTTGGATACGTGTGGAAGCTTTGTTCCTGCATCAAGATTAAACCATGGGGTTAGGAGCTGGACCAATGGTTGTCTTGATTTAACTCTCGTCATGCTTTATCAAAGAGCAGGCTGGCAGGGGTGGCGCAAGGGGGAACATACCCCTTGTCGAGGAGCTTGGCCTCCAGTACAGCAAATCCTAGCTCCACGGTACTTCTGTCTACCAGGCTTTTTATCCAAACGTAACCACCCTGTAGTTGTTGGTCAACAAAGGAAAAGGTACGCCCTTTTTGCGAGCCACGCGGAGGTAGACATGCGAATTTTCCCGTCTAGCAGTCTTCGATATAATAGCACCCGATTTTGTCTATGAATATTTGCAGTGATTTCAATGCCACGCAGGTTTGGTTTCCAGGACATTGTACGCTTGAAGGCAACTGAAAAGGTCCGCTGGAACACAGATCATTCTGCAAGGGGTGAAAAGAATATATAAATACATAAATGTTGAAATAAATAGCTAGCAATTGTTGTATGAAGGGGTGGTGAAAAGGAGGAAGGGGGTAGGTTTAGAAAGCATTTAATACTGGACGTGTGAACAGAGGGGGTAGGGACACACGGATATGTTCAAAAGTTGGACTCTGACAAAAATACAAGGCTTTATGAACACTAAGAAGAGTCCCCTGAAAAGGAGCTGAATGAAAGATAACCAGCTTGCAACCGTGCAAAATCCTTCCAGAGCTGCTGGTACAGCAGCCTAACGTCACAGAGCAAAGATATTATAAGCATAGATTCCAAACTTCTAGACCTACACTTTTACGGAAATCGACTCCTCATGGAGACGGAAATATCGGGGCGGAAGTGTGGAATTGACAAGTGCGCCTTTCTATTCGACGATCTGCATACGAAAAGAAGAACGCGTTACGGATAAAGCCATTGTAATACAAAGGTTGACCCACGTGCGCTTTGACAGCGCGTTTCATACCCGCTATATACCCTTCTCTGTGCATTTAAGTAAATTACGTGTAGCTCACTACCGCGCGCTTTAAAAAAAGAACTCGCTAATTGCTTTCCCGTTAAATGCGTGTAAGAAGTCGACGCACATTTTTAACTGCGTTTTTGGACGAGACCATGGTTCCTGACCTATTTATTGATTGCGGACTTCAAAACAGTCATTGTGCGTTCATAACAGAGTGTTTGCTTGCCATGCCACGGGGAAGAAACATACTTTCTCTCTGTGAATGGAATGTTTTGAGGAGTGATGATTTCTTAGATTTAACAATGTTCCGAATTAACAAGTAGTTACACTTGTGCAAGACTTTAATCTCTCTAATTGTTTTCAAAACGACTGAACAGTGATCAGCATTTCTGCCCCGATATTTTGGCCTCCGTGGGGAGTCAGCGCGCCATTTTAAGTTTGGAATCTATGCTTATAATATCTTTGTCACAGAGCAGAAAGTGCGCTCTCGGTTGGAGGCAAGCGTGTATCACTGCAAGTTACACCAAAAATACAGACAGCTGATTTATGGACCAATCAGATGCGCGCGTAAGTATACACGCGCGTGCGACATCTATGCCATGCGTGTAGTGCGCTTCATTGGGGAGCTTTAGATTGCACGACGCAGACGCCGGCTACGACGTAATGACGTCATGTTGTAACTATGCGCATGCGCATGCGTCTACGTGAACTTCACGTAGTCGGTGTCGCTCGTTTTGGCGTTGTGGCTAGAACGGCAACGAGAGGCAGCATATGACGTCATATAATTTTGTTGCCATGCCGATCGTTGCATTAGAAACTTAAAATACGCGTTGCACACATATCATAAATTCATCGTCGTCCATTATATCAGTTAAATAACAATAGCAATTGCTTCACGAACTGGATGAAGGTTTTTCACTCTCCAACTTAGGCCTACATAAGAAGTAAGTTTGACTTATACTTCCCGCTAAAATACTGTTACCATTAACAGATCGGTTTGCGCGTCTGCTACTCAAACGAAGTTCGAATATCACCACGCGACTTTCATGCCGCGTCGTAGAAATCTAAAGCGCAATAGTTCCAGGGCGCGGACGTCAGCTCGACGACGTGAACTGTGGGTTAAACACTGAGCTATATAACTGGGTCGCAAGTCAATGCGGAATACGCGACGAAACTGAAGCCGACCTGGAGGGTCACGTGATGTAGGTTAGCTTACTCAAGTCGATTCCATTGCCCTAGAAACGCGCAGCTACAAGTGAAAATAACGTAACGCAGAATCATTGATGTACACGCTAAAGCAATCCTTTGCTACTCATTACGTCGCTAGTGCTTTTGTTGTAATTACTTAGTAGGACATCTGTACACTATGATTCATGATTGTGTGATCAAAAGATTGTTTTTTTTTTACAAACTTTCCTTGTGTTTAGGAGTGGTCCTACCTATTTGAGGGACAGCGCGTGTGACCGCATTTCGTATGGTGCGTCGAGACGCGATGACTGCGTAACATTCGCGATAGCACCGTCACTGAACAGTACACAGAGTAGGCGTGCTTCAGAGGCGGATCCAAGGGGGGGTTTTAGGGGTTTAAACCCCCCTTTGATTTTCGAGGATTTTTTCATTTTGAAAAATATGTATTGATTATTTTCCCCGGTAGGCTAAGTTTTGAAGGTTATTTTCAGTTACAACAATGCAATTAACATGCCATAATTATAAGTTTGCTGACAGCGTATTTTTCCTTCTATCGTCCCGATTCGCTCTCATTCATAATCCTTATATAGAGTCAGTGAGTCCTTCAAGAGGAGGTTCAGCTCTAATCTTGTTTCCCATATGCAATGAAATCGCATCCAGTAGTGCCTAACTCTCTTTTGAAAATGGGAACGCGACTCCAGCTTTTCGCTTGTACCGACTCTCGCTGAAAAATTGAAACATTGTGTTGTCTGAAAGTGGTTGTCGTTGAATTGGAATCATTTAATATAATCAGAAATCAATAAGGCTGATCATACTTTGGACATCCGTTGGATGTAAAGACGTTCAGGGAAAATTAGACTGTTCAGTTGGAACATATATCTAAAGAAATTACCATTCATTGTTCTGGAAGGTATTATAATCCAAAATTCGCTTATATACTGAATCCCTTTCATTTGTTTCACAAGATATATTCCTTTTCTATCCAAGAGCACGTTACGACCAAGATCACGTTTAAACATTATTCCATGCAAAAGTTTGTTAGATGGGATTTTACGACACACCAACACGATTGTGTTATATAGTGTCTCCTAAAGAAGAAATGGTGCAATTAATGTTGCGGTACAATTAGGTAAAAAAAAGTTAGGGTACAGTTCAAATTCCTCTGAAATGTTCAGGCAAATGCGAGAGTCGTGTCAAAAGTTTCTATACAGTTTGCTTTCCTTGAGAAAGCCCAATAAGGGAAGAATCTGTCTGCTCAAATAGTTTTCAGGTCTGGCACAGCATAGTACTTCTGGCGAACGTGGGAGTATTCACAACAGTCAACGAGAATGTGACTGACAAAAGAAAAAAGTAAAGGGGTAAAATTCAACAAAAAATCTAGGTAAATGCAGGAGACATGTCAAATATTTCTATACAGGCCACTTTCCTTCAAAAAGCCCAGAATGAGAGTAGGGTCTGTGCGCTCAAAAATGTCTCCATGGAAAAACTTAATATAAGTAGAATACATGGATTTATGTAAATGTCGGTCATTTCATCTTATATTGCTAACCTAGTTAATGTTCTCTTGTGTCTGTCATGAGGTACTGCTAGTGACCCGAGGAGGGAAGTTCAGCGTAGGTTATGCCCGATATGGCCCAACTGCCTTGACAATTGACCTACATACAGTGGCGTAGGAACCGGGGGCCAAGGGGGCTATGGACCCCCAATGTGTTTTGAGGGGGGCCAAATGTCATTTTGCCCCCCATAATTGCGACAGTTTACAGTTTCGTTTTACCTATTTTTGCTCTTAAGAGGACAATTTCTCTAATAAAAACCTAAAATTTTCAGCGCGCTACGCGCGCAGGAGAGGTATTCTGGTCAGTTTCTTCAATAGTTTCATTCTACATCACTAGATAGCGCAAGTCCTTTTCCCCTTACCATAACATGTAGATAAAGTACACAGTTTATGTAGAGGTCGTAAATTTCATCCCATATTGCAAAGCCTAGCTACTGTTCTCTTGTGTGTTATGCGGTACGGCCAGTTGGTGAAGGACTCACCGAGCAATATTTGGCTATTTCATCGGATAGTCAAGGGAGTTTCGATACAATGCATATTATCTCCTATACGGTCTAGAACCCCCTACAGCTTTTCTTTCTTATTGTTTGTAATAATTACATAGCCCTTGGGTATTTGTGAAAAATGACCCGAAAAATTTTCGCGCGCTTCGCGCGCTTTGCATTTTTACAGTTTAGATTCTGGAAAAAAACATTTAATCAACTCCGAACTTAGCTTCTCTAGTATATTTTATGCAATATATGACCAGAATGAAATGGAGGCTAGTACACAGGCTTTCTTCAAATCCCACCTCACCAGTACTCGACGGCATTGGGGCTGTCGGAGTTTCGGGTCGTTGGCCGTTCGCCGGGCAAATTGTGGGGCTACCTCTACTCAACTTAATAATAAGTTAACAGACTCTGGCTGTAGAAAATCTCAGTTCCAACTAATCCACTAAAATCCATGGGGGATAACTCAACGCTGAACAATTCTGAATGAAGTCGGATAGATTGTAACAGACTTAAAGTGTTAAATTCAAATCAAATTTACAAAATCTGCACAACAAGGACACATCTTGATGGCTTCAAAAATCCTGGCAAGCACCACTTCCGGTGATTTAGGATGTATTAAAATTTCAGATTTTCTCGGTACGCTCCGTCCACGCAAACCTATGGTGGCGTTTTGCTTAGATAGTAAATGGGATTCAAACTTCCAATCCTCGGACCCCAAGTCCAGGCCAGCTCAACTAATCTATCCTCACAGAAATGTGTTTTATAAAAAAAATCAAATCAAGCTTTACATTTTTTCACAAAAATTGCACATCTTAATAGCTGCTATCAAGCCGGACAAGTGCCATTTCCGGCGATCTGGGACGTATTCAAATCTAAAATTTTCTTGGTACGCTCCGAGCCAAACTATGGTGGCGTTCCTCTTAGATAGTAAACGGGAGTCACCCCCACAAAATCTCCAGTCCTCCAGAGCCTCCCAAACAAAAAATCACTCCTGCATGGTGTTGTTTTTGTTTCCTTTTGCTTTGAATATTTTTATTTTGCTCAAATTAAAATCGGAAGAATCACATTGAGCAAATGTGTTTTAGTGTAGGAAGGGGATTCAAGGTCGAGAAGTCACATCTGGTCTGCCCCCCCCCCCCCAAATGTCAAACATCTTCCTACGCCGCTGATATATATGCTTCAAATAAGTGCAGATTCTTTTTAGTTTAGGCCTATCCAAAAAAAATTTCGCGCGCTTCGCGCGCTTTGAAATTTCACAGTTTAGATTCTAGGGAAAACGATAAATCAAGGCGGAAATATATTTCTCTAGTATATACAAATATTATGAAATATATGCCCCGCAATATCATAATCTAGTACACAAGTTTTCTTCAAATCCCTCCTCACCAATTCCTCGACGACATCATTGCTGTCAGGGCTTCGGGTCACTGGCACGCCGTCGGGGAGTCTGCTCCCCCGTCGTGCAAATCCTGGCGCCACCCCTGACGCCGCGCCGAACGATGGTCGCGCTCCGCTTAGATAACGAGACAACCAAAAATACCATACATGCGATTAAGCCTACTAGTTGAATTTTAAGGCCCCAATACCAAAATACTTTCAGAAGATTTCAAAAAGAGAAACCAAATTTCCTTTATTGAGCACAAGCGAGCAACTTTCAGTGAGTCACTGTGAGTGCCTAGAGAGAGCACAACAAATGACTGAATGTTCCGAACTCCTGACGCCCAAGATCGTTATCGGGCTGTATAGCATGCATCTCTCACAAGAAGGAAGACAACTTTTTGACAGGACATTTATCAAAAAATTTCTGACAAAGGGAATTTCAATGAAAACTTGTTTTTATACGTGATCAAAGAGCCTAGGAAACGTGTGGGAAATGCCATTTCCTGCAATCTGGGGGTCTTCTGGACCAAAAATTTTCTCTGTACGCTTCGTGCCACATTATGGTGGCGCTCCGCTTAGATAGTAAGTATAATCCCAAAACCCCCCCTTTAGTCAAAACCTGCATCCGCCCCTGTGCTTGTTACTGACTGTCCATACCTGTGCACAGATAATCTGTACAACGCGTCGAACGCGTCCTCTTGACAAAAAGGCGCACGAAGGGAAAGTAACACGCGCGCACATGCACGCGTGCATTTTGGCCAATGATGTGCCTCAAAGCTTCCTACACGGTAAGCGTTTGGTGCTCTGTATGTTATACGGCTATTGTGATGTATGCCTTTTCAGGAAGTTGTTAAGGCAACTTTACCTCGGCGCAATGGTGTGCATGCTAACGCGTGGTAGCCGGCAAATTAGCGTCCAAGAGGCTGAAGAGACGCTAAGGCCGACTACTGCGCGTAAGCATGTACATCATTGCCTAAGCGTTTTCACTTCTAGGTACGCGTTTCTACGGCGTTGGCGACTTGAGTAAGCTAACCTACATCACGTGACCCTCCATGGTGGCTTCAAAACCATATTGTGGAACGATCCTTCCTAGCATATAGTTCAGTGGGGTTAAAACTCCCCGTCGCCCTGCCCACGTCGTTTGCCTCCAAACTGACATCGCGTGACGTCATTCATAAGGTCCATACGTAAAACATGATGTACCACAAATTACGGAATTATCTTTCATCAAGGTAATGTTCTGAAGTCGGCTATACAATAATGGAACTCAAACCTAGACCGTTACTAGGCCTACCGGCTACCTTATCAAATATTATCCATCTTAATTTCCCATACCTTGAAAATCAGATCACGGTATTTTCGTAAGTTGCACGTAAACTCAGTTGCATTCGTCTCGCAGTCCACTTCTATATTGCAGCGGGAGTTCGAGCCCTCTATAAAGTTAAGGTAACTGCAGAAATGATGTTTAAACGCTTCGTTGGATAACATCTGTTTGTAAAAATCGAATGAACATTGAAAGAGGCGAATGAATCAAACTTGATATAAAAACCGATTCTCTACTTCGTCCTAAAATCTCATTTATATGAACAGAACAAGAAAGGATCTGTTCAATTATCTTTACACATAGACCAATCTACGTTTCCAAGGAAACGTATGATGTATGCAAATAATGTACAACTTTTGTCGAGAAAAGGTATTGGGGAGGGGTTCTGGAGACGGGCAGGGAGAAAATTTATATGATGAATACATTCTCCATCAACCGTGCATCAGCTATCATCAAATCATAGGCGTAGGAAGCGGCGAGCTGGCTAAAGTCTCCCAGTCAAAAAATGTGGTGGGGGAACTATGCTTCCGTCCCCTCAATCCAAAGAAGAAAACCCCTTATTTTTTTCCTCTGTAAGAAATGTCAGAAAATTGCAGTAATTTAACTTAAAATTTGTCCATTATATTGCACCAAATTTCATCTAAGGACTGTCAAATATTCAAAAAATTTTCAAAGGAGAGGGACACCCCCTCCCTTTAAACCCCTCCCTATGGTGACGATTCGAAACAACGTTCACCCCCCGTCTCGAACAGCTCCCTACGCCTATGATAAAAAAATAGTGACGCTCATCACACTACTCCATAGAACAAGGAGCACACGCATGTTCTAATCAGTTTTACGCAGTGTAGCCGGCACGGTGTGGTATGGGGGCGTGCCGCCCACAATAGTTTTCGAAAATTTCAGTTTTGTTTTTTTAGAATTAACCCCTAACGGAGATTGAGCTGTAGATTTCTCCAGGAGTAGGGTGAGGTGTATTTTCAGCTGAGGGATGGATCTACAGTACTTTAATCATTTTCTGTCGGAAAATCTTTGGTAGGCTATTAAAATTTTCGTAAATCGTTGAGGAAACTACCAAACTTTTTCCCCTCTCCGCGCGCTTTAATCTTCAGTTTTACATTTTTCTTTGATACCATATTAACATTGTTTATTCAATGGCATGTTTAAGAGGGATTCTATAACAATTCCAATGTAACATTTTGGCGAAATTCGCCCGCAAATTCTTCGGTTAACACTCCATGCCTGATGACCATTATTAGGACGATAAATGCATGGACTTGTTCTGGTGTCGGAAACTTTAAGTCCAGTCCAAGGCTTACATCAAACAGGCTAAGTAACCCGTGGAGCGGACTCTGTTTGTTCAGCCCCTCATCAGGGCTTCCCAATTAAACATATACGGTACTACGACTGAACAGGGAATATGCCCCACATTCTGCTACGTAGGCAACAGATCAAGAGGCAATTATGTGGCAATCTTACCAGGCCCGTAGTCAAGGGGGGGGGCAGGGGCCAAGCCCCCATGACATTTTTTGACCCCCTAGATAGTTTGAATCTTACCATTGAATTAATAAATTTGTACACATTTGGCCCCCCTGAAAAATTTTCGCCCCCTGGAAAAATTTTTGCCCCTACAGTACCTTGTCTGGCTACGGGCCTGAATTTTACACCATAGGCAACAGAGAAAAAGCATTATGCAACATGCTTATTAATCCTCTGCTCCTTTTGTCACCCCCCCCCCCCCTCCTCGTTCCTTCACCATTTGAAGCTGTTGTTGGGGATATTTGTTCAATATATATAAGTAAAACTACGATTTTTGTGAAGTGCTTGGTGTGCTCTCTCCTGTTGTGTTATTTGGATTTCATGGGAGCATCATACTAACATTTCCATTTTGTAAATGCCCCAGAGCTTCCAGTGGACCCTTTGCCAGTTTCATGGTACCAGCACTGGAGGGTGGCTATGTCAAAGTCCAACTATCACTAAGTATTGACAATTCCTTAACATATAATCAGTATGAAGTTTTGCAACCAAAAAAAAATAATAAAAAATAAATAAAAAACACACTCTTTTGCATCTTCTCCACCTTACATAAACAAAAATTTCTCAAGAGGAGGAGTTTCACCCACTGCACTAACCACACCACACCCTTTCCTCTCACCCAACAAAATAAGAGCTATTCACCAAAGTAGGAGTTGTCAAAATATGATCAGTTTGAACCTTTGCCAAAGACAGCACCACTTTGCATCTTACACTCCAAAATCGTCCGGTTCAAACTGAACAAAAAGCGGATCAAATGGGCACTTAACCGACAAGGGATCAAATATTTGACTAGTTTCGGTTCAAAACTAACCATTTTCTGTTCAAAATGAACCAAATCTATTCAAATCTGAACCGGACCTTCTTAGAGTGAAGCCACCTTAAACGTACAAAAATTCTCAAAGGGGGCCCCTCCTCCCCCAGGACGACACCTCCGCTATAGGTGAAAAAGGGAGGCCACCTAGGATGAAATAATCGTAGATACGCATATGCATACTTAACACCGTCTTTCGGGAGTTATTTGAAATGTAATTATGACATCTTCTGCGGTACCCCACCCCCCCCCCCATCATCAAATCTTGGTGGCGCCACTGGTCTTAGGAATCGGCTATGAATCACTCTCAGAGAAGGGAAATCCGTGACGTCATCCAAAACCTTGACTTACTCCGAGACGACATATAATGTCTAAGGATATAAATCGCATTTCAGTAACATAGCTTCATGAGAGGAGATCAAATTTCTACGCCTATGCAGAAAAATATTCTTATATCTTGTACTTACTTGAAATATTGCTATTCTTATATTTTGCCACAAATCTATAATTTTTCCAGTAAGCACACTTGTAGCACGTCTGTTTTAATTGTTCCGAACATTATGTAACCCGTCGTCTTTTGTGGAGGTAAGGTGTTGCACAATATAAAAATTTAAAAGTTTGGATATCTTTTTTAAAAAAAATGAAAAATTTGGGCTTTTAAAGGAAACTTTAAAAATTGGGGCTTATGGAAGAAGATTTGGAACTTTTTACTGATGAACATTTAAAATTATAGGGTTTTTATTGAAGAATCTACAATTCTTGGGAGCAAAATGAAGTAAATCGTCGGGGCGGCTGGTTGCCGTCGGGGATAACGAACTCATATTGTACTTATCAATGCTACCGATAAAAGGGCGAATTTATTGTATAATTGATGTACCAGCCTTTGCCTAAAAAAATGCCAAAAATGAGAGCGAAACAAATGACATTAGGTGATTGGCATATTGCTGCATAAGAATTGGCCCAAACGACTTTAAATTTATGATTTATAAAAATCATTGTTTTCAAACCTTTGAATCAGTTTGGAGTTACCGAAGCCATATTA
Source organism: Holothuria leucospilota (assembly GCA_029531755.1). NCBI lineage: Eukaryota > Metazoa > Echinodermata > Holothuroidea > Aspidochirotida > Holothuriidae > Holothuria > Holothuria leucospilota. The sequence goes on from CM055980.1 coordinate 24,939,263, forward strand.
GTTCAAAATCTTGTAAATATACTTCGATTCTTAAAAACTGCCATAAAAACTTGGAAGTACGAACATAAAAATGTGAAAACCCGAATTTTAAAAAGTGAAAGCACGGATTTAGAAAAAGTTCGCATTTAAAAAGTGAAAGTACGACTTTAAGCAACTTAAAACTTCCATAAAAAAGTGAAAATACCAATTTAAAAAGTAAAAGAACGAATTTAAAAATAATTAAAGTTTACTTTTAAAAAAGTTAAACTTCGAAATTAAAAAGTCAAGGTTTGATGTCTCTTAAGGGCTTCGATAGTTTCGCATTGCTAGAGCCAGAGAGGTGATTACATTAATTCGAATTGAACTCAGGTTGCACACTCGCCGTTGGAAGTTTTGCCATAAAAGAAAAGCATTCGATGCGAATATGTTGTTTTCTTCCTCGTATATACGGCTAATAAATCAAAGACAACAAAGAAGAAAAACTTACACTTATGTTCGTTGACAAAGTCTCATTAATACCGGTGTAGTTATAAGATGGAATCCCTGGGATATCATTAGCACTGCATCCCGCTTCACCAGAGAGACTCTAAGGGAAAAACGAAGGAAGAATTTTACCTGTTGTAACATGTATACTGGTCAGGTTATTGTTATGCAGCCAGACTGCAGATACCTGTACGGATTCAGTATTGCTTCGTTCCGTGGTATGTGTAAGTTGGAAAGGGTTTTTGTCCAGAGTATAAGCCTACGTGCACCATCCCTGTTTTGAAAAATTGACAGGCATTACCAACAGGAATGACCGACAGAGTTCCATCTTTGCTAACATAATGAAAAATACGTGAAGAAGACAGTTGAATAGAACGTTAAATCTTTCAACGAATGAAATTATTCATAGGCCTACTATCGCACGAATGAAAAACATTCATTATTTGTTATATATAACACCTCTAGTATAACTTTAATCTAGTCGTTGGTTCAGTAAATTTGTGATTTGCCGGTCACTTTGGTTCGTGTTTGTCCGTGTGGTAGCTCCATGCACTCTAAAAACATTTAGTGAAATGGGGCACGAACCGAAATCTTGTCAAATATTTGACAAGATTTGTTTCAAAATTGACTAGAAATAGTTCAAATATGAAACTATTCGTTTCATTTATGAGCCGAATCTAGTCAAAGATTTGACAAGATTCCGGTTCGTGCCCCTATTGATTAGATTCTATTCAAATTTGGCTAGGACATTTTTGGAGTGTGGTTTGTCGTTTGCTAGCCACGCGTTAATTATTAATTACGTACGATATGCAATGTGCGATCCCCAAAGCTGCATTGATTAATTGAGTTGCGGCATAGTTTGTACGTACCGCAGTGAAAGCTGACGTCACCGCCGTATGTTATCCTACTACAGCACACGACCGTGTGTTGTACTAGACTAATGCACGGTGGATAACATACGACCGTTACCATAGTGCCGAATTACCTATGGCATGTGACCACCAATCCTCCAGTCAAATGTAGAGAAATTAATAAGGTGTTATATAATAAAACATATATGGCCCTACGACATTATTGTAAAGAAGTACAGCGGCAGTTTAGGCATAATCCTACTGTACTATGTTTGTCAGGGCCGAGTTCTCAGAACTCTGAGGGCCATGAGATCATGGCATGATTCTGAAATAATCATGGTGCTGGAAAGCAGAGATACATATCTCCCTGTTGATTCGTTTCATTTTGCAAGTGTAAGTTACATCACTGAATATATAATGACAGTCGAAGTGTGTAGCAAAGGCAATATAACACAAGTCTGCCAGAAGGAGAGAAATTTAGGGAGTAAAGAACGAAGAAATTAGAAATAAAAGAATATGTTCAAATATGTACAATGTTCAAATATACTGTATAAGAAGGGCGCAAATGAGAACTTGAAGGGCATTGCGAGCAACATAAAAAGAGACCATATAAGATCTCCGCTATCAAACCCTTAAATCTTTCTTAGTCTAGTAAGTTAGGCCTAAAGTAGGGTCTAATAGATGACAATTAGCACCTGTATTTTTACAGATCTTCTACAGACGGTGACACTTTGATAATCCTGTTACCTTTACCTGTAATCAGCATACTTAAACTCCGAAATCCAACATTAAAACCTAGAAGTTGAGTCAAGAGTTACTAAGTCAATAGTTATGTCCCTAGTGGAAACAATCTGCGACAACTTGCCTGCATGGAGAAAATCTCTTTGATTCACTTTTCGTGTCAAACTTGTTATTACCGAAAATTAGCTAACAAAAAATGTAGACAAAATTGAAAAAAAGTTTTTTACACGATGGCCTTCAGTTTTCTCCATAGGTTAACGAATAATTTTCAATAATTTTGATTAATTTTTCCATGTTTGTGTACATCCTGTACTGCTAACCATTACGCGCTAGTTGCGCGATGATTTGTCAAGAAGTAGTTCGCGCCATCTTGTGAACACCAAGTGGTTCCCCAACGCTGCAATGTTAAACAGTAGTGCGTGTTATATCCATGCAGTCCTACATTTAGATCGGTGGTCTTTTGTCACAAACTGTCGACAGGACTATACACTAAAGTTTTGAACACCAAGCCGAATTTTAGCAAAGGAGACAAGATAAGAATTTTCTACAAGCAGGATTGATGTTGGACGGGGGGGGGGGGGGGGAGCTACAGTTAATACATGACTATATAAGGATATTTAACAGACATTTGGGCTTACACAAAGAAGATTAAGTTGTAGAGTATGACAGGTTTCCCATGCAGCTAGAGTTGAAGAAACGTTTGCACTTGCCTTTATTTTACTTATCTTCAGAAGGTTGTTTTTTAATGGTAATCTCGACATCTCTGAAAGACACTGCAGAGTCTGTTAGTCTGGGAATCAACCTCCATGTATAAAAGATAGGGAAGAGATGATTTTTATGAAATTGCTTACCCCCCCCCACCCCCTCACTGGGTGTCCTCTTTCTGGAGGCATGGATATCAAGAATGGCATAAAATTTTATGTTAACCTCAAAATAAGAACCGTTTAAAAAGGGCAGGGACGAAAAGAACAGCTTACTCGAAGAGAAAAATACAAAGTCAAGGAAAAAGTGGATTTGACCCGGAGAGTCTGCTATCCCACTATATTTTGACTAGACCTTTAAGTGAAGTGATAAGCTAAGCCGAATGGTTATTATTGTCAAGTAGATTTAATTACGCTCGAGGTTTTGAAAATAATTTACCTCTTAAATTTAGGGAATGCCCAAGGATTTCAGCCACACGGGGAGCTGGAAGACCCCTGAGCAACAGTAGGATTTTCAAGGCGTCTTCACCAATGAGTAGATGTAATGAGGTCTTCGCCTAGTGTTTGACTTACGTCACACCTGATTGCATAAGTAGCCAACTACGCCTACCCTAGGTAGCTTTTTAGTGGAGTTAGTTCGTTAGTTCCTTCCCTATGTAGTGACATTGGGCCTCGCCCGGTGCGATGAGGGTCACTATAAGGATCAACCTCTACCACTTCATCAAATTCCAGCCATCCCAGTTACACTCTAAGAAAAAGGGGTTCTATGGTTCTTCCTGGAGGACAAAAGATGGTAAAGGGTTCCAGGCAGAACTTTTTTTCATGTAGGACAAATAAATAGAACCCTTTTTGCTAAGAGTGTACAATGAAAAACAAGTATGGATCACACAAATGATTCCCTCAGCATAAATCATGCCCTTCCTAAATCTGACCAGCTGATCCAGGCAGCCAGGTCCAGCTTGAGGACCCTTTACAAATTAAGAAAAAACCGAAACTAACATACCAACTCAGAATACATGTCGCGTACCCATAGGTTCACCCAGTCTGTAAAGAGGGATTCTCTCAAGTAAATGGACTGCCCTGTAAGGGAGAAAAGTAATGCCACAATGTTATACAAAGTTGAGTCTGAACGTAACAAATCAACCGATTAATGGCCACTCTTAGGACACACTACAGCGATTTTCAATCCGAAATCCGATCCGAATTTTTCCAGTAAATCGGACCAACAGTTTTTATTCAGACTTTGTTCTAAGGATGGTCACGTCATATCGATAATTGATCCTAGTTTGTCTCACCATAAACTGCTCAGCTACCATTACATAACTTACACCGTTCAACAGAGCGGTATTTGTTCGAAAATCAATCCGATTTTTGCACGCGTGTCCGATAAACGCTGTCTGCCGATGTGACGTCACGAAATAATTAGTTTACATTTCATTTTCGTAGTCCTCTGATGCAAATGATATACTTAATACACAGGATGGCAAATTTTTGGCTCTTTCTGATCAGGCATGGGGAAGATTTTAACTAAAACTCACAAAAATCGGACCGTAATCCTATCCGAAATCGCTCTAGTGTGACCTGCGCTTTATCTAGTACAGGTTCAATGCTCGTTGTCAGGTTGCACATGTAAGTACATATACTTTGTTACTAGTGACAGTTCATTCTTGCATCTATCTTCATTCAAAGTATAAAAGAATGCCATTTAAAGAATAAATATTACAATGGTACAAAGTTGAATATCATGGGTCAAAATCCCACCCTCATAGCCCCCCCCCCACTTTGAAATCCTGCCCGAGCAACTGGCATGTTGTAAAATACGAGTACAGTCAAATCATCCAGTAACATAAGACAGTAATCATGCACATCTTGGAACAGCTGCAATGTCTTTCCGAAGACAAAGGAACTGAACAAGTGTTGTATTTTGAGTCCTTGCAACAGTGACGTCAAAAACTACTCAATATACCACTGCGAACGTTTGTAACCTTTGTATAATATATTTTTGTAATTTTAGACTTAAAGGCAGTATGCAGTCACCCCAATCAGAGTGAGTGTATCCTGTCACTCTAGTTCATGATTGGCCCATCCTGATCATGTGACAATATTTTTGTTGGTAAATTGTGAAATTCAAGGAGAATTTCTCCTTGCTTTACCTATTGTTTGCAGTAGTTATGTTCAAAACATCTTCAGAGGTGCTTGTAAAGCAATAAGACTAGATTTGCAAGAATTTGCTGATTTTTCAAAGAAAATATTGGGGAGACTGCCTATTGCCTTTAAGGCTTCGTCTGTTTTCCCTCCCTCCCAATGCTATACAATGTTGTACAAGTTTTAAATCAGCAGTATATAGTATTGATTGGTATTAACTTTAGTTTTTGTTTGTGTACATTTACAACGATTATCAATTCAACTAAATGCAACGCAGTAAAGCACAATAAGTTACAATGTAATACAACACAACAGAAGATAAGGCACTATAGCAACGTGCAGATAATGCGAAAATACCTTCGCATGCATGCATGCAGGCTACAAATTACCGTATTGACGCACAATAACTTGTCCATGTACAAAAGCAACACATAAGGCATAAAGCAACCGGAGGTTTGGGAGGGTGACCCCCTCCCAAAAATGAAATACCCCCAAATCAAATATTATAGCATTCTTTCGTTGTGGTAGGCTCAGCAATGTTACAAAGAAGTTTTTTTTTTTTCAAGAAACAGATTCCTTTTCGTGCAAATCTATAATACTGAGTACATAAATTTTGGCTCGTCGAGCCTTTTCTGAGTGGTTTCCATCCCCAGGCACATAGCCAAGAGACGAGGGGTTCAAACAATTAGGACCTGACCGCGAATAAAATTCTGCTCCAGAATCACTCTTTATTGAGAGCATCTTCCAGTATGACTTTTCATATGATGGATAACTGTTGATACGTAAAATGATGTAATTATAAAACATTACCAATAAATAATGAATTGCGCCCCCACCAGTGGGGCAACTGCACTTTCCTAGTTTACCTTTGGGTTATAGATCAGCATAGGCAATTATGTCGAAGGTACAATTCATTGGTTCAAACATCTTCTAGAGACATGTATTTTACAGCTCCTTGCATTTACAACGAGTATAGGCTATGGAATTGATAACGTGATATATACCCCACTTAGACAATACAATAATGAAACAAATATGAAAACAGATTTTAGGGCAGTCAATACAGTATGAACATGTCAAATTTTCGTCGTACAAAGGAGGCCCTCGTTACAAACAGTTGTATTAGTATTTACACATGTTTGGCTAATTGAATGGAATTATTCTTTCCTATAAGTCCTATACACTCTTAAAACACTGGGCAATGTTTTTGTTGGGCAAAAGTAATTGCTTAGATGTTGGTCAAACTTTGTTCATATGATGGTAAAAATTTCCCTTCCATGCACGTGTATTGTACTATCCAATTACTGGTTAAACTGGCTACAAGCTTTTATTCAACGGTTGGGCATATTTTCGCTTTACCTACTTGTTGGGCAATTAATTGCTAATTAGCATAATGTTTGCTTAAAGTTTGGGTAAATTTTTGGCTGCAGTTGTTGCATCCAACAGCCACACGCTTGACTCGATTTCGTTTCACATCTCTTCTAATAATCAGAAATTGGTTCCATAATCTGAAAATTCCTTTTGACATCTTTGACATTTGCCAAAGAGGAAAATTCGTACATTACGTATGGCCATAAAATCGAGCTCTATTTCCATTAAAGTATACTACGACCTAGCACACATTTGTATCAAATTCGACAATTCGGACTTATCGCCAAACGGTTATCCAATGAGAGTTCAGAATCTTGGGTATTCTTTTTCACTCCCGACTTGATTTGAAGGTAAATATAGCAGATTTTGAAATATGTACAATTATAATGCTATCTTTACTCGAGTGTGTTAACGATGCGGAAATGCTACTGTAGTTCTCAGTGTGCAGACTTTTGTTATAATTTTAAAAGCATCATTTCACAGTCACTTTTAAACCTGATTGCCTTGGACATGTACGGAAGTCGGTGACAAACCAAACAGATTAAGCCAAGACATTTGAAATTTACATCGCAAATATATGTGCATTTTTGTGATGTTTATTAACAGCGGGTATTATATTTTTATTTACATTAAAGACATTTCATAGTGTAAAATAAATGACAATAATTAGCATATTTGCTCAGACTCTCATGATCTCGGCTTCCAGTGATTGGGGCCTAGATGTGATGGGCCAATATAACGTGCACATCCAAAGATAAACTGTCTAGGAAGTGGTTAATGCCTTTTCCAATAAATTAATAGAATTCAAATAACTTCAACAACTGTTGAGTGTTGTGTAGAAAGTACACCCAACTCTCCTGGGAAAGAAACGCCCAGCATATTATTCTAAAGTAAGGAAAGCACCACCGGCAAAGATGGTTAACATAAAGCCAACGGTTGTTTAATGCAATTTGCCCACTCAACAGCTTGAAGAAAGAAGTGCCCAACAACTAGGTATCTTTTGAAATGCTCATTTACTTAACAGTTGGGTTATTTTCCTCCCAACGGCTGGGTTCAAACTTTACCAAATTTAGTTGGTTAACTTTTGCCCAACTGTTTAGGTTGTTGAATAGATGCCAAGTGTTGGTCAAAAAGATGGGCAAATTTTGCCCATTTTTTTTTAAGAATGTATGCAACCCCCAAATCATCAACTTCCCCACCCACTTACCCTTTGCATGATCACATCGTTCGGAAGCTAGTCTGATTTAGGTAATTATGATACAAAATGATCGAATTATGACTTATGTGATCCCTTTATTGTTCATCCAGTGCCAACTGAAGATAGTAAAATATTTTATTTCATTGCTCACAGAAGCACCACCGATTCGAGATTCCCCAACGGGGCACCGCCCTAACCCCGCCAGTGTCCCTATGCCTAGGTTCCTGGACAGCCACGAAAGTTACCCTGAGGCCGCTTAACGTTACAAGTTGGCATGCCTCTCCGGTAAAAAGTACTGCTACTAAGATGGTGTGGTCTTACCCCCCCCCTTCCCCGACAACATTACGGCTATGCACCTGATTGTCGTTGTGAATTTTCAATGAAAAACTCAAAAGTAAGCAGTTTCCGTGTAAGTATTACACTCAAAGGTCGTTGACTGCGATGTCTGCGTTGAGTGTCAATAATTTCTCCATTCTGCATTGCTTGTCTTTTCGTTGTTATTTTGTTGGGTCTTTGACAATTTATATCACAATTGATGTAAACCAAGTTTTCATTTAAGAGACTTGAGTAGAAACTTCCTTTGCTATGCTGTTTTGCCCATCCCGAACCCCCCACCCCACCCCCTGGTCTATAAAAGTAGAGACATAAAGAGGTGAAATCCCCTTGATTAACAGATAAAGCAAAAACAACAACAACAACAACAACAACAACAACAACAACAACAACAAATTGAAAGTTACCATGCAGGAAGAAGCTTTTTCAATAATAATCAAATTGAGGCCAGGGCAATTTTAATGATTATTTCGCGCACAAGTAAAGAATCCACAACATTTCAGACAAAACACTGTATGAAGAGAAAGGAATATGTAGATTCTTCCTAAAGATCGTTTACTTATGCCGAGACTGGTATTTGTCCGAAATCTCTTGTGTAAAAATGTCGTACATCATTTTTACATGAATATGAACTTGAGCAAGTCCATACTTTAAACAAAAGACAATAGCCACATCCATTATGGGAGGCCTGAACGTGCATGCCAGGTAATTCACAAATTAGGATCGGGTGCGCATGCATGTCAGCGACTCTCTAAGTGCACGACGTCAGTGTAGGGTGCTATGTCCATATTAAGAGAAGCCATGGTCTGTTCTTGAGGCCTACCTGAAACACGGAAGTTGATTGCTTTTGAATACAAGGGAAAATAAGACAAAGTAAAGCAAAAATATTACACGCGTTAGTTCAGATATTGACGTGTACGCAAAAGCAGCAAAATGACATTACGTATGACTTTCTTCAAATTGTAATCTTATTAATTATCAATGTCTGATCCCTGTACACCAAAACGTTTTGAGAATAAAAAGTAAATGGATGACGTAACTTCATTAGCAACGTGCTCAAAGCTGATATGTACGGAGCCCGGGAAGTGACATGTGAAAATATTTTTGTTTCAGGATTATCTCGATATAATTAGAAGATCTCGAGATAATTCATCATTTCGAGATATTGTATTATCTCGAGACCTTTTCATTTAATATCTCGAGATAATCCTGAAAAAATGTTTTCACATGTCACTTCCCGGGTTCCGTAAATATGGAACAAACTGCTTAAAAATTATCATGCAGTCTACAAGGCATTCTATTGACCAGTTGAATACAACGGTGTCTTTGCTTATCGAATCTGGTATAAAACCTATGATGTTCTACGAAATTGTCATTGGTGTGGCAGCAATATCACCGATATCATTAGTATACCTTACGTCGGGTACTGGAAATCTCATCATCTTCCGACACCTATCCAATGTTTTGAAAAACCAGACTACTAATATGGTAGGGTGTGTCCTGCTTTAAATGCTAAAGATACTTCCAACAAATAGAATGAAATTAGTCGGAATGCAATTGCTTTAATAAAATGGGAGTGTTTAATAGTATTTGCGGCTTTATTATTTGATATGCTTGAATATCTTGCATTTTCATATCCAATTTGGAAATGCCTTGCCTTATAGTTGAATCTGGAGCTTTCTGAAAGATTACTCTCATTATGTTGGTAGGAGTCTTGAAACTTCGCCGAATGTAAAAAGCAAAAGTGGAATTGTATCCTAAACAGATTTAGCCTGCGTAGCGTCTCAGTGTCTGTCACCCCTTAGGCTCGCAGCGATGAGCTGAACCAGTGGCGTAGCTAGATATTTTTTTTTGGGGGGGGGGGGAGGGGGCAAAAGCCAAAAATTTCCTACAGATCATTATCTGGGGACCTTTTTTTTCTTTTAGCTTTCCGGGCAATTTGAGACCGACTTTTGATTTCACGTTGACATTTCGATGTGTAATTCTGCTTAAAAACATAACAAGTGTTGTAAGTGTTTCAAATGAATTTTTTTTAAATTTTTTTCAGACAGAGACTAAAAATTTCCGACAGAGGCCTTCGGAGGCTTTGTGGGGGGGGCGACCGCCCCCTCCCCCCTCTATCTACGCCACTGAGCTGAACGAAAAAACTTCGTCCGCTACGCGGGGTAAAACCTTGAGAAGTAGATGGTGTACATAGAGCACACTTTTTGTTTCGTCTCATATAGTCTGTATTAGCTAACTAAAAATGGATAACGCCACCTTCACATGTAATAAAGGGAACCCTTTCACAAATCTCACAATGCACAGTATGACCTTCTCTACAGGTCACATCCGGAGACTATCCTTAAGAACAAATTAGTAAACACGTAAGCCTCAATCATAGAGCAGGAACGAAATGTCACACAGTCAAAACGGCAGCTTACCAGCCAGTTCTACACATTTGACATTTATCCAGTTTTTCTTGTATAATTCTACAATATTTTAAACAAGTCTCAAACAGTACACCCTTTCGGGAAACAATCATTACTATTGTTTGATTACTGAAGTGACTGCCCGCACGCGATAATTTTTTTTTTTTGGTAGGATAGCGAGGGGACGAATTAATCATATTATCAGAGTCTTTGATCATTTCTGTTCATAGCATCTTCCCACACGGCATCCGTGCTTAATAATAATAAAGAACTATTAAAAAGGAGATGGCCTATAAACGAAAGGTGGAAGAATATTTTACACAAAATGATATGAAAAGTGTCTGGAAGGGACTGAGGTTGATGGGCGGCTACTCTAACAGCTGTAGTAAGGCCTAGTGTTTTGTCAGAAAGATCATCATTTGACTATGCCAGTGAGTTAAATCAATTTTACAGTCGTTTCGACTGTTATGATTTTCTGGTCAAGTTAGATGAACTTTTAAAACTAACCTCTATTGATTCCAAATCATTTTAACTGTCTGTGTGAAAGATTATTCCGCACCATTTTAACCGATTAAACCCTGCAAAAGCCGCCGGCCTAGATAATGTTTCCCTATATGTGTATTAAAAATTGCTCTAGTCACTTAGCTTTTTTTACCCATGTTTTTAATTTATGTTTTACTAACCAAATAGCACCATATGTGGAAAACATCGTGTATTATTCCCATAATGAAAAGCCAATAATTTCTGCACGTGTTTTGTATTTTGATTTTTTCATCTGCCTTCAACACAATTCAACCACATCTTTTGGCCTATAAACTATTGAAATCTGAAGCTGTCCCACTTCCCCTGGTCAAGTGGATTTTTGTCACGAACCGGTCACAATATGTTAAATTATGTAATCATGCTATCTGTGATGTTATTATTTCTAATACCGATGTTCCTCAGGGAACGGTTTTATCCCTCTCCTTTTAACTGTGTATACTTCTGATATTCGCTCTACATATGTCAGCTGCCCTCTTATTAAATTTGCTGACGATACTGCCCTCATTAGCCTTATTTCAAATAACAATCATAGGATTAACCTTGATCATATTAATCATTTTGTGGTATACTGTGATGCAAATTTTCTGGAGTTGAATGTTAGGAAAGCGAAGGAAATGATTATTGGTTTTAAAACCAAGCACAACGTCACGCCAGAACCCTTGTTAATTAAAGATTTTTGTCGTAGAAAGGGTTACCGACTATAAGAATTTAGGAGCAGTACGAGAAACCTGACATATGGGGAATTATTTGAACATGTGTCAGTTTTGTCCAATCAGTGTCCAATGAGAGAACGACAAACCTGACACGTCTAATTAATTGGACGGTTTCGATCGCTTCTCGGCCTTTTCGCTAAGATCATATGTAGTATCTGTTCTTTCCAGCCAGTCAAGAACGGGACCACGCATGACAAACCCATGATGTGGAGGTCTGAGGGTCGAGAGGCCGGTCAGTTAGGTTTGTTGTCCCTTCAGGAACGTAGCTCCTTTGGGGGAGTAGAACTCCTTCGGGAGTAACGTTTGGTTTCGTCCCTTTTCTCTCCGATAGAGAGTCGAGGGGACTTTGAAAAAAAAAATGTTGAATTGAACTGCCATATAAGTTTGATCCAATCAGAGTTCTAGAAAGGAACAGGTGACTTTCCTTTCTTTGTCCAGTGAAAGTGCTAGAAATCTGACATATGTCCAGCTAATTCCATTTATGCCAGTTTCTCATTTGTCAATTTTATCCAATCAGATCTCGAGAAACTGATATATGTCTATTTAATTCGACAAATGTCGATTTAAGGACTTATGGCACCGGGGGGGGGGGGCGAGGTTGGGGAAGGCTGGTGTCACCTAAGCCAAGTATATATTTTTTTTTGCTGGATTCAGCTATTGCGAATTGAGATTATTGTCAGTTCCAATTCTTACCAGATGCAAATCCTGGTAGGGATTTAACTGGCTTGGCACCCTTTTCTTGTCAAATGGATATAATCTTCTTTGTGGTTTTAAAGTTTTCAAGTACTTCAGTCTACACTGAAGTTATTTTTCTGTCTTATTTCTAATAAAAACTGAAATTCCATTGTCATTATTATGAGGTCACGGCTCTTAAAAGCCTCTAAATTTTACTGCAGGGGTTTAGTGATTCTTTACCCCAGATATTCACAGGGATGGATCCATGGACCCTTACCCGGACGCAACGTTGGAAATTTTATGTGAGGGCATGCATAGCCATGGCCCCGCTTATTCAAACCCAGTCTGGCTCGGTCTCTGTCCGTTTGTTTTTACCAGTTATTAGTTTCATCCAATTTTCACCAGTAATTTTTAGGTCATACGGCCAATTAGGTGAGCTATTAGAAAAGCTTTTATAATAGGGTGATTTTCACCTGTCGTCATTGCGTTTCCGACTGTCATGTCCCTAAATAATGCGCAGTAGGTAGGTTAATGGCTTACGCTCAAGCGGGACCATAAATACAACTGTGATACAATGATCTGTTGACCGTTACAATTTCCACCAAACAATGTCCACCAAAGTGACGAAGCAATGTCCACCAATTACTTCCCAGCGACTTCGCAGTGACGACGATAAAGACTTCTGTATTTAGTTTAATGAGTGTCGTAAACCCTTGAATGGAGCAGGTGTCCTTCGTTATTGACCCTTCACTAAATAGCACTTGCAAAGCAGTCTGGGAAAGAGTCTAAGTGTGCGTCGTTTTTTCATTGACATTTTATTGTGGCCATAAACGACGCACACCAAAACTATCCAACCTACAAACCTTTGTAACTGCTATTTGGAAAAGGGTCTATTGTCAGTCAATAACCTTAATTTATGAAATAAACATTAGGTTTACATAAAATCAGTGTACTCTTCTCACTATAAGTATATATGTTTGTAAAGAAAAACTACGGTGCCACAAAACAAACGAGTTAACAACTTTTCCAATGAAAAAGAAAAATTCAGGGCAAACACCATCGATGCGTATCAGAAGTGTATGGACCACTTCAGTTTACTTTCATTTTAGGAAAATGGGGTCTGAGAAGGTTTTCTCGAAATTTTTAGCTTGTATGCTTCAACAATACCGTTATTATTCCCCGAAAATAGCGAGTTTTTCTGCCGGAATGGTGAATGGGAGCTGTCCCTCAGCCCCTCTTTTTATGTCTATGATTATATGGACGTATTTGACAGGACTTCGGGCTTTAAAATGTTTAACAACCTGCATTCATTACTCTATCAAACTAGATCCTGAGGTAGGAATCCGTTAAGTAAACTGCTTTTACAGATAAAATTAGGAAAAGAAACTGTCACGTGACTTCCTTATTGGTTAGCGATATCACTGTCATGGAAAGAAATAAGGTACATAAAAAGAATATAAAGAAGAAAAGTACATCAGAAAAACTTACCATAGCCAAGAAAGACAAGTATGAAGGTAAAAAAGGCCATTGCGGTTGTGGTACTGTTGTTAACGGTAGTGCACTCGTCAGGGAAGAATTCTCCTGTGTTATTCTCTCTCAGTTCGGGTACGTTCCGATCGTTTTATGAAGGCATGAGGGCCATCCTAGCCCATATTTATAGCCAACTAGGCTACCCGGAAGACACATCTTGTAAATTACACAGCGTCTTCCTTCCTACAGTTTGTAGAAACATTTCGCAAAATACTTGTCGATCACTACGGAATAAAATGCCATTATGAATAACTTATGTGTGTTCAATGAAATCATCTCCCACTACAGCTGTTATGGTTTGAATCGTGGGAGAAACAGATTTAATACTATCGTTAACGCGAACGTGCTCTCTGTATCATTAATTTGGAAAAAAATGCCTTTTTATACATAAGTGGGCCTACGTTGCTTCCGGAGATCGTACTAAATAGTATTTGTATTGTTTATGAAGATCAAATCGATGTTCTAATCTTATAGGGTCAAAAAAGACGGATTGTCCCAAACCTTTCAAAACTTACAACTCTAAAGAAAAAGAAAAAGAAAAAGAAAAAGAAGGAAAAAAAAACCCAAAAGAAAGACAGAAGAAAGAAAAAGGAAGAAAAGGAAAATTTGTTAAGGAGGAAAGGGATTCTGTGAAAGCAATGTACCTTAAAATGAACATTGATTGTTCGCCACGTGTAGCTATATTACACCTCTTTCCATTCCATCAATCGTTAGCATGTATACCGTGTGTACTACTATTGTTTCGTTCGAACATAGGCAACTTGTCTCAAAGGTCAGAGATGGTCGGAATTTCTTTAGCTTCGTATCAAATTAAAGTTAGGTCAGGTTTTTTGAGCTGTTTACACTTTTCTCACATTGATCGTGTCCTTGTAAAGTTTTGTCTTCGAAATTTTTTTTTCTGTTGAAAGTTAAGGAAACCTTTCAACGTAATTGTGAACATCTGTTTCTAGCATAATATGGGATTCTTTGTGAATTAAATCGTGCTGCTATGAGTGTTTACAAGTTTGCTCGTTTAATGTTAGCGGCTTAAGAAACTGCTAAAAAGGGGAAAGTTTTTAGGAGAAAATCCAAATCATCATACTTGTTTCCATAATGATGATTTCGATTTAATTTTCCCACAGGAAATACACCCTACCTCCCATGATCGAAATATTTGACAGGACAATTGAGGCAACAAAGCTCATTTTCCTCATGGCATAAAACTTAGTGGAGAAGTCGCAAATTATATATATATATATATATATATATATATATATATATATATATATATATATATATATACAATTGGTAAAGAAGAAACTGTAAAACAACAGTGCTACAAAATTGAATGGCTGGATCTCGGAAGAGATACAAATTAGCGGAAGGCTTGAAATTCGGTAAATAAAACAGCCAGAAATTGTTTTTTTGCAGAGCTTTCGAGCAATACTAGCTCTTCTTCAGTGCAAGGTCAGATATATATATATATATATATATATATATGTATATATATGTATATATATATGTATATATATATGTATATATATATATATATATATATATATATATATATATAGTTCAAGAAATGTAGCATCACACCAGTAACAAACAAACAGCATAAATAGAAAATGGTGAAACATATATATATATATATATATATATATATATATATATATATATATGCGTAAGAAATACGGTAAAAACGAGAAGGACGTCGCTTTACGTGTAAACTGTTTATTCAAGCTTTCGGCCCTCTGGCCTTCATCAGGTTCTGGATAAATCAAACAAGTGAAACTAGAATTAGATATAAGGTTACTTAAATTAAAGTATTAAGAACATAAATTTGTTAAGGCATTATTAGAAAAGAAAATAACAAATATCTCACATGTCAAAGTTGATGAGATGTTGGTGCTGGACGTTGTAGTCACTAAATGGGATGTTGGTGTGTGTGTTTAGTGGGGTGTGTCATGATAACGTGGGGAGGTTATTTGTCAACATTGATTCCGTTTGGGTGTAACGTATGAAGCACAGTTGATTTGAAATAAACACACCAAAATAAAATAAAACACCAAACAGACCAAATAAACACACCAAACAGTCAATGTAAACTGTACTGAGACTTTTGACTAGTGACCTAGCTATTTGTATATAGGATGAGATGTCGCTCTGAGAAAGGGAAATTCCCCTCCCCTTTAAAATAAAAAAATTCTTTTCGGAATGGTACTGAGATCCAAAATAGTGCTATCATTTCATCGTTTCCAAGTGTCTTCATGCTCAAAATTTTCGTTAAATTAAGAAAACAATTCAGAAATCAACATTTTATGGCTTCTTGGCAAAGCTGAAACATATTGTGACACAATGAAAGAAACAACAAAATATTTAAAGGCCGAACTCATTTTATACAAATGGAACGAACCGCTCTGCCCATTTCACCTGCCTCTTACTCCGCCCCTATGGAGTAGCGATCGGTTGATATGCTTGTATTTATTTTTAAAGTAGTCAGCTAATGACTGACTGCCTGAAATGGTTTTTGAAGAGCTTTTGAAAGCTACATGGGGCATCGCTGTAATACATAATTATAACCATACTCCAGCTATTGTACTATCCGGCGATGACCATTAATATTGCCGGGGTGAGGGGTCTTCCGAACCTCCCTGAATACGGACTTGAGTTTGTCCCCCCCCCCCAAAAAAAAAATCCCTCAGAGTCGCCCATGGGTAGAGACATCTTAAAAATCTGGGAAACCATTCAAAATTGTGATGTGAAAGAAGAGTGTGTATGTATGTTTTTAATGGTGATCATGCAGAAGACTTCGGTCAGTAATATGGTAGCTAGAGCCTAGAAGATAGTGTAAGGACATTTTCCCAATGAAGCCCTAAGCGATTAGAACTTGGTACAATGTCTTAAGTTCCTATCAGATTAGGACGGAGGTATTGGATTCAAGTTTTGGGACATCCTACCAGACAAAGTGAAAGCTGATAACGGCCAAGCAAGAGTATCGAGAGATTCAATCAACAACAAAACTTTTATCACAACTTTGCAAACATATGTCAAAGCTGGACCAAGACACCTTAACAAACATATTGAAATATCACAACAGGTGCAGGTATATATGGCCAAAATAGTACTGGTAAACGAAGGTTTCCCAACTTATGATAATGTTGCTAATTAAACTGAAACTTTTCGACATTTCGTTGCTGAAGTGCAACTGCGTATTTAACATTAAGAGTGTTTAAGTTGGGGGCAAAGACCTTGCTACTGCTGTAAGCATCGACCTTGCTATTACTGTGAGCATCGCTGGGAGGGTTGAACCATCGAGATGCCCTGGTAGGATAGGGCAACTAACCTTACTAGAAGCTCTAAAAGGTAATTACCAGAAGCACGTATACTGTTCTACGAACGAACGTTCATACATGACGATACACCGACACCACAAATAATGGTCATGCAGTGACAAGCTGTTCTCCTTCTATATATGATAATACCATGGAGCGATATTAGTAGCCTCCAAGGCCTATTTAACTGTATAAGCCTAGGCTTAATATTGTCCCATCGTTAGGCTGAACATGTTACTCTCTGGTAGCGATCAACTGCTGGGAAACTTAAGCCCGTGTTAGTCACGGATCTTGTGCTAAATCGTGCCCGGTGAAGCAGAGTGAATCCGCCGCCCAAGTAGAATCTCCGCCCCCATGGACCACATGGTAGTGTAAAAGCCGGCCGGAGAAACTACTTGCGAGCGTATGGAAAGCCGTTTTAACATTTAATCAAGAATTTTAGATATCTCGAATTAATTTCAGATATCTCAAATTATGCACTATTTTAAATATCTGAAATACAGTACAATTTAAGATATCTAAAATTCATTTCGAGATATCTGAAACAGAATTCGAGATATCTTAAATTGAATTCGAGATATCTGAAGTAGAATTCGAGATATCTAAAATAGAATTCGAGATATCTGAAATAGAATTCGAGATATCTAAAATAGAATTCGAGATATCTTAAACTGAATTCGAGATATCTGAAATTAAATTCGAGAAATCTAAAATAGAATTCGAGATATCTAAAATAGATTTCGAGATATCTGGAATTGAATTCGAGATATCTGAAATTGAATTCGAGATATCTAACATAGAATTTTAGATATCTGAAATTAAATTCGAGATATCTAAAATAGAATTCGAGATATCGAAAGTAGATTTCGAGATATCTGAAATTGAATTCGAGATATCTGAAATTGAATTCGAGATATCTAACATAGAATTTTAGATATCTGAAATTGAATTCGAGATATCTAAAATAGAATTCGAGATATCTAAAATTGAATTCGAGATATCTGAAATTGAATTCGAGATATCTAAAATTGAATTCGAGATATCTAAAACTGAATTCAAGATATCTGCATTGGAATTTTAGATATCTGAAATTCGTGATTATTTCGAGATATCTGCAATTATTTTAAGATATCTGCAATTATTTTAAGATATCTTAAATTCATTTCGAGATATCCAAAATAGAATTCGAGATATCTAAAATTGAATTCGAGATATCTGAAATAGAATTCGAGATATCTAAAATTGAATTCGAGATATCTAAAATAGAATTCGAGATATCTTAAACTGAATTCGAGATATCTGAAACTGAATTCGAGATATCTGCATTGGAATTTTAGATATCTGAAATTCGTGATTATTTCGAGATATCTGCAATTATTTAAAGATATCTGCAATTATTTTAAGATATCTAAAATTCATTTCGAGATATCTGAAATAGAATTTGAGATATCTAAAATAGAATTCGAGATATCTTAAATAGAATTTCAGATATCTGAAATTAAATTCGAGATATCTAAAATAGAATTCGAGATATCTGAAATTGAATTCGAGATATCTGAAATTGAATTCGAGATATCTAAAATTGAATTCGAGATATCTGAAATTGAATTCGAGATATCTAAAATTGAATTCGAGATATCTAAAATCGAATTCGAGATATCTGAAATAGAATTTGAGATATCTAAAATAGAATTCGAGATATCTGAAATTGAATTCGAGATATCTAAAATTGAATTCGAGATATCTAACACTGAATTCGAGATATCTGCATTGGAATTTTAGATATCTGAAATTCGTGATTATTTCGAGATATCTGCAATTATTTTAAAATATCTGCAATTATTATAAGATATCTGCAATTATTTTAAGATATCTAAATCGAATTCGAGATATCTGAAATTGAATGCGACATATCTGAAATTGAATTCGAGATATCTGAAATTGAATTCGAGATATCTGAAATTGAATTCGAGATATCTGAAATTGAATTCGAGATATCTGAAATAGAATTTGAGATATCTAAAATAGAATTCAAGATATCTAAAATAGAATTCGAGATATCTGAAATTGAATTCGAGATATCTAAAATTGAATTCGAGATATCTGAATTTGAATTCGAGATATCTAAAATTGAATTCGAGATATCTAAAATTGAATTCGAGATATCTAAAATTGAATTCGAGATATCTGAAATAGAATTCGAGATATCTGAAATAGAATTCGAGATATCTAAAATAGAATTTTAGATATCTGAAATTAAATTCGAGATATCTAAAATAGATTTCAAGATATCTAAAATTGAATTCGAGATATCTGAAATTGAATTTGAGATATCTAAAATTGAATTCGAGATATCTGAAATTGAATTCGAGATATCTGAAATTGAATTCGAGGTATCTAAAATTGAATTCGAGATATCTAAAACTGAATTCGAGATATCTGCATTAGAATTTTAGATATCTGAAATTCGTGATTATTTCGAGATATCTGCAATTATTTTAAGATATCTGCAATTATTTTAAGATATCTGCAATTATTTTAAGATATCTAAAATTCATTTCGAGATATCTGAAATAGAATTTGAGATATCTGAAATTAATTCAAGATATCTAAAATTCCTGAAAAAATTTTAAAACGGATTTCCATACGAGCGAAGTAACCGACCGGATAATATTTCCTATCAATTGATTGCCTTAACGGCAATCATCGTCAATGGACATTTTGTGTGTAAAATTTCTCAGTTTCGTTATTCTCCCATAGACCCTTTTCCAAATAGCTATTACAAAGGATTGTGGGACAGTTTTGGTGTGCGTCGTTAATCAATGACATTTTACTGTGGCCAAAAACGATGCACACCTAAACTCTATCCCATAATCCTTTGTAATCACTATCTGGAAAAGAGTCTATTGGGTTTGTGTGCTTTTTACGATTGCGTCGCCGGAGTACCATGAAACACTTCGTCACAAGCTGCTTTGGTAGCGATGCAAACATGCAACATTGTGACCGAATTTTGTTCACTAAGTTTAAATAAATGGCCCTCTGCACTTCACGCTCAAACTTCGCCTTCTTTCCACGTTCGGTCGCCATTGTATTCGATCCCAGTTAGCCAGCTAATAGCAACGTAGTTAAAGCAGGGGTTGTTAAATAACTCCCTGGTTATAGACTGCTACATTGATAAGCACCGACAGATTAGCCTCGAAGAGCCTTACCATAGAGATCGAAATATCGTAGAATGTAATTTGGGCGGAAGTTCTACTCAGGACAAGTGTGACAGGTTCAATTCTCCTCAGTGTAGAATATCCGGTCGGAGATTCTACTAGTGCGCGGAGGATTGACTCTGCTACACCGGTTAATTTGCATCTGTAAGTCTTGTTCATTAACAATGTTATACAATAGGCCTACTGTTGATGGCGAGTCCCGCGATGCACTGATATTCCATAAGGACAGTGGATAGGCTGATGGAAATTATGTTAACTTTTTAATCCAGAGAGGCTGAGACTGATGGCAATGCATTCGTGTCGTGCGGCAGATGCTGTATTGTACTGACTCCGTTTGAAACAGTACAATAATGTATTGGAAAAGCGTTTACTGCTTTTCCCCACTCTCCCCCATTCTGGCACTCTGTCTGTATCTGAGACCATCTCTTTCATTTTATTCCATCATTTTATATTTTCACTCCTCCAATGTGGGGGTCCCTGAATTTGGGGGGGGGGGGCTGGGCCCGGTGGGAAATCCGGGCCTCTGCGTTAGTAATGTGTCAAAACTTGGACAGATGTGAGGATTGCACAGTTCATGCTAGTCCGCAGTCTGCTGACCTAGTATTTGGGTCGCCTTAAGCCAGCCGTACACTACACGATTTTGCACACCGCAACTCAACTCGATCGTCGGATCTCCAACAGTCGTATAGTGTGCATGAGTTTATGACTGCGACTGGAAGTTTTAGGACCGGTTTTAAGTCGCGCCGACTTCAGTCGGGAAGAACGAACATGTTGGTTCTTCCCGACTGAAGTCGGCGCGACCTTAAACTGATCTTAAAACTGCCAATCGCAGTCTTAAACTTTTGCACACCTCACGACTGTTGGCGACCCGACGATCGAGTTGGGTTGCGGTGTGCTAAGTCGTGTAGTGTACGGCTAGCTTTAGAGCTTCCCATACTAGTTCAGGGAGCAAAGTGAACGTGAGAACTAGGCCGAGGTACCCTAGGCTAAGTTCATGCCTAGCGGCGAAGCTGCTCTTTAGGCAACTTAGTATCTCTTACCTTCGCTTTGCCGCTCTGAAAGTAGGAAACAAATCTGATATAGGCGACATGCCACTAATGTGTAGCACCAACTCTTACATAATCAGACTAAAGGTAAAATAGTCTTCGTACAGTAACAAAAGTACTGTTGTTCCATTATTCTTCTGGAATTACACCATGCATAGCCCTTATGCATATGATATCACAGAGTAAATCAAAACTTAATTGTGAGAAGTTTCCCGAAACTAGTTTAAGTTGGTGTTGACATCTTATAGAGGTCAACCCTTTAGTACTGAAAATGTTGTTTTACTTACGTTACCTTTCAATAGGCTGTACTGGTATTTACGTAACTACCCATGAAAAGGCTAAAGGGATACACAGTCAGGTGTTGGCAGAAACAGTTGATACTTTATATGTTAAATATTTCTTATTTGAGAACAACTCATTGTCAATGGGAAGAGGCTACGAGGATATGCAGTCGTATTCAAGATATAATCATAAGAGGGTACGAGGATATGTACTCACAATCATGCAGGATATAATGTAAGAAGCTACAGGCCGGCAGTTGGAATTTCAGGGTAAGGGGCTAATGATAAATAGGCCTAGTCAAACCATCCTTTTAGAAGGCTACGACGATATGCAGAGGGAATGTCGCATTTTTTTTTTTTGGAATAATGGATAAAAAAGGAAAACTATCCTTTAAAAGGCTACGAGGATACGCTGTCAGAATTTCTTTAAAAAAGGATGGCTATCCTTTTGAAAGGCTACTAGGCTATTCTTTTAAAAGGCTATGAGGATATGCTGTCAGAATTTCTTTAAGAAAGGATAAAGTTCTACCTTTTAAAAGGCTATGAGGATAAGCAGTCAGAATTTCGAGATATAATTTTAAGAGGCTTCGAGGATACGTGACTGCGTAGCCCGTTAAAAAGCAGAGCTTCAATCTGGTGGGGTATTCTGCAATTGTGCCTTACCACAGCCAATCAGGTTATTACAGTCACAAAAACAAAAGCCTGACAATATTGACGATATTCCTAGTCCTAAGCTAGCCACGAACTAGTCGCCAATAAACATGATAAAGTTTATACGGTTACAATTACAGTTACAATATACTGACGATAGTATAGGCCTAGCCTAGGCAGGAGTGGCAGCTCCCTGTATACTTAGGTAAGGCTACAAATAACGAGTACACAAGTGGCTACAAATACAATGCCCTCTTTAACGGTTACAGTGTTAGTCTCAATCTGTCAATGTTGACAATACCCTCTTTTTAACGGTTACACTACAGCACTAGCGTTAGTCTCAATCTGCCAATGTTGTGAAAACTTTCGTAGGCTACAGTAGCCGAAGTAAGGCAGTCCTCTACAGTTCTAAAACTTCTAGCTAACTGTACTTCTTACGAGCGATCGAATTACGTTTTTCACGTTAGACCTAGGCCTGTGTTCATTCAATTATAAATCTTTATTAATTGTTGGTGAAGGATAATTGAGGTAAACTTGTCGTCGTAAGCTGACTACCGAAAATTTACCATCTTCACGACGAACATCGTACGGTATAGCTACCTATAGCGGTCGAGTTTATAGTCAAGGCATTTCATTCCATCCTCGAATCTTAACGCGCCTACAAATCAAATAAGCCCCGCCTTCTTTCTGTTTTTCGAACGTCATCTTTCAGATAATTCAACGTTGTACCGCCTACTTAGGAATGAGACACCTTGAATCTAACACATGCTGCTAGCTAGCAGTGCAGCTCGATCCCCAAGGACCGTGAATATTTTCCGGATGTGTGACCCTATTAATATGTACATATCTAACACGTAAACATGTAGGTGTCATATGCAGACTGGTCCCAAAATACAATTGCACAGTTTAGTTGCACTGCTCAGCAATTCGTAATTAGATTAATTAGAAGACATTAAATATTTATTTGATGCATTTATAACAACCAAAATGTTTACTTCTCAAAGTAAACACATTACTTGAGACATACCATATCCAAAGAACCTCTCCACTCATAATGGTACGGGCAGAAAGTAAAGAAAGACGTTGGCTTCATACACGAAGCCAAATGTTCAAAGGTTAGAAAAAGAAAGTTTCAGTTTAAAATAAGGCTGGCACTATAGTTGGAAACGACACCACAAGGCACGAACCTACACTTGTTTTGCAAAGGTTACGTCTGCACGACTACATAGGTATTCCCTTTCGGGAAACCAAAAAGTGCTCCCTTGTTTGGAGGAAAAGCGCGTATCATTGCAAGTTACACCAACATATGCAGACAGCTGATTTGTCAACCAATGATCGTAAACGCGCGTAAGTCTACTACATGCGCGTGCGAAATCTACGTCGTTCGAGCACGTACGTGTGCTTCATTGTTTTCCTCCAATCTGGTGTTGCAGTGACGTCAGTGCATAAGGTCTATTCACGCTTACGTCACTGGTTGGCACTGGTTGGCATAGAATACGCGCAAGAATACGTGCGTGTATGTAAGGTGTTGCGCGTGTAAACGGTAGCACGATTGCACGCAGAAAGTAGACGAATTAGAATGTACTTTTCATTGTGACGACAGTGTAAGCGCTCCTTAATTTCCAACAAATTTGTCAACCAGCCGTGACATCATTTGTTTGTAAACATGGATGAGCATGGTAAACGCTCGCCGTAAGCATGTACATTAGGGAGCTTTAAGCCGCGGTCACACTACAACGAATTCGGATCCGATTTTTGTGAGTTTTTATTAAAATCTTCTCCATTTCGGGTCAAATAGAGCCCAAAATTTGCCAACGTGTGTAATTATATGATTTTTATCGCAGGACTACGAAAATTAAATTTATACGAATTATTTCGTGACGTAACATCGACAGACAGCTTTTATCGGACTACGCGTGTCCGATAAAAGCTGTCTGTCGGTGTGACGTCATGAAAAAATCAGTTAACAGTTCACTTTCATATACCTCTGATGCAAATCATATATTTACACTGGCTGGCAAATTTTGGGCTCTATTTGACCAGAGATGGAGAAGATTTTAATAAAAACTCACAAAAATCGGATCGGAATCCGATCCGAATTCGTTTTAGTGTGACCGCGGCTTTAGATTGCACGACGCGGACGTCGGCTACGACGTAATGACGTCATGTTGTAACTATGCGCATGCGTGTACGTGAACTTCACGTTGTCGGTGTAATTCTACACCGGGAGTCCCTCGTTTTGGCGTTGTGGCTAGAACGGCAACGAGAGGCAGCATATGACGTCATATAGTTTTGTTGCCATGCCGATCGTTGCATTAGAAACTTAAAATACGCGTTGCACACATATCATTAATTCATCGTCGTCCATTATATCAGTTAAATAACCATAGCAATTGCTTCACGAACTCGATGAAGGTTTGCCACTCTCCAACTTAGGCCTACATAAGGAGTAAGTTTGACTTATACTTCCCGTTAAATACTGTTACCATTAACAGATCGGTTTGCGCGTCTGCTACTCAAACGAAGTTGAATATCACCACGTGACTTTCATGCCGCGCCGTAGAAATCTAAAGCGCAATAGTTTCAGGGCGCGGACGTCAGCTCGACGACTTGAACTGTGGGTTTAAACGCCGCGTCGCCATGCCCACGTCGTGCAATCTAAAGCTCCCTATTATCACTGCTTCTTCCTAAGTTACGAAAAAAATCAAAATGTTCTCGCCATGATTCGTCCACTAGATGCGCACAGCGCAACGACTCACCTTCGCAGGCTAAACCATTTTGGACTCTTGCTTTCATATTGGCCAAAATTTTGTACAAGGCATGTATTAGACCTTGGCCTGTAGTCAATAAATACTCTTAGGCTTCCACCCCTTTAATTCAAGGACGAAAATCTCTTCTTTTTTCCCTCTGTAAAAAAGTAAACAAAAGGCAGTATACTTTCTTAAAACTGCACAGTATGTCGGACCAAACTGTATCTAAGGACCCTTAAATATTTAAAAAATTATCAAAGGGGAAGAGGGATAACTTAGACCACCTTTCCCAAGACGGTGGTCCGAATAATAAACGTACAGCCCCCAGCTGTGAACAGCCTCCTACGCCCATGGCACTTAACCTATTACCGCCTAACCCAAATCAATCGCTTCTCGGCCTTTAGGCTAAGATCATGAGAAGTATCTGTTCTTTTCAGCCATCCTAGAATGGAGCTACTCATGATCGACCCATGATGTAGAGATGTGAAGGTCAAGAGGTTGGTCATGTTAAATCTTGGTGTCACTTCAGGGGACGTAACACTTTTAGAGAGCAGAACTCCTTCAAGAGTAAGGTTTGATTTTCGCCCTTCGGATCTTCGCCAAAGACTCCAGGGGAATATGAAAAAAAGAAAATGCCTTTTCTACAGCGTTTAAATGACGCCCAGGGACCTACACTTCCATCAAACACCACTAGTAGATGATTTCATTTCAATTATATGTTTCTTCGTAACAAACAGTAACAAGAGGGCAATCCATGGAGTCGCAAATCTCATTTCCCACATATTACCTTCATTACTTTGGGCTTAGCAAAATTTAGGCATATTTGACCTTTGACCTACATATTGAAATGTGAACCCACCCTTAACAACCAAAAGCACTATTTTAAAAATTATCTTCTCAGTAGCATATCATTTGGTTTTATTACTTTTTCCAACATATTAATAGGCAAATAATGGCAAAAGATACAATTTTAAAAAAAATTGACCTTTACCTCTAACCTTTGACCTATGACGTCATCAATTAAGCATGAAAAGGTTTTTGGTCAGGTACCTACCCTGCAGGGATTTTTTCGTAGGATGGCAATGGAAGATATATGAATTATGCATACCTAGCTCATGAATAATTGGCATCAAGGTACTGCGCATGGTTGTTCATGACACAGATCTCCCGGTACTTTCGGTCGACGTTCAGTATACACAAATAGAAGGCCTATGGGTGGTGTTGAGTAGTGTAACGCTCGTCTGTCCCCTGCCTACCCCTGGTACCACCCCTGGTACCAACAATGGTAATTATCCAAGATGGAGCTAAAGAGCAATTTACCCTCAATTGTTAAATTACCCCCGGCCAGATCGAGCTACCTCTGGGTTTTCGGTCCTTTGTCTACCGGGAAATTACCCTGGTCCATGGACCCCACCGGAGCGTTGAGTGGGTTCAAGGACCCCACCCTATCAGACGGAGTAGTTCTTATACGCATGGCGTATTCAAGTCATACGGTCATTCCTTTCTTCCTTCCCATGATTCCCGCAATAATTTCCCTCCCTGCCACCTTTGCCCACCACTTACAAAACTCAATATAACGCAATACAATGGGGCTGCCCGGCGTTTTCGTCTTACCGACAGAGGGCGCTCTCATATGGTTCCTACTAGAGTCCCTTTATACGATATACTAAGTAGGAACCCTAGTTCCTACAAAGATATTAAAAACATAGATCATCCAATCCGGACAGTATAGCATGTAAAAAGAGTTATATTATGCATGAGATGCAAGTCTCGAGACGCGAATTTGTTTAAAAACGGTACAAAACGTAAGGATTTGGTGCATAGATACCATGTTAAACTCCTATACCTACACTGTAAGACGCGCCTGACTCTGCATGAGGTTCAATTACCAGGGCGGAAGTGTGGATTTAATATGTGCGTCGTTCTATTCAGTGATTTGCGTGCAAATCTAAGGACGCGTTATAGTAAATTCCATTGTTAAAAGAGTTGACATGCGTGTACATTAACAATGCGTTCTATACGCGCATAATACATTTATCTGTGTATTGTCCGGAATAATTGATTCACACTACTGCGCTCTTGGAAAACGAACGCTTTGGTTGATTTTTCGTTGTTAGCGCGTAGCCGCGTAAGAATTTAAATGCATGTATTTTAAAGTGCGTTAGTTTGAACTGATCATATATGGCTGGAAAGCATTCATAATTTAATTTTTGGTTGGGTGAAAGATGCTTTTCTGAGGAGGGGTCTAAGGAGAGGGGTGTCCCCTCCCCTTACACCCCTCCCCTTTGAGAAATTTTTGTTAATTTAAGATTGCTTAGATGCAAAATGGTGATACTTTTAGTATATTTTTGAACTGTTCATATATCGCTGGAAAATGTTCATTATTTAGTGAATTTTAAATTTTACCCTAAATTCACAGTACATTCCATTAAAATAAATTACAAGGCTTAAATAAGACACTACAAGGTAATATTGCAGCAAGTTATAGTTAAACGCCTAATGTCGAAAATATTCCTCTTAATTTTAAAGAATTCTGAAATTCCCTTGAAAGTAGAAGCAGTGCTCCCAATGCTGTGGGCCTGGCCGGTAATAGACTGAAGTTAGCAATCCATTAATAGAGCACTCATGAGTAACTCCTTGCAATGCCCAGAGAAAGTTACTGAGACCAATATAAGCCAAAACCTTATCAGCTGAAAGTCAGTAGCAGAGTTATTAGCATAATACTTATTTTCTGAGGTAGAAAATAATGAACAAATTTTAATTTCACTCTGTCATATCTCATAGGCCTATTTCATTGGAATAGGGCCTTGTCCTTTGCTTTATGAAGTTGAAAAACTTCAAAATTTTTTGGAAGGGGGGGGCCCGGGCCCCCTGGCCCCCCAAATCCGCCCCTGCCTTCCATTGCCATCTTGCCACTCATCTTACGAAAAAAAACGCTACCCGGCAAGTTTGGAATTCATCGGACTAACGATTAAAGAGGAGTTCGTGACACACTTTTTCGCAAAATTTATAGGCAAATTTAACCTTTGACCTACACTTTGACCTTTGACCTCACCCTTAGCAACCAAAATGGGCTATTTTTCGTTTCAATTCGTATCATTTCATTTATTTGTTTCTTACGGTAGCAAACAATGATAGCAATATTTCTAAGTGATGTGACAAGCAGGGCATGCAAGTTACGAAAGAAAGTACTCTAAACAACCTTGGTACCTTAGGCTTGTGGACTCAGAGCACTTCCTATAATAGAAGAATGGAAAAAAGTTGAAAATGACCTAAACGATCTATAATGGACATATGTTAATGTGAAAGTTACACGCGATTTGCTAGTTGATAATGCTTAAAACACTTGCTCTGAAAACATGAAATTGATTTACAGCACTGGATTTCAAGAAGAAGCATATTCCAGGTTAATGATTTTCTGACACGTTTACTTTGTCTCAGAATGTTTGAATTAAAACGTCGTAAGCGAAGATATTTAGCCTGGCTTTGTGTTACGGTCGTGTGTATCACAGTTAAATGAGAATTTTCTGAAACTTTGGGGTAAGATTGAGTACACTGCTGCAAGCAAACTAGCTTCTTTCATGTGGATTAAGCCTGAGACATTCCTTCAACAGATTTACTGGAAGAAAACAGAAGTAATATCCTCATATAGTCGAATTAATGGGACCATAATAAAAGCGTCTTGTGACTGGTTGAGAATTTATCCACCCCCTCCCCATTTAAACGAATTATGATATCATATATTGGAATTAATGGTACCAAATTTTCGAATTAATGCTACCATAAATTCGGGAATCAGTTCTTTGTGCCTTTCCGTAGGCATCGCTTTAATACCGTTCACGTATTCTTTTCAGGTAGCACACTACTGATTATTCCGCCAATGATTTTCACACCAATTGTGATCCATTTTGTTGCCTCTGGATCGCTGTAGAAGTTTTCAACGTGATTAGCTACCCCTCATATGAAAACTCACAGAGGCCTTGCACATTGAATGCAAATCGGTGTACCATGACGGTTTTGATTTTGAGCTAGGGCATGAGGAGAATTTGTACAATAGGCTGGTTGTTCCCAGTGGCGTAGCTAGAGGGGGGGGGGCAGGGGGCCGTCCCCCCCCCACAAAGCCTCCGAAGTCCTCTGTCCGAAATTTCTAGTCTCTGTCGGAAATAAATTAAAAACAATTCATTTGAAACACTTTCAACACTTGTTATGTGTGTAAGCAGAATTACACATCGAAATGTGAACGTGGAAATCAAAACTGTCGGAAATTTTTTGCTCCCCCCCCCCACAAAAAATATCTAGCTACGCCACTGGTTGTTCCTACCTGTTTTCTTCGCTATTTTGCATAGCGGGAGGATGAAATGCAAAAAAAGTGATTGGATACCTTCAAGTTTCTTCATTTTTGCTACATCAAATACTTCAATTCATTTGCTACCACATTTGTGTCACAAACTGAGCACATCACGTCAGCAACATGTTTTAAACCTTACCCAAATAATTTTTTTGAAGGATTTAAAGATAGACAGTGGTCACCCCAAAGTATATTTTTAGTGTATTTATATCAAAATTCTCAGTTGGTGACTGCTCTTTGATTGACATCAAAGTTTGAAAATTTGAAAAATGCAGAGTAGCTCACATTCCACACAAGGCAGAGAGAGTACTTTTATTACATTTTATAGCCTTGTATGCTCACCAGGACATGGCCTTAAGCAAGAAAACAGGTTATTCTTGCACAAGGAAGAGCCTCATACAGTTATGGGAGGAGCTAGAAGATGCATAGTTGGGAGAATTGGAACTGTCTGGGATCATGAAAATTCCCCTTTAACGTAGGGTAATACCTACCGAGGGGAATCCCCTTGAATTAGTGGTGAGCTACTACGCTGCCTACGTAGCAGGCTATACGGCATATTCCTTGTTCAGTCATATCCCTAACGCCTGCCAAAGTGAACACCGAACAAATTCTTCTGGATATTCATAGAAATATGTGGCCTCGGGACTGGTTGAATGTTAATGAATATTTATAACAAGGCAACATCTGGTCCCGTTTAAATCTTGCAGTAGCCTATGCCACCCCACGGTTGGTATATCATTGCAATAGCCACTGCCTGGTAGTGCCCACTGCACAGGAGGTTATGCAACACAGTAATAATATGACTTATCAGGTTTCAGTCTAGGCTTTCAGTTTACGACTACAGGAGTTCACACACTCACTCAAAAATAATAGCAAGAAAAATGAGAGAGCACATGAATAAGTCATATTATGGTAATGAATTTTGCGTCTAAAATTGGACGCAGTCTATGCCACCCCACAGTGGTACCCTTCGCTTTGGCTGAGTCCGCTCCGCGGGGTAGCTACTAAGCGGAATGTCCCTCATGGCCCTTGACCTGTATTACGCTCATCTGAACTGGCTTACAATAGCAGAGTGGTGGAAGTCATGTCTAATTATACATCCTATTTAACAATTCCTCCTCTCTCGTAGTAATGTTAGTTCTGATATTTACACGTCGGTGAGGCCCTCTAACATCACGTTAACTTTAAATATGGGAAAGCGAAGAAAGCACGAAATGTAAATATCTACCGGCACAAACACAAACATTGCGAAGCCATAAAATGTCAGAGATATGATCGACAAAGGTTTCCTATACGCCTGCTTACGGTATTTCAAATAACAAATTCTTTCTTAAAAGCAAAGCGATGTAGGCCTCTGTTTACACTGAATCAAAATGGTGCAGACAAATACGTGTAAGTTAAAACCATTCAGTGTCCCAACAAACTCAGGAAGTAGCTCTCAAAAACTTAAATAAATATTACATAATTCAAGTGATCTGGTGCAATATTGCACCTTCTGGAAGTCTGGGCCAATAAATTATTCATGAACTACAAAACAGTGAAATTTTTTCTGTGAGAATCTCATTCCTTGAAAATATAGTTATAGCTAATTTTGGAATGCCTTTAATTTTAAAGGCCCATATATAAATCTTGGTTTGAAATGCATTACTTTCTTTTTACCACAGTCCCTCTTATGACATTTCAGTATGAGTTTGACTGAAGTCGTCGGACAAGTGTGGAACAAATTTGTGTCATTATCGGATAGATTCATCGGAATTCGAATAGGAAAAAAATTATCAACGTATACTCCTCTGTTGTGCAATGCATGCTCAACTTAATGTTACATAGCTGGGGAGAGGAGGGGGGGGATGAAAAATGGAAAAATGAAGTGTAAAAATTCATACCACTTTCGTATTAAGAGCCCCCAAAATAGTGGAGTCCTCTGCGTCCCCCATGGCAAACTATGTGGTTCTGCCACTAGCAAAGCCCATCCTTGTTCCCTCGTGCAACCGCACCTTCTCCCGTCAGGCCGCATTACATAAAAAACGTAACAAGAGCAGTAGCAGATAACAGTAAGGGTAAATTCGAAATAGTGGCAACGGCCCAGTGGCCTCCTAGCCCCTTTTCTCTTGTCTAACCTTTATGTCCTTTCCTTGTCCTTTGAGAAGTATTGCCCATTTTGTTGGATACACCGACTTTGTAACAAGAAACGGGACTAGAAACTACTAGAATGAGCAGCAATTCGTACATATATATGCACTGATGAAAGCGGGAACTATAACAGTCCTCATCCACTGGTTCAAATATGCAGGGAAAAGTTTATGTATGGCTGGGCACATGCGTAGATCCCATCATATGTAGGCTATCTGTTCGTGTTGAACCAATTACCGATATGTAATATCGGTATCGGCCGACATTACTCATTTTCGTCCTGTTTCATTATCGGTAAAAATTAACTTAAAACCGATACTTACCAACCGATTATTTCTCGGCCTATGCTATATAAAATGTTACGGTTTGTCTTACTTTTATTCCCAATACTTAACCTCATGAAAATGAAACGACACTGAATGGTAGTGTGCAATAGTCTATGTTTCAGCGACAGCGCACAAAACTCTCAATTTTCAAGGTCAGTATTGGTCGATCTTGAGAACTGGAATATATGATATCGGTAACATCGGATTTTTTACATTACCGGTGCAAAACTATCATATGCAACACATATCATAGCTGTGAAATAATTGGAGAGTGTCGAGATGTTAAAACATGTGAGAGTGTTGAGGGGGAGAGTTATAGCCCCAAAAGGTACCCCGAGTGGCGACGGGGTCCTGCATTTCATCCGATGTTATTGTAAGTCATGTTGTAATCATCAATGAGAAAATTTCAGTAAGAAATGCAAAACACGGGTCTTCTGCAAAACTCGGATGTTAAGACAGTGTTCCCATGACTCTACATGCACGACTAGTGTTTTTTTTTAATATGAATTGAAAAATGGGTTAAGGTATCTCTCTCTGCAATCTCCCACCCTTACGCAAAGGCGACACTAAAGTGTTGAAAGAAAGAGAGAGACGGGGGTAGGTGCGGAAGAAATTATTAGCGGGTAAAACATGGGAAGACCTGACTACGCCGAAAGCGCCACAGGAGGGAGAAGTACTCCCCTATTTTCCTTGATCTTTGGGCTCAGGGCCCACTTGATGGTCTAAAGGGGAACGCCCTGAAGGGGACGGCTTAAGCTTTGGCCTACTTGCAGAATTATGCACTCTTAATGCAAAAGAGTGAAATTCACTCCAAAAGAGACTGTAGTTTGGGACCACTCCTGGTAAGAGTGAATTTCACTCGGATTGGAGTGAAAATTCACTCGAAGTAGAGCGAAATATCATTCCATGCGAGTGAAGTATCGCTCTATTTGGAGTGAATTTTCACTCCACCCCGAGTGAAATTCACTCTTACTAGGAGTGGTCCCAAACTACAGTCTCTTTCGGAGTGAATTTCACTCTTTTGCATTTAGAGTGTGGGTATTAGAATAAAGTATTTAACAACCTTCACAGAGCGTTGGATGTGCACTTAATAGCTCATTTCGAACTAATAGCCAGTAGGTGATGTGGGGAGATTTATCGTTATCCGGTATTTAATTTCGGTATCGGCCGATATTACTCATTTTCGTCCTGCATCATTATCGGTTAAAATTTACCTAAAACCGATACCGATTTATCGTGAAGAGAACAGATGATGGCAGGGTTTACACGGGGTTTTTAAACAGATGTATTTCTCAAGCTAACTTATAGAACCTGATATTTACTTGGGTTTTGCTCATAATATTCAGACTCACTCGCTTCTTGTTAAATTTCTCAAAATTGACAATTCGTAAAATTTTGACTGTGTCAGTGACAACTCAGAAGCTAGTCTAGCTACTATGACTTAATTAATTCGTGCCCATTAAAGTTGTCATACGAGAAGTTTTATAAAATGTCAATGGATTACTTGACAGTCATAGTACCCCTACCCTTTTCATTCCCACGCACTCAGTTTTTGCAAGCATTTTGTCTCACACAATGTTTACATCCATGCTATTTTAAATCCCACACGTGACTTTAGAAGGTTATTTTTGTCCCCCAAGCACGCTTTGTGCATTATTCATTTTTCTTGTTACACCAGGCGACGTCTTTTGCCCCACTCCCGGTGCATTCGGTATAATTTTTCATGTAATTTGTTTTGTATTTTTTCTTTAAATAAATATAGTGTTACTACACCCACATTCATTATTTGAACTTAAAAACGCATTAAAACTAATTAAAGTGAAAGTTCCGTTCCTCAGAAACCACCACTTTGAGTGTTTTAAACATTCCATTGTGTCAAATTTTAGTCTTTTAACAGAATTGCTTACGATTTTACGTCCCAGTTTGAAAATGACTTTAATTTACATCTTTTATGAAAAAACATAGAACTGAAGCCTTCACACACTACAGAAAATAAGGATATTAAATGTAAGATGCTAATTTGAATGGACTTTATTTGTAAAGCCAAATCGATGCAAAAAGCGTCTACGCACTCGAGTCTAGCTACTTGAACAGCTTAAAACACTCTGCTAATCGCATTAAAACTACTTGTCTGCTTGGTTTTAACCGTCACACCCATTGGAAAAAGTTGTTAAGGGTACACATTAATAATCTTCACAGGAAACGTAATTGTTGTTTACCGTCAATGCAGTGTTATGAAGACAACTTTAGTACCTATAGCTCAGCTGGCAGACTTCAAACCATTATTTTCGGCCCTCATGACAAAGGTCTCGTTCCTACAGAGGAACTATGAGTCAGCTTTAATCAAACTACCAGTGTTACAAACTTTCGGCAAATTTGTACCACAGAGAAGAGGGAGTCAACATTTTTCGGTTTCAGAAAATGATTTCTCCTGACGTTAAAATGTTCATTAAACTGTCAAAGTATGATTGCCTCATTGAGACCTTTAGCTTCGACAGTCCATTGACCAAATTTGAACGAAATCTCTGAAAAATTCACGAAATGCTTCAGTCTTAATTGGATAAGCACTCGTTGGAACATCCCTTTCCCCAGTGCAATGTTAAAGATGATAGGCTGACATTATTCCAGGGCTGTGTCCGAGTGGACCGAGTCCACCTAACCCAATTCCTGGCTAATACAGATTCCGGTCATTTGACAATGTAGCATCCCATGCAAAGTTTTTTTTACTGTTTTACGATTACACTTAATTAAAATGGACTTTCATACTTTGGCCCACCCTGTACTTTAGTTGACTGTGGGTGAGTATATCACTAGTTGTCAAACTGCGCACCAATAACATTTTTGTGGACTCCGTTGAGAGTCCGAGTCCAGGTGCAGCCCATTCTGGGTGAGTCTGATTTCGTGACCTCCCTGTCCGGGACAATTCCGAGTCCATCGAAAAACGGACTCCAGTCCGGATTCACCCCAAAACACACCCCGGTAGTGACGCCCCTGGTCTGGATTCGAGTCCGAGTCCGTACTCGGACGGTACAACACTGCTTTATTCATTATCTTTGAAATCCAACATTGTACGGGATAGGGGGAGGGTATTCCAATGATCTCGCAAACGATCACACCTATGATAAATGACTGAAAGTGTTCCAACAGTTTTGTCCCAAAGATTGTAACCCTTTAACACAGCGCCAAAAGGTGACATAAATTTCCCAACCATACACGAAAGCAATAGCTCAGCAATGATAGATAATTCATGAATAGCAACGCATACGTTACTTACAGGTTTCCGTAATTTCTTGGAAACCGTTTGCATCCGTTGTACGCATGCTCCACATCAGGGGAAACTCCTCAAATCTTTACAACTAAACGTGCTAATAACCTATTCAAAGAACCAGTTGAGCGCGAGTGTTAAACTGCATTGACTATCAAATGGCTTCACTTGATGCAAGCTTTATTAAATTTGTTACGTCACGGAAGGCGTGTTTAAAGGGCGTATGCTTTCAGCCGGACTGCTACTTGGGAGATATCAAGTTTGTGGACTGTGAGTTCATTTCCAACAATTAATTTCCCAATATTCCCCCGACAGAGGCAAATCTAGGTATCCGATATCCAACGCAGACATAAACGCATGGGGTGGGTGGGTCAGAAGGGGCACCAGCCCCTCCAGCTAAAATGTTGATTTTAGGGCATTAATGTAGTTTTCAGGCCGAACTCTCCTCATCCTTGTTACCTAATAAGAAAACGTTTTAGAGCAAGCACCTTTTGCCCCGTTGAGGTTTGTCTTCCCATAAGACTGGCAACGCAGGACCATCGGAAGCTTTGGGTGCAGGATGGTAGGGGAGGGGGGCTTTTAGCCGTTTAATTTGGCGGGGAATATTTCATCGATCTAAACATAGTTAATGAGAACTCCCCCATATAATTAAATAAATAAAAATGGGGGGGGGGGGCATCCTTCAGAACGACGGTTTCGATGGCCCTGAATCGTCGCAAATTTATGAACCAATACAATGCGTGGTCAGAGATAAGTATGGGTTGATCACATTGATATTCAATTTTGTTTCGCAGAAATACATCGGATTTTCATCGGATATTTCGTCTGTCTTTGCAAAAATATTTATTAGCGATGCAAATGTGGAAAAAATACTGTCATGCCTGTAGAAGGGGCTTTCAGTAGACAAGTAAATGTACACTCTAAATACACTCTAGGTTGGTCAATCTAACCAAAATCGCAGTCAACGGTCATACAACCATTTACTGGTGGGAATCACCACTCAGGAAAGCCTCTTCAAAAGTAATATTTCCCTGGTTAAGTTAACGACTGATTAAGAAATCTGTTCAAAAAAGAACATCTTCCTGGCAAAACTTAACAAGGATTTCTATTTCTAGTTACCTTAATCACAATATGTTTGGATAGCCGGTAACGGTGATGCTGGTTGAATTAAACGGGCTGTTTGTAGAGAGTAGCTCAATATCCGTACAAACTTAGTTCCGTCAAACTGAAGAGCGAGAAGCTTTAATTAATCCCGTAGGGATATTTAGCGAGTGCATGCGAGGGGGGTACTTTTGTATATAGGTGAGGTAGGAGTGGGTGGGAGAAAGGCGTTTCGGAAAGAGGCGAGGGATAAGGGATCTGAGGCGTGTGGGGATATAGTGTAGCCTTTTTGTTGGGGGAAGAGCCCGGAAAAGAAGTTATAAGAAACATAGAAATAATTATGATGTGAGTCTTAGCCTATATCACTCCGATGCACAGACGTACGGGATATACTTTTTCTGGGGGCAAAGCCATTTTCACCAGGGGAAAACCTGTATTATCAGAGAAGCTTGTCCAAGTATTTTTAAACATCTGCCCCGGGAGGGGGATGTAGTCCCCGCTCCGTAGCTCGCATGCCTTTGCGCCAGTAGTAGATGACGAAAATGTTGGCTTATGAGTTTGTCATGTCACAGTAGAATTCTTCCATATTTGGGTCATATCTGCCCATCACGTGACTTCTTTTCTTGTCCCTTTTCGTTCATTAAGTCCTTTTGATTTTACTAGTGGAAGGCTAGCTGTTGTTTCAACTCACAACGGGTGAATTTTTGACAGTTTCCTTGCCTCAACCAAAAATCTGTTAAGCGTGCTGTCTTAAACCTTTA
This sequence comes from Holothuria leucospilota, assembly GCA_029531755.1. Classification (NCBI taxonomy): domain Eukaryota; kingdom Metazoa; phylum Echinodermata; class Holothuroidea; order Aspidochirotida; family Holothuriidae; genus Holothuria; species Holothuria leucospilota. Next base: position 24,976,125 of record CM055980.1, read on the forward strand.
GAGTGAAAAGCCACTCTTTTAGAGTGAAATTAGGGACACATCTAAATTTGGAGTGAAAAATTTCAATCCAAAAAGAGTCACCTTCACTCTTTTAGAGTGAATATTCACTCTTAAATTTAGATCCGTCCCTAATTTCACTCTTTCGGATTTAGAAAGTAAGTGTTAATACTAAAGATACCAAGTTACCATATAATAAAGCAGAAAATGGTGTTATCTTTGGTGAAGCTTTTGACTCATAAAATGATCTTCACTTTTAATTATTAAATGAATTCTTCAGCTATGACATGCATGGCACCCCTCCTACAAGGCTGGTACCCGGTGCAGGCTTCTCCCTAGCGCTCTTAGTGCCACACTGGGGGAGCCACCATCAGTTGTTGAGTAGCCATAGCGAAGGTCTTGCAAGAAAATGAGAGGGGGGGGGGTGACAATTTTAGACCTTAAAAGTTGAATCTACGCATTTTTACTTTTAAATTTTATGCTTTTAGAAACAAATTTAGATTTCAAGAAGGAAAGATTTTATGTACAGGGGAAATGCAGTCACCAGCATTTGTATTCGGACATCCTATTTCATGAATGGCTCTGGAGAATCATTTTGTAATGCGGTGTTTCTCACTGCATCAGTTGAGAAATTTACATAAAGACTAACTTCTTTACATAAAGACTAACTTCTTGGTTTATCTTGAATATGCAATATTTATGTTCTAACATATCATGAAAGATACTTGAAGTGAAATAGGGGATATTTGTGAGATTTAACTGTTGTTAAAAATAAGTTTGCGGCGACTGCTTATGCCCTTTAAATTAAATGTCACTTTATAAACTCATTGACTTTAGCTAATAATTAAAGGTATTCATTGGCTATTTTATCTTTAGCCAGTGTATATGGTGGTGTATTCAAGCGGTGTTTCTTGAAAGAGGAAGATGGTTTATTCGTCAGGCAGGGAAAATCACATAAAATGCGTGCGTGGCGGGTACCCGGGGATCTCCCCGGGAAAATTGGGGAAAAAAGAACCCTTAAATGCAATTTTAAAGGTTTTTTGGTCCTTGAAATCATAATTTGGACAGTGAAATTTTCAGCAATTCTGTATATTTTCTCAAGTAGGCCAACTTTCTTCTACGGTTTGGAAATCTCAGGGGCAGTATCCCTTACAAAAATTCCCAGCACAATTAATTCCTGTAGAAATCCTGTAGGAAATGCTCATTTCCTGTAGGAAGTAAGCCATTTCCAGTAGGAATTATTAAATTCCTGTAGGAATTTCAAATTTCCTACATAAGAATTTGCTATTTCCTACATAGGAAAGACCATTTCCTGTAGGAATTTGCCATTTCATGTAGGAATTATCAAATTCCTACAGGAATTTCAATTTTCCTACATAGGAACTTGCTACTTTCCTACATAGGAAATTCCCAACATACTGTCTCCTCCATGCAGTGGATGCATGAAGGGAAGTCCATTGTGACTGGTCAGTAAAGCCAATTGTGTCACAACAAAGGACTTTTGAAATGCTTCCTCTGTAGGTGCAGTGTGCTGTGTGAAGCCTTGAACTTGACTTATAGTATGTGCGTACCTAAGCAGTGTGGTATATTGCATCAGTGTACTAACAGACTCCATGTCAGTATAGCAGTACAGTGCAGGTTACTCTGTAGTTGTAGTGAAGGAAGGTTGTGTAGTATCAAAAACGTGTCATGGAACCATTTGATTCTCTATTTTGTTTCATTTGGATATTTTTTAGAGACTGTGGTAGAATCTGACATATATACTAACTGGAGTTCTAATTTTCTCTGGACTAAATTTTCTGTTGGACCATGCATCTTACAACATTGTCTGGTTATGTTTAATTTTAAGCTGCAGTAGTAACAAGTGAATGCATGCATGCAGCTGTCTGAATGTGCTAGCTGATACATAAAAGGGATGTGTTCATCTTTTGTCATCAAAGTGGATGAACTTAAGGTTGTAGAGCTGTTATATTTTTAAAAGAAGCAACATAGAAACTTGTAAAAATGGCAATAAATCATGCAGACATTCATTTGTCATCCTGTATCTTCAACTTAAATGGAATTATTTCAGCCTATTACTTGCTTACTCAAAGGATGAGTGACCTCTTTCAGTGCTTTGAACTTACATAGCCATGGCACCATATGCACAGGTTCCCAACAGTCAGTACATGCTCATACCATTAATAGATGATGATGATGACTAAAAAAAGTCCCCCTCAATAAATGGAAGGGTCCCATGTGGGAAGCGGTTTCCTATGTAGGAAAGTAATTTCCCACGTGGGAACCATTTCCTACAGGAAAACTATTTCCTACAGGAACATGCCCAAAATCCTACAGAAATCCCACATACTGATTTCCTGTAGGAAATTATGTTGGGAATTTTTGTAAGGGTAGCCGCCCTACCCCCCGTAGGTTACGGCCCTGGTCAGGGTTGAGAACGAATGTTTCACTTACGTTTCAGGCATTTAGGAAGCATAATTTTCAAGTAAAAACACAATCTCATCACTATAAAGCTGCATTTCCATTTGATAGGAGATCATCCAGCTATAACTACAATGATGCATACCATTTTCTTAGGAAAATATGATAAAATTTAAGATTATAGAAAAACTGTGTTTGGTGTCCCGTTTACATTGGGAACACTGAAACTTGTTTTGAACGATAACTGACTCCCGTGACATAATTGACGCATTACCCTATCCATACATAATCTGAAATAATAACATTTGCTATAACTCTTGTAATTATAATATAAGGAAGTTTTCCCAAACTGTCACAAGATGGGCCCCTTATTTGCTGAATCACCCACATGCCATTTTTCGGGCATACGTGCTTGAAACTTCCGGCACTGAAGTGTTCAACCCCCACCCCGCCTTCAAATGAAAGTGTTTCAGGACGCTTATGACTGGAAAACAGAAAAACAACCAAGATCAGGAGTATATACTTACATCAAAGACAATCTAGTATTCAACACAAAGTAACTATTCTCCGGCTCCAAATGAACCAAATCTAGTCAGAAAGATGACCAGATTTCGGTTAAGTGCCTATATGATCGGAATGTATTCAAACTCACAGCATATGTATCTGCGTGTTAAGGTTGGTTTGAAAAGAAAATCTGTATCTACCGTAACATTATTAATGCATAGTACTGACTGCGGCGTGGCTTTCTTCTAAGATCCCTATTAGCAAACTATAGAAAACCATGCAGTTGTCAGGGTGAGTGGACTGAATGACGAGTTAAAAAATCGTCTGTTCAGTAGTCTGTTTAGTTAACCTACACTCTAGATATTGAAGAAATCAATACAGCTTCTTTTCTTACCTACTATTTTCACTTTGCTCAACTTTAAAACATCTTTGTGGATTTTCCAGGTTGCCAGTGACAGGCTAGCCAAGTATTTCCTAGTAAAAAGTAAGCAAGGAATCCTGGGGAGGGGTTTTACCGGGAAATGTTAATATTCGACCAGTACTTTAAGCCAGTCTTTAATCTAACCAGGAAAATGTTTAGTTGACACGAATTTTCTGCTTATTTTAACCTTGAATGTTCAGTTTGGCTCATCTGTGACCATGATCCTCCTTGCATTTAATCCATGCATTTTTAGAGCAGTGCTTCTCAACCCAACCAGTTTGTGGAGGCCTATAATGGTGGGCCGCGAAGCCCTGTCTGATGGGCAGCGAAGTCAGCCGGAAGCAATTAAAAAAGGAATATCTTCATTTCTATCCAGTGGCGTGTGCAGGATTTCGAAGGTGGGGGGCACAACCTGTGATTCCCCCGACTGACATGGAGGGGTGTGACAAGTGCACCTGCAACATTAGCTAATAAGACCGCCCTAAATTGGTTCTAGAGGCCTTATTGATCAGGTTTCGTTTGTTTCAGATTTTGTAAAAGTCGGTGTCAGTGACGGAGAGTTCAGGTTATCCTCTATGCGTTGAAAGCTGTGCCACAGTATGTGTCACATACATTGACAGGACTACGTTAAAGAACACGAGGCCAGTCAAGAAGGCTGCTTGAGATGATCGCAAAAGTTAACAGCGCTGTTTCATCCTTAAACCTATATAGTTTACCATTACAGATCGTTAAAGTGACTAGCGCGAAGGGCGAAGGGCGAAGGGAACTTAATGATAGTAGGCCTACTTGCACCATGTGAGGCAGATATTGATATTAATAGCATCCTGTCTGATTATTCACTGAAGGACAATTGGAAGAGCTCTATCCTTCGGTAAACGACCCAAAAATGAAAAAAAAAAATGCTCTTCTAATATCATTCTGTAGGGTACATCTAAGTTTTGAGTGCCAGGGATGGCGCCAGGATTTGCCCGACAGGTGGCTAGACGGGCGGAGGCAGCGACCTGAAGCCCCGACAGCCCCGATGCCGTCAAGGGGATGGTAGGGAGGGATCTGAAGAAAATCTGTGTACTAAACCATGCCATTGCGGGACAAATATTTCATAAAAATGGGTGTATATACTATAGAGGAACGTAGTTTCGGGCTGATTTAATGTTTTCCCCAGAATCTAAAGTGTGAAATTGCAAAGCGAGCGAAAATTTTTTGGGTTATCCTTCACTAAAAAGAATCGGTATAATTATTAAAAGCTAATAAAAGTCAAATGTCCGGGCAGTTGGTCCCTATCGGGCATAACTTACATTGCACTTCTCTCCTCTTGTCACGTACTATAGCCGTACCGCACAACAGACCCAAGAGAACATTGACTGAATAACGTGAAATGAGGTGAAATTCCCAACTTTTACATAAATTCATGAATTCTACTTCTTCAGTTACTTGAAAAGGTGGAAATGGTGTGTATTATATTTAGCTATAAGTAACAGAACTGTGGAAGAGTGGGCAAAGCGTACCGGAAATCTTGGGTTTCATTGTAGAAATGACCCTTTGAAAGCCAAAATAAGTAAACAGATCATGGTTGGCGACAGAATTTTCAGAGGGATGGGCCATGCCAGCCACCCCAAGCTTCGACAGCCCCTCTGTCGAAGAGGTGGTGACAAGGGGATATGACTTATTATCCCATGCCATTTCAGGGTATATTTTACATGATATCACTTGATACTTCATGAGCCGAGTTGCGCACTTTATATAGTGTTCTTTCGAATCTGAAACTTGAATTTGCAAAGCGCGCGAAAATTTTTGGTAGGCTTACACGAAAAAGATATGTGATCAAGAACATAAAGAAAACAAAAAAGAAAAACTGTAGGGGTTCTAGACCATATCGGGGATAACATACATAGTATTGAAACACTTGGACTACCCAATGAAACAGCCAAACTTTGGTCCGTGAGTCGCTCACAAACTGACCGTACCGCATGACACACATTAGAGAACAGTAACTAGGCTTAGCGACATGCGACGAAATTTTCGACCTCCACATGAACAGTGTTCTCTGCCTTCATGTTTCGTGGTAAGGTAATTGGCAGGACGTGTGCTTTCTAGCAATGTGGAATGGAACTGCTGAAGATCCTGGAGTAACTATACAGCGCGCGTAGCGCACCGAAAAATTTGGGTTCTTATTAGAGAAATTGTCCTCTCTCAGGCGCCGTCGGGGACTGCCTGCATACGGTACTCTATCGTATCGATTCAGACTCCCCGATGGGGCTCCCCGCCCCCACCTGGCGCCATCCCTGTTGAGTGCTCAGTGTCTCTTCAATCTTTTTCTCTTCCCCTAACCCTTAAATCCCCCGACTAAGAGATTTTCCCCCGACTGGCTTCAGAGGTGGGGGGGGGGGCAGTGCCCCCGCCCCCCCCCCCTTTGAACACGCTACTGTTTCTATCTTTATTTTTATAAACTTTATCCAATCAGACACAGATAGAAATTTTGCACATAGTTTTGTAACTTGTACGGTTGTAGGTTAGTTAGTTAGCTAGATGAGGTTTAACGTCCCAGTTTCTCACCAATTGGTTTAAGTCGAGACGACCACGGCCTTTTTTCCAGTTGTACAGTTGTAGAGTGTAGGCTAATTTGTATGGTTAAGTTAAAAATGCTACTGGAACTTCATTTTTCAGTTAATGGTGGAAGGTTGTCTTCAGGTCGTTTCTGCAATCGAATGTGGGCCTTGAGTTACAAAAGGTTGAGAAGCCTTGTTTTAGAATGTCTTGGAGCGAAGAATACTTAGGCAGAGATAGCATGGCCTGTTGGTTAAGGTGTTGGACTTGTGATCTAAGGATTGCTGGTTTGATTCCCACTTGGGTTATTATGTTTTCTCCTTGAGTAAGATGCTTTATCTCGATTGCTCCTTTCCATCCAGGAGTTAAACGGATACCTGTGAGGTAACTTGTACAGTGATGCCCTGTACGTGGCTGCTCCTATGGGAAGTCCCCCAGGGGATACGATGAAGTGGCATTACTGTTCAGTGTGCCTGGTACGAACAGAAAGGGATGTGCACTAGATAGTGTGGGTTTGACAAGTTACCAATGACCAGGGGTAGTGATTGCGAAGCGCTTTGGGATGTGTCACAAATAAGGCGCATCATCATCATCATCGTCATCGTCATCGTCATCGTCGTCGTCGTCGTCATCGTCGTCGTCATCGTTATCGTCATCGTCATCGTCATCGTCATCACCATCATCATCATCATCATCATCATCATCATCATCATCATCATCATCATCATCATCATCATCATCATCATCATCATCATCATCATCATCGTCATCATCGTCATCATCGTCATCATCGTCATCATCGTCATCATCGTCATCATCGTCATCATCGTCATCATCGTCATCTGTACAGATTAACGCAGTAACCCAAGTTACCGGAAGATGGATAATATCATATATAGACCTAATATATGTTTCCTTGTCTGAATGATGTGGTCGAATATGACTAATAAAAGTGTGGAAAACTAAACGCAATCTTAATTCTTTTGAAAATGAGAATTAAATTTTACAACAAAGTTTTTACTTTAAGTGGCATAATTTGACCGGCAGACCATGTTTTGGTTTCAACAGTTTTCAAGGTTTGTAGCGATAGAATCCATTGATAAAACTTGTCTACAGTAGAAAGGAAAGGTAGTTTTGACCGTTCACAATGTAAATCTTGTCAAACTTTACTCATTTTTTTTGTTTTTTATGTAAAAACTATCTTAAAACTAGTATTTGTTAGACACTCCGGAGTTTTGGTGTATGGTGTTCACAATTTTCAAAAAGACATCTGTCCAAAAGAGAAACATTTCTTTTATATCGAAAATTTGGATACATATTAAAACGTGTCCTAGGGGTATGCATTAATATACGTAACTCAAAACAAGGTATCTGGGGACCTTTAATAAAAAATAATTTTCTCAAAGAAGAAAATCACTGCTTTGCATCTCATGAATAATTAGGTCCTCCCAACTTTTCGAATTTTCAAATGTTTGTAACATTCAGAACTCTTACAAAGCGTAATATTTTAAGACGAAAAGCTAGTGCTAGAGTTTCTGAATGGTTTTACAATAGTGAAAACTGTCGTCTGTAATGTAGCGTTACAATAGAAACACAGTATTTCCTTACGAGAAAAAAAAAAAAAAAACTCCGAGGTCAATAACACCTCGACTTAGCAGCTTTTCAGCTATTCTTGTGACAAATTAAAACGTGAGCAATATCTTGTGAGTCACTTCCTCGCTTCACAGAGCTACTTAATTAATAACTATGAAAAAAATACTAGGTGTAAAGCAAAATGTACTTAAAACGTCCAATATTTGTTGGATTTTGATGAAAATTGTAGTTATTTTCGACGATTTTGATGTAAGTATACCGAAGAGGCACGCAAGATATTTTGTGCCCAGTGGCGAAGTCAGAAAATTTTGTCATGGGATGCAGAAGGGTGGGGCGGGGGGACTCCGCCATTGTCATAGGCTTCACATGAGGACGCAGTATATGTTTGATCCCTTTAGTTTTCCAAGGGGCAACTGGGGCCTCGAGACGTTTGTGTGTCTATGTGTGTGGGGAGGGGAGGTTAGCAGGGACGCGCTTGCGTCCCTCAAACCACCCATAAGCTACTTCACTATTAATAGCTCTCATTACTGTAAACGAAATTTTAAATTTCATTCTCTGATGTCCACTCAGTATAGGACATATTTTTTATTTAACTTTAAATAGGACTATTTTGAGTCTTGTGTATGTTCAGCCTGTTTGGTTTTGTTGTTTCAAAAAACGGTTCGGCCTTAATTACATTAATGCAACTCAAAAGCTTTACTTGTATTTCGTGAAATGTTAAACTTTATTTCTTTCAGGGGTGCATGGTAACAAATAGCAAAACAAAACAATCGTTGGATATATTGTGAGTAACAATTGCATTTATTTAATAACGTGTTGCACATAAGAATAAGACAAAATAACACTGTAACGCTTTCGTGGATATACACTACAGGATGATATAGTTATGTGATCAATCCGACGGTCTGACAAGATCGTATCCAAGGATGGAGGGGGGAGGGCGATTCCCCTAGAAAAATTTGTCTACCTTTAGGAAGTACAATTGCTTCAATGCATTTTAGCATATTTCGCACCCTTAGAGATAATGTGTGGCCCCTGGAAGCTATCTTTCACCCTTGAGTACCCTGTCTGGCTATGGGCTTTCGGTTCGAGGGCTGCAGCCTCCCAAGGACATACCCACTATGCAACTGTGATAAGATTTGAATAAGTACACCAGCCAGCATGAGTCTTTGAAAATCCGAGTAAAAGCTATGTAAAACATATAGGAGTGAGGGGCGGTGGGGAGAGGACTGGGGCTGCAAGGAGTAAAAAAGGGGGAGATACAGTACACTATATGCTTCCCCCAAAACTTTTCAAGGACATATCCCCTTGTTTATTTCTCACGTGACATAAATCAAACTTTCTCAATAAAGTAACAAATTTTTCAACATGCGTACTTGAAAAGCTACACAAAGTGCAGCATTAAACTGCATCTAAGGAGGCTTAAATGTTCCATTTAGGAAGGAAATACGGCGTCCCTGAGACCATCAGTTTTGAAATGTTCAGTTCCCCCCCCCCTTCATAAAAGCAACTTCCTACTCTTGTGAGCAATATTCATTGTTTCACCATTAATTTTGGGAGACTTGCGTTTTCTTCCGTTTTCTTGCCCGGTAGGAGGACCTTTTTACACGTGTGTTCATCAAAGACCAATCCCTTTGGCGCCTTTACTTCCCTGAACATACATGAATAGCCATTGCGACAGGCCGTTAAATATTCATCTCTATTGCAAACGGATGAGCTGAGATTTACCGATTTTCACGTGTTTCCATGAAATTATGACATCTTCAAAATCCCACTGTCTCCTATATCCGTGCTAAACATCTCAGTTTCATATACTGTGGTCAATAGCTGTTCGAACTCATACATTTTTAACAGATAACGGTTTGAAAAACAATCTGATAGTGATTTAAGGAGTTAATTGTACGTTTGCCTTGAAAGGAACTTGTGAGCGCTACACGATGCTATTTTAATTAAAAGCAACACGAGTGATTCGTCAAGAATTATCCTTGATATTCCAAGAAATTCAGCACGTTTCATCATTAATTAAGTATATGCTAAGTATCAACACTGAGGTTTGTACATCCGGGCGGAGTCTTTGGAATACAGTAGAGTAACTTACTGCTGCATTTTCTAGTGCCTATACATGTATTACAAACTAACTGACGCAATTTGGGGGTTTTGTATTCAGCTCAAAACGGAGGTGTACAAGGGGGTGAAGTTGGAAGGGGGCAGCTAAATCAATATGCCTTTGAATTTTAAAAAGGCTTTTCCTTCTTTTAGAGGGCTGATTACAAGGGTAAATATTACCTCTACAGAACATTCAAAAGCACTTAGAGATTCAAGCTCCTTGATAGAGGGTGGTAACCCGAATGGTGACAGGTTGCCGGAGGGGCAGCGAAGACAAAATTTTCAGCGCACAGGTCGTGCCGAAAATATTTCATTTTGATTGAAGAAATTATGAAAAATTGGGGATTTTATTGAAGGATCTGCCCTCCCTGAGGGTAAAAACAAGTAAACTGTCCTGGCGACCAAAGTCGCGGATCCAAGGGGAGGGGGGGCTTTCCCGGGCTCAGCCCCCTTTTTTCGCCACATCAACAATAACAAATACGCAGAAATTAGCATAATGTTAATCTAGGAGAATATTCAAGGGGGCTTTCAGCCCCCCCTTTTTCGAAATGTCTGAATCCGCGCCTGGTCTGCCAGGAAGGAAGGTCTGCCCGCTAAAGTTTGTTTTTTTTTTCGAAAAGATGTGTTCACAAAAGAAGGGGAGGGCGGAAAAAGCAGCTATTTTTCTCATTGTTGTATTCTGTGTGTAATCAGTTGTCACGCCTAGGCACAGGAACGATAGACGTAATTGTAAAAGTGCGTCGTTTGCATAGTGCTAAAACATGTAAGACAGAACTGAACGGAAAGAATTATGGAGCTATTGAAGCGAAGGTGAACATGCACCTAGCGCGGGCCAGGACATGTTTAATAGTTTGCCAAAGATTCTTGGAGGAAAACAAACTAAAATAGGATCCCCAGGGAGAGGTTAAAGTCTGTTGTAACTCCCGGATCCATTTAGACATCCCACCCTGCCCTTAAAGAAATACATAGCTTACCGTCTCAGTGTTGTCATTTTAAATCTTGTGATAGAAAATTGACTGGGAAAGTTCCTCCCACGCCCTTGATACGGGCGCTACTGAATTATTAAAGATCATCATGTAATAACAAAAGGCGATGTACACTTCTTTAACAGGATCAATCGAGTATTAAACACTAAACAATCATCATGTTAAAATACATGACGGTCAAGCATATCAATAGCAATGTTTCTGACTGCCTTTCCCGCTTTCCTTTTCTTTTATCAGTATTTTTGTCTTTACGTCTCTACTTTTTGTTGGCCCTTTGTTGTTTGAAGTCTCTTCTTTTTGTTGCGTCCTCAACAGCCCCTGGATACATAACTTACTTGTGTGGGCAAATCGCCAGTCCTCGGGATCGATAATCGTGATTTTAGGTCATCACTCATCTTGCACACATCAATGGAGTTAAAACATTTACTACGTGCTCACCTTTACGGGCTATGAAGTCTTCATTCTAATTCGTTGCGCATGGCGAAGTGACGTAACGTGGAGAATATGACGGCTGGTAGGTCGAATTAGCTCTTCCACCCGATGTTTGAACTTCCTGTAGATTAACTTTCCATAGCAGTGTCGGAGTGTGGTTTTTAATATACGTTTTAAAATGTTTGAAAATTCCCGGGGCTAAAAGCTTTTACTACCAATCCCGAATATGATACGTGCATGGTCACCACAACATTTGACCAATCATGACTCAATATCTGTACGACTCATCTACCTGAATAAATTTCCTACTGGAAACTGTTTTAGCTCCAAATGGTGACACAAGGTGCAGACTAAGAATTTCAGTAAAATCGTAATGTTAATAGTTTGAACAAGAAATCAGACGAGCAGCTGGGAGGGGGAATGAATGAAAGAACCGGATGAAGTATAACCAGAGTGGAAGAGGATTAAATAGACCTTGTGCATTGGCGTCACACGACGTCATTTTGGCAGCAAAACAATGAAGCACGCTGCACGCTTACAACGCAGATTCACACTCGCGTGTAGTAGACCTACGCGTGTATCCGACCGGTACACAAATCAGCTATCTAACTTTGTTGGTGTTAGTTCCAATGATACACGCTTGCCTCAACTGGAGGGCGCTCATTCTGTTCGGTGACGTCATATGCATAAGGTCTATAAAGGCTTGGTGGAATATTTATTACTTGTATGTACAATGCATCAACCGCGTAGCCCTAACGGCTGCGCGTAACTGAGCGACAAAATGACGCTTTGGCAGCTTCAGAAAATTATACACCAACAAAATTAGTCTATTTCAACTGTAAATGTTTCCTTGGCGAGACGTGCAAGAGCAGCATGATACTTCTTCGCGGTATACTCGTGCAGGATAGGCAGATAGGGTTTGTGTGGTGGTAATGCCAGTGCATTTTTGCAGGTGCCACTAATAGGAATCCCACCCGTTTTAGAGCTTGACAATCGTTTACCAAAAATATTCTTGTGTACCACACCAAGATTACAGATGATCACTTCTTGGCATTTTGGCTAAGATCATGTGTAGTATCTGTTCTTTTCAGCCAGTCAAGAACGGGACCACGCATGACAGACCCATGATGCAGAGTTCTGAGGGTCAAAAGGTTGATCAGTTAAAGGCAATAGGCAGTCGCCCCAAAATTTTCTTTGAAAAATCAGCAAACTCTTGCAAATCTCCTCTTATTGTATTACAAGCACCTCTGAAGACATTTTGAACATAACTATTACAAAAAATAGGTAAAGCAAGGCGAAATTTTCCTTGAATTCCACAATTCACTAACAAAAGTATTGTCACATGATCAAAATAGGCCATTCATGAACTAGAGTGACAGGATACACTCACTCTGCTTAGGGGTGACTGCCTACTGCCTTTAAAGGGAGAATGCAGTCACCCCAATAAAGAATTGTATAGTAGACCATCCTGTTTCCTGAATGGCTCTTGAGATTCATGTGACAGTATTTTTCTCACTCAATTGTGAAATTTACAAGGAGCAACTGCTTGGTTTACCTTCAATATGCAATATTTATGTCCTAAAATATTATGAAAGATACTTGGAAGAGAAATAAGAAGAAATTTGTGACATTTAGCTATTGTTTCAAAATAAGTTTAGGGTGACTGCTTTTGACCTTTAAGTCTGTTGTCCCTCGAGGACGTAGGTCCTTTGGGGAGCAGACTCCTTTGGCAGTAATGTTTGGTTTTGTCTCTTGGCTCTTCGCCAGACAGTCGAAGGGACTTTTGAAAAAGTATAGATTCCCACCTTCCCTCCTCCTCCGGACGTTCAGGGAATCTACAAGCCATGTCCCGTGCGTCTAGAATCATTTAGGCCTCGTGCTATGCCTGTCGAGTTTGTGGCTGTGGTTCCCAAAACCCTGCATCCCCGTCTGATTGGTCAGCCCAAGCACAATCCTTTAATTTCACATCTAGTAGAGCGTATAAACTATAAACCAATCAGGAACTGACAATCAGATATCCCATATTAAAAATAATTTCTTCTAGGAATCTTGCTTGCAGGCTTGTCAGCTTGTGGTACTCGAGATGAGAAGCTAAACAAGTACCGTAACAAAAAGTAGAGCCTTTAGTAGAATTCTTGCCCGCTGTCCTAGCCCTTTACACACTTAGAAACTTATTTGACCAGACTGAAAGTTCTCGGTTTTATAAACAATGAAGCCTGATTAACTCCAAACATAATTATCTGTATGTATCTGTAATTCTTCGTTTGGGGATCTTTGAAAAAATAAAATAAAAATGTTTGAAAATCAGCATGCATTATTTCTTTCGTGTACTTTCCATCCGTCGAGCTATCAACCCCAAGCCTTCGATCAAGAGAATAGTTCTTACATTTATTGGCATAAGCTTGCTACAGTATGGAACATGTGTTAAGTTTCAGTCTACCGCGTTTTCAAGGTTACTGACCCCCTATCATGCCCAAATCGAAAACAACAAAGGTCTTTCCAGTTAAGCGGGTTATTTCTGCCTTTTTAATCAGTATTCTCTCATAAAATTGTCGCAAAGCATCAGCATAATCTTAAATAAACTTTATGATCCTACAACTATTCATACATAATTTATACAACGAGTTCAGATTTCATGTAGTCTGCGAAATCCAAGTTGATTACGCGTTGTTACCATGAGTAATTACAGACGCCTGTAGCTTTCATTACAGCACGAGAGTACCAGAGAGTTGTTAGGAAAGAGATACAACAACCAAATATGTCAGACAATATGTACTCGAAAATGAGTTAATTTTTTTAGGCACTGCTGTTTGATTGACAGGTCTCTTTGTTCCTATTGTTAAGTCTCTGTTGACTAAACCCTTTTAATGATAATCTCCCCCTTTCTTTTCCAAGTAATCCTGAGACAAGGGCCATTGTCTATACATACTTTGAAGTAAGGTTTGTTTCCGCCAATGTACAAAATTTAATCAGGATTTTCAGTAAAACGACTGACAACAAACGTTTAAATAATGTACTTCAATTGTGTCCCCAAGATTTTAATACGTCACCTGCTGGAAATATTGTTCAAGCCTATACATTTCTCTTAATTTTTAGCAAATTTTACCATCATTAGGAAATATATTCGAAAAGGAAGGTGTAAAGAAATTCTTAGCTGGCTTTGAATGAAATGATATTTAGTGTGACGAATAACGACGAAAGGTTAAAATTTCACAATTTTGCATGACGGCTGACAACGAAAAGTTAACGAGTTCAACTTTTAAGAGGTGTGTCTTCTCATTGTCAATTTGACAATGCATCACTGATCCTAGTTGATCTAGGTATTGAGACAAGAATTTTGAGAAAAAAAGCAAAATAACTGTGGGAAACGAACATTGCTTCAAAGAGTCTTTAGAACGTTAGATCTCCTTCCTAACACCTCCCTGGACCTTCCTGCTCCTACAGGTAACAGTCTCGACAATCGTCACCTCTACACGGACACCAGACGGCTAGCCATTTGGCAGAAAAAAGACCTTCAAAAAAGATATGTGGGCATCTTTTAGTAAAAGAAGTCAGCCATGATATAAATCCAATCTGCATATAGTACGGATTAATCTTAGAGGGCTGACATTTGTAAAAATAGGTTTGATGCATTTCATATTTTCATGTAAATCACTATCAGGAAAATATAAATTTTAATTGATTTGAACCTTATTTGTTCAATGTTGACAAAATAAAGCTAAGCTACAAAAATAAATAAAAATAGGTAAAAAATGAAGACATTCTAAGGCAAAAGATTCCCGGTTACTCAAATGTGTGCTATTTCTTTTTAAAATGATTGCTAACTCATTATAATGCTTTTTTGTGTTTGTTTTATCAGAAACTGAATAACTAATTATTTATCTTACTTGAAAATGTTTGCAACTGATATATTGGTATTGTTTGTAATATTTATTTTGTAAACGATGTTTACATTATTTGGGAATTTTGGTGATTCCCTAATTATAGAAAATTCCCTTTACATAATCACTGTCGTAGTAAAAAGAATTACCAGTTTTGTTCAACTGTCTTCTCGGTCTGTAGGCTAAGGTCATGCTTAAAAATGTAAAAGTATAGAGGCTGAGAGGTTGGTCACGTGACCTCTTTTGGGACGTAATTTGAATCATAAAAATATGAATTTTAATTTTTTTTTTATAATTTCTACATAATTGGTCTAGATTTACACGTAATCTCTGTTAATTTCAACTAAGAAATCTTTAAATTTACTATACACAAAAGGCATAAAATTGAACAGAACATTTTAGTACTTTGGTTTTACAGAAATTGTTTGGAAACTCGGTAAGTCTAAGAACAGTGTACTATTGACGTGACATACAACTTGCAACATATGGCTAACTCTGTTCTGATGATTTGTTATGTGTTCATTTTAATGCACCCTTACTGTATTGGTAACGGTGATATCATATGGCATGTTCTTTTCCAGTGTATTAACCAACACTTGAAATCCATTTGAGACCATTTAGGAAAATTTAGCATTTAGCCTTTATTTTCTGTGTGACCAGTACCAGTGCATGGGGTGGCACTAGGCCTTGACGTGGCCGGGACATTATTTCAGAGTCCCGACAAGCTACGAAAAGTGGGAGAGGGGATAAATAGAAAACTGCGCTGAACATAAGTTGTAAAATAATCGTATAAACCGTACTTGATATGACTTGAATGCTGTGATATTTTCCCGGGGAAATGTGACTTTTGGAATTGCGTAGTGCCAAGGGCGGTGAGTTGTTCACAGTACTGGGAGGACATAACCCCATTTTCAAATAATTTACTGTGTGAAAAATAAAAGTCGATGGGAGATTGCTCAAATATTGGGGGGACATGTCCCCCTGTCACCCCCCGGGATCGCCGCCCATGCGTAGTGCACCAACATTATTTTTCACACAGAAAAATCCATAGGCCCTACTCATTAATAGTATAGGACAGTTGTATGGATTGCCGATACCTATGATAACAAGTATAAGGCCTGTTTCTAGAGAAAGAAGTTACCGCTTGAATCCCTGTAATAATTACTAAAACCTGGCATTTTAGGCTCACCAGAAACAAGCAAGCATCACCTTTCATCGGATTGCTCGCACTTTTACATCAGTATAGAAAACCTGAAAATATCACGTTTTTAGTGATGCGGATTGCCAACAGTTTTTTTTCAGTAGAAACAGTCACAGTAACTCAATGAGCTCGCGCCTACTTACAGCTGCAAAACAGATCGGCAAAAAGCCAGAACTGCGCCAAGTGTCTGCACTAAAAAACAACCGAGAAACTGGAAATAATACCGATAGGTACCGTATCTTTTCTTTTTTCGGAAATGCAGGCGGTTGACCATAAATCAGTGCCTTCGGAATTGGGGGAGGGGATAGGGGACTGCATCCCCTCCCCCAATAATTTCAGTTTGAAGGTGAGATTTCTTAAATTAATTAACAAGGTGTCATACTTTGGGGGTTGAATGGTTCAACGTACTAACTTTAGCCCCAGCCTCACCCCACCCTCAAATGGCATGTAAATGCGACAGATGACTAGATATTTACGAGCCATTTGAGGGTGGGGGCTGGGGCTACCACTTGAACACCCTAAGTCATTGGGGATAAAATTCCTGTTTTTTACGCTGTAAACGCTATTTTCAAGTTAGTAAATAAGGGAGAGTGGGCTTGTACAACATGGAACAAAAGTGTGGATAAACCTGAAACAACAAAAATTCCTTGAAGTGAGGATAGCATTTTTTAGTTGCTAGTGAAGATTCCATCTACAACTTGAGAGTAAATATGGGTAAACTGTGTATGTGTGTGCGCGCGCGTGTGTGTGTAGGGGGGAGTGATCGCTGTCGAAAATTACTTTGCATACTTTATTGTACACGACAAGGCTACCAGGTGTAAGTGGAAAACATTCCCAATGCGGGGGATGGCCATTTGCCATTTGTTTCTTAAAAGTAACTCCAAGACAGGTCAAATTAAGTCGGATTCAAGTCATACTGCACAGTTTAGCTGGTAATTAGTCAAAACAAGCAAACTCACAAATGTTAATATTTTTGATGAAAAACACCAATTACTTTGAGATATCTGGTATCTGCAAATAAAGAATGCCTTCATTTTCTTTGTTCTAACAAAAACTACAAAACTGCAGGCCAAATCAATTAATATTCATGTTAACTTGGTAGGTGTAATTTTTGCATATATGAAATAAATGGAAATTACAATGAAAAAAATCATATTTTTACCCAGAAATGGTCTTTTTGACTAAAAGACAAGTCAAGTCAATTCAAATTCAGTCCTCTGATCACACCGGCTGGTAAAGTTATTGGGGCCGTAACAAAAAAAATTATATTTACAAAAGGTCTGTTTTACAAAAATTATCAATTTTAAGTTTTTTATATAACAAATTTTAAGGAGTTATGCGCTTTAATAGGTCAAAATATTTACTTTGTCATAATAGCTTAACTACAGAATGTACTGTAAAGCTTTTGAGTCAATATCAAACTGTTCTTTCAGTTTTTCAAGACATTTCTCACGTTGAAATATAACGTACATCATTGTAACACAATTTTGAGACATCGAGCATTTTTTGCCGAAGAGTTTGTTTATTTTTTTTTGTTCCTTGTAGCTTTATTTTGTCAACATTGACCAAAGTAAATTTCAAATCAATTAAAATTTATATTTTCATGATATTTAATTATATGAAAAGATGAAATGAACCAAAGTGATTTTAATTTTGTGTCTTTTATGAAATGTAATAGGTCAAAATATTTACTTTGTCATAATAGTTTAATCAAGTACTATCATGTAATGTAAGGCTTTTTGAGTCAATAGCTTTTCAAAAAGGTTTCTCACATTGAAAATAATGTACATCATTGCAGGACTATTTTAAGACATCGGGCGTCATTCTCTACAGAAAGATTCATTAATTTTTTTCTTTTTTGTGCTTTATTTTGTCGATAATCACCAAACTAAAGTTCAAATCAATGAAAATTTATGTTTTCCTAGTAGTATAAATTATAAATGCACAAATGTCGTAAAAATCACATGTTGTCCAAAAAGTTGAGTTTTGCAATGCTAGACTCTAAAATCAATCCTTACTATATAAAGAGTGGAGTCTGCATGGCTGACTGCTATCTGAACTAAAAAAAAGCCCAATTTATTTTTGGAAGGTTTTTTTCTGACAATTTTTTCTGACAACTGCTGGCCTTCTGCACGTTTTATAAATTGTTTACAAGAGCTTAGTTTGGACATTTCGACGAGTTCGTGTTTAGGTCATCAATCCTGGAAAGGAAGATGGGAAAAGCGATCACTTTCCATTTTAACTACTCTTTCTTTCTGTTAATCAGTTCGCTCTTTGTTTTTGTTATGGGAGTTTGAGGTAAAATGACATTAGTTTTATCAGCCTGCAACTTTTCACACATATGTCTAAGAATAAAACGCGAGAAGAGTTGATGTACGGATGTCCATAAGCTTGTTGCATGTGTCATTCCCATGAAAAAAGGCAACCTCAACTAACATCAACGTGACACATAAACGCAAATTACACTCCCAGTAACAGATGTATGCACGGCTACTCAATAGCGGCTCGCCATAGGGGCACGGGGGGCAAATGCCCCCTCCCAATTTTGCAAAGCATGGTCTTCAATCTTCGAGAAAAAAAAACATTTTGAACGAGATGGTGCAAATAAAAAGTATTTCCAAATTTTGAAGATGTCATCCCTTCCATCTCACAAATAGCACGTATTACTTGTAAAGTTGTATATACTATTGCAAAGTTTCTCCGTAATTGTCAAATATGTATTTCATGATAATTTCATGATTAACCTAGGTACTGGGTCATTTGACCACTGGTCATTTGAATAAACAGTATTCGATGCGTCGTTTTCTCAGTTTTTTAAGGATCGTATGGTGAAGCTTCTTCAATGGGGGGTATTCTAGTTTATGATAAAGAAATCTGATAAAATGTCACACTCTCTCATAGTTTGCGCATAAATTACTAAGTGATTTCTTTTAGCCAAAAGTGTCTCTTTAGTAGCCTACACTGCCGGAAACGTAAGTTGTTCCATAACATTCAGGCGCGGATCCAGACATTTCGAAAACGGGGCGGGGGGGGGGGGGGGGGTGAAAGCCCCCTTGAATATTCTCCTAGAATAACATTATACTAATGTTCGCGTATTTTTTCTTGTTGATGTGGCGAAAGAAATGTATTGTGACACAATGAAAGAAACATCAAAAATTTTAAGTGTGGAGCTGACTTGGAAGTTGAGTGTACTGCTTTTTATTCGAGAGGTCCCCGGATCAAATCAAGGTTGTACCTCCTGGAAATTTTCTGGGGGCTCAGAAACTGCTTGTTCGGAGTTCGGCATGGCTGTTTGCCGTGATGCGGTGTCTGATTGTAAGACACAGAACTAATCCGATCCAGGCCTACAATGAGTCGGCCCGACTCATGTCTTCCGTAAAACGAGGAAATAACTGTAGACAAACCCATAGTTAATTAAAAAAATATTTAGAGGAGTCTGAAAGATAGCATAATTAATTCTAATCAGCACTGGAAATGAGGAGGGTAACAGGCTTATTATATCGCCCACAAAATGTACAGTCAAGGCCCTTCAATTTATAGGGGGATGGGCTTTTCATTTCAAAACCAAAAATGCATGGCCTCGATCTATGAAAATAAAAATCAAATTTCAACGTTTTGAACGCAACATCTGAGTCAACAAATATGAATTTGACTATCAAAGGCTTTCTGGTGTGAAAAATTATTACATCAAGTCACATCTTCACTTTTGGCAGCTTAACACTCAATTTCAGAACGAATGAGGTACATGCTTTGTAGCAGGTTGACACCCCCCAGAAGAAAAAAACAGTTGGGAATTTTCAACTGGTTCCAACTGGAAGCAGTTGGAAAATTTCCAAGCTGTGTTTTTGGACCAGTTGGAAAAATTCACAACTGTTTCCAGTTGTGACCATGTTTCCAAGCTGTGTTTTTGGACCAGTTGGAAAAATTCACAACTGTTTTCAGTTGTGATCATGTTTCCAACCGGGATCAACTGTTTTCAACTGGGAACCCTTTTCCAGTTAAGTTGAACTGGATCCAGGAGAACGGACACCCAATCAGTGAGCACCCTTAAGCCACGAATGTGTGGCTCAAAGAAGGGTAATTCAGACGTAATTGGCAAACTTCGCAATGCATTTAAGCTTTTTTTTCCAAAAGTCCCCTGACTCTCTGGCGAAGAGCCAGGGGCGAAAACCAAACAATACTCCCGAAGGAGTTCTGCTCCCCGAAGGAGTAACAACGTCCCCAAGGGACAAACTTTGACTTAACTGACACCACCTGACAGTGGTCCCGTTCTAGACTGGCTGAATAGAACAGGTCCCACCCTGGGAGCTCCGCCGTCGTGATCAGGGATACTCCTTTTGAGGCAAGTCCAAAACGTCTAATATATTACATGTAAAGACGTTGTTGAGCTGTGTCAAGTCTTATGTATTTAGTATGTAGAGATTGAGATATACTTAACATAACAAAAATGATAAAAAAAAAAAAAAATCAGTAATAGGCTTACACTGTTATAAACTGTTCAAATGTGTTAATTGCAAATTTTGGAAATAAAATTTAAAAATGTAACCATCACAAAACATCCTACAAAAGGACTGAGCTGATAAAATGCATTTTAGCTCGATTATGCAAATTAGGTAAAGCCAGTTGAATATGACCATTTGGAAATGGTCCAAACCAGTTGGAAACAGTTGGAAATTATTCCAACTGGTTTGACATGCCATTCAAAATTTTCCCAAAATTTTCCAACTGGTAACAATAATTACTGGAACCAGTTGAGAATTTACAACTGTTTTTTCTTTCATAGATTCAACTGGGTTAAAGAGATTCTCAAATGATTCCAACTATTTTCAACTTCGACTGATCTCAACTGCTCTCTGAATTTTCCAACTGTTTCAACTGTTTCATACCAAAAATGCAAAACAAATAAACTTGCATTTCCATGTAATTGTTTCATGTCAATTTAATATCGGCGATCCAGTAATATGGAACACATGTATAGTCAGGACCGTTCAGTCCAAAGCTTCATTTAACTTCTGTTGTCTTGCACCAGTTAATTTCTTCACTGAATGCAAAATACTGGAAAAGTCACATAAAATATATATTTAGAAAGCTCAGTTAAAAAACCAGGTTCAAACTGTATGAACGGTAATGTAGGGACGGGAGCGTGATGTAGAAGAACAGGGTAGCTAATTATATGCAATATAAGTAATAGGTAAAGAATATAAGTAGCCTAATAATAAAATAGCCTAAAATTCAAAGACAATCAAATAAAAAATATAGTAAGAGTAAATGATCAATACTTCAACGACACCTTAACCACTCGACAACTCAACTCTTGATACCCCCAACTAGTGCTGTTCTCATTCACAACTTGACACTACAGGTACATGGCTCGAATCCAACTGTACTCATCAGTTATTTCACCTATTTCCAACTGGACCCTTTTCCCAACAGTGTTTCAGTTGGATTTCCAAAACCCAACTGTGTTTCAGTACAAAGCAACTGGGTCCAACTGGTCTCGAAATTTCCAGACGGGACTTTGTCATGGTCCAGTTGGAAACACATGAGACCAGTTAGATACAGTTGGGATTACCAAGGAATCCAGTTGGAAGCAGTTGAGACCAGTTGGACACAGTTAAAACCAGTTGGACACAGTTAAAACCAGTTGCAATGTCCAACTGGAATCAACTGTTTTTTCTCCTGGGCGGCGTGAGAACCATGATTGCTCTTTCATTTTCGTTCACATTTTTTCAACAACCAGAATGCAAAAATGCATAGATGGTTTTGTTGACTTCATTGAACACAACTTAGGTGCTGAGAGTTTGACCTCTGGTGACTGCAGATGAACTTTAACCTTTATAAGAAACAATAGCATTCACTCTCCCAAATTGACACAGTCACATATACCCAGCCTAAACATTATGCTTCCCACCATGAGATGTCATGTTTTCAACATTTTCAGCATTTTACCTCTTGTGATCTGGGATGACCTGTGAACTTCACTAAAAACTTAAGGGTTCATGTACTCATTGTAAAAATGTAGTATGAAAATTATTCATATTGCCTATCTTGGTATACCATGTTCACAGGGTTAAAAGAGGTTGACCTCTGGTGACCTTTGATCTCCACTAAAGAGTATAAGGTTCATCTACTCAATACAACACATCTACATGGTATGTACCAAAATTTACAAAGTATGTGCTTTAATTCTGTGCTGAGGTATTTTGTGAAGAATTTTTCCAAAGTTTGTCTTCTGCTGACCTGTGATAACCTTTAACCTCCACTTAAATAAATATGGTTCTTTTACTCAGTATAATGAATGTCATGCCAATAGTATGCATGTTTTCCATCTTGAGATTTTAGATTCTTTATTTGTATTGGTAAATGTTCATTTCTCTGTAAGTGGGTAATTAAGATTCATAACTGAAAAAGGTTTGTTATTTACAATAAAGAGGGTTC
Organism: Holothuria leucospilota; assembly: GCA_029531755.1. NCBI lineage: Eukaryota > Metazoa > Echinodermata > Holothuroidea > Aspidochirotida > Holothuriidae > Holothuria > Holothuria leucospilota. The sequence goes on from CM055980.1 coordinate 24,998,649, forward strand.
ATAAGGCTAGCTTTTCACAATGGCAACAAAGCTTAGCTAATCACAATGAGGAAAAGAGATCCAATATTCCCAATTGAATACAAGCTTCGATATTTATGATACCAGGTTTGTTCTTTATGACTGAGGAAACAGGTTTCATTATCCCAGTGGGAAAATATTCTTAGTGTAAACAAAGAGCATTCTTCTACACTACCACTAACAAAACTTTATGATTAATGAACCACTTTTGCCATAATTATTAATGAACCCTTTCATTTTTATAAACCTTCTTTACTATTTATATCGGACTCGCTTCCTAAAAGAAGTCATCTCTTCTACTTCCCATGTGCGTTACACCTATTGCCTAGGGGTGGGTAGTTATAACCCTATGCAAGACATACAGTCAGGTTTGGCCATCAATACAATATGTATGTTTAATGACCCTTATGAATAAAAATTCCTCTGAAAATTGTAAAATTGACCCTCTCGACCAATGACCCTCTTGACAAATGACCCTATGACCAATGACCTTTTTCACAATAGGCACTTATGAACAGTGAGTGTCCCAACTGAATGATATGCTACACCAGCAGTATTCACATCACCCACTACAATTGCAAAGAGCCAGTCAGCTAGGTCCCCTATGTTTGGAGAGTATACAACACAGGCACATAGGCTTGATTGATCAATTCAATTTTTTTTTAATGTTCACACAACTATTGGGTTCACTAGATTCTGTTCTTGACCCATGGTTTCAAAACACAGATGTGTCCAAAGACAGGGGTTTCACAGCTCTAGTAGTCACTGCAGGAAAAACTTCCACATATAACAAACATACTGAATCAATGGAATGGCATCATTATATATTTACTGTTCTCAGAATGGAAATAAGTCTTGGCACATTTTTTTCAAATCTTTTCAGCATTTACAAACATTGTAATATTCCTGCATACTTATATTGCAAACTTCAATCATACTCATTTTGTTAACTCAAAAAGCCTTTATATCACAGAATCAATACAACATGGCAAAAGCATTATGAAAGTACACAGATCATACAAGAACAGCTCCCTCCCATTCTAAGCCCAAACCCAGGCAGGCAAAAAAGAGAAAAAGAAAGGAAGAAAGAAAAACACAAACGGCTCAAACATTTAATAGCCTATAAATCCAGCACATTTCTATGTCAAAATATCCCCATGCTTCCTGGAAACCTAATACCACATGAAATTCCATGACTTCATCGTGGGCAAGAGACTCTTGATGACCTTCATTTCAGAACATTCCAGTCATGAGATGTCTGTAACACAGTCATGTAGATAAGGAGGACATGGGGCAGAAGGGGATGGGGTGAATGGGAGGTGTCATTCCCCTCAATAATTAAATTTTAGCAGCTATAATCTAAAACAGTAATACAGTGACACTTTACCCCCCCCCTCCAAAACTCCTTGTTGCCTTTCCCATTCCTTCCACACCCCCTCTCAAAAAAAAAGGTAGTCTGGTTATGTCTCTACTACAAGTTTGACATTTCTTGCATATTTTGAACTGCTTTTTGAAATATGGATTCATCAAAGTAGTAAAATATATGAAGCAATTCTTTGTGAGCCTGAAGCTAAAATCTTGTTGTAAACATGCTGATTCTTCCACACACACCTTGATTTGTCTTAAAACCCTTACTCCAAATCCAGATATGGATTGATATCTCGCTATATCTGGTTAAATACAGCCTTTATATGGCCATATCAAGCCAGATGTACAGCCAGATTTAGATGCCTTGATACATTATATCAAGTTTCATATGGCCATATCAAGCCAGATATAACTTGATACAATGCAATTCCACATATGCAAATAAAGTTTTACATGGCCATATCAAGCCAAATATAACTTGATTCAATGCCAGCCCAGATATGCAAATAAAGTTTTATATGCCCATATCAAGCCAGATATAATTTGATGAAATGCCAGCCCAGATATGCAAATAAAGTTTTATATGGCCATATCAAGCCAGATATGAATTGATACAATGCAATTCCAGATATGCAAATATAGTTTTATATGGCCATATCAAGCCAAATATAAATTGATGAAATGTCTGTCCAGATATGAAAATACAGTTTTATATATGGCCATATCAAGCCAGATCTAATGGATACAATGCAATTCCAGATATACAAATAAAGTTTTATATGGCCATATCAAGCCAGATATAATGGATAAAATGCCTTTCCAGATATGTAAATAAAGTTTTATATTACCATATCAAGCCAGATATAACATGATAAAATCCATGCCAGATATGCAAATAAAGTTTTATATGGCCATATCAAGCCAGATATAACTTGATATGCCAGATATGCAAATGAGCATCTAGTTAGTTTGTTTCATTTTTTATTTGATTTGATTCTTGGTTTATGCTTGTTACAAACTAAGACGTGTTTTGGATACAGCATCACCTTCCCAGACATTGCAGTTATCTAGTGGCTACACTTTTGTTAATACCGCAGTATACTAAGTGAACTTGGCAAATAATTTACATATTTGGGCGGAGCTTGTATCTAAACCTACATTTTTCATGATTTAGGAAGTTGAAAGTAAAATATGCACTATGCAGTAAACAAAATTTAGAGTCAAATACTTAATAAAGTTTAAAATAAGAAGCCCATATCACTGTGATTACATAAAATAGGAAATTTCAAGGCATTTTTCTGTTCACTGTTATGAAATAAGTTGAATTTATGTACTTAAGTCAATTGAACCCACTACTTATATTAAATTCTTCATGGAGCTCTTAAACATTTTCTGCTGGTGTTCAGTGTCTGATACTTACCTGGTACAGGAGTACACCTGGTCACGACGGCGGAGCTCCCAGGTGGGACCTGTTCTATTCAGCCAGTCTAGAACGGGACCACTGTCAGGTGGTGTCAGTTAAGTCAATGTTTGTCCCTTGGGGACGTTGTTACTCCTTCGGGGAGCAGAACTCCTTCGGGAGTATTGTTTGGTTTTCGCCCCTGGCTCTTCGCCAGAGAGTCAGGGGACTTTTGGAAAAAAAGGTGTTCAGTGTCTCCATGAGGAGTGTGGACTATAGGTCCTACCTATGATTCATAATGGATATGATATCGTCCGGATACAATTTTATCTGTGCCATGTAAGGACTTGATCCAGATAGAACTTAATCTGGTCATATATGGTTTAGATCTGGTTCTGGTTTAGATCTGTGTTATATCTGCCCAACTTTTTATCTGATCTGATATAAATTCCATATCTGGTGTAGATATGGGCCATATATAGAAATATATTCTGCTCATATAAGGACCATATCTGGTCCAGATAAAATTTTATCTGTACCATATAAAGACTTGATCCAGATAAAACTTTATCTGGCCATATATGGCTTAGATCTGGTTCTGGTGTAGATCTGGGTTATATCTGCCCAATTTTTTATCTGGCCCAGATATAAATTCCATATCTGCAGCAGATATGGGCCAGATATGAAATCCATATCTGGCCATATATGGAATTTCATATCTGGCCCGCGTGTGGATTCGGAGTAAGGGAAAACTTACTTAATTCCAGACTATAGAAAACCTTTTTTTTACAATATGTCATACATCCTAAACCACAGAAATCTTTTCTCAAGTTGCTGCCTTGCAACTCCTTTAAAACACAAATAAAATTTTTTTAAGTTTCTCAAACATCAGAAATATGTAGCTCAGAAGCATCGTCAAGTTTTTGCTGGTTAAGGAGTAAGCTTGTGAGCAACTTAGAGTTCCTTGTATTTTCACTTTCTGTTGGCGGTTCCTCATAATCATCGTCAATGTTCATGACCTTCTCGATGGTAGATGTCTCTGAGCCTGCGTGGTCTGCAACTTCATAGTCTACATCATCACTGTTTGGAAGTGATAAGGAAGATAAAATAATTACTTTCAATTGAACATACTGTACGATAAAATGACAGTATCTTCCATTACCTACTCTAACCCTATCTGCAAGTGGCAAGTAGGGGAAGTAATATTAGACCTCCTTATTGATTTGTTTGCTTTGTGGTTTCCTCCTCACAACTGCTGGGGAGGTTCTCCCATTCAGGCCCAGCACAGCTATTCAGTGTGTCATGCATGACTGACTTTCAACAATACAAGTTCTCAGGAGTCAAGATGCCAGGAAGTTGAACTTGTGGTTAGAGCTTTTCTCAGTCCTGGGTAATGGACATTCCCACTAATGAAATATATTTCTACTACTTGAAAACTTGCAGTTGCTTTCTTGAGCAGCTCTGGCAGTCATTGTAACCCCAACATTTTCTTCCTTCTGGACCCCTTTTCAACTCCTGAAAACTACCTCTGGAGAGAATAATATAATAGCACACAACATCAAATATAAAGCTGTTTTCTGTACCAGTGATATAACTAGGAGGGAGTGGAGGTTATGTGTGTCTTTTCTACCAATTGTTTTCAATGTAAACACACCCCAGTTGCAATGAGATGAATGAGAACTAGGTGGAACCAACAATCACCTATTTGTCCACTTTCTCTCCCCATCCCCCACTCCACCCCTTCTGTGTAGAATACATATTTGGGTATCTCCCTTTCAGTCACTGTCATGACTTCATTGCCAGGAGTGTTGACAATGAGATAACATCTAAGGTCATTTTATTAAGAGGTAAACCTGAGTACTAACTATCTACTACTCTAACAGTAGCAAAAGAAAGCAGCATAGATAATTTGCTTCTCAGGGTCAGATTTTTTTCTGCTACATGCTACAAGAGAGTGCTAAATTATCTCAGGCAGCAAAAAAAAAAAAAGCAGGGGGCAGCATTTATTACAGAGCTTCTTATCCATTTTCTGTAATTACAATCTCACTAGAAGGGGAGTGAAGATTAGACATTTCCACCAATTTTGTTATTCTTAATACAACCTAGTCACAAAGAAAGTTGCAGCTTCTTTTTCCACACACTATGTCATCTTCATATTAAGTATAGAACCACATTCCTTATTGAAGGCTGTGTCCAAGGGTGGCAACCGCAGGGGTGTGGTGACTGGCACCCACTGAATACTCAAATCTCTCTCCACTAACCATTCTCTTCTCTGTTTACATACATTCATGTGCATTCAAACAGTTTTCTGGTGGGGATGATCGTCCAACTCAGCTAATGGGGTCATATAGCAAATGACTGGTGGCCCTGCCTTCCCTCAGCGAACAAGAGATCAGAGGATCGTAAGGGCAGGGATGCTACCACAATGTGACATCTCCATGCATAAAATTGATGACCATAGACTAGAATGGATAAACCTTAGGATCCCTGTTAGGCAGCTTAAAACATACACTGCGTGATGTCTGCACTCTTTGATATAAGACCTGGAGTGCATAAATTAGACAAGGAGAATCTCTACATAACAATAAGTGAAAGCAATAATTTGTCTGCACATGGGCACAACCTCAAAATCATTGGGATAAATGTAACACACTGGTACCTACAACACGTGTTCCGAAAGTTCAGTTTACTTTACAAAAATGTTGAATCATCCTTTTTTAAAGCCATCGCAAATATAAGGAGGGTTCTTACATGTGGTTTCGTGTTCTTGACTGCATATAAACTGCCTCTTTGGTGTTAAAAATTTGCATTATAATCAGCTGTAGACCCCTATTATCATGCAGTTAGGCCAGCCACACCATCATAGACTTAGGCTTAATGATATTTGTATGTACTGCATGAAATTTGGGGACCCACAAAAATAGGGAAGCAGTATACTATGTGCTGAGCTTGGTTTGCTTCTCGTGTTAAACCCGCAATTCCATGCAACGTACGAATGCTTGAATTTGCTTTTTCCTTGCAACCACACAACTGTACATAATGGAAATTCAAAAAATGAGGGGCAGTCCACAAAATTGCATAAAGCATCCCCAGCATACACTGAGTCCAACTTGCTATTAACAGTAACATTGTCATGTGTATCATTTAGCTTCCTGCAAATGATTAGAAATTCTCTATTGTCCCAAAGAAATACAAAGGTTTATCATCTGCTATTTTGCCAAGTTTTATCCTGGAAAAGGTATAATAGCTAACCTAAATCTTCAAAGTTAGAACTCTTGACTTTAATTTACCTTCAAGCTCACATAGTGTGGCATGCACTATACCACCAATACAACTCCCTTTGAGTGACACTGAGTGCACCACTGCTTTCGCACTGTCAGCAGGGGTGGCGCCAGGATTTGCCTGATGGGGGGCTAAGCTCCCCGACAGGGGGCAGCAACCTGATGCCCCCATAAAGGCAATGAGTTGCCAAAAGGATGACGATGGTAAAACTTCCAAAAAATTTCAGACTTTTGTGCAAAAATTTGGGAATATTTTTGAAGAAAATTTGAAAAATTTGGGCTTTTTGGAAGGAAAATTGCAAACTTTGGGTTCTTTATTAAAGAATCTGCCCTTCCTACGACGAAAATAGAGCAGGTTGTTGGAGAGACTGAAGGTCTTTGGGATTGCATATTGTGTCAAGTACGGATTAAGCTCTCCGACGATACTGGAAAATTTCCCTGAAGGGGAACCAGCCTTCCCCGATAGGGGGGGGAGGGCATGGCCCCCTGTCCCAGGCTGGCGCACCCCTGGTGAGAGGTTACATGCTACAGTATGAGTCTGAACAACAGAGTAATGTTTGTGCCACTCATCTCACTACTGGGCTTTCTCTATCTACAGGTATGGGCTTTTCTCTATTATGACATTCTGTCTACCTGCTTTTGATTGACAAGTCTGTACTGACAATGGGCCTTAGAGTGTCATGCACACATGGCACGATGCTGCATTTTGTTTCTTGTGTCTGTGCACTTCAGAATATTATGAAATAACATACAAACAGCTGGTGATGAATCTAAAAACTTCTAATATGCTTCCCTGCTCCACTTGGTCATAGCACATATACTGTAACTCTTGATACATTATATAAAGTAGCTTTGTGGCAAGACCTGCCACACACTGTACAACTTCACACATTTCAACTCAACTGTTGCTTTGGGTAAAACTTTGTAGCACTGTGCCATGGGCTATAATGACTAATACTGAGGGTTTTTAGCAGGGCTGTTATGCCCAAGTCCCGACTCAGACTCAATTCTGAACTCCACTCCTTTTTTTACTGGACTCAGAATTGGCCTGGCGGAATGGGAGGTTTCGGAATCGGAATTGGCCCTGATTGGACTGCAGCTGGACTTGAACTTGTTGCCGATCCACAAAAGTGAAAGTTACATAATTTTCACTCAAGTCTACATTGTTATTTGTGCACACTTTAATACATGAATGGACACACACAGTTAACTAAATTACAGAGTTAGGAAGACTATGAAACTGACCAATGAAATGACCCTTTCAATCAAATGTATTTGAAATTGGTATGAAAAGTATTCGCATACTATGCCTAACTGTCAAATGGCTGGAATTAGAATTGGCCTGGAGTTGGAAACACTAGAACTGGAATTGGAGAGTATAGGGCTCTGAATTGGCATGGAATGGTAGCCAGTGGAATAGGAATTGGCTTGGAATCAGGTTAGCTGGACTCGGTTACAGCCCTGATTTAAAGGCTAGGGCTTTATAGTTGTATCAGCAAGAGTAGGGAAAACAAAAAATATTTAGAACTGAGCCGAACAGGTTTTAGCAATTCAGTTAATCACTTTATCAGAGATTGTGTCACAAAGCTAAGGGAGGGGACTGCTCTCTGTTCCGACATATCTGTGTTCCGATGTCTCTATAGTCCAAAAGTCTACATGGAGGTCAGTCTTAGGACAGAGTCATGCATTAATCTGTGAATTTTAAAAAATTTCTTCCAGACTAGATAGTTTCTGCCAAATTTATAACTTCATCCATGATTTGTGAAAACAAAAATTGTTTTTGCCTAAAATTTGACCAGATTCAGTTTTTTAAAACATCAAAGAAGACTGAAGTTGAGCCATTTTTCATGTCAGATGGAGAATTGCACTAAACAAGTAATATTTTTATGTAGCATAATGGCTTTGAATTTGAGAGGTATGAAGAAAATTTCAATTCACTTACTCTCCGACATATCCAGGGTTTGTATGTACAGGATTACTGCAATAAAATGAAAGATAAAATCACAAAAAATGGTATCGTGCAAATCTGTTAAAAGAAATGGTTGACTCTTATTAAGGTAAATCATCACCAACAGTCCCACGAAAACAGATCTTAACTGCAAATCTGGTATTCAACGCATTGATTCCAAGCCTACGTAAATTAACAAAGTTTAAATTACGATCTGACATTCAAACAGTTAACACGTACTACACCTCCTCCGCCGCCTCCTAAAGGGTGAAATTTTACTCTTATTTCTACTGAGATGAACTTTATCTGGATTCTTTTTGTTTACAGAAACTATGAAAAACAAATAACCCACCCTTTTTGGAGTAAGCACTAAACTGATAGCTGTACCATATGTAATGTTCAGTTTAAAGGTTACACTGGCTAAAATATTCATGAGATGTTTCTCCATCACAGAAAAAGTAGAACAAGGAATCAATCTTTTGAAGTCTTTTCTGGTTCTGGATAGCGCAGCACTTTCGATGACATTTGAATCATTCCTAACATTGGTTCTGTTACAAAAGACTAAATATAGCTTTGATGATTAATGCTCTAGTTTGGAAATGCCGTCAAAACCTACGCAGCTTTTGCCAGTCGCTTATCCTGCTGAGGTAACTTCTCCCAAGTGTGAACTTTGCAAAGTAGAAATTTATTTTGTTTACAGACAATGAAACTAAATAACACACCCTCTGTGGAGCAAGCGCCACATCGATGGCTGTGTCGCATGTTATGTTAAACTCACTGAGAAAGGTTACATATGTTCAAATATTAATGATAAAATTTTTTTTCCACCACAGGAAACTAGAACAATCAATCTTTAGAAATAATATCTAGGTAGTGTGCACTCAAAATGACACCTGGAACCCTAATGGTTCCGCTTAGGGAAAAATGACATCTACAAAAGACTTAAAATAGCTCCAATCACTTGATGCTTTACTCTGGAAATGTTTTCAAAAACTTACGCAGTTTTTGTCACAGGCTCATGATCAGATGATGTGTCATCTTCAATCACCACTCCATATGCCTCCAGAGTTTTCTGGTTCCTGTTTTAAAGAAGATACTTTGAAACTGGAGAAAATTTCTGTTGATCAGTATTATATATGGTACCATATTTTCTTACTTAATGTGAAATAATATTAAATCATCAACGGGTCCATTAATGATCAAGAGGAAAGTATTATGTTTCAATCCCTTCTCTCACTTTCCCCCACCCCCTCCCACCAAAGAAAGTAGAGCAGGTGAGTGGTTCACTCAGAAGGTAACTAAAACAGTTTAAAGAGGTCAAACTTCCCATTAATGAAGCCTCGACTTAAAGAACAGGAACTATTCTTTCTGATCAATTTCCAGACAAAACAATGTCACCTGTGTCATTTTGAAAATGAGTCTAAACCTGCCATATGAGTTAATTCCATGTAATAGTTTCCTTTCACACTGGCATTATATACCAACTTCCCTAAAATATGACACCATGGCACAAACCTTGCATCTTCATATATAACCGACTGCATGGTCAAGTGGTTAGAGCATCTGACTTGCAGCTGGAAGGTCTGGGGTTACAAACATGCAGGCTTGCACATCATATTTCGTTTTTCTTCAAAATTAGGAATTTTTATTCATTGATAGAATGAAAATCAGGACACATGCCATGAAAATACCCATAAGCCTACAATCCCGAGTAGTCCCGCACAGCCCGGGAAAGTCTTATTAGTGATGGTCAGTAACTTTCACATTCTGTGGTTTTAGTCCAGCGAGTTGTATCTTCACAGCCGTGCTCAATCCGGACATATGATCCGGCCAAGCCCTAGTATCCACTGGAACTACTTATTAAGCACCACAAGTCATTAATCACTTGAGCACACATTGTGCTGATAGAGCTGGAGTTCTGCTACCTTGTTTTGATGCAAGCATCATTAACTGTGGTCAGCTTCTACAAGAATTTGGGCTAAAAGGACTTTCATGTCATGATTTTCAGCACATGGATCCAGCGTTCTCCACAGGTTACAGAAGAAGGAGGGCAGTGATCAAGTGTGAAGCACGTGCATGAGGGGTCTGATGGGAGGGGTGCCCCCTCCCCTCCAAAAAAATTGATATTCGATACCACGATTGGCGCCAAATGGTGTTGTGTAACTGGTTATTTTTGCTCATTCTTTTTCTGATATGTAGGAAGCAGCGTGGACATTCCTTATCTATGGAATTTAATTGCTAAAAAATGTTATGAGAACAAATTTGAGGGTGTGTTTTTAGAGGGGTGGGTAAATTTTTTGGAGGGCAGCAACTATATTTGAGGGGCAGCCATTTTCACTCAGGGCAGGGCCCCTGTAAAAACCCCTGTGGAGAACACTGGGATCTAGTGTAAAAAGAAAAGTATAGCACCATTTTGCATCTAAGCCCTTTGAGACAGCAAAAAAATTTCAAAAGGGGGGGGGGACACCTACCTCACCTTATACCCCTCACCCAGGATGGTGGTCAAGAATGGGTACAATGAGTCCACTTTGCCCCCCTACACCAAAAACCTGACTACGTCACCTGTTCTGCCAACCTTGGCTGAGGAGAATTAAAGGTCTTCCAATGCAAACACATGTAGACACCATGCATATATGCCAACAGCAAGATGCTAAAATGCACCTTTCATGTAATTGCAAACAACAAGACCAGTCATGACAAGATGGCTGTAGCTAATTTTTTTTTGTCTGCTATTCAGAGAATGGATTACAGAAAGCTTAAAAAGAACTATTCATGAAAAGCACATCTTACTGGTTTTGGTAAAAGAAGAATGCCATGATTGCTAGGATGAGAAAGACAAAGAAAATCCCAGCCAGGATGACCACAGCAAACTGGAAAGATGTGAATTTAGGTTCCTCTGGTGTATAGGCAGCCAACTAAGGGTGAGAAAAGAAAGTCATTTCTTATTTCATCAGAGCTGCGTGGAGTAAAATTAGTGGCATGTGGAGTAAAGCAAACTGCAGGGATAAGTTAAATTTACACTTTTCTTGAAGGACAGCAAGTTTTTTGACTTTCACTGAGAAAATTTCACCACCCAATAAAAATGAAAGGATAGGGTTTGTACCTTTGGAAGGCAATTAAGTAGATTTCAGGAGCAAACAGCCTATTGTCGTACATTATTTCCAGTGCTGGTAGACTTTAAGTTATAGAGAAATCACTGTTGGTTAGTTTTGAAAAACCAATAGGGCCATATAAAGCTGCTTTTTCATGAGAGCAGCCTCCAACTCCCCATCAAAACATGTCTGTTCATTGTTATAAAATGATGCAGAAATGAAATTTTGTTGAAATTTTACAAAAGCTTTGGTTTTGAAATATATCTCCAAAAGTTTTCACCTTAGATGAACAATGTAAAACCTGGGCTACTTCCTCCAAAAGTATTGTATTATATCACATTATCTTTGCACCTCTAACATTATATCAACATTCTGTTAGCCTTCTCTTCCCAGGTCTGGGGTTTGACTCCTGGCCGGGTCATACCAAAGACTTTAAAAATGGAACCTACAGCACTTGTGCTTGGTGCTCAGCATAAGCAATATGGAGTAGGGAAAACAATCCAGTGAACCACAACTGGAAAAAAGGCAGTGGCCGGCCCGACTTAAACCAATTGGTTAGAAACTGAGCAGTAAAACCTCACTGAACAAATGAAGGAACGAACGAACGAATGAACCAACCAACCAACCAACCCATCTGTATTCCTACCTTGTCTTTTAAACACTCTCTTAAAAGGAGAGTTTAAGCTAAGCTTAAATTAAGTTAGGAAATGGTGGAGTATGTAAACTAGGAATTTTGAAGTTTGCATTTTCATTTCCTATTTGCAATTTCGGAACACCATCAGAAGATGTCATCCCATTTTCAGCCAAATTTAGTCAACTTGAAGCAAACTGACGAGAAAACTTAGCATTACATCAGTCAACAATGTTTGGTTATTCTTTAAACGCTAACAACCAATCTTCTTTTCCATACTTTTGTTGTTATAATGTATGCTAGGCAGGGTTATTTTACAAACTTCAACTTTCACATGACAAACTCATATCCTAACATACTTCAAGGTCAAAACCACAGATTGAAAAACAAAGGAAACAAAACATTGCTCATCAGTGAACAAAGAGATGATGTCACTTATGTTTGCTTTATTAGCACTTAAATTAAGGCTACAGATAAATTAATTTCATCTGCTGATGATGTCTTGAAACCACACATGGGAATTGAATGAAAATTTCACCAAAAATGCTTAGAATAACCAGAAAGCCAAAAGGCTTAGTGATTCCTTGCCAAAAGGAGGGTGCTTTGCTACACTGAGGTTCATCCATCAAATTTATACTTCTCTACTACATCATTTTTTATGATGTGGTCACAATTTGACCTCTTCTCATGTCAGCTCATGTCACATGACCTTTGAACTAAAACTTGAATAACCAAAAAAATGAAATAAAAAAGAAGGGATTTGTCTGTGCTTCCTCCCTTGTAATGACATGTTTACAAAGTTTCAGTTTTGACCTCTGATGACCTCAAATGGCTTGTGACCTCCATGAAAAACAATAGGGTTTTTCCTCGCACCATAACACATGAACATACTTAGTATGAAATCTATCCAAGATTCCTACCTTGAGATATCGTATAAGGTTTTCAGGGTTTGACCCTGGTGACCCCAGATAACTTTTGACCTCCAACAAAAACAATACGTATCTTTCTCTAACCATAACACATCCACATACTAAGCATGAGATCTACCAAAGCTTCCTACCTTGAGATATCGTGCACACAAGGTTTTCAGACTTTGACCCCCGGTGACCCCAGATGAAATCTGACCTCCACCAAAAATGATAGGGTTCTTCCTCTCACCATAACACATTCACAAACTAAGTATGAAAACTATCCAAGCTTCCCACCTTGAGATATCATGTAAACAAGGTTTTCAGGCTTTGACCACCGGTGACCCCAGATGACCTCTGACCTCCACCCAAAACAATAGGCTCCTTCCTCTTACTATAACACATACACATACTTAGTATGAAATCTATCCAAGCTTCCTAACTTGAGATACCGTGTAAACAAGGTTTTCAGAGTTTGACCCCCGGTGACCCCAGATGACCTTTGACCTCCACCAAAAACAATACGGTTCTTCTTCTCACCAAAACGCATCCACGTACTAAGTAGGAAATCTATCCAAGCTTCCTACCTTGGGATATCGTGTAAACAAGGTTTTCAGATTCTGACCCCCGGTGACCCCAGATGACCTTTGACCTCCACCAAAAACAATACGGTTCTTCCTCTCACCACAACACATCTACATACCAAGCATGAAATCTATCCAAGCTTTCTAACTTGAGATATCGTGTAAACAAGGTTTTCAGATTTTGACCCCCGGTGACCCCGATGACCTTTGACCTCCACCAAAAACGATAGGGTTCTTCCTCTCACCACAACACATCTACATGCCAAGCATGAAATCTATCCAAGCTTTCTAACTTGAGATATCGTGTAAACAAGGTTTTCAGATTTTGACCCCCGGTGACCCCAGATGACCTTTGACCTCCACCAAAAACAATACGGTTCTTCCTCTCACCACAGCGCATCTACCTACCAAGCATGAAATCTATCCAAGCTTTCTAACTTGAGATATCGTGTAAACAAGGTTTTCAGATTTTGACCCCCGGTGACCCCAGATGACCTTTGACCTCCACCAAAAACAATGCGGTTCTTCCTCTCACCACAGCGCATCTACATACCAAGAATGAAATCTATCCAAGCTTTCTAACTTGAGATATTGTGTAAACAAGGTTTTCAGATTCTGACCCTCGGTGACCCCAGATGACCTTTGACCTCCACCAAAAACAATAGCGTTCTTCCTCTCACCACAATGCATCCACATACCAAGCATGAAATCTATCCAAGCTTTTTAACTTGAGATATCATGTAAACAAGGTTTTCAGATTTTGACTCCTGGTGACCCCAGATGACCTTTGACCTCCACCAAAAACAATAGGGTTCTTCCTCTCAATATGGGCCATCTATGTACCAAGTTTCAGAACTGTCCAACTTTCCCTTCTTGAGATATCGTGTAAACAAGCAAAGCCATCACATACGCACACACATACGACATCACCATCGCATAGATTCCTTGCCTGCCTTCGGCAAGGAATCAAATAGTTCCTTTTTCACACGTGAAAAATACATTCTTGCATAAACGCTTCCTTCAAAGATACCTTTCATCATTACATAATGGCACATTAATTTTAGCCACCGTACTGGTGTACACTCTTGTTCTTATGGGGAAACATCACATTCAAATTTTGTAGCTCCTTCCCCTTCCACCCACCCCGACACTCCCTCCCACTTTTAGCATATAATCTTGACAACAATAAAGTGATGTAGCAAATCCCATCTATAATTAAAGTATCCTAATACGTATTCATTATCAAAAAGTTCAAGAACAGTAGTAGATATATTATATACTTACATTGATGCTTTTCACAAAAAATGTATTGGTCACCTCATCTACATGATCTGGTGAATGATCCAGAATGCTAAGGAGAAATCAGCACCATATGAGAATCAAAACAAGGGTACGTGTATCACAGCAACTCTTTGGGAATGGACACATGCCTGAAGCATGCTAGCATTAACTACCGGCCCACCACATAACATGATGGGTTATTAAATTGAGTGAAAGTAAACCACAAAATGTCTGAAAAGCTGAGTCACACTTAAAAATTTTGAGTTGATGAGCACACTAGTTGTGGTCAAGATGTAGTAAATTTCTTTAAATGGTTGTTCTTATTTTAATTATATGCAAAAAGTTCCTGGACGACTTCCTCCTCCTTCCCTAATTTCCATCCTGTCAATTCCCACCCCAGACAATTTCCCCCTCCCCCCCCCCCCGAATAATTTCCACCCTGATCAATTCCACATCTTTCTGTGAGGCAATTATTCTGAAAGGCCATGTCTTGCCCCGGTTGTAATTGTGCAGAGAAGGAATTGCTGGGGCAGAAATTGTATGGAGGGAGTCCTCCCATTGGCAGGGGGGAGGAACTGTCCACGTGTGAATTGTCCAGCAAGCCCCAAAGATCTGATATTACTCATTTTTCAATAAGGTCTCCATGCACCCAGTTGCTTAAAGGGGAATGCAGCAAACCCACTCAGGGTACACCTTGATATCCTAATCTATGTGTAATACTCTTTCTAACCATGGACATCAAACAAAATAACTGCTTGGTTTACCTTTAGTGCATAATAGGAATGTTCTGAAACATCATGACCCACACTTGACAGGGAAATAAGAGGAGATATGTATAAGATTAAGCTGCTGTCCCAGACTTCAGTCTGTGGAGACAGTGGAGCTGACTCTAACAATTGCAATGCATGATGGGAACTGAGAGTATAAATAATGCGCACCATGATAAATGGAGTGCCTGCTAACTTAGCGTTAGCGTTACTTCCGTTCTCTTTTACTCCCAGTTCCCATGCTTCTTTGTATGCATGACATAATCATTAAACTCTACTACTGATGATTCACGTTCTGCTTGCACACAGGTATATACTTACTACAAAACATCAGCAGCTGGAACAATCTCATTAACATTATCAGTGAGGTTCACCACATGGAACAGAGCATCAGATCTACAAAATTAATGACAAAACATGCAATTTTTGAAATCTGATGAGCAAGGGCGAAGGTCTCTAATGCTTTTTACCCAAGGTTATTACAAAGCTGACAACCTATGCCATTCCCCATTACAGAGCCTCTACTATCAAGCACAGGTGCATAGAGGCAAAAACTTAGTTATGACAAGTATCATAATGCCAACAAAAGGACATGATAAAACAACAACAGGATTCCAAGTGGTCCCACAAGGAAATGTAGGATAAAAAGTAGTACTGACATTATCAATGAAACAGGACAAAAGCATTGTTTTTAAGATCAAAAGTAAGAGTTCTCCAAGATTTCACTGGGAGGTAGATTTTGTCAACATTTTTCTATACTGACAGCTTCTCACTTCTATCTAAAGAAAGAACATATTGGAAATTACTATGCAAGGTCATTCTGGTTTTTCTTTTCATGAGGAGTGGCAAGTCGAAAAAGTTGGATAAAAGAGAATAACTTAGGATTTTCAAGAAAAAGTACAAGCAGGAAAGTGGAAACAGTAGCTGGTGCAAGTAGGATACATATGAGTTACTTGAAACTTGCTAGCCCAGCTAATTTTGATCTATTTTTTAAATTAAACTTGAGAATTGTTAGAGAAGTTTAGGTACAGGTATCCTCATGAAATAGATTAGGAAAGTTGAGGCACTTATATCTGGTCAATTTGAAATGCTTCTTAATGTATATCTAAAGTTTAGAATTACAAGAATATATATTTTAGAGATCATTGCAAAATAAATCTCATTCATCCAACTCCCATCTTCATAGCTATACTGTTGGTGAGATATAAAATGTTGAAAGATATTCACTTTATTTGAAACAGTCTATTGCACAATAATTTGTGATGTCCTTCTTGTACAACTCACACTACCTGCTTTGTTTCCTTTTGAAATTAAAATGTTTATATGACCTTGAAAAATTTACTGTTTTCTTGCATAGCATGTTGTACAGAGAGGGCTTGTATAGTCAAGTCACCCTATAACAGTAAGACAGTGATCACATTTTGGCACCAGGTGCAGTGACTTTAGAAGAAACAAAGAAAAACAAAGATGGTAATTTGAATAGTACAAGAATGACATCACAAATTATTGCACAATCTGCCATTTTAAGTTGAGTGAATAAGCTTCAACATTTTATATGTCAGCTCAGGAATACCCTGTGAAGATGGAAGTTGGACCATTGGGATTCATTTTTCAAGCTTTGTAACATAAATTTTTGGAATTTTTAGACTTAAGGTACACTTTAATCACTTTTATCACCACAAACTGTAATTGCACATATTGTACTGAAAGAATCCATCTATTGATTGAGGAAAAATGTACCTGTTTGATGGCACTATCTGCTAATAGTGATACCTTTGTGTTGCAGTAAACACAGGTGATAGACTGAGCCCATGAGGAGCATGTCGTAGTGGGTGGGAGGGGTTGGAGGAGGTGCTTTTCAAATAGTTTGGAGGAAAAACTGCCCCAACCCCCCACAAAAAAAAAATAAATAAAAAAAATCGGGCAGCTATTGGGGAGATCACATGGGCTTTTTCTATTATGCTAACTAACAATTATCTAGGAGGATAGTGAGGCCATCTGCATGATACCTGGCATTTTTTGCCCCCCTCTTCATCTTTTCAGGGTAACTCAGGCTACAAAGAACACAAATTGCCAATTGCCACATGTTTTTTTGTACTGTTAGGCATATACTTACTGGTTTGCATGAACCTGACCACTGGAGTCGATATGGGAAGATATGCGATCAAAGTCAGTATCATATGAACCCCCAGCATACTCTGTTAGGATTGTGTTCAGTCTCCTACAAAACGAAAAAGAGCTTCATATTATGCCTAGTGTTCCATCAATGAGTCTCCAACAAGAAATTTAAAAAGGCTTGCCTCTGAGGATACCTTTTTGGTGTTGACACACCAGTGCTCCTAAGTAAAGTCCTGCTAGCCACTTCCACTGTAGAAAAATTTTAATCCTGAAACAACTCCCCAAAAGAGTAACTACCCTGAACTGATGCACACCTAAATAATAAGAAGCCATCAGAGAGCCTTGCAATAGTGAGGGCAAGAAATGAATTAAATGGCCTCAACAGAATGCTGGGAAAAGGCCGGCCTTAATTTAGCTATACCTTGAAAATATTAGTTCCTACCATAGCAGGCATAGTAGGGTGGGTCTTAGATTGTTAAAAGCCAAGTTCAATAGAATGTTGTGTATGTGCATTCACCCATGAAGCTGCTTAGGAAATGTCCAGTGACCAGCACAATGGAAGCACTGTGACTGCATTCTTCCATTCCATGAAGCCACTGTGCCTGGCCAGATTTATTTTTTCCTGACTGGGTAGGTGACTCAACTTCTTCATTTTAGCTAACATGACTAGTATTTTCCATTACCCTCTCTACCCCTATCTAGCAAGGGGGGAGGGACTTGAGGTAGTAGGATTAGGCTACCTTAATGATTTGTTTGCTTAGTGGTTTCCTCCTCACAACTGTTGGGGAGGCTCTTCGATTCAGACTGAGCACAGCTTTGTAGTGTGTTGTGCATGTGTGACTTTCAACAATACAAGTTCTCAAGAGTCAAGATGAGGTTTATGACTGCCAGGAAGTTGAGCTTCATAATTTATTTGCTAAAAGGATTAGTTGTGGTTGGAGTTGGACATTTCCTCTAATGAAGGGCACTGCCCTCTCATGAGTGTAATGACGACTTGTCTTGAGAGCTGGCTTCAACAAAAGCAAGAAAAGTTAGCTATTTAAGTATCAGCACAAGGGTGCTTCAGTCCAGCACTTCATCAGCTGTGCAATTTTGATGGTACAGTATACCATGACAGGTGGGAGGAAAACCAACTACTAGCTCCATCAAGGTTACCCTTTATGAGATCCATACTTACATTATGAAGTTTACCCCAATTTGACGTCTGGTGACCCCAATGATGTTTGACCTCAACAAAAAGGAAACTCCATATGGAGGATGACGGCATCCTTATGCCGCATATACGCTCCACAAAGGTTACCCCTCTTAAGACATCATGCTGTGAGCAGTTTATAAGGTTTCCTTCACTTGATCTCCACTGACCTCATAACCTTTGACCTCTACACCAAACAAAATAGGTCCATCTACCGAAAAAAATGCATCCATGTGCTAATTATGAAAGCTATCAATGTTTTCTATCATAGGATATGTAGGATGTAAAATTTACAAGGTTTTCAGTTTTTGACCTGTAAAGGGATCTCTGACCACCTAAAATGATAGGGTTCTTCCTTCCATTATGACAAACCTGTACACCAAGTATGAAAGATATCCATCATTCTTTGTGAGGTATTGCATTTACTATTAATTTCCATGGTTTTGGTTGCTTCACCTCCAGTGACCTCAAATTACCTTTGACCTCTATCAAAAACAATAGGCTTCATCCTCTGACTATAATGCATCCGCATATGCCAAGTATGAAAAGTATCTATGCTTCCCCACCTCGAGATGCTCCCTGTCCGCTGGGGGTTGTAGAATATGCCCACGGTATTCACTGCCTGTCGTAAGAGGCAACTAAAGGGAAGGACTTGAACTGTATTTGAAACCAAACTTGAACCCTTTTTGAAACTGTATTTGAACTTTACCTTTTTATCTAGCTGACACTATATAACACATTTGTGTTGGTGTGTCCTTAAGTCCCATCAAATTAACCCTACCAGGAAATATGGTGTTTACTAGGTTTTTGGTTTTTGACTTCTGGTAAACTAAAATGACCTCTTACCTCCACCATTGCAAACACAATAGGCATTTCCTTGTAATAAGATAAATGCATTTACCACGTATGAAAAGTATCCATCATTCCTGTCTCGAGATATTGGGTTTATCCATCATTCCTGTCTCGAGATATTGGGTTTACAAACTTTTTAGTTTTTGACCTCCAAGTGACCTTATGTGACCTCTCACTACTCAAGATGTAGCATTCTGCCTCTTAATATAATAAATTCATACTGAAAACCAAATATGAACGATCCATCATTCCCACCTTGAGATACTGTTTTTAAAAGCAATTTTGAAGCTTTTTATAGTTTCACCTCCAGCCACCTCAAATAACCTTTGACCACAGAAACTGTAGGGTTTATCTTCTGACTATTAGAGCACCAACTTCCTCCAAACACTTGTTCGTAATTTTATAGTTGTAATCTTAGGGTTTCAGATTTACTGCACAACTGTTTCCAAATTATCCACAATAAGCTTAAACACTGTTTCTCCTAGATTTACTGGAATAAAATTATTTCACATACTCTGACAAAGAATCTTCAAAAGCCTTTATAGTTTCGTCTGCTTTGACATTTGCATAAATGTCCAGTTGCTGACTCTCAATGATGACATATATCTATATACAAAAGAAAACAACAGAGCTTTGAAATTCTCTTACTAAAAATTACCCCAAAATGCTTCATTTCAAAGCAAAGACCAGTTTGATGGCAAATATTAAAATTTTAAGAATGATGGTGCCATTACATATTGTGAGATTACTACCATAAGCCTTGACAATGCAGTTGGCTGTTGGAAGAGAATTTAAGGTGTTGACTCTGACAAAAGTGTAAAATGTATTCAAAAAGATGTGTAGAATTGCCCCCTTCTTTCATTAGGCATTCATCTGCTTAGAGATCCATACCCTATTTTTGGAACCATAAACTGTGCCTATTTGTTACCTAATCCAATAAAACTTGGTCCGTGCCCACATAGTTGATTGATTCTTGGTGTCATCTCATCCCTTCCTAAGTAAATTTCCTGTGCATACCCTACACAAAAGATTTAACTGTGCAATGAAAGGATATGTCAATAGCTTATCTGTTGTGTAATCAACTGGACAAAGTTCCTCACTGGTCAGGGATTAAGTGTTGTTCTACAGTAAGTGATAGCCTCGTTTCTTACAACGAAGAAATGAACAGAAAAGCAGGATTTAATTACAACCAATTAATCTCTCCTTTGTGAGATCTGGTCAGTATTCTGATTTCTAAGCGGACCGAGTTCTAATGTGCCCTTGGTTATGTATATGCTTTGAGTCTAGATGCTCTGGTATGAAATTTGGACAAAATCCAGTTGCATAAACTAATTGAACATAGTTCAACCTATGGTTGAAAGCTGTGTATTACCTACTCAGTTTAAGAGGTTGGTATGGTATATGGGCAAAACCACTTAAGGTTATAGTTACACTGGCCATCTGAATTTGAACTGGGGACATACTTTAAACCAATAACTGATGTTTCCTTACACAACATTCTGACCAATCAAAGTAGATTATTCAATGATTATTCAGCTGGTATAACTGCATTCTCTTTATAAATTTTTGCAGGGAAGAGAGGTTGTTAACTATCACAATCATACTCCACTGGTTGACATAATTTTCTCCAGCATACTCAGCATAGCCATGTTCTTTAATCTAAGAGGGATACAGCAAATGCAGAGACCCTGTTCTATGTGAGGTGCATCAAGGTTTTGGAATGGTGAAGTTAATTACTATGTTATCATGTTAGAAAAGGTGCCAAGAGACATTTGTGTGAAAATTTTCTTGGTGCAATACCCACCAACTTATGGTACTCGATCTGTCAGAGAGTAATGTCACATGCAACCCCCCACACCCCTCCGGTAGGTCTCCAAGATGACCAATACAGAAACTAGTGTCACTATTAAAAGAGCTGAAAGAATGAATACCCTGGATGCATAACATGCAATAGGTGACAGACATTTTACCATATGTAATGATACCACTACTATGCATCTATGAAATGTAGAAGGTAATTCTTTTCCATACCCAATGATACTCAACAACAGCTATACCATGGATCTATAACATGGCACTCAGTAATATTTTTCTATATTTAGGGAATAAAGTCAATGGTGCCCATGTCTCTACATCAGATTCGAACAGGCTATGATGTCACGCATATGGGCTGAGAGACCCGAGGCGAAGCCGAGGGTCTCTGCCTATATGCGTGACGTCATAGCCTGTTCGAATCTGATGTAGAGACATGGGCACCATTGACTTTATTCCCATTCATAAATACTTTAACTTCGAGACGTTTAAAAGTGGAAAAACTTGCTTTTTTAACGATTTTCCATTGATCATGAATTATTCTCCCAAACTGACTAAATTTCCATCTTCCGATTTTGTGATAAAAAGGAGACTTTTCAAATGTGATCTAAAACTGTTTACATCTGTGCACTGACAATATTGATACTGTTTCGGATCAAAGTAAAACCAGTGTGCTTAGCCAGAACAGTTATCATGTGCTAGGGCCTCACGTTAGTTGCTTGACTTGTGCTGTAAGTTAACGTTAGACCTAACGTTTAGTGGTTGGAAATGTCATCGCAGAAATTAGCTTGTTCTTTACGAGTGGAACTTAAATCAGACAGATTTCTTTTCTGACGTTGAGCTTTTCTTACAAAAAGAATGTAGGATACCGCAATTTGGATAAGGTTTGTTGATGCAGTACTTTGTCATTAGGCCTGGGCATATTGGACAGTAGCCCCCGGCCATCGTTTCCATAGCATATATTCTATTCTTCGATTGAAAATCTCCTTGATGATTTTGGAGCTATATTTCTTTGAAATAGAGTGCACAGAATACGTGGGGCCAACGCTATCTTTCTGGAATATGAAAGATGAGTTTTAAGGTTAGTGAGTGCTCATCACTCATTTTACAACTGTATTTATATTATTACCCTTCCCAGATAAAGGTCTATAACTGAGGTAAGAAATGCTGTATAATTTCTTCTTATCGGTGATGTACCAAAATCAAGCGGACGCACGATAGTTTGACACGCTTTTAATACTAACGTTAGGCCTAGAGCCTAGGCCTATAAAACACCTTACTCAGCGTGAAATCACTTTAATTTCTCTGAAAAGGTCTGAAATATCGTTTTTAGCCTAGAAGCTGATTATTTGTTTGGATGTGCAACATTACTGTCAACCAAAATATATTATTTATAATTTGGACAGTTACTGAGAAAAAAAAACATGAGGTGTTTCTGCCAAAGGGGACTGAGTTTGCCACTTATGTTTGTCTCCACACTTCTGCTTAATCAAGTATAAACTAACTGTCTGTTAATCCTGTCTGGTCAGCAACCTTTTCACTCAGCCATGAAATGGACTTGCAGCAGATGTCTGCCTAGCCATTGTATTTCCACAGAGAAGTCTATTTACGCTTGAGTGTGTTTGTTTACACAAGAGCAACAGTAAGGAATCTTATCTAGTATTGTGATTTTCAAACACCGCTGATCGGCGGTAATTTCAGTGGATTTGAGCTTCGGAAGAAACACGGCATGATTACAGTTGAAGGCCCAGGCCTACCTAGCCTATACAAACAGTTTACTGTAGTGTTAGAGCTGTGTTTACAATCATGTTGATCAAAAAGTTGCTCTCCATACACCCTATGTCTCTACACTGGATTAGAACATGGGTAACTGACCAATCACAAGCCAGCATTCTCAAAACGTATTTATGAATGAATGATACTCACCATAAGTTCTTCCATGTTTCATAGGCAATATTTTCTCATACCTAATGATACCCACCAAAGTACAACTACGGATCTTAAATATGTTACAGGTGCACCATTTCCCCATGCATAATAATACCTATCAAAACTATGCCATGCAATCTGTGACATATGATAGGTAATACTTTCCCTTACCATATGATACTCACCAAAACTTTTATCATGGACTTCTAAAATGCAAGCAATATTTCCCATACCTAATGATACTCACCAAAAGTTCTGTCTGATCAAAGAAATTGTATGAACTGTTTTTATAAGGGTCAACCACTTCAATGCGTAACTGAAAATAAACCCCTCCTGTCAGGCTGAGAAAGGAAGTCTTGGTGTATATGTCTCCAGTTGATGGGTTAATGTAAAATGCAGTATCATTTTCTTGGATGATTTCTTTATCTAAAAGTAAAACATATGCAGATAATTGTTACTTCTAAGATGATGGATGATTTCTCTTTATCCTTTATATTTCATTTACTCACGTTTGGGAACATTAAATGACAAAATGTCACTTACAAGAAGGGCCTCCCTCTACAAATTTTTTACCTGTCTGCACATGCAAACTTAAAAGAGTGTGAAAAGCAAACGGATTGCGTGCCATTTGAAACAATGTTTGCCAGCAGTGGGAGTGTGCTGCGTGCTAATGAAGCATTCCTTTGGGGTGCGTAAGAAGCATACAGTAAACATACAATCTGCTTGTACCGCATGTGTGCAGCATACTTAAAGTGTGCCAGAAGCATATGAATTGTGTGCAATTTGAAACAATGTTCGCTTGAGCATACAGTACGCAAGTCTATGCACACCCACTATAAGTGCGCGACTTGGAATCTAGATCACTGCTTAAGAGTGAAAGAAATATATAATTTGCAAACATCTGCATACACTACATTGTTCAAAGAGTTGAGCACAGTATTAGAAGCACATGCATATTTGTGTATGCTTGCCATTATGAAGAATTTAATAGCAGGACATTTAGGAGGGACTCAAATTATAGCTTACCAAGCCAGTTTGCAAGACAAGCTTCTGTGATGTAGCTCTGCACAGCCACAATTACTGGTAAAATTATCACTGTGGAACAATACAAATGCTACGTTCTACATTGACAAGTCAATTACCGCATGCTGCTGTCTGGGGTTCATGCATCTGCACACAATGACCTAAAAATGGCTCAACCCTAACTCTTTTTGTAAGTCCTTCCTTTTAGATGTCAGAGGGTTAAACTCAGTATCCCCAAAGGGGTTCTGCTTTCCAAAGGCGCTACACCCTCTGATAGAACACTATGACTTTAACGTGGCCTCCTCTCAGCCATCAGATTCTTACATCATGCATAGCACCGTTATGAAACCAGAATGCAAAAATGCATTGAGGTTTCGATGATATATATTCTATTCCAAATAAAGCCATGATGTCCCATCTCTTTCAGTCAATGGTCAAATGCTATCTTAACATGTTGGAAAAATACAGTTTTGTATTCCTATTTAGTCTTGGGAATTCTTGGGAATTTGCGTTTTGACCTCTGGTGACCCCAGATGACCTTTGACCTCCACCAAAAACAATACAGTCCATCTTTTCACCATAACACATCCATATACTAAGCATAAAACCTATCCAAGCTTTCTCCCTTGAGAAACTATGTTAACAAGGTTTTCAGTGTTTGACCCCTGGTGACCCTAGATGACCTTTCAACTCCACCAAAAACAATTGGGTACATCTTCTCACTATAACACATCAATTTACCAAGTATGAAATCTATTCAAGATTCCTACCTGGAAATATTCTCTTGACAAGGTTTTCAGACATTGACCTCTGGTGACCCCAGATTACCTTTGACCTCCACCAAAAATACTAGGATTCATCTTCTCACTATAACGCATCTACATACTACGTATGAAATCTATCCAAGCTTCCTACCTGGAGATATCGTGTTAACAAGATTTTCAGAGATTAACCCCCAGTGACCCCAAATGAACTTTGACCTCCACAAAAAATGATAGGCTTCTTCCTCTTACCATAACGCATCTACATAGGAAGTATGAAACTTATTCAAGCTTCCTACCTTGAGATATCGTGTTAACCAGGTTTTCAGGATTTCACCCCCGTGACCCAGATTGGCATTTGAACCCCACCAAAAATAATAGGGTTCCTTCTCTACCTATAAGGCATCTACATACAAAGTATGAAATTTATCCAAGCTTCCTACCTGAAGATATCAGGTTAACAAGGTTTTTAGGGTCTGACCCCTGGTGACCCCAAATAACCTTTGACCTCCACCAAAATAGATAGGGTTCTTCCTCTTACCATAATGCATTTACATACAAAGTACAAAATTCATCCAAGCTTTGTACCTGAAGTTATTGTGTTAACAAGATTTTCAGGGTTTTTGACCCCCGTGACCCCAGATGACCTTTCACCTCCACCAAAAATGATAGGGTTCTTCCTCTTACCATAATGCATCTACATACAAAGTATGAAATTTATCCAGGCCGGTTCCTACCTCGAGTGGGTGTGATATTGTGTTAACACAGATTTTAAAAGTTTGAGACCCCAGCCTGACCCCAGGTGACCTTTGACCCCACCAAAAATAATAGGTGTATATTCCTATTCAATATGAAGCATCATATGTACCAAGTTTTGAGAACTGTCAGGGGCTTCCCATCTATGAGATATCGCAGTGTTAACAAGCTTTTCAGGGTTTGACCCCCGGTGACCCCAGATGACCTTTCACCTCCACTAAAAATGATAGGGTTTCTTTCCTCCATACCATAAATGCATCTACATATCACAAAAGTATGAAGATTCATCCAAGCTTCCTGCTTTCAAGATACGTGTGGTTAACAACTGTTAACAGAGTCTGACCACCCGGGTGAACAGGTGACCTTTAACCCCCACCAAAAACAATAGGGTTCTTCCTCTTAATATGGGCATCTATGTCACCAAGTTTGAAGAAATAGTCCCACAAGCCTCCCTTCTTGAGATATCGTGGTTAACAAAGTTTTCAGGGTTTGACCCCCGGTGACCCCAGATACGAACTTTCACCTCCACCAAAAATGATAGGGTTACTTCCTCAGTACTATAATGCATCTACATACAAAGTATGGAAATTCATCCAAGATTTCCTACCTCACAGATATTGTGTATAACACCGTTTTCAGAGTTTGACCCCTCGGTGCACCCCAGGTTGACCTTTGACCCCCACCAAAACACTAGGGTTCTTTCTCTCAATATCAGGGCATCTATGTACCAAGATGCAGAACTGTCAGAGCTTCCCTTCTCATGAGATCAGGTGTAATCAATAGTTTTCAGGTTTGGACCCCCGGGTGACCCCAGATAAGACCTTTCACCTCCCACCACAAATGATTAGGAGTTCTTCCTCATACCGTAACACGCCATCTACATTACAAAGTATGCACAATTCATCCAAGCTTCGCTACCTCAAGATTATGTGCTTAACACGGTTTTCAGAGTTTGACCCCCGGTGACCCCAGTGTGACCTGTGACCCCTCACAAAATACAATAGGCGTTATTCCTCTCAATTTGGGGCATCTAATGTACCAAGTTTGAGAACTGTCAGTTTCCCTTCCTTGAGAATATCGTAGTTAACAAGCAAAGTGTCACAAACACACACACATACACACACACACACACACACACCCACACACGCACATACACACATACATACACACACACGCCATCATG
This sequence comes from Holothuria leucospilota, assembly GCA_029531755.1. Taxonomy (NCBI): domain Eukaryota; kingdom Metazoa; phylum Echinodermata; class Holothuroidea; order Aspidochirotida; family Holothuriidae; genus Holothuria; species Holothuria leucospilota. Next base: position 25,025,552 of record CM055980.1, read on the forward strand.
AATGCATAGGTTTCTCTTATCATCGAAACCAAAAACAGTGAGAGCAAATAGTGACTGGCATGGCAGTCGACACCTTTACTGCTTGCCTCCAGTGTAAAAGCAACTGAATGGCAGTTGATGTGCCCATTCAGGCCTGACTGATTGAAGCACCATCAGAGTAATAGGGAGGCCACATAAAAGGAAGAAACGAAGGCTACACCTTTTCAATTTTTGCATAACTCGCTATTTTAACTATAATCCATGATGTACCTGTTCATGCATGCATAGAGTTTACATTCACAGTCCAGTGCATATTCAATGTAAAATACTGTAGCATGCATGCAATGTCATTAGCTTGGAGAAGAAAAGAATATCAAAAACCATGGAAGTAATCAAACATAGACCTCCATGTGTCTGAGGAAATACACAAGATTCTCTTGACCTTGAAGGCCAGTAGGCCGGTCCTTTTTCCACTTAATCTTACAATCCAGAAATATATCTATAATGTACGTAGAGGTTGAATAGGATCCAGTTTCCAATTTAAGCAATAATGTGCAACATATACTGCAAGTTCATGGCACACTGTTCATGATAAACAAATGCACAGTATGATACACATGTCAAGCAAGGCCCCATAAAGATTTTGACAAGAAATGGCAAAGCCTTAGACATAATGTTTTTTTCTTGAGTCATCTGACCAGTGACTCTCACTCCCTGTCTGCACGTTCTTAAACATTATTCTCTCTTTGCATGATCATCTTTCACCAGAACAGCGTCTTACAGCAAAAAGTGGCAGTTGCCATTGTCGATAATCTTCAGATCGATCGTGCATGAGTATAAAAGTTACTGCTGAAAACAGGATCAAAAGGTCCCATCATATTGAGGAATTCAGAGTGTGCAGAGCAGCCTCCTGCAACAATGGTGCTGAGGTACTATTTCTTGTCTGGGGTTGGGACAGGAGTGGCTGCCACCAGAGGTATCCACCAATGGTGTCTGAATACGAGTATGAGAAGTTGCCAACAGAGCAATCAATATCTGGTATTGGGATTGCTTCCATAGGCATCTCCTGGGGTGAATGGAATTGGTTCTTCATGAGGGGGTTTCCTGGGGTGTCACATGAAGTTCAATATTCTGATGTTGCCTCCTCTTCCTCTGTGGCAATCAGGAGTGGAAAGTAGACAGGAACACCACTCACTCCAGAGGCTTGTTGAGATCAAAGCAGTCTGGGAGTGGAACTACATAAAAGTCCCCTATAAGATCTTCATCTGAAGAATCAATTGATGTATCATCTTCTGAAAAAACAAAAAAACAAAAAATAACACTGCTTAAATCTCTGACAAAAATATTCCTTGTACACACTGTGCACATAAAAGAGAAACATAACGATGTGTTCATCCAGAAGTTATGTACAACATAACAACACATTGATACAGGGTATACAGTGCAAGTATCACTTTCTTATATACCATACAACAATGTATAAACACAAAGGAAGAAAAGACAAATCAATGAAAACAAAGCCATCTCCAAGCAAGAAAAATGGATGAAATTTTCCTTTCACATTTTTCTTTCATATTTTGAGGAATTTTAATGAGCTGCTTCCTGCAAAGCCATGACTGTAAATAACTTAGTTTAAACATTTCACTGCAATTAAATCTACCAGCATACTGCAGCTTCTTCACTTATACATGGAACTCCCATCCCGCCCGCCCCTCCCCCCCCCCCCCCCATCCTCTGCCACTCGATTCATTTTATTATGAAACTCCATACCTGATACATGGTCAACGATAACCATATCTCCATCAACATTTGATGATGAGTCACTCTTCAGAGGTAATTGTTCCTCTGTCTCTTCTATCCTCCTTTCCTCCATTTTAGTGTTCAGGCTCTCTGCATCCAGCTGGGGAACTGGTGACATGCATGGGGTCATGCCTTAAACATGAAATACACAAACAGAGTATTAAATACTTCACCTACGTGAGCTTGATACTGTACTGAGGACGGTTGTTTAGAGTGTTCTCTGACTGTATCGTCAGTTCATCCAACCTAAACATTATACCACATGAATAAGGTTTTCAAAATAAACTTAAACAACCACTTTTTGTGTTGTCTGCTGGGGACAAATTAAGCCATTTCACACACCAGTTTGCCAACCTATGTCCCAACAATTATCATCAACATAATGGCATTAATATTACACAAATGTGCAAACTAATCAACATTTGCTTGACTAGGTAGTTTTGCTCATTACAATTGTTGCATGTTGTTAAAATTGCCTGCATCTTTTTCTTCAACCCACTTAAAAAGTCCAGAGATATGCACTATGACAAAAGTGACCACTGGCATAGTTGTACAGTGTAGCTGCATGGCCATTATTTCTATGGAACCTGCATATTTATCAGGCTAGCAAATAGTCCACAAGAGTTAATACATACCACTTGACTCTTGTTTGTTGTTGTCACTGCCTGCACCCAGTTCCTATTCACAGTTATGCATTAATTAGTCTAGCAAATGGTGAAGTACACTTTACATACCAATTCAGGTATTCCTTAAGTTTGTAACTGCCTGCACCCTATTCCTACCCACAGACGTACCCCATTTCTACCTTCAGCTTTGTATTAACTTAGTCTAGAATATAGTCAACAAATGCTAACATACCACATGGGGTTCTTTGGTGATGTCAGTGTCTGCTACCCATTCCTACCTACAGTTGCACCCCATTCCTACCCACAGATGTACCCATCTACCCTCCACTATGTATTAACTAGTCTAGCAAATAGTCAACAAAAGCAAACATACCACTTGGGGTTCTTTGATGTTGTCACTGTCTGCTACCCATTCTTACCTACAGTTGCAACCCCCATTCCTACCAACAGCTACGTATTAACAAATTTAGCAATGATCAAAAACAGTCAACATACCACTTGGGGTGTTGTTTGGTGTTGCCACTGCCTGCACCTCATTTTCCATTTCATTATCTTCTTCTCCACTGATGTCCTTCTTACTAATCTTCAACATCTCAAATGAGAGGATGTCCTGGGCAGTCAGCACCTCTGTGTTGTTTGATATCACCTTGTTAGGGGAACTGCCATCTGATTGGTCAGGTTGGAGATTGGCAACAGCATCACATGCCTCCATGGTGTTCTCAGTCTGATCAGAAAGTCACAACCAAGACATTTCTTGAGTACTTTTTTCAGACAAATACATTCAATATGCTGTACACAAGAATAAATGTTAATTTTCAGATGTTTTCAACTTTAAACAATTCATACTTATTCTCATCCCATTCACAAACCCCTTAATCTCTTGCCGTCACTATGAAATATCCCAGGAACATGTTAAGATGGGAAAGTGTATCAGGCTCTCATAATAGCCTACTTCCAAAGTACAGATAGCTCGGGAACTGATGGTAACCTCTTTTCACGAGCCAACTCAAGAGCTACCTTACTTCAAGAAGGTATCCCTCTATTATGAAAATTTTGAATGCCCTCACAACAATGTCATGCATACATTCCAACAAGACCTAACTTACATCAACCCACGGGAAATATCTTGCCACTGAATATTCATTTACCTTGGTAATAAGCATCTCATCTTGAATGGAGGCAGATTTATCCTCCTTTGGTTCCAGTATCTCAGCTTCATCAACCACAATGTTGCAAGAAATTCGTTGTCCAAACTGCTCCCCATCTTGAACAAGTCTCCAGACACTCTGGTAGGTGCCTGGATATCCAGGGGCTTCACATTCAACTGACACAGTGCCCTCCTGTCCTGGCAGCAAGTGACATACAGGAGTTGGATCTTCAGAAATATTAGGAATGTTGCCCCAAAGGAATTTTAGCTGAAGGTGTAAAAAATAACCAAAAAAATTTTAAAAATAAGAAGTTGCAACAACATCAAATATAAAATATCATCTATGAAGGCTAGAATCACCTTGCAGAATTTATCCTGAATTTCTGGAAACCTTTCACACTGTAGTATTGATTTATGATTTTACAAGATTTTGTAACCAGTATATCTGAACAAAACCTAACCTTTGTTTTGTCATCAAAGGAAATATCTCCTCCATTCAAAACTTGCCAGCTCTTCGTAAACTTGGTTTTAGGTTGTAGGTGAGTTCCTGGAGGAAAGTTTGTATGACTCACAAGCAAAGCTTCATGCACCCTGCAAAATAAAAAGGATCCAAAAAAAGGATAAAAATAAAAAGATGACAAAGAAACCCTAACATTTAAGGAATCTGCCTGGACAATGTGAAACTTAAAATCCAAACTAAGCAAGGTGAGTGAGTCTATTGATGTTCTCCGAAGAAAGCATACTTTTCCAAAACTGTTGTCCCCCCACCCATGGTATATATTGTATGCATGAGTGTGTGAATGGGGGGGGGGGAGAAAGGGATAAATTCTAGTAGTCTTACTTAGTCCAATCTTTTGGGACTTCTGCTCTGACTGGACAGTGTCTGTTGCTTCTCTGACTTCTTTTCAAGCCTCTCTCTCTTTGTGGGGGACACCCTGGATGGCACCCATCTCTTTTCGTTTACGTTTCTCCTCCTTGCACTTGTGTTTCATTTCCACCTTGGCAATTTTGCGAGCTATTTTCTGAACGTAACTTTAGTTTCCTGATGGGAAAGACATGGTATTTGATTTCAATAAAGTTATTGTGATGAAATGTACAAACCATGGTCTTTCAGATAAAAGATTATTTCATACTAATTTTTTTGCACTGAAATATTTTGCACAAACAGTATAAACAAAACATTTCATACAAAACATAACTCCGGCTTTCCGGATATATACTGAGAACAACAAAAATTAATCCAATATCCATCTTCAAACCCATCCACTTATCTTTCACCAGCACTCTTCATCATCCCCTCTACAACAAGAACCCCTACCTGTCCTCTAACCCACAACACTCCAAGGCCAAGTTCTTACTTTTGTTCCCATCTAGTCAAGTTTTCATCTGTGGGATACACTGGTACCTCCAGAAGGGGTATACACTGGCCATCAAATCTCTGTCCAAGGCCCAGTATGGCTGGTTTGCGAATCTTCAAAAAGACATGGTTTTCATCATGTTTGGTGCCTGAGGCTTCACATTTCTCACAGAGGTCAAAATCTGGGCAATGTCTGATAAAGAAATCCAGATAATATTAAAACAGATAAACTTTTTTCCCTAAAGAGTATCACCTTTGCCACCCCCTGAGTTCTGTGTGTCTTAAGTGAAAACTTACTTAGACTTCATCACAATCAATATGGAAAATACATATGCTCTTTTAGCTCTTCCATGCCATGACAATCTTCATGATTTAACTTTTCTGAAATTGAAGGTATACAATATAACCCAGGCCCAGACTGGGTGTTCTGAAGGCCCTCTGAGCTATGATTGTGAATGTATAACAATAACAAATTCGAGATCTCAACGGAAGGTATACAATATTACCCAGGCCCAGACTGAGTGTTCTGAAGGCCCTATGAACTATGATTGTGAATGTATAACAATAACAAATTCCTCAACACTATGGGAGAAGTATTTTCCTACATTACAATTTTCTTAGTAGTTTACCATTTTCTTTGAAGGCCCAATGCACTTTTTCATATATAATTAATGGGTAATTCAGGCCAGATGTTACTTGCCTAATGCCACCTATAGTGGACACTGTTTGTTTTGTAAAATAGTGCACATGTTGTGACTGTATAATCTTCTCAAATGAGAGTATGTAAATTATTTCTTTGGTTTCATATATTGAGCCTAGACCCTGTCTATTCATACATCTTTATCTTGCTTATCTACTAAGAACTGTCTTACACTTCACAATTCTGCCAAAATATCCAACGATAGCCTGTAATTCATAATGATGTACTGCAAATTTAGCTATATTGCACTAAATGAAGCACCGTTTTATATGATACTGAGGTTTCTGATAGCCACTATACCATATGCTCATACCCAGATGTATTTAGGGTATGCCTGCACAGAAGGACCTTAAATAATTGTGACACAATGAATGCTTGACAATCAAAATGCCCTATGTAGGGAAATGCAATTCAGCTATGTTAGTGAAAACCATCTATTATCCACAGCAATTTGGGGGTTGTTGCTTATTGCAGTTTATCACATAAGGGTTTTGACACCATTAAAACTTGATACAGCCGCAAGCTAATACGCAGACCAATTTTGCTGCAGTTTCTGGTTAGTGCTTATGCTTCCCTGTATTTGCCACAAAAAATCCTGCTTTTATAGTGTCATAGCAACTGCAGCAAAATCATAAAAATAATGAAGCCTATAACTGGTTTGAAGGTCACTTTTGTTCATGAAATATTCTCAATTTTCAAGAAAATTGAACAAAAAAGGGACAAATATTGTAGGTGAATGTGACTCTAATGGGGAAACAAGATTTATGACATTGTTAAAGAAGTTGTAATGGGAGATTTCTTACCCGCATTTGTATCTGATACCAACAATGGCCTTCTTGCAAGCATCACATGTAACACCTTCATGGATGTGAACTGCAAATGAACAACAAAATAGTCATAACTGACATAGTGCTTAGAAAGTAAAAAGGCTTGAAAGGAAGGGGGGGGGGGGGCACAACTGATTGTACTTCACAGTCAAGGCTCCATCCAGCAGTACCTCCACTTTCCTTGGAATCAAAATTCTCAGTAATTTTCCATACTGTCAAAAATATGGATAGAAAATACATACTTTGTTGTTTGCTTGTGTGTGAAGTATTGTGACAAAACTGGATTTTTTGTCTTTTGTCTTTTACTTGATTATAGCATTCCCTTCAGTTGACCACTAAAATATTCAGACATTGATAATTTGGTACCTCAACCCAGGAAACCTATAGTGTAAGACTGCTTTTCTATTAATAGTATCAGGTGCACAAGTAATCAAAAATTTATAGCTGTTGGGGCTTATGTTCCTGTTTCAATAAAGATTGTCATTTTTTAAGTCATGACTCCGTTCAAAGTCTCAAATCCTAAGGCCGCAGGTACCTTATTAAAAAATATTGGAGACACACGAGCCTAATAGAAAGCCATTTTTTAAGTCATGACTCCGTTCAAAGTCTCAAATCCTAAGGCCGCAGGTACCTTATTAAAAAATATTGGAGACACACGAGCCTAATAGAAATATTGCCACGGCAAATTTTAAACTGATATAAAAAATTTCTTAAGAGATATAAGACAAAAGGGCATTTGGTCTCTGTATAAATATCAATACTTTTACACAAGATTCCAAAAGGCCTAAGCCAGGAGAAATAAAAACATATTTGTTTGCAAAGTTACATCCCTTGCCTTCTCTTATAATCTTTCACCAGTGAGAGACTTTTCACACTTCATCACACTATTATTACTAGAGGCACGTTGTGTACTATAAGGAATCTTTGTCTAGACTGGTGTCCATCAACACACTGGCTGGAACAGCAGTGATTCCTAATGCCTAGGCTCAAATGACATAGCTAACTAATGGGATAAGCAAGCATGAAAACCAGTTGTTGCTTAAGAAATGGGATCTACAATTTTTAGAGGAGAGAGTATATTATGAATGTCAGAGAACATGTTACGCAACATGTAACAAAAGCTGAAGATAACACCTGTTTAAGGGAGCTGAGCAATGCCAGGCCAATCACACATCACCATATATGATAGCTGATTACATATTTCAAGCACACAGTATAGGCTGTTCTGTAGCTATCCTACTCTAAAAGGAACACTCACCACAAACTTCTGATTTGTTAGACGGGTACTTATTCTAAGCATTCTGGTGAAACTTGCACTGAAATCTGATGTGTGGTTCTCAAGATATTAGCAATTAAAGTTGTCACATTTTCAATACAAAGTGAACTTGAAGCAAGCACATATGATGTCATAGCCTCACATTAATGAGCAGTCTTTTGTTTTTCTTCACACTTTACAATCAATTTTCTCCTCCACAATCCCATGTTATTGATCACAAATGTAGTAACTTCATTTGCTGATATCTTGAGTACCACATGTCTGATTTGAATGGAAATTTCACCAAACTGCACAGGTTTAATTCCTCTTTCACATATAAAAATCAATTTTTTGCTTTAACCCTTCCTTTTAGAAAACGACAGATGCAAAGCTAAATTAACTGCCACTGCAATGTAGGAATTCTTCTACAAGATTCTGTCAGAACCCTAGTTTTTGGTAAAACAGTCTTTATACACTGATATCTCATTCAGTTATTCAATGTTCTTCCAAAATAATTGTTTTTTTTTCTTACAGTTCATCCCATAGTCTACTTGCGCAGCTTCTCGAGCAGACCGGATCTCTGATCCATTCAGGCCAGACAAGACGCCTTGCACAACCTTGTTCACAAACTGTTGGAGAAACAGAACAGATTTAAGAACCAGTTAAATACCTTTAGCATACATGGGCTATCCCTTGGAGCAACCTGACTAATTTTAGGGTTGTTTTTGCAGTACAGAAAAGTGATCAAAGTTTTGAGAAGGGAAATTCCAGGAAAAGGTGTGTTTGTGATACCCCTATATGGGTACAGGGGCCCCACAGGGTCAACAAAGCTGAACTGGCCATACCCTGCTTTGAATATATAATGTATTAAGAAGATTCTTTAATGCTAAGAACACAATTCTTATGAAAGAGCAGAGCAAGTACTGATACTGTGACAGAAACAAAATGTTGCCATATAGTCACAACGTACTAAATGCTTATAACACCTTAGAGCTTCCATTGACTAAATATTAGGCTTGGGTGGGCAACCTGACTCTACTTCAGAGTTGAGCCTCCTGGACATGAATCACAACTCCACTGAAATATTCAATACTGTCAAAAATATCCACCAAATCATATTTCAGAGTTTAAGTTTGTGTCACTAATACAAACCTTTGCCACTGACAATTCAGCACTTCAGCTGTCGAAGACTAGTTATTGACAGTTTGTAGCTGTTGTGGAATATGTTCCTGTGTCAGTTATGACATCACTGCTGAAGTCACAACTAATAGGGTTTGTGTACCTGCCTCCAAAAATACTGTAGTTGCCTAAGCCTACTCAGGCCTATAGCCAGACAAGGTACTGGAGGGGGGCAAAAAATTTTCCGGGGGGGGGGGCAAAATTTTTTTCAGGGGGGTCAAATGTGTACAAATGTATTAAGTCAATGGTAAGATTCAAACTCTCTAGGGGGGCAAAAAAATTTCAGGGGGGCTTTGCCTACTACATATATTCCAGTTACACTTCAACTCTCACTGGGCAATCATAAGGTAACATGGTATAAAATACTCCTCAAAGGTCCAAGTACTGCAGAATGCATCACAGAATTAAGAATTGAGTGCATATTTACTGCAAGTCACACCAAGATATCTAATGGGGACAATAATGTCCACAAGTACATGACACTTTATGTCTCACCTCTTCATTAGGCTGTGCTATTTTCTTGGGAATTCTCTTGCAGGAAGGTGACCACTCTATGTTGGTTGACTGGACCTGGAAAGAATCACCAGATAAACCATGATACATTAAATGCTCTAATATGATGAAACGGGGGCAGGGAAGGGGGGGGGGGAGATGATGGATGAAGTTGGAAGGGATAACATGAGATTACATCACTGGCAATTAAGTAATATGCATTATTCCAAATGTAAGTTAATGAAGCTGGTTCTAAAAAATCTACTTTTGAATGGTCCTAGGAAAGAAATCCCCCCAAACCCCCCAAGGATGACATAGTGAGCAAAATGAGTAGTGTACCCAAGAGTCAAATTACATCATATCCAGTTGCAGTTATGTGACTGTAATGAATCCCCCTCAAAATGATGCACAAAGTAACAACTTAATTGTGCAAATGTGACAAAAAGGCACTGGACTGTCATGCAGCTGGGTAGTTTTGCTAATCAGATGTTGGATTCTAACTTGCCCCAATCTCGTACTCATGACAGATTTGGATAAAAGTGAGGGCAGGAGGACCTGGGATGAGATGACATTCATGCACAGCACTAATACCTAAGTTAATGATACTTGTTCACTGTAACTTGATGGTAAATGCCATCATGTGACTAAACCAGGTTCAAAAAAGTTTACAGGTGGTTGCATCTGATCAGCTTGCAAAAACTATATGAACATGAAATCACATTTAATTTTAAAATACCTTTTGTTTGATTCCTTGCCGTATTTTTTTCTGAGTTGCTTTCATCTCCTCAGTCTCTGCAGAAACAAAATATAGCAATCAAAATATGAAACTCCTATCTCCTCAAAAACTGGTCACTACCTAAGAGGTCCTAGAAGAGACATACCATCCTCCTGGGGATGGATAATCCTGACTGACAGAGGAATAGCAAGGAACACAAGATGTGATAGCAATCAAAATATGGAATTCTCTTTTCTAAAAAGCTGGTCAATACCCTGATTTGCAAAAGTGATTGAGCTGCATTACTTCTAGACACTGTTTCTAGACAAATCAAAAAAAAAAAAAATTCTAAAAAAAAAATTCTAACTTAGCTATCTTGCACATAAATAACTTTTTACAGCCTAACATGAGTCCCTGTGTACAGTTCCAGTGTCAATGATGCTATCTAGATACAACTTTGGCAGAAAATAAAATCCACTATCAAGTTTTTGACTTAGAAGCCAGGGAACAGTTTTGTTAGGTTACACAAAACACTCATATTTCACATCATCCTGTATTTTATCACCTTCACATTTAAAGATAGTAATACTGTACCTTCATCTATTTCAATGGACCCATCCAATCCTTGAAGAATGTCCTGAACAATGTTATTGACAAACTAAAGACAGAAAAAAAAAATACAAGAGAACCATTAAATTGCTACTTATAAACATAAGATAACCCATAACATCATAGCATCATCTTTTACAATATCATATGTTTGGGAAATCCACCCTTCTTTTTTGATCACTTTTAAGAGTAAGCAAACTGTACTCTATTTTTAGAGACCCCATCCCCCATCTCCAAGGGCACAATTTGAGAAATCTTAATCCTCAACAACTTGATCATCCACATTGTCCTTTGATAAAGTGTGCAGAGATAATTGCGTTCCTTAGAAGAAAATGATAACTGGACTTCCCTTGAACAAATAATTTTCAACAGATCAGAACTCCTTGAAGGTCATGCTCAACAGTTGCAGAATTCCTAACTCTCCAGTGTATAAACACAGCTGTGACTTATTCCTTCACTATCACCACAAGGTTCAGCCACCATTATCACCCCCCTTCCCCCTCCCCTTTCATACAAATTCTTAGCATTAGAATGTAAAAGAAGATGGAAGGCCTAGTTCAAAGTTTTACCTTATCTGGAGGTCTTTTAGTTTCTCCAAGGGTGTCCTGAGAAATACTGATAGAAGCTAGAGGCTTGACTTCATTTTTTCCTGACATTTTGGCTCCAGAAAGGGCACAGCCTGTGACTGGATCATACCTCGAGTTGGGTGTTGGCTTTGAAACTGCCCTGGTCTGAAATCAAAGTACCAATTACCCCCAATTAATATACATTCTATGCATTATACATATACAATATACTTATAATACAAATTTTGTGATAAAAAAAGGCAATATTGTTGCTTTTAAAGAGAAACTGACCCTCAGTGGAAGCAATAAAATCAATGTGACAGACTTTATCCTGCAAACATCACCTCTTTGCAGCTAGTGATTCTAATACTGAAATATTACAAATACTGCCACATGCTACCTTGAGCATCATGTTATTTGAGAAGAATGACTGACTTTACTTGAGGAGTACTGTATAACCAATTACCACTTCTCATGCCTTTTTTACACTAAATGCAGATTATATTGATTTTCATCTATTTTTATGGCCCCTTTAATAAATGTTCATAATTCAGCTTACTTAAACTTAACAGCATTCCTATCCCCACTTATTCTCTTTCTGGAATTGTAGGAAATCTGTATGGTCCACTCACTCACCTGGGTCACTGGTTCCTTCTGTATACCTGACTTTGGGTCATACACAGTAAATTTCAAAACATCCCCACTCTTACGAGCTACTTCTCGAGCCTGAACATATTCCTCTAAAATCAAAGAAAAACAAAATTATGATGGGATACTTACAACTTGTTTAACAACCTAGGGTGGTATCAGACATGCACAGTTATTCTGTACAAGGATACAATGCTACAACTTAATTGAGTTTGGTATACATTTGCAGAGTGGTCACAATGCCCAATATAGAAACAGTTCACAAATAATGCAATAAGTTCATGGCATCATAACAGAAAGGCTGCAACACTTCATGGAGACGTAGCTGACAATTTTGTGTTCATCTGTGAACCTAATACTATTTAACAAGGCAATACTGAGCACACAATGACATGATGAGTCATTCAGAAGCAGTATCCACAATGGAGGGGTACTGGTATTTACTGTGTTCGGATCATCACACAGAATACTGTACAGTCAGTCATGCATTATGCACAAAGTACACGTAGATAAACTCATCCAAAACACCATGACTAAAAATAGAAATGATGTCATACATACCTATGTATAACCATAATGGCACCATTTCTTACACCACAAGAATGACCAACATCATCACACAGGGTAACTCATCAAAGCTTTCAATGAAAGTCATTCACTTTGCATAGGTGTGTATATACTGTTCTGTATTATTCCTCTTCAATCATCTCAACATTACATTTCCTAATGCACTTGTTAACCACAACCACCCCATCCCTCCCCCTTCACACTGGGGTAGAGAAGGGCCTTAAGCAGGATTGTGGTTTGAAATGAAAATGCACTTCCAGTGTGTTTTATTTTCATCTAAATCTGAAATAATTCCAAGTTGGGCAGGACATCATTTGGATGAAAATTCCCACTGATATCGAACACACACTCCTACTGATATCGAGCTGTTAAGTCTCTGCACAGTGAGCAGCATTTGGCATCAAAACTATATAATGGAACTGAAAGCATTCATAAAGTCCCTCAAATCCCTGCGATTTTCCTAACTTCTTACAAATCCCAGGGAAAATTTTCCAGCCCTTGCTTTACAATGCACATCCCAGACTCATAATGGCCATCAAATCCCCTGTAGAGTTGCGACTAATTTAACCCCACATCCCTAGCAAAAGTCTTGCAACAGCCCCACTATCCATATGGTAGCTGCAGATACCAGTGACAGCTGGATCATGACAAGTTGCTATTCCTTTCTTTAAAACCATTTGCAGCTCCCCTGATGTGAGTTTACACACGATGGTGTCCTCATTGCTCTTTTCAATAGTGTGAAAATATTTTTGTGACAAAGTAGGCCTATTTCATTCATGCAAAATAATTTTTTGCTTCTAAATCATCATGAAAGATTACTAAGAAAGGAAATTATGTAATTCAGGAGAAAACTAAAGAAGGAAAGGATGCACGCATGAAATCAGCATTGATATGTAAAGGAAGAATCAACGTAAAATTTCAGGTGAACTTTTCATTTGATTCCTATGCTTGATTCCCAAGATATTAGGAGACAAAGTTACTACATTTGTTACCCAAAGACTAAAAGTAGACGTGAAGCAAGCTGCAGTGATGTCATCTCCTAACACTGGGAAGCAATGCTTTATTTCTGTCTTTCAATGCTTAAATAGCATTGAAATAGGCTTTATAATTTCTGTCTTTTAGTCAATAGTTTTAACATTGAAATAGGTATGGGAGTTTATCCATGCCATGGGGAATGAATGGTTTACAAAATTCCTGTGCCCCTCCCCTCATGTATTCACATAATGAAAAAATAGGACTGAGCCTGCAGGAGAATATTTGTTAAGTTTAAAGAATATGGGGGTATGATGTCACATGTGCTTATTTCAAGTTCACTTTGGCTGGAAAATGTGAGGTCGTTTCTGCTAAAAATTAATATTTCCAGAACCGCACATAAGAACCGAGTTAAAATTTCATAAGAGTGCTTATTTCTAGCTCCTCTTTAACATATTAAAACAACTATTTTTCTCACATTAAGTCCAGCCATTTTTTGTAACTTTGATCAAAATAAAAAAAATTGAAACAGTTTCCACTATTAATCTGAATTAAGGGTGGGTGCATTGTTTAAGTTCAAAGTTACATAATCTTGACTTTTCTTTTTATACAAAACTCCAACTGTAATAACTAGATAATGGAAAACTGGAATCAGCAGAACTTTCTAGAGTCCACTGCCTTCCCCTATTTTCCAAACAGGAGCTTCAGTTGCACAATTTACATGACCCTTTCAAATTTATACTTCGAATTTTCTCTAGTTGAGAAATTTTGAACACAATGCACTAATGCAGGCTTAGTGTACTGTGAACAAAAAGCTGTCTTCCCAGGCAAATACTCAATGACCCTTATACCTCTAACTGCAAAACAAACACCAGAAAAAAAACCACACACACACACATGCAGATACACATTACTGTTGACAGAGCTTCATACTGCATAATGACACCTCATCTGACTTCATATGATGCAATGTCTGTCTTGTGACTGGTTAATTATGACACAAACAAACATTGAACTGTACAAACCACACTGTGCGTACTTGCTCAGTTTACTAAGCACCGCAGAGTGCAACTACAATTAGCTCTGACATCTACTGTTGTGAAATACCATCTCAAAGGAAACTAGCTCCTAGTCCAACTGGCAGGAAGTATATCAATTATTGTACACCAGGCAACCATCAAAACAGAGACACATTTACAAAGTAGAAAAGGTGTACTTATCGGCAATTTTTACACACATGGGTGAACCACAAAAATGCTCTTCATTATGATTCATTTCATATGGAAATGTTGGACTTGCTTTGTATTTGCCCCACGATAGAAAATTTTTGTTTGGTTTCATAATTGCTTAGAATGTTTTTATTGTTTGCTCAAAAAGCTGAAAATTTTTTAAAGGACACAGAACAGGTTTATCACAATACGTAGATCCATTCCATGAATTTTAACTATTCTGCCAACACCATCATACCTGGATAAGCCTATTTATTATTCTTTAATTTATTTAATATTTTCGACAACTTCCATAAGTAAAACTCACCTTCTGAACTGAGATTGATCTGTTGACAAAAAACAAGAAATAAAGATATCAAGCAGTGGCAGAATGATTAAAGGGAAAATGCAATACCCCAATTTAAATTAATATACCCTGCCATCCTAATGCAGGAATGGCTCCTTTCAACCATGTTACAACATTTTTGTTACTTGTGTCTTAAAGGTCGTGTAACATGAAAATAACATAGTTGGATATTTGATGTAAAAAGCATTAAAAATCCATCAAATAGCCACAATCCCCATTAAAATCCATCAAATATTGACCATTTTACAGGTAAATTTCTATTTCACACTTGTATCATGAATCAACATGAGCTAAATATGCAAATATGTGACATCGAAAGAGGGACATACCATATATGGCACATGTTAACCTTTGTTTTTTCAACCTTAATTTCAAAGACACTGGTAGCACTGTTATTCTCCGAGGGGTTTGTTATACAAATTAAAATTTCTTCCTTGAAAAATATTGATATTGCTCACCAAACTGTAATCTGTATGATCAGTAATTAAGAGATAATTTATATAGGGTTAACAAAAGAAATCTTCACACTGTGCAACACTCCACATCATTCTTTTTGCATCTAGTTTCTTCAGAAACCATCAAATTTTGAAGAAGCATATTTTGAGAATGGTAAAAGATATTGAAATAATTCCAACGGATCTTTGATTGGAGGACTTCATTCTTTAAATGACAAGTGAAAGAGCTCTTTTTGGTGGCATGTCACACGACCTTTAAATGCAGAATAATTCCTAGGTTTACCTTCAATATTCAATGTTTTTATACGGAAGCATAACGAAAAATACTTGTGAGCAAAATAAGATATAGCGGATTTTTGAAAATAAATTTAGGGTGACTGTTTTCTCCCTTAAATGGAATGTATCATAATTATGGTTGACATATAAAATAACATACACGATTTCTGCAATTATTAACAGGAATTTAAAAATTTTTGCTGATGACCAAGAACACATTCTTACTTGGTTGTGAACTCCTGCCAGAGTAGACTACTGTACATGATATCAAGACAAAATAGAACCCAACTGCTTTACTGATAAATAAGTCAATTAAAAACATTGGGACTGCCTAGTTGTGATATTACATACAGGACATGTGTTTATCTAATGGCAAGGAAAGGCTGATACTGTAGGTCTACTTCCCTGTATATTAAAGACAGAAATGAAACAACTATGGAGCTGAAAGAACTGGAAGCCTGTAAATGGAAACTACTTCAACTATTCATTGGCTACGAGCCCACCAATAGACTGCGACTTTTTATAACAGTGTACATACTACACACAAATGTCCTTCAGCTCATTATGTGACAATCAAGTATGAATTAGCCTTGAGCAACCTACAATTGTGAAATATTAAATGGTACAAAGCATTAAAAATCCATAATATGTTGCCTTAAAATTTCTGCAAGGTTGGACATAGATTCTCAAAAAACCATATCCGGCAGGTTGTACAAAGTGCTGTTGTTATTAAACTGGGCACTGTACTGTATGAATTTGTAAAGACAACCACGGATACCCTTCCTGATATCCAACAATACAGTACAGTAGTAGCACTGTGGACAAAGGTGTTGTGATGTCTACATAGGCATACTCAAAATGGGTGACCACCAACCAGGAAGCATGTATTCAATTAAATTTGATACAATAACCTGGGAAAAGGAAGGGGATATGAAGAAACAGACATGCAATTCTGAAAATCCAATACCCTGCATGAACACTTCAACAAAGCTCACACACACCATCTTATATTTGCAGCTTAATATGACAACCAAAACTTCAGATCAAGCTACTGTACCCTATACAGCATTAAGGCCTACTGTAGTCTTGGGCTCTGTACAGACTATATGTGCAAGTCCACTATAAAAGATGTTCTGAATATTTAGCAAAATAAAGACAGTGTAGTGTGCCTTAGGAAAAAGGTTGAAGTCAAATCAGAAATGCACACATATCAAATGATAAGGACAGAAGTTCACTTTGACAAATGTACTGCACTGAAAAATCACATGTACATATAATTACCAAATACATATTTTTATATTATTATCAAGTCATATTCAAATAACTAAGTGACCAAGTCAGACCTTAAATGACAATGTCAAAAATGCTTGCAATTTAATGTGACCTATTCCTACATTTCTTTATAGTTGACCAGGGTTAAACCTTTTGATGATTTATAAGTTACCTAGTAATTATCACAACCAGGCCTTGGCTATCAGCACTTGCAGTCACTGATTCTTAGGGAAAGCTCACAGTCTCTACACTGATTGTTTAGCAGCTGAAGATATGCAGACACAATACATCAAGTGCATTTTAATTTCATACACTACTTGAGGTCCCATGTCTAGAGTGTGTGTGTAAACTATCACCAAATAACATTACAGGCTACAACTAAAATTACACACATGCTTTAAGCAACTCAACTCTTTTTCGTGATCAATGACACGGTTTCACCAATTTAGCATGCATCTAAAATTCTGAGATTGTGGTCCCAAAAGTACATGCCTCCGACCATTTAAGTCCTCTCAAACTTCAATGCCACTGTTGTATACACTATAGGTGTAAGGGTGCAGTCTTAGTAGCAAGCCCCACTGTGAAATTGACAGGTATCCAGAATTATGTAGTTGGCATTCACTTCATAAAATATGTAAGAGGCATGGGTAAAATACCTTAACTAAGCCTTTAACAACATTTTCAAAAACTTTACTTCACTAATTTTGATGTATGATACATTTTTCTTTAGAGCTACTGGCACCAGCTCACACGCCATCCTAACGTATTGTATGTATGGATACATGCCAAGCCTACAGTAGCCTAACATTAGTCTTAAGTCACCTGGAAAGCATCCACAACCAAACTGTACGGAGAGTTTGTCATGTACCACAACTGTGCCAAGCTCTCAGAGCACAACGTAACTACAGTTTAAGTGCATGCATCAAAAGTACATGGGATTTATGTATGGAAAGTAGATCCACATGTGGTTTAATACATGCATTTACTGCACTGACTTACAGTAGTGTGTGCAGTTTGTGAGCTTAAATAATTCTGGATGCGAGGCAGAAAGTGCGTACATTTTGCAGAATGGGTCCATACAAAAATCTGCGCAGGAATACCCCCCCTCATCAAGCTTTCTTTGTGCAGGAATTGACAACCTTTGTGCGGGATTCCCACAATCCCATGGCTAATGCGAACCCTGTCATTATTATCAGTGTTTTTTGGCAAGAGGATACAAAAATTAGAATTCTAAAATGAGGACAACTTCTTGTTGGAAAAAATGTGAAATAAATTGCTTTGTTTTTTTTTTCTTCCTTTTCATTGCTCTCTCCAGCATATTTTTTTCATTAACGGCATTCTTTTTTTTACACTGAACTGGTGTTAAATCTATGAAAACTCGACCTTTCCACATTTTTCCATTGAGGAGAGAGTGAAACAAATTCAGTCAATAATCGTATGTTTGGTATATGTCTGTAAAGTAAACAAACACTAATACTAGAGGCCATGTCTGTGTTCTGTACAGAAGTTCAAGTGAAATGTTCGATGAAAGCACAGTAAAGTCAGGGCATGTGTAGGTCTGTTGCTGTATGCCAACAATACATTAGGCTATGCAAATGCTTTGTAAGGAAGTTGAAGTATGTCCCAAGAACATGGGGATTGTACTGGGTGTTTTTTTTTTTTATTCGATTGTTGCTAGTACCGCTAAAATTCCAGTCGTTACCTCATACTTTGCAGTAGAAACAGTGGGTGCTTTTATGTAAAACATGCATATTAATTTGTGTCGTGTAAAAGTGTGCCTTGTACGGATTTACGAAATTAAGATACCTGAAACTTGGCCCCAATGAGCTGTGCATACACATGCTCCATTTTATACTCGAGCTCGTACTCAAAGGATACAGGTACTAGCTCCACTGATTTATGCACGGCATCAAACACATATTTACATAGCCCTAGAGTGTGTGCTAGTTAGTTAGTAAGATGGGATTTAACGACACATCAACACAAATGTGTTATGTAGTGTCAGCTAGATTGTGTGCATGCATTACATACTGCTGTATGAAACTCAACAACACTTTATAAACAAACATGTGTGAGCCTACACCCTGTGTTCATGTAAAGGTAAAACATGTTAGGACAGTGTGAAATAGCCCAGTAACTGCATTGAAATATTGCAGCCTTCGAAGTATTTTCATTTTACCATTTGTTCTGTGAGAGTCTTGGGCTTCAATAACCATCTAAACTGAGAAGGAATTAAACAAGCTAGGGTAAGGCAGCAATATTTTTCTCTTCTTATTTTGTCATCCTGCAAGTAGTGGGGTCACACAGGGTTTGCAAAATGGCACAAAAATGGGCAAAAGAGTCACTGAAAATTCTTGACCTTCAATAGTCCACAATAAGCAGGGAACTTGTATCACTGAGTCGAAATTGCTTTAGGAAAATCAAGATGATGGAATTCTTGCGATAAGTTTTGGTTTTACTAGAAAGTCAATATCACCCAACCCTTAACATGAAAAGACTGAAACTATTGTCTTTTCTTCAAAGTTAAATTCTTTTGTTAGTGTACTACAGTGTCACAATATAGACTAAGTGGCCTTTTACTACGAATGTGATTCTGATAAGTTCACTATTATATTGAAAATATGAATAGACCGGGTTCTTAAATGAGGTACAGTAATCTATATGCACATGCATGCAAGACATAAAGGAAAGGGAAACAAAAATTTTTCTTACTATACCTCGTCATTTTCGTCATCTAGATATTTGATCTCAATATCATCCAGATCCAGAGAACATTTTATCTGAAAAAGAAAATATAATTTCTTGATGATACTTATATGGCTTAAAAATGAATTTAGTTTTTTTTCAACATGACTTAAGCAAATTTATTCAATTCTGTTTCTGGCTGCAGAGAGAGTATCAGGCTTGGGCTGTTACAATACTTCCCATTCACATCATCATTACTTTCTCTTCAGTTTGTGACTTTCTACGGTATGTTACATTCAATTAACAGTATGAAACCTCTTTAAAATTACTGTACATGGCACATATAAGCAGCTATTTTGAGGCTGTCATTTTTAGTGCGAGCTTACACACATACTACTGCAAGCACATACCCCTGATGCTTACCATGACAAAATAAAAAAAAAAGGTCTTTATACAGTAGTTTGGGATTTTATAGGTAGACAGTAGATGGTGATGTGAATGCACTTAATGTATTTTGCCCCACTGCATTTCCTAGAACTACTTTTCTACAAATCCAATGTTCCCCTACAGGGCTCGATTTTAACAGTCGTCCGGTAGCTCACGACAACCAAAATTTGTGATGGACAACCAAACAGAACTGGGTTTAAAAGGCATAATTTGTTCTGCATCTGACTTCTGTCTACTATTCCAATCATGTTCAAAACTGCAACAATGCTCACAAAAAAAATGGTTCTACAATTAAGAAAGGACTTCTTGATGCTGTACACTGTATACAGTATAGTCACATTCTGAAATCTGATGGCTATTTTTCGAAATTTTCAACAACGTTTCCATCATGATTGTTTTGTCCTTCTTTTTTGGTAGACACAAAGGGAAGCAAAGCAGTCTGAGATCCATTTTACATGTTCAAGCAAGGCTTAATCCTTGTCCCTTGACTCGCCCTTAATCTCGGTAGAGTGGATATGGTGACTTTAAGTGAATATTTTACATATACTTTATTACTATCCCAAAAATTACATGACTACGTGTGTAACTGCTTGAAACTATTTAAGTATGGGCTAGGCATACATTGCTGAATACCAAGCTTTGGCTCAATTTTTATGTTAAGGAGGGACAAGTCCCTCATTTAACTCTGAAGATGTTGGCGATTGTACTGTATTGTTACAGTGGCCCGTCCGCCATGGGTTCCAGAACTACAAACCACAATAAAAAAAGGAGAGGAGGCTTCCTTCGAAGTAGTTCCAGTATAATTTAAATTAAAACCTGTGCTTTCAGGTAACAAAAACAACGGTGAAGCAATTGAGAATTCAGGAAGGGGAAAATAATATAAATGAATTACTCACGAAAGACTCTTCCTGGTACAAAAATTATCAAAGTCCAAAGAATAATATCCAATTATACAACGGGACCGAGAAGACCGAGACCCTCACACCTTGGCAGCCAGGACAGCTCTAACTACACATAAGAAATCAAGAAACCATCCCCTAAACCAACACAAAAGATAAATTGCTGCCCAGCTAGCCAGGTGTAACAAACAATGGGTCTACATTACTAACTTACTTAAGGCAGAGCAGTGTAATGAAATGAAGCAATGAAATGAATTGGAATGGTTTTGTTAGTCAATGGATGAAAATGCAAGGGTTAGTGTTGGGTCTTGGATGAAAAGGTGAAGATGGATGAGAATGTATGACAGGTGAAATGGATTGTTAGTAACACTGCCCCCCTTCCTCAAAAACTCGACCCCGAGTCCTTTTAACATTAAAATATAGGTTTCAAACTCATAACATATTTTTAGGGGTAGGCAGTAGGAGGCACATTTGCAATACACAATATATACATTATTTACACACAACGCACCATTTGTAAGAAAAGTCCATTTCATATATGTCTCCACAATCCACTGAAACAGCAATCAAAATTTGTACTGCTCACATATAACATAAAAGAGTCATAATTAGTTCATAACTGAAAAGGGTAAATGTTCAGAGGTTGTCCAAACTATAGGGTATAATATCCTAGCTTTACTATCCGGCACTCCGACCATGTAGACAGCGTTGATAGATGGCTACGAAGAATAAGGTCGAGTAGTTCACGCATGTCACACTTCCTGCACAACAGGCATTCTGTACCACTTGTAAAGTTTACCCACTAATACATATCGTAGTCTTTTGTCCATGCAGGCATACGTCCTAATTCGCCTCTGAGCACTGCATCGGGGTCGGCAGAAGTGGAAAGAGGTAAATGTTCCTGATCATAGTCTAGTTCGACTTCTTCTGCATTGCCAAATGGCATATCAAAAGTTTCCCCTGAAGCTACCTGTGGCGGAGCGGAATAACATGGCTTAAGTCTATCAAAGTGTACCAGAAATTTTTTTCCATTGTCCAGTCTCTTTATTTGATAAACAGCATCTGAGACCCGCTTCGAAATTTGCATGGTCCTTGCCAAAACTGTTGCAGTTTAGGACTTAGCCCCTTTTTCCTAGCTGGAACATATAGCCAAACATTGTCACCTTCGGCGTAAGGGCTGCCCCCACTTTTTCATATCATACAGCTTCTTTTGTCTACGTTGAACATCTCCCAAGTGCTCTCGAACAGTCTGAAAAGATTTCTCAAAACAATTCTGTACTTTTTTTGCATAACTGTCTGAATCATACTCATCTTGTTCCGGTGTCGGACATAACAGATTCAATGGTAAGTTCACTTCCCCGACCAAACATTAAGAAATTTGGGCTGTACTTGGTACTTTCTTGCATACTTGATCTGTAAGCAGACATGACCATAGGAAGGTACTCATCCCAGTCATTTTGTTCCTCTTTCACGTACATACTTAGCATTGTGGCTAAAGTTCTGTTCAAACGTTCAACGAGGCCATCCGACTGGGGATGATATGCAGTTGTTTTTGTTTTATTAATGTCCAACAATTTACATACTTCTTGGAACAGGCCACTCTCGAAGTTGCGCCCCTGGTCACTATGGATTGAGTATGGCACACCAAATCGGCAAAAGAATTCTTTCACTAGTACATCAGCACAAGTAACAGCCTCTTGATTCGGGAGGGCGTAGGCCTCAGCCCATTTAGTAAAATAATCAGTTACAACTAGAACGAATTTGTTCCCTCTCTTAGACATTGGCAGAGGTCCCATAATATCAATTGCCACTCTTTCCATAGGAAAGCCCACATAATTAAAATTTTGCCAAAGCGGCCCTGGGTCTACGAGTGGGTGATTTACGTTTCGCACACTTCGTGCATTGCCGTACCCATAGGACCAATGTCCTCTCTATAGCCAATCCAAAAATATTGTTGTTGTACCTTGGCCAAATGTACGGACTCGCCCTAGGTGTCCGCCAGTTACTGAACTATGGGCTTTGAGAAACACTTCCTGCCTCATGGCCTTAGGTACTACTATTTGTCTAAATTTTACACCCTGGTTCGGGTTGTCATGATAAAACTCCCGAGATAAAACACCATTTACAAGCTTTAACTGATCCCACAAGAACCAATAAGCCTTTGTTTCCCTACTAAAGGCAGACACATCATGATTACTTGGCCGTAGCCCTTCTTCTAGCCACTGGATTACAGGTTTCAAATGCTGATCGGCTTTTTGGGCAGCTAATAAGTCCCCTTTATCCCCAGCTAAGACCACTGGGGCACAAACCTCCCTGCCCCTCTGCAGCTCCTCAGTCTGGACCATTTCTTCCTTAACAAGTGGCATACGGGAGAGGGCATCAGCATTTCCATGGTGGGTACCAGCTCTGTGGACGATTTCAAAATCGTACTCACTCAAGAATTCTAACCAACGGGCCACTTGACCCTCGGGCTCCTTAAATTGAAACAACCACCTCAAAGAATTGTGGTCCGTTCTGAGAACAAACTTCCTGCCCAACAGGTAATGTCTAAACTGTTTTACAAATTTGACTACTGCAAGAAGTTCTTGTCTAGAAGTAATGTATTTGACTTCAGATTTTGTGAGTTTCTACTTGCATAGGCAATAACATGTTCTTTGCCATCAGCCCCAACCTGAGACAGTACGGCCCCAATTGCACCATTACTGGCATCTGTATCCAGTACAAATTGTTGAGAAAAGTCTGGATAGGCCAAAATAGGGCTACTAGTCAAAGCCGCTTTGAGATCTCTAAAAGCTTTACTATGCTCCTCAGTCCACCTAAATCCAACTTCCTTTTGCGTTAAATGATGTAGGGGAGCAGCTGTTTGCCCAAAATTCTTGACAAATTTCCTATAGTAACTACACAAACCCAGAAATTTCCTCACCTCGGTGACATTACTTGGAGTGAGCCAATTCTCAATAACCTCTACCTTCTCAGGATCTGTACATATACCTTCACTTGACACGACATGCCCGAGGTACTTTACTTTTCTTTTGAATAGAGAACACTTGGTGGGTTTGAGCTTTAGGTTCGCCCCTTTCAACCAATCAAAGACTTGTTGCAACTTTTTGAGGTGCGAGTCGAATGACTCACTAAACACTATAATGTCATCTAAGTACACCAAGCAAAGTCTCCAGTGAAGGCCAGCCAGAACATTATCCATGAATCTTTCAAAGGTTGCAGGTGCCCCCGTTAACCCAAAGGGAAGAACTTTGTATTCAAAAAGCTGTCTCCCAGTTGTAAATGCAGTTTTAGGGCGATCTTCGGGGGCTACTTCTATCTGCCAGTATCCACTGGCTAGGTCTAAGGTAGAGAACCACTTACTACCTCCTAATGCCTCAAGGCTTTCCTCAATCCTAGGCAGGGGGTATGAATCTTTCCTAGTTACCTCATTAAGTTTCCGATAGTCTGTGCAGAAACGGGTGGAGCCATCTTTTTTCCGCACGAGCACTATTGGCTAGACCAGGGGCTAATAGAAGGAGTAATAATGTCAGCATTTAACATTTCTTGAACTTTATTTTCTACCTCAGCCCGCTGAGCCACAGGGAATCGTCTAGCATGTTGCTTAATGGGGGCTGCATCCCCTGTCTCAATATGGTGGAAAACCCTATTCGTCCTTCCCAGCTCCCCCTCAAGGGAGAACACATCCCTGTTCCTTTCCAAAAATTGCCACACCCTTTCCTTCTCACTGTCATCCAAATCTTTGGTACTATGATTAAAAAGCTCACCAATGGGGGAATGGTGTTCTCCATTCGTCCCTCCATTACAGTTCCCAAATTCAACCTCTTCCGAAGGGTGAAGAAGCCCCAAACCTGTCCCTTCGTATACCGTTACAGGCTCCTGCTGTAAGTTCATTACCCGCACAGGTACTTTAGCATTAGTTTTCACTTTAACAAACGTATGAGCAACTAATAAACCCAAGTCTTTTTTTTGGAACTTGGTTGAAACTTCTATGACCCCCTCCTTCATATCCGGACAGGGAACATGGATCTTCCCCGGCAAAATCATTTCACTCCCGGGGGGAATGGTAACAGTTTCAGCTAGAGTTACTTTACAACATTTGGTCATTGCTAATTGGTCCTCATGTAATAATTTCACATACTCACTACCAAATTGAAGATATCCATTATGGAGGTCGAGTATTCCCCCATGACCTTTAAGAAAATCGATACCCAGAATCCCAGAATTTACAATATTTGCTACATAAATGGTGTGTTTTGTCCTAACCTTCCCCAAGGCCACGTTTACTACCCCTTTTCCTTGCACCTTGAGGGGTTCACCCCCAGCTCCTACAAGAGGAAGATTACATGGTTCTAGTGACCTCCTGACTGAGTCAGGCAACAATTGCCATACATCGGCATGCAACAATGTAAACTTAGATCCAGTATCGATCAAAAATTGTACATCAACTCCATTTACTCGCCCATAAGCAAAAATGGTTTGGCCAACAGCCTGAGCCTTGTTTTCGATACCACCCTCGAGTTGGTCATCGGCTCCATGAACAACTCTTCTTAGTTTAACGGTCCCTCGTTGGGGTAATAAGGTAGAAATGAGGGTGGTCACCCAGATATGCCATAACATTGTGGGCAATTCCGCCTAAAATGACCTAACTCACCGCAACTCCAGCAACCCCGCCCACGTCCGTGGGCACCTTGTCGTTCAACCTTATGCTGCATTAACTGTTGGACATTATCATTCAGTTGTGGACACTTGCGTAGCTAAATCATTAAGCATTTGTTGCATATGGCTAGTTTCACCTGTTGAAGCTACTAAATTTGGGCCTTTTCTGGAGGCTTCTAATTGCATAATTGCTTCCTCCTCCATTGCAACCTTTAGTGCTGCCTCTAATGACGTGGGTTTACGTCTCCTTACAACCGTACGCTGCACGGCATTATCTAAAGCTTCAATGAAGTAGTCACTACCCAATTCATTCTTTACTTCTGGCGGCATATCGGGATATGCAGCATTAATTAACCTTCTAATATCATCAGCTAGCTCAACGAGCGGTTCACCCTGCTTTCGCTTACGAATTCGGAGGCGAGCACGGTACAAATCTTTCTGCCCATGTGAACCAAATCGTACTTGAAATAAGTTACACACCTTCTGATAATCTGTCTTAGCAGAGTCCGGCATATCCCTATAGAATTGCACAGCCTCCCCTTGCAACTGCACAAGGAAAAACTGTAATTTCTCTTGTTCCTTCCATCCATTAACATCACTACACAATTCAAAATGAACTTTGTAATCCTCAAAATTACTCTTGCCATCATAATCTTTAGGCTTAACTACTGGCCTCCTACTGCCTTGACCCCTATCTAAATCACTATCCTTATCCAAAGAATCCAAATTACTCACCCTTGTGCTGGTGAGGAGAGCTGCCCCGTCTTCCTCTTGCCCACCAGGTGTGAGGGCCGGCGAATTAAAAATTGACCCTTCCCGAATTCTCATGCTTCTCTTTTGTATTTCCTTTTCTAACCTCCTTATCTCACTTTTTAATTTTTTTGCAGACTGCATTCTAATGACCTCTTACTGCAATTACAATAATGATAGAACCCTGGATCGAACACTCACAAAATAAAATCCACCAGCAAATAGGATACTACACCCCATCTGTACTACCAAAATTTGTTACAGTGGCCCGTCCGCCATGGGTTCCAGAACTACAAACCACAATAAAAAAAGGAGAGGAGGCTTCCTTCGAAGTAGTTTCCAGTATAATTTAAATTAAAACCTGTGCTTTCAGGTAACAAAAACAACGGTGAAGCAATTGAGAATTCAGGAAGGGGAAAATAATATAAATGAATTACTCACGAAAGACTCTTCCTGGTACAAAAATTATCAAAGTCCAAAGAATAATATCCAATTATACAACGGGACCGAGAAGACCGAGACCCTCACACCTTGGCAGCCAGGACAGCTCTAACTACACATAAGAAATCAAGAACCCATCCCCTAAACCAACACAAAAGATAAATTGCTGCCCAGCTAGCCAGGTGTAACAAACAATGGGTCTACATTACTAACTTACTTAAGGCAGAGCAGTGTAATGAAATGAAGCAATGAAATGAATTGGAATGGTTTTGTTAGTCAATGGATGAAAATGCAAGGGTTAGTGTTGGGCCCTGGATGAAAAGGTGAAGATGGATGAGAATGTATGACAGGTGAAATGGATTGTTAGTAACAGTATTCATTGCACTGAGCCAGTGTTGTTCAATGCTACATTTATTCATCCTGCCCGTGACACACATCAGCAAAGCATTCTCTACAACTGAAGCTGTGGCCTTGGATCAACAAGTATCACTGAGATTTTCCCTGGAACTGAATCATGATAATAGGATCATATCAGGTCTAGATTACTTACTTAGGGATACATGTTAAATATTTAAAACAAATCTTGACATCCACTTTGGAGAATTTCTCACAATCTTACAAACTTTATACACTTGCTGGTATTTTCTGTATGAAGGGAGGGGTGGGGAGACTTCTGAACAGGTAATGACACAACATCATTGGTGGAAGAACTGAAAAGGATCTGGCAAAACAGAATATTGTGATTCAACACCACAAGTAAATATTAAGATGCAAGAATCCGAAAAATTTTCAAGAGTCTCGAACCCCCCACCCCCCAATAAATCTGTTTATTCAACTTGGAAACTTTGTACTGCTCCATACATTACAAGAATATTACTGAAAATAGATAAGAACACTGCCTTGTTTACAAATTGCCTTCTGCAAAACATACAACATTAAAACAGGTCTCACTGTCTGAGGAATAATTAATGAACCATATCACATAGATTGTGAAACTGGCTAGGATAGTCCTTAGCACAAGTGCTGCACAATACAACGTCAAATTTACAGTCATTTTAATGGCAGATGAAAACTCATTCCCCCAATTACTCTTTTTGGAAAAAAAAATCTGAAACACTTCATAAATTACCAGTGTACTAAATAACATTTCTGAGAACAATAACTCATTTCAACAAAATATGCTAAAAGCTTAAACATTCTTTTCAATGTTACGGAATACCCTTAGTCAGTCCCATGCTCACCTTGATTCAATCATTCCCCAACCCAACCCCTTCCCTCTTTGGGTTCCTTAATTTTTGGAATAAGCCAAAGGGCTAGGCCTTACACTAAATTACTACTAGGCTAAGTCTTACTGTACGTCTACTAAGTTTTCTACACTTTGGCCTAGGCCCACAGTTCGATTTATAATTTTTTTTTCTACATGCACCAAACAGTCTTTAAATCAGAAATACCAGAAGTTGGGAGGCGTGGTTCATGATTTGATAGTATTTCAATCACATTGTCAAGGTCAAATAAAGTTGATGCATACTTTTATCCAACTGCGATCAAAAATTGGATATGTGTGATGTGATGCCATACATGGAGGCCTCCACACTGCTTTTGCAGTACAAACATGTGACGTGCAAGTTTCGAAACTACAATGTATTGGCGATTTGCAAGTGTACATCCAGTGCAAGGAAACATGTAAGCGATAATTATCGCCCTGTGAGCAGGAATGTCGCTACACTGGGCGGCGCTGGGTGGCCCCGCCCGGTGCTAGTGAATTGCGCCCGCCACTCATGTTAAAATAAAACATTCTGCCCAGCACTTTTTCCCAATAACGGTACTATGATTTTATGATTTTTGAAAGAAATTTGGATGTAACATTAGTCTCAGAATGAGACAGCCAATTGGAGCATTAATTTAAGTGTAGAGGAATACCCAAATCTTCTCTAAATGCGAGGATGGTGATCACTAAAAGGGTCACATTCAAGAATTGCCCAGCACTAAGTTTGACCTGGTGGCAACCCTGCCCGTGAGTGAAAACCACATGCACACCTTTTCACTCCTTCCTTACATGACATGTTCCACAAGACTTGTGCCAGCTCGTTTCTATTTCCCACACTGAGGGTACTAGTATTAATATTCCCTCCTGCCTTATCACATTCAGCAAACTTTGAAAATGACTGAAAGCAAGTCTCATTTATGAGTTCTCCACGCGAACGGGCCTTCAGTGTGTGTTTTTGTTTGCAAGTGTGAGAATATCCCATTGACTTACTGTGTAAAGGGATTGTAGAAGGAACACTGCTCCGAAAAAGTACAAATGTGGAATTGTTATTGCAGATATTGATGTTGCAGTAAGAAAGGAGACACTAGTTTTGCACTCAGATTTCTATGAAATGACTGCTTGTCTAAGTTGAGTGAGAAACTATAATGCCTGAGACGATTTAAACCAATCCAGACTGCATAATTTGTCAGTTGCGCGGAAGAAGTTCCGCGCGCATTTTCAATTTACATACTGATTTTACCACGAATTTGGCGCGCAATAATTCAGTTTGGTGTGCGGCGCGCAGAGAAAGACTCCATCTCATCATAGCAGTGGCGAAACGGTTACAGTACCTCAGTTTGTCGGCGTACTGTGCAATGCAAACTAACCTTATCCAATACACACGCGGCAGCCATGCAATTTTGTTGTAATGTGCCTCCACTTAATTCCCACTGAGTACCACACAAAATATGATTATTTCCTGCCAAATAGGAAAAATGTACATAAATTTTGGCAGTAGTATGATATGTATAAGTGTAGCATACATAAGTACAGTATACATGTGTACATATAGTCCATACTGGAAAGTTCGTTTTTTCGCCGCCGAAGATTTATGCCACAGGAAAGGCAACATAAAAATTACGCCAGCCTCTGCTGTAGGCTAGGTGTGCCAAATAGAAATCAGGATGACAAAATACGCCAGAAATTTGGCGTGACCGCTTGAGTGCCACGCTGAAGATCTTCGGCGTAACCTACATGTTTTCCAGACGGGCATATAGTATGTAGTATACATAAATATAGTATACATATGCGTATATATGTATACGTACACATATAGTTAAATGTATTGTGTGTATTCAGTTTGTAGCGGCATTGGCGCGCAATTTTGGAACTTTACAATTACATTCTGCACGCAATTAACAAACTATGCAATCTGGAAACCAATATCATAGGATTACTTTGTACTGTGGATTTGACCACAAAGTTAAGCCCAGGCAAGGCTACTATAGGCCTAAGTCCACGGAGTGCATGTAAGCCTTCACAGTTACATGCACCCAGATTGGAAAGTATGGCACTTTTCGCCGAGATCTTGGTGTGCACAAAAAAAAAATTGAAGTGTGCAGTGTGCTACAAGGTGTCAAATGCACACTTCAAGTGTACACACGAAAAGTAAAGTGTGAAATAAATACTTGGGAGAATTTAAAAAAACCCCTTGAAGGTCTCCTTAACATCCTGATTGGAAAGTATGGGATTGATACTGGATTGTAAGTTCCAAATATGCCTCACTCTAGGGGTCTTGGCCGAGTGATGGCTGAAACTGCATACATCATTCAATCAAGTCATCAGCACGTCATGAAAATTGCACCTGTGCACCCGGGTAAATCGAACCCTGCCTGGGCCCTAAACCAGCTTAGCATAGGCTAAGCAAGTTCACAGTAGACATCATTATTATTTACAATAAAGACACTTAAAGTTTTATACAACATCACAGTGAAAAAATCTGTTAACAGCTGATTTTGTTTGTGCTAGGCCTAATGACAATACAATCCTTCGTTTGGCTAAGGCCCTTTGTAGCGACATACATACTAGCCTACTGTTATTGCTTAATGACAGTGAATATCATTAACCAAGGATGATCATCTCGCAAAGTAAACACAAATGAAACTGAAAGTTGATTACTTTGCAAAAGCAGGCTTTGCCTAGTCTACTGTCTAGACCTGCACATTTTAGCAACCTTACAAAGTAAAATCCCTTTGAAATTTACTGGCCACCCTATATGCCTATAATTGTCCATCTTGCTAAAATAAATTGGTCTAGCCTGGTATGACTAAACACCTCAGTAAAATAACCTTCGCTATACCCAGCGCCTGCTGTCTACACTATTGCTGAAAGTAAGTGCACCGAACGATGGACGAGGCTTTGTTGTACGCCATAGTTAGTAAATGAGTGGGCTACATTAACATTAGGCTGGAATATACTAACCATTGCGTACACATCAATCCAAGCTGTGTCATAGCCAACTACACATATCTGGCTCTTTTTGTTGAATTCAAATTCTAGTGCTAATGATGAGGCCATAATTCTTTCTCTTCACACAGTTCAATCTTCTGGATTGGTATATTTTAACGAAACATGGCCAACTGTAGCCGCATTCACTTCGTAAAGTACATCATTCCTATACAAAAACCATTTCTTTTTAGTCTCTGGCTAGGCTAGGCTCAGTGTAGTGTTTTTGTTTATCAATTTGCCTTAGTGCAGTTGTATTACTGCGTTTAAATAATGTAGCTCCTATTCCTACGAAGTAATGAGAAAATATCAACAGCTTCTTGAGAATGGCAAATTACTGACTATGTTTACTTTAATTTTTGATGCTAAATATGTTGATTATTTGATAATACGATACTCTTCAAGAGAGTTAAGAACTTGTCGTTAGATATCTTTCTAGAAAAATAACGAGCGGAGTATTATCATTTCCCAAAATAGTACGGATGACGTAATTGGTGTCCAGCATATGCAATCGGCAATCGGCCGGTGGAAAAGTGTAGACCAGTTGTCTCCAAACTTTTTTGCTTGGTAGCCCCAATTTTCTACTCCGGAATCTTGGTGGCCCTTATATTGACGGGTCGGTGAGAGGAGTTTGATTTGACTTGTTAATGCAGTGTTAATATAAAGCAGATCACTTGTTCTTAGATTAGAATCACTCCCATTGCTTATTTTTAATGAGAAATTTGGCGATTATTTTTCGCTTCGAAAATGAATCCTTTTCGCGACCCTCCAAAATATTTCCGCGACCCTCAAAAGGGTCGCGACCCCTGGTTTGCCTACCTCTGGTGTAGACCAATTGGTTCCCAACCTTTTTCAGCTCATCGCCCCCTTTCACCGGATGAGGTCCCGTCCATCCCGTCTCTATAACATAGAATTGCTAAGAATAAAATATACATGTTGAAAGAATGATTAGGCCTACACATATATGGCTTTTACGTGTGAGTCCAAGGTAGCAAAACAGTTGTGAGGCACAGTAGCGTGTTCAAAAAGGGCGGGGACGGGGGCACAGACCCCCACCTCCGAAGTCAGATTAGCGGGAAAATCCTATAGCACAGAGGGATTTAAGGGACGACGGGCCAGGAAGTACCACCTGGGAGGTGGGACTTCCATGGTTAGGTCCACCACACCTCTTCTCACATCTGTGCAGCCCCATGCCTCAATTTTTTTTCCTTGCCCCACACCCGCCTACTTTGCCCCTTATTGCGCTTCTATAGGGGGCAGGGGCCCCCATCGGGGAGTCTTAAGCGCATTGATCCCTCTCGTTAGAGTACTCAGTCACCGGGGACGCCTTCTGACTTTTGGTATGTAGGACAATTTCTCTAATGAGAACCCAAAATTTTCGGCGCGCTATGCGCAGTCTGTACAGTTTACCACCTTCAGGGTCTTCAGGATCTTCAGCAGTCATCCATTCCACATTGCTAGATAGCAACGTCCAGGCTTGCCAACCTTACCACGAAAAATGCCCGGCAGAAGTAAAATGTGATAACGTGGACGGTCGAAAATTCCATCCATTGTAGCCCTTTTTTTGTTTTTTGGGGTTTAAGCCCATTTGGGAGCAAAAATTTTTATTTTCTAGGGGATCCAAGTTTTGATAAAAAAATGTTTCCCCTTTTTGCCCCACAAACCCCCCAAAAAGGCCTGCCGTTTAATTTAATTTCCTTCGGGGCTTAAAAAGGCCCAAAACCCCCCCCCCCATTTTTAGAAAATTTGCCCGCATGCCCTTTTTGGGGAAAAGGTTTTTTAGACCCCCCTTACCACCCCCGACTGAGGGGAACTGTCGTTTCGGGGCTGTCCGCCCCCCCCACCGTCCCAAATTGGAAAAAAACGAGAGCCAAAATGGTATTGAGGAAAAATTTTTATTATTTCTTTTCCCCAAAAGGCCCCCAATGCCCCTGTTCCCCAGGTGCTACAAAAAAACCCCCCGGGGCAAAAAGGCTACATTTAATTCCCCCCGCCTTCGGGGGTTTTTTCCCCTGTTTGGAAAATTTTTTAAAATAAATGCTTTAACTTTTTTAAAACTAAAAACCTCGACTGAGTGATTTTTTAAAGCATCCCGAAAATTTTTTGGCCATTGTAAAATGCCTTCAAGCTAGGGGTTTAACCTAACCTTTCCCCCCCCAAAAGCTTCAAAAAAACCCAACCTAAATTAAAGGCCCAAACTTTGGGGCCCTTTTTACCTTATACAGGGCTTCCCGGGGGCCCCCCCCCGGGGGCCCCCCTTTTTGCCCCGGCCCCCCCCGGGGGGTTTGGGGCCCCCCCCACGGTGCAAACCCCGGCCCCCGTTTCCCCTTTTTGGCCTCCCCCACAACAATTTTTTCCCCCCCTCCAATTTAAAACCCCAAGGGCCCCACTTTAGGAAGGCGAACGTTGGGGGGGGGGGGGAAAAATGTTTTAAAGGTCCGGGGGCCCCAGGGGTGGGCTTTTGCCGGGTATTTGGGGGGGTTCGCCCCCCCAATCTTGGGATAAAGAATTTTCAAAAAAATGAATTGATAAAATTCACTTAATTTATTCCTTTTTTAATTTTTAACCCGCTAAAAAAAAAATTTACGCCCCAAATTTTTTTTTTTTTTCAGTAAAAATTTTTTGAAGCAAAATTTGCTTAAGGGGGAGGGGATGGTTTTATGGGCAACGCCACTTTTGAAAAAATTTATAATTCCCCGTCGTAAAAATTACCTCCACTAACATTTACCTGCCGCTTTTTTCGGGGTAAGGTTGGCAAGCCGGGACGTGCTTCTAGCAATGGGGATGGAATTGTGAAGACCCGAAGACTGAAGTGATGTACAGCCCATAGCGCGCCAAAAAATTTTGGGTTCTCATTAGAGAAATTGCCTCTCTCAGGGCGTCCCCGGTACTGATACTCTACGTATCGCTTGCCCCGATGGGGGCCCCTCCCCCCCCTGGCCCCATCCCTGCGGTTTGCCTTCTTTTAAATTTTTTTTACTAACCATGGAAGTCCCCCTCCCAGGTGTACTTCCCCCTGCCCTTAATCCCCGTCTAAGGTTTTTCCCCTACTGACTTCGGAGTGGGGTCTGTCCCCGTCCCCCCCCCTTTTTTGAAACCGCTACTGTGCCTCAAACTGTTTTGCTCCCTTTGGGCTCCCGAAAAACCATATATGTGTGGGCCAAATCAATTTTTTCAACATGTATATTTTATTCTAGCAATTCTATTTTATAGACGGGAGGAGGGACCTCATCCGGTAAAGGGGGCGAGAGCTAAAAAGGTTGGGACCCCTACCCCAAGGTGGGAAAACCCGGGGGTCGGGGGCCCTTTGGGTCCGGAAAATTTTGGAGGGTCGCGAAAAGGATTCTTTTCGGCGAAAATAATCGCCAAATTCTCATTAAAAAAAACAATGGGGTGTTTCATCTAAGAACAATGATCTGCTTTAATTAACCTGCATTAACAGTCAAACAACCCCCTCCACCGACCCGTAAATAAAAGGGCCCCAAAAATTTCCCGGGATAAAAAATTGGGGTAAAACAAAAAAGTTTGGAACAACTGTTACCTTTTCCCCGGGCCCATTGCCGATTGATATGCTGGACACCTTCGTCATCCGTACTATTTTGGGAAATGATAAAACTCCCTCGTTATTTTTCTAGAAAAATATCTAACGACAAATTTTTTAACTCTCTTTAAAAGTACGTATTTTCAAATAAAACCTATTACATCAAAAATTAAAGTAACAAGTCGTAATTTGCCATTTTCAAGAAGCTGTTTATATTTTTTCATTACTTCGTGGAATGGGCTACTTTTTTTAAAAACCCGTAAACAAAATGCACTAAGGCAAATTGATAAACAAAAACCAAACTGAGCCACCTAGCAGAGACAAAAAGAAATGGTTTTTTTTTATAGGGAAAGATGTACTTTAAAAGAGTGAATGCGGGTACATTTTCCTGTTTCGTTAAAATAACCAAACCAGAAGATTGAACTGTGTGAAGAGAAAAAATTATGGCCTCTCATTAGCACAAATTTGAAATTTAACAAAAAGCCAGATATTGGGAGTTGCTAGACACAGCTTGGATTTTATTGTACGCAATGGTTTGTATTTCCCGCCCAATGTTAATGTGCCCCCTCATTTTTCTAAAAATGGGGTAACACAAAGCCTCGGGCCCGTCGGTCCTTACTTTCAGCAATAGTGTAACAGCAGGCCTGGGTATAGCGAAGGGTTTTTTTACTGAGGTGTTTGTCTACCCGGCTGACCAAATTTTTTTTACAAGATGGACAAATTTAAGGGATATAGGGGGCCCGTAAAATTAAAGGGATTTTCTTT
Organism: Holothuria leucospilota; assembly: GCA_029531755.1. Taxonomy (NCBI): domain Eukaryota; kingdom Metazoa; phylum Echinodermata; class Holothuroidea; order Aspidochirotida; family Holothuriidae; genus Holothuria; species Holothuria leucospilota. Next base: position 25,061,008 of record CM055980.1, read on the forward strand.
TTAAGGTTGCTAAAGTGAAGGGCTAACAGTAGACTAGGGAAAACCCGCTTTTTCAAAGTAATCAACTTTCGTTTCATTTGTGTTTTCTTTTTCGAGATGAAACATCCTTGGTTTTGATATTTCCCGTCATTAAACAAAAACAGTAGGCTGTATTATGTCGCTACAAAAGGGGCCCTTTCCCAAAAGAAGGGTTGTATTGTCTTAGGCTAGCACAAACAAAAACACTGTTTTCAATTTTTTCCCGGATTTTGTATAAACTTTAAGTGTCTTTTTTGTAAATAAAAATATGTCTACGTAACTTTCTTACCTTGGATGACATAGTAATTGGAAAAGAACAGTTGCACAACTTTGAAACAGAAACACTTACAACCTCACTGGTACCATCAGTAACAGTCCATGTTGGCCGCAAAGTTGATGCAAGCTATTTAATGAAAGAGAAAAACTTAAGTATTTACACTCTGCATGGCCACTTCCTTCCCCAAAGTCGGATGCATCTATTATATTAATTAAATTGGCTTTGGAATTTATCCACTTCATTTACCCATACCTGCCAACACTATTCAAAACAATATTATATCCTAACTAAAGAAATTAAAATCACTCAATTAACTAAATCATACTTGGCTTTTATTATTAACTTTGGTTTCAGCCATCTTGACTCCAATAATCAACATGATTATTGGAGTCAAGATGGCTGAAACCAAAGTTAATATCACTGGAACGACTCTGTCTACAATTAACAGAATTCTGTGGAATTCCCAAATAATATAATTGGCTTCAAATCCCAAGTATGAACTTTACAGAATAAGACAAACACATGCAACTTCAAAATGTTTGACAACTTTCAGATACAATGAGAGAGGAGGTAAAAGCAGTCTACAGTATTTTATTTCATTAACATTTTGACACAAGGAACTGGTATCCCTAAGGTCATATTTTTAATCTTACAGTATATCTAATACAACTAGTTGCCAATGGGCATACATTCATAACCAAAACTATGTCATACAATACAGTTAAGGTGAAGCAGGGAACTCAGGGAACTGTCATGCAATACAGTTAAAGTGAAGCATGGAACTCAAAGACTCGACTGACTGACAAAAACTAGAACCACGACAATGCACTTAAGAGCTCCTTGCATTTGCAATTGTATCTAAAAACACAAAATAGGAAGTTGCCCTTGCATCCTTGCATTTTTCTGGTTTCAAAGCATAATGTAACCATTCAGCAGGGTTTTAGGGCCATAGTCAGTCCTATCTACTTCACTTTTTATTTTTTGTAACTTCATTAGGATCTTCTCTGCCCATGAGGAATACCACCCAAGTCCCCTATTTTTGGCCAAATACAGGGGAGATTAAATATCTACATGAGTTTGAAACATTAGCCTCATCTAACACTCTCCTGCACAAATTGGTTCTTAAATAACCACCAGTTACCTTCCAAGAGTAAACAAAGAACTAATTGAGTACAGCGCATTACAAAGAATAGCATACATAATGCACTATAGGGTACAGGTGGCCAGTATTAAAGCAGATGTGTCTACAATCATGCGGTGGCTGGGTCAATTATGTGCACTCAAGGGTAAATCCTAGTACTGTCAGCACTTTCAGTAGTTAGTGTTGAGTAAACATAACAAATGTTTTGTTATGTGTTTTATACCGTCCTCCCGACTCAAGGGCCGATTGGGTTGATCACTTCCATGCAATGATGAGTAAATTGAGTAATTCATTCCTAGATATTCTTATTATGGGTGACTTTAACATAAACTTGCTCAAGGATACCAATAAGAAATGGAATCATGTTGTAGCATCACATGGTTTGACGCAAATGGTCAACACCCCCACTCGACAAACCGAAAATACAGATGCGTTAATTGATCATGTTTATACCACAAATGAACAACGTGTTGTAAATGTCGAAGTTCCTCAAGTTAAACTAAGTGATCATTATCCTATCTATTTCACTTGGCAATACTGTTCTAGAAAGTCAAAGAAAGAAACTCATGAAACCATAAAGTATAGATCAGTAAAGAAAATAAATCACAGCTCCTTCCAAACAGATCTTAGATCTCTCTCTTGGAGCCATGTTCTAAACGAAAGGGACCCGAACAAAAGTCTGGAAAACTGGGAGCTAAATTTTCTCCAAATATTAAACCAACATGCTCCCTCCAAAGAAAGAAGAGTTAAGAGAAAATGTCAACCGCAATGGTTTAATGATGTCATTAACGATGCAATTAAAAGGAGAAATAAGGCCAAACGGTGTGAACCCGAAGTTTATCGTTATTGGAGAAACAGGGTTACCTATCTGATTAGGAGAGCTAAGAAAGAGTATTTCCAGACAGCCATTTCAAAGAGCAAAGGTAATTCTAAAGCTATTTGGCAATTGTTAAGAAACGTACAATCAAATAATTGCAATTTGAGTGATCAGCTGTCAATCAATACTCTGCTTATTAATGATAAGGAAGTTTGTAGTCCTACTGATATGGCCAATGCTTTTAATTCATATTTTACCTCAGTATCTTTTATGTACATGACTGGTGTTCAAGCAACTAATGATGAAGCGTTCCCAGAAGTAAAAAGTTATGTTAAGTCGAAGCTACCAGCAGATGAGACTTTTGAGATTCCCAAAGTTTCTCTTGAATATGTTACGAAATCACTTAAAAAGTTAGATCCTTGCAAGGCGACTGGTTTAGATGAAATAAGTGCTTATCTTTTAAGGGTAAATGCCGAAGAACTTGCCATATGTGTAACCCATATCTTAAACTGCAGCATCGAACAAAATATTTTCCCCACAAGTTGGAAGAGAAGCAAAGTTATTCCCATTTTTAAGAATGGTTCCTCCCTTGATGTTTCTAATTACAGACCTATATCTATTTTACCTGTTTTATCCAAAATTCTTGAAAAGCATGTCCATGATGCTCTCAGTACATTTCTTAATGCCCATTGTCTTTTGAGAGTTGCTCAATCAGGTTTTAGAGCAAAGCATTCATGTGAGACAGCACTTTTAAAAATTATCGATAAATGGATGGAAATTATTGATAGCGTTAACATAATTGGTGCGATTTTTTTAGATCTTCGCAAGGCTTTCGACTTAGTTAATCATGATGTCTTATTGAAGAAGCTATGTATGTATGGTGTATCAGACAATGCTTTACAATGGTTTAAGTCTTACCTGTCTGAAAGAGTTCAATGTTCTTATGTTAAAGGTGAATTTTCTACCCCAATGTCCGTTACATGTGGTGTACCGCAAGGATCAATCCTAGGGCCCCTTCTTTTCATCATTTATATAAACGATATGGATCTGTCTTTAAATCATGCAATAGCAGATATGTATGCCGATGACACTACTTTCTACATTGCAGGTAAAAACGTCCAAGAAATAAATGATAAATTGAGGGATGATATGGCAAGTATTGAAACATGGTGTGAGAGAAATAAGATGGTGATTAATGCTAGTAAAACTAAGACCATGATCATTGGGTCAAGGTAACGTTTGTCGATGCTTGGAGCTAATGTACTTTCTATTGATATTAATGATATGACATTGCAGGATACATCGTGTGAAAAATTGCTGGGTGTTACAATTGACAAAGAGCTAACGTGGCACGATCATGTTGATAACGTGTGTAAGATTGTTAACAGTAAACTGGCGCTTTTGAGAAGAATTAAGCCATTTATAGATACAACCACTCGCATCTCTTTTTATAATGGATACATTTTACCAATTTTAGATTATTGTAGTATTTTATGGGGCACTTGTAATGTTGGTGACCTCAATATGATTTTACGTGTGCAAAAAACAGCAGCAAGAGTAATTTTAGATGCTGGCTTTGAGTGCGAGTCAGACGAACTTTTCAAAACTTTAGGTCGGCAACCCTTCGACAAACGCATAAAAGCTCGAAGGTTAATCATGCTTTATAAATGTTTGAATGGATTAGCACCTCAGTATCTTCGTGATTTTTTTCAGTACACTCACAATGTCCATACGTATTGCCTTCGATCAAAAACTTTTAATCACTTATTTGTTAGTGGGGGACGCACAGAATACCACAAGAGACGTTTCACATACTTAGCTTCTCATGAATGGAATGAACTCCCTGACGAATGTAGGAACGCAAAGTCTTTGAATCATTTTAAAAGTCTTATTAACTCTTACTTATGATATTTTTACACTCATGTTTGTTATGTTTTACGCCTTAATGTTTTTATAGGGTTTATGCTTTTTTACTCTTCATTTCTCTGTTTTAGGCTATGTGCAATTTTGTAAATTTCCCTCTTATAATCTTGGTCATCTTCCTTTTATTCCTTTTATTTTTTTTCTTTTTATTTCTCTGTTTTATGTATGCCAGCGTAATTTTCCCTTTTACTACCTTTACTACTTTGATTGTTTCTCTTTTAATGTTTTTCTATACTTGTATATTGTAAATGTGCTTTTTATTTCCTCTTATACCTTTTTAATTTTTACGAGGGCCTCGGGTAAGATTAGCCTTTTGTGAGCTAACCGAGTTTTCCACCCTCATGTTAATGTTAAATAAATAAATAAATAATAAATAAATAAATTAGTTTGTGTCAAATTATTACTCCCCCAGTGAATTTGAGGACCATTCTTCAATGGGCTGAATTGCCATCATGTTACTGTATCACTGTGTGACAATAAAACACAGCTTTACACTAGAGCCAATGGGATTGGTAACATGATATACATGCTGTGAATCTTCTTTTACAGCTAAAACCCCTGGTTTGCAAGCACAACACGGGAAAGGGGGATTAGTCTGCTTGACTGCTTTGTTTGTTTTGTGGTTTCTTTGCTGCTTTTGTTCTGGCAACATAAGTAAACTCCTCCAAGATGTGCAAGCAGCATGTAGGGTGTAAGCCATGCATGAGTAATTTCAACAATGGTCTAGTTTAGGGATGACAAAAGATGTAGTTTACACTAGCTAGATGGCAAGCACCAAGTAATTATTCACTTGGATGCACATTGGGCTGACAGAGCTGAGAATCATTACCTTGTGCTGATACAAGAGATAAGCTGTGGTCAGCTCCTTGATAACTTTGGGCTAAAAGGGTATTCATGTCATGTACATCACCTTGACAACAGACCTTTATGTGATGTCACAGGAGCATATGAATCTTTGCACACCCTTGCCTTGTAACCCTAAACTATAGCACACATTACATTCATTAATGAATGTTGTTTGTTCTGCAACATGACATCAAGGTCAATTATCATGTAAATGCTGACATCAGTGCACAGGGTCTGTTCAATAGGATGGTTTTTTTTTAGCACAGTCAATAGGGCATAACAGGTCCTTGTATACAAGATGTGTCTTATGCCAACGTTTGAAAACCTCTTGATTGAACTTTCTTTGTTTAATATCCCAACAACCATTAGTACCACTTTAGTTTGTGCAACCATAGAGCCAAGAGGCTTAGTGATTCCTTTCCATGTGGGTATAACTTTAGTACTGTGGTTTTAAGTTAACGGTTTCACCTGAGTTTACTGTACTTAAGTTGGAATTCCATGGGTAAAGATTAGACAGATTGCTTCATGGTAACCTGGTCATACACCAGTTTCTTGAGTTAAATTTTGGCATTATAAGCCAGATATAAGATCAAAACATGTTATCTACTTGACAAATCATGTTTAGGAGGTTTTTACCACCTATGAGGTGCTTCACTATTACTCCTCTTGAGATATCATGATTACAAGCAGTTTTCAAGGTATATGCTGCACTTGAACTAGGATATCCCCAAATGACCTTTGACCTCCATCAAAATCAATGGGCTTCCTCATCTTACTATGGAGCAGTGACATACCAAGTATGAAGTTCCTAAGTCTCCCTTCTTGACATATCAAGTTAACAAGTTTCACAGTTTGACCAGTGACTGTCCCAAATGGCCCTTGACATCCACCAAAAATAATAGAAACCATCTACCAAATATGGGACATCCACATTTTAACTTTATGATCTCTTACACTCACCCTTCTTGAGTTAAATATGTTTACAAGGTTCTGACCTTTTGACCTATGATGACCCAAAATGACCTTTGACCTCCACCACAAACAATTTAAATCATGCATCTACTCAATATGAAGTATCCACACCTCAAGTATGAAACCTTCAATGCTTACCTACCTTGAGATACCGTATTTAATGAACAATTTTTAAGATTTTTACTGTTTAAACTTTTTTGACTCCATATGACCTTTAACCTCCACCAAAAATAAAAAGGCTTATGTTCTCAGTAAGGGTCACTTACATGCTAAGTATGAGATCCCCACAGTTTTCTTGAGATATCGTTCTTACAAGCTTTTAATGGTTTGACCCCCACCTTACCACAAATGATCTTTGACCTCCACCAAAACTTGAAGAGGCATCTACTATATATGAATCATCCACATGACATTATTGCCAGGACGAAATGTCGGAGGAACATTGTGAAAAGACTGCTTTTACTACAGTGGACTCATTATAGTGTGACATCCCTCACAGATACCCTTCTTAAGATATCCTGCTTAGAAGGATTTGACCTTTTGACCTCTCATGATGCCAAATGACCTCTGACCTCCATCAAAATTTATAAGGAGCATCTACTATGTAAGAACCAAATGAACCATCCACACTACAAGTATGAGATCCCTCACAGTTTCATACCCTGCTCGAGATATCATGTTGTAAGACTATGACCTTTTACCTCTCTTGACCCCAATGACCTTTGACCTCCACTGAAAACTGTAAAGATTATCTACTCTTTATGGGCCATCCATGTGCCAAGTATGACATCCCTCCCACGTACCTTTCTTGAGATATTATGTTCACAAGGTTTTGACCCAAATGACCTTTGACCACCACCAAAAACAATTGGGATCACAGTATGAGATCCCTGAAAGTTAACCCTCTTAAGATAATGTGTTACAAGCAGTTTTCAAGATTTTTGACCTTTTGTGACCCTGAATGAGCTTTGACCTTCACTAAAATAATAGGGACCATGTACTCAATATGGGCTATCTACACGCCAAGTATGAAATCTAAACAACATTCTTGAGATATAGCATTTACAAGGTTTTGACCTTTTGACCTCTTGTGATCCCAAATAGCCTTTGACCTCCACTGAAAACTGTAAGGATTATCTACTCTATATGGGCCATCCATATGCCACGTATGATATCCCTCCCATTTACCTTTCTGGAGATATTATGTTCACAAGGTTTTAACTTTTTGACCTCTCATGACCCCAAATGAGATTTGACCTCCACCAAAAACAATAGGGATCAAAGTATGAGATCCCTGAAAGTAATCCCCCTTAAGATAATGTGTTAATTAGCAGTTTAAGGTTTTGACCTTTTGTGAGCCGGGAAGACCTTTGACCTTCACTAAAATAATAGGAACCATGTACTCAATATAGGCTATTCACATGCCAAGAATGAGACCCCCCACACATACCATTGTAGAAATATAGGCTAGCATTTACAAGGTTTTGATCTTTTGACCTCTCATGACCTCCAGCAAAAACAATAGGAATAATCTATTCAATATGGTGCATCTACATGCCAAGAACAGTATGAAATCCCTCACAGTCATCCCTCTTGAGATATTCTCTGGCAAGGAATCAAAATGGGTTCTACTGTATAAGTAACTTGGGTAGTACTTGTGTAACTTAAAGGTGTTCATGTAGCTGGCCATACAAGTAGATGAGATATCATAGCATGCTTTTAATGTACCCTGTTATCTTTAAACCACTGAAGAAAAGCTGAAGTCTCTTCAGAAGTAGCAGTATTAGTAGTAGTATTATTCAATTTTCAAACCAGTTTAATGAGCTGTCATACCTGTACACATTCTTCACATGAATGTAATGGACAAAACTTAAAAGAGTGGACAATATTTTGTGCTGTAAAGAAAACATGAGCACAGTATATCTCCAGAATGCAGTAAAAGAATTTGTTTTCTTTGAAACTTTACCTCACGGTCAACAGGGTTCTGTATTGTGACATTACCAGATACAGGGTCAACAACCAAGTACAGCTTTCCATTTGAGTAAGGATTGCCATCCAGATACTGAGGAGCAGTGTCCTGAATTCCATAGGTCAGAATATCACCAGGATCTTTATCTTCAGCAAGCAGTGTTCCTGTACAAACAATAGTCAACATAACAGGTGATTTTGTCTCAGCCTTTATCATGCTGGGTACTTTCCCTGTTAACTTATCAGACAGTACTGTGTGGGCTCAATATAAACAGCTTCTTACAAGTGTTGATGTATACTAATATTGGTGTACAATGTTGTACATAAAGTCTGCATAAACCTGTATGTCTCCTGGCCTTCCAAACCAAGCCTCTTTATAACTTAAGATTTATGTCACAGTCTCCAATACTATTTTTTTTTAAATTGTGGCATGCATTCATAAATTTAGTAAGAATTCATCCAAAACAACCTTATTCTTTACTTTACAGCATGTTTGAACTGAATACAATATACTAACCAGAAAGCACAAAGGCTTAGCGATTCCTTGCTGAAAAGGGATGCTTTGTTGCACTGAGGTTTATCCCTCAAATGTATCTTTCTTATTTACATCATTTTATGATGTTTTAACAATGTGACCTCTGCTGACCTCACATGAGCTTTGAACCCCACCAAATATAACAAAAAAAAAAAAAAAGAAAAACGGAAGTGTCTTAAAAGGGGTTCAACTCCAATGGATGTCTGATCTTCAAAATTCTTGGGAAATTTTGCTTTTTGACCTCTGGTGACTCCAGATGACAATCTTGGAAATTCTTGGGAAATTTTGCTTTTTGACCTCTGGTGACCCCAGACGACGATCTTGGAAATTCTTGGGAAATGTTGCCTTTGACCTCTTGTGAACCCAGATGACAATCTTGGGAATACTTGGGATATTTTGCTTTTTGACCTCTTGTGACCCCATATGATGATCTTGGAAATTCTTGGCAACTTTTGCCTTTTTGACCTCTGCAGGAAACCATATATAACAATCTTTCAAATTCTTGGAAAATGTTGCTTTTTGACCCCAGTGACCCCAGATGACAATCTTGGGAATTCTTCAAAAATTTTGCTTTTTGACCTCTGGTAATGCCAGATCACCTTTGACCTCCACCAAAAACAATAGGGTTCTTCCTTACATCATAACAAATCTATATACCAAATATGAAAAGTGTCTTTCATTCCTCTCTTGAGATATTGTGATTACAATCTTTTCGGTCTTTTAGCTCTGGTGACATCAAATGACCTTTGACTTTCACCAAAAACAATATGGTTCTTCCTCTCAACATGACAAATCCATATACCAAATATGAAAAGTGGCTGTCTTTGCTATCTTGAGGTTTCCGTAGTTTAACAACTGGTGACCTCAGATGACCTTTGACCTCTACCAAAAACAATAGCATTCTTCCTCTCAACATGACAAATCTATATTGGCCATTCCTGTCTTGACATATATCACAATTTCAAGGTTTTCGGTCTTTGACCTCTGGTGACCTCAAATGACATTTGACCTCCTCCAAAAACAATAGGCTTCTTTCTCTCAATATGACAAATCTTTATATCAAATATGAAAAGTGTCGGTCATTCCTATCTTGAGATATCGTGATTACGAGCTTTTCGGCCTTTACCTCTGACGACCTCAAATGACCTTTGACCGCCACCAAAAACAATAGAGTTCTTCCTCTCAACATGGCAAATCTATATACCAAATATGAAAAGTGTCGGCCATTGCTATCTTGAAATACCATGTTTACAAGCCGTTTACAAGGTTTTTGCAGTTTAACCTCTGATGACCTCAGATGACCTTTGACCTCTACCAAAAACAAAAGGGTGGGTTCTTCCTCTCAACATGACAAACCTCTATACCAAACATGAAAAGTGTCTGTCATTGTTAACTTGAGACATCGTGTTTACAAAGTTTTTGGCATCTGACCTTTGATGACCTCAACTGACCTTTGACTGCCACAAAAAACAATAGGCTTTTTCCTCTCAACATGACAAATCTATACACCAAATTGAAAAGTGTTGGTCATTGCTATCTTGAGATCATGTTTACAAGCCGTTTACGAAGTTTTCTCAGTTTAACCTCTCGTAACCTCAGATGACCTTTGATCTCTACCAAAAACAATAGGGTTCTTCCTCTCAACATGACAAATCTGTATAACAAATATGGGAAGTGTCGGCTATTGCTAACTTGAGATATCATGTTTACAAAGTTTTTGGCATTTGATCTCTAGTGACCTCAAATGACCTTTGACCACCACCAAAAACAATAAGCTTCTTCCTCTTAACATGAGAAATCTATATACCAAATATGAAGGTGTTGGTCATTGCTATCTCGAGATATCGTGTTTAATAAGCCATTTATGAAGTTTTCTCAGTTTAAGCTCTTGTAACCTCAGATGACCTTTGATCTCTACCAAAAACAACAGGGTTTTCCTCTCAACATGACAAATCTGTATACCAAATATGGGAAGTGTCGGCCACTGCTAACTTACGATATCGTGTTTACAAAGCTTTTGGCATTTGACCTTTGATGACCTCAAATGACCTTTGACTGCCACAAAAAACAATAGGCTTTTTCCTCTCAACATGACAAATCTATACACCAAATATGAAAAGTGTTGGTCATTGCTATCTTGAGGTCATGTTTACAAGCCGTTTACGAAGTTTTCTCAGTTTAACCTCTCGTAACCTCAGATGACCTTTGATCTCTACCAAAAACAATAGGGTTCTTCCTCTCAACATGACAAATCTGTATAACAAATATGGGAAGTGTCAGCTATTGCTAACTTGAGATATCGTGTTTACAAAGCTTTTGGCTTCTGACCTCTGGTAACCTCAAATGACCTTTGATCGCCACCAAAAACAATAGAGTTCTTCCTCTTAACATTAGAAATCTATATATACCAATTACGAAAAGTGTTGGTCATTGCTATCTTGAGATCATGTTTACAAGCCCTTTACAAGGTTTTTGCAGTTAAACTCCCGTGACCTCGACCTCTACCAAAAACAATAGGGTTCTTCCTCTCAACATGACAAATCTGTATACCAAATATGAAAAGTGTCGGTCATTGCTAACTTGAGACATCGTGTTTACAAAGTTTTCGGTATTTGACCTCTGGTGATCTCAAGTGACTTTTGACCACCACCAAAAACAATAGGCTTCTTCCTCTTAACGTGACAAATCTAAATACCAAATATGAAAATTGTCAGTCATTGCTATCTTGAGATATCGTGTTTACAAGCTTGGCATCACATACACACACAAGCACACTACGCAGATGCCAAACGGGTACTGGCACAGGACCCTGCAAGGAATACAAGGGAATTTCCCAGCAGCGAAGCTGCCCGTGAAAGAGCGGAGTAGAAGGATGTCATGACGCAAAATTTGCCTTTCCTCAAATCAGTCATAGCTACCGCAGTTTTTAAGGGAAAACTGCTGTTCCCAATTAAAGAACCCGACCACTGGTTCATTACTTCAATTAGTTGCTCCAATGAGCAGCAGCTTTGTTAAAGCACTTGCTGACCATTCTGGTACAATAGTATCCCAGCACTCAGGGGTTTACATTACAACTGACAACATATCCTGCCCTGAAAATAGTACTGATAAATAGGGATCAAATTACTCATGGTCATTGAAGATTAGATCACCTTTCAGTTTAATCTGAGATAAACTACCATCAAATGTCAACCTTCATCCCTATTGACCAATGCTTGAATGAGCACCTAATTGGTATTGATAACAGCTCTTGACAAGTTCTGGCATAGGAAGATTTTTCGAAATGTGCTTGGGGGCGGGCTGCACTCCAAGGCAGACACGTGCAGCCGCGCGTGACCTCTCTTTGCAGTGACCGAATTTTCGGGCAGCTAGGCCAGTTTCGAGGAGCTAGGAAAGACGTGCGAGAGCGGAGCTTTTGCCCGCTGTGCTGGTGCGCGCTAAGGCCATGTTGGTGAGTGCACACACACTCACACACAACATCACCATTGCATACTGTAGATTCCTTGCTTGCCCAAGGAATCAAAAAGATCTATACATGTACTTGAATATAAATAGACTGAAATGTTCAGGAAATAGGTTCCCCTACATGTGTGACATACAGAACATGGTATCCACCTGCATACTTAGAAATGAAATCTTTTTCTTGAGGTAGCTGTATAATTGTATCTTAATTGTTATCATACCTTGCTCATGTATAAGAACAAATTTTTTACCAAAAAAGTGTCAACTTTTACAAAGGCCATAAAAATTACACTGTTGAATAAGTGGACACACATGTCATCTTTGTCATTCATTCTTAGCCACTCAAATTTTAAATTTGTAAGTTTCAGCCGCAATAAATTTATACAATGCTGATTATACTTTTATGTACTATGAATACTATCAACATAATCTACTGCAGCTAGTCTATGTTGTGGGTTTCTTGAAATTTCCATTGTGTTCTTAACATAGAATTCTGCTTACAAATTGTGACATACTGTACCTAACACAAGACACCAAACTATTTGAAAATTGGCTGCTACGATGTACACGTAAAGTACGTAGTAGGAAACTGATTGTATCCATGTTGATGGCTGAGCTAGGTAGCTGTGTGACAAATGTAACAAGGTGGACACCATATCTACCATACGTCACAAATCAACTTTTTATGTGTACTCCATTTCGGTAGTACTTGATTATGATTGCTATATTCAAGGTAATGTTCTACATTTATAAATACATGTACAGTAATAGACAGGGATGCATAGGATATCCGGTAAAGGAATGGATATCCTGAAAAGTTATCTGCTTCCGGCCAGATCTTTAAAGAAATCAGCTGGATTTTTCTCAAATTCTAGCCTAAATGCATCTATGATTAAAAGATAAGGATTGCTTTCCCAGATGAATTTAACACCTTTGCATAAGTTTTTCTTAATTGTGTCCATCTTGCATCTAGAAATTGACCCATTTTAAACTGCGTTGTGGTAGGTTAGGTGGTCCCAGTTCATAGTGACACTGACAGTGACACAACTTCCATTTTGTTGTCTGAGAGTATGTACCCTTTATGCACATACTTATCCAAATTTATGGAAGTAACAATGAAGACAAATTCAAAGTTATTATCCACAGTTCTCCCACAGGAACCACACTGAATATGTAATTTAAATTAAAAATTATTACTGTACATTCTCTGTCCATCATTTTCATCAGGACATGCTTCCATTGTAAAGAGCTACAGTCCTTTTAGCAGTCTAAAGGATTTTTGTAAAAAGGTGCAACTATGTTATTTTAACTTATTTTCCTTTTCAATTAATGTTTGGTCTGCATCAATCTGGAGCCCAAGCCTTACAAAATCACATTACATAAATAGTGACCTATTGCAGGCTAGTACTATCACAAAGTTAACAACTAGTTTGATTGCCTACACACAAACTACCCCTCCCCCACCCTCAACTCTTACTCTCAATGCTAATTTTTAATGCTTTTCTTCAAAAGTGCAAAAACCTGGTTCCGGCCGGATAAAATCCGGCCAGATTTGAAATACTATCTGGCAAAATCCGGGTCCAGCCGGAACCAAAAATTTGGATCAGGTGTATCCCTAGTAATAGATCTTAATTGATAAATAAATTTCACCGAAGTGCTCAGCCGTCAGAATTGTGTTATTTATGTTACATGCAGTGTGACAACACCAATTCACAGGCAACATGCATCACATACTTTTTGTGTAGTATCAATGATGATGAAATTATACCATTGATTAGTCCCATGTTATACATCACATTTGAGAAAGTGATAAATAGTACTGTACTCCTAAAAAGAAAAGTAGTGACAATGAATCACTTTGCTTGCTTTGCTTTTTGTACCCTCATGAATGGCTGAATTTTCTTGTCACATTTTGGTGTCCTTTATAGAACCATTTTACCTATTACCAGAAACAAGCCATACATATGATAGTGGTATTATCTTTGTATGTATCTGCATGCATGAAATCTATGAAAATAATTGTCACACATTTTTACGTTGTAAGGAGGCTGAATGAGTACTCCTATAATGATCATGAACTAAAATTCTCACCAATATTGGAGAATGACACACATGCATTTGCAAACCCTCATCAACTGCATTCCCCATCCTGAGAGAAATTATGAGAGTATATTAGAGATCTACTGTACAGTAGGCAAAATGTTATTCATGAAATCATTTTTTTCTGGTGGAAATAAGATGCACAAATAAAATTTGTGATATTAACAATTTTTTACTTTATACATATCTACTTACATCTCATCACAAGGACAGTTGCATTACAGAACTACGTTACCCTAGCTCTCACACAGAAAAATCTTGGAGGTGAGTTGACAGAGTTTCAAGAGATTGGAAAATTTGGAAACTCTTCCTGCGAGTACAATATAAAACCATTCCTGTAACAATGTATATGAGTTTTCTACCAGTGCACTTCAAATTAGTCAAAATATTTTCAATTTTGGCACAAGTTAGTTACCAATGTTTAATGAATTTCCCAAGTATGATGCAAGTTTACTTTGAGCTTCTGAGACTACTAGTCAGTCATGATATGAGTTTGGCAGGAGAAACCCAACCTAAAATGTTCGGCATGGGAATTGGATATAGTGTTAGAGTTTTGGTCTTGAGATTTCAAAGTGTAAAATAGCAGCGGGGACCAGTCGTGAAGTGCAGTGGCTTGGAGGTTAGCCCCATAAAAGACAGACGTGGCTGATTCACATATTGTACCAAAACACAGTAAAGTTGATTTGATTACAGTCCATTTGTCTTGTTTCACTGATTCCTCTCTCTCTTCAAATCATGTTGCAAAAACACAATCAGGACAAATTAAAAGGCAGGCCATATTGATGATCAATTATAAATTCATTATGTACAAAGTTGACTACATGTTTTGTCTGAAAAGTCTAGAACACGAATGGCGTGGGATCCAGGCTTCCGGTGTAAGGGCAGAAAATCTACTATTATGGGACACCGACAGACTTCTCGTTGGCTGAAAGTACCATGCCAAAAATAAATAACCAATCATTGAGGGAAGAGGAAACCAGACGGACTAGATGTCATGTGCAGCGTCTCAAATTTATGGAAATGAGGTATTGCACGGCACCATAACTTGCAGTCGATGAGATAAACGACTAAATGGCGTCTCTCTCAATCAGTATTACAACCACTCTACTACATGACAATACAACAGAGCTGGATTTTTATTTGAGTTTCCCTTCAATTTTACTATTCTGCAACCAGTTGTAAGAGTTTTCTATGAGTTAGTTATGAGATACACAAGTTACAAGTAGTCTAGCTTCAAATCACAAACAAGATTTGGCAAGTTTGCTACAAATTAATTGTGAGAGTAGCCCAAAAGCTACACACAGGTACAAGAATTAAATACATGAATTACATGCACAAGTTTGTTATGAGGGGCTAATGCTTTTAAGCATGTGGTAACAAGATGTAATGAGTGTTCTCAGAGTTGCCAGAATTTTCCTAATTTGTCTAGTGAGTTGTCGTCAGTTTCTCAGATTTGCTAACTCTTGAAACTTCTCATGGAAACTCTTGACTGGTTTATTTCTATGTGAGAGAGTACCTTAGCTTTAGAGATACCATACTTCCCACACAGTGCAAACTATAGACAAAAAACTCACCGACAAAGAAGCCAACTTCCTCCTCAGGCACCTCAGTATACTCCAAATCATCCTCAATAGAAGGATTCCTGTTTGCTCCAGCCTCTAAAATATGTGGCAAGAAAACAAAACATGCGTCTTCAAAATTAATGACAACAAAAGCACCAATGATGGAGAAGATAATCACAAGACATGTCCATCATGACATACATGTGAGATTACTGAATTTCCAAACACAAAAATAAAGAGATTCTGGGGGAGTGTAGGTGGCACTTTCTGATGTAAATTATAGAATGATGAGAAAACATGTACAGTACTTAACAGTATAAAAATATTCAGTGTTTCTTTTGAAAGTTTACAGTGCCTGGTTTGCCTTAAACTATTTTGGCAACTATATTTGAGAATGCACTGTACTACATCTGCTGGTAAATATTTAAGAACTGTACCTATAAAGAATAGTGTATGGCAGGAATCTCAAGTGGGTAACATGGGTACAGTATGTATGTTGTTGTACGTTAACTTATTCTGGCATTACCTCAGGAATTCTGAAGTATACAAGACTGTTTAAAAATGGGAGAAAATTAGGAGAAAGGGGCAAGAAACATGGAGGATGGGAAATTTGATGCAAAACCAGGGAGTTCCTAGAAGAACCGAGATAGACAGGTCTGAATCCCATCATGGAAGGACAAAGCAAAATGAGGAAACAATCTGCCTATACTGATTATTTTCTATGGTTCATGCTTCAGCTACTGAAAATACTTGTTACTGATGGAACTTAAAGGCTCTCTAATATCACCCTAAGCAGTAAAATTCTCCCTAATAAGTTTACTTTTAGTCCCTCCTCCAATTTAACAAAAACACCTGTCTAGTACAACTCCAAGACAGAGGCACAGTACCTAACCTGCGCTGAGTTTAATTTGCTTGAGGCCATATTTGTTGACACACAGTGACAGTGTGTGAACTTAACTGGGAACACAACTGACTGTACAATTCAACATTGACTTACCAGAATGAAGCTACAATGAATGTCAATCAAAGTGCATGTATTTAGAACTCTAGAGCTATATTCCTACTGTATGTTTGGGCAGGAAGTTGCTAGCAACTCCCTAGTTTGGGAGGATGTCATATCCCCTTTAACATAAAATTTTACATTCACATGTAACAAAAGCAAGGAATTATGTTTCAACAACAAATTGACTGACTTACTGTATAACTACATGTTATACAGTAAGTCAGTCAATTTGTTGTTGAAACTGAAATGTCTTTATTGTCTTTAAAAGAAACAAACATGAGGGCATCCTCCAGACTTGAATCAAGTCATTGCTCGAGTCAGACCCTTCCAACACTACCTGACTTGAACAATTCTGGGGAATTTTCCTCTATTGAAGTAACACAGAGACTCAAGTCCATGACTTGACTCAAGTCAAAACTATAGCTGTAGTTGACTTGGCGATAAAAGAGTGACTTGCTCACAACTCTGGTATCTTCTATAGCACCATAACTTAGCTCATAAATTACCTTCAGTTTCCACATAATGGAAATGTACAGTATATTATTATTAACTGCCATAAATTTCAGTAACTTACACATTTTGGAAATTTTGATCAATATCAATCCATATTTGCCCAGTGTCAAATACTCATATTGTAATTTTCTTGTCAGGTGACCACACTTCATTCAATTTACTGTTTACATCAGGTATTATAGTATTAAAGACAAATATTCTTCACCCCAAGTATGACTTTTACTTGAGGGTAAGCAATTTAAGTCTCAGTTTGTGACTACTCTTTCATTGACAACCAAGTTACAACATTCAAAAGATGCAGAGTACAGCAGCTCATATTACACAGCATGTAAAGAGAATTTTTTATTGCACATTTAGGGCCTTTTATGCTCACCAGAAAGAATATGGCCTTAAGCAATGAACTATGACAATAAAGATTTACATACAACACAAATCTGTTTGCTTTGATCTTCAAATGCTCCATTAAACCGTACACTGCAGCACTTGCATGATGAACAAGTATTATGCAGTATGAGACATTCTGGACACTATTTGAACCCTGATATGTACAGTATCCCTCTGTAACTCTAGCTACCTTCATCGAGACTTATCAAACCTTTTTATTAATGTTAATTACTGGGGTAATTTGTTTGTTCATTTCAATCAGTTTGCAAATTCCTCACAAAGGGTGAGGTAAGATGGGAGAGGGGAGGTGCCAGGCCAAATTGGCCTCTGTTTTCTTTCACAGATAATGAGGTACACATATGTACAGCACAGGGCTACATGAACAGCATTTGTTTTATATTATAAAGCACTGTGATAAAATTTCATGCACATCCAACAGTTGATATCTCAAAGCCCAGATGGATAGACTGTTAGCATACACTTTAAAGATTTCATTGTTACAGCACGTACCATCTAAAATGTATTGCTTTCTTCAGTCAATATTTTGAACAAAAATTAATTGCCGAGTCAAATCTTTGCCTGATGCTGTATAAACATAATTTATATATAATATCTGAGGAATTACAGTCCTGCTTAACTGTTTCCTTCATTAAACTGGCTTTATGCTATATGTACTGTACAAAGACGTTGCTAAGAAATATGTGGTCTACTGAAGAAAAACTGAGAAGTACTTTACTTGATTTTTAAAATTAATGAATAATAATACTGTGTGACCTGGAGGCAGTTATTTTACTATGTGCAGGAAGAACATGTTACTCAGCTCAGTATTAAATACAGATTTATAAGCCCAATTAGAAATAGTAGGGAAAATAATTCCTTGTTTGGCACTAGTTTTTGAAACCAAGAATGGCTATTCATAATGACTAGACTGCAGTCAGTCAATCAGACTAAAGAACCTCTAAAGTTAACTACCAGATTTTAAAATTAAAGGATGAGCAGTTAAATATGTAGGTTGCCATTAACTTTAAATCTTATTCTTAAAACAAATAATTTGTTACCACTGCTATTGACATGTCCAGAATCCTTTGTGCAAGTATTAAGCAGAATCCATTTCACAAATCAATTTTTCTTTTTATGGAACACCTGTACTACTGCATCATCATGCCAGGTCAACCTAACAGAAATCACTGATTGCTTTCCTTCCTCTTTTTGGGACTAATGGGCCTCATTCCGGGATCTGATATTACACTTTTCCGTTAAAACCGCAAATGAGTCATAAGAGGGAAGAAAGTTTTCTGAGGTATAATATTTTTGGCATAAGAAGCAATGCCTTTAGATTTTAAAACCAAAGTTCTTGACAGACAATTTACCTCGACAAAAGTATAAGATTAAACGAATTTGATGCAGAAATGACAAAATTAGCTTTAATTTTCATTACATTTTAGGCTTTCAAAACCACAAAAGCAGCGACTTCACAGGAAGTGAGCGAGGCGAGGTCTCTGTGGCAATTAATACCATGTGAGCTCTCACGGATGAACAGTTATGTCTAGATCAGCGAGTTCTGTTAGAGGGACTTCTCATGATGTGGTTGAACAGAGGTAATATTCAAGACTGATTCTTCGTTATGAAGAGCTTTATGTTTATAATTGATGTTAAAAGTTACAATATTTGGAAATACGAAAAATATCTGATTAAATCCCACTGGAACAACCTGGAAGTTTTCTGATGACTCAATATTGGTATTGCTTGGATGGATGGTCCCAGCTGATGCTGAGATACTGTAAATTCAAATTGGAGGTTTAAAATTGGGTTTGTGTTCGTGCAATTCAGGGAGTTGTCCAGTTCAGGGAGTCGCCTGCTTCCAGTCTTTGCTTGGTTCAGCTGACTAGCAGTGGTGCATAGCAAGCAGAAACTGCACCCTATAGTACAGCTTTTAGCTTTTCAGAAAGTGGCTTAAGACTGGGCTAAGTCCTCATCCATTTTCAGATGCAGATTTCTTCAACATTTATTCCAGTCAGTTAGTATTCAGAAAAATTAATACAAGTAATAAACATACAGCAGTATGACAAGTCTGAAAGTGGCTTTTACCAGAGATGTAAAATGGTAGTTGTGGGAGAGGGATTAGACAGAATTAATACACCCCTTCCTCATTAACCTCTGAGCACTAGTCAAACAGGGAAGCTAGATGAATCTCAATTGTCCATCCACAATCTACCAAGAAATACCATTCTGAAGGAGCCCGAGTTGCTTCCTGACCCTGAATACAATACAAACATTACATACAAATTACATGTGAATATTCACCCTGCAGGCCTTGGTCCAGACCCTGCATCTACAGTAAAGCAAGCTTTCAGAAAGTTAAGTACAGTATGATGTGTAAAGAAATGGTTCAGGAATTTGTAGAGATACTATCTGGCTTTCATTCATTTTTGTATTAGCCATCCAATTTGCTAGAGTAAGACAGTTTAACTGTATTAGAAAATATTTTTCTTATAATTATTATGGACTTATCAGTTTGGAGACAAATGGTGACAATTGACTGAATGCAAATCGCAAAGACATGAAATCTATTATCACTGCAATTTTATTACGCTTCACAGAAAACTTTAAAGACTTACTATTATGATTGCAAATTTATAAGCACATGTCAAATATGTCAAATGCACCACTGTTTAGGTGAGCAAGACAGTTTTGGCCATTACTGAGTGGTATTTTTGGAGATAGCTAGCTAGATTTTAAATTTCCATCAACAAATTTGGTTTTTGCAACGACAAAAGCAACCCCAAAATGTACACTCAGTTTTCACATTTTACTATTGTGACAATCATTGCATGATCGTTGATGAATCAACACTAGACTATCAAGTTGCAAGACCTGTACTTTTTCTGAGTTTAGTAGACTCAAATTAGTGAGTTCTACCATGTAAAAACTGTATAATTACAAAATAATAATAAAAAAGTCAGCTTGCAGGAGTTGCAATGTTGTAATGACAGCACAGAACCTATAAAATGTAGCACTGAGTAATTCAGGGTGTCTACTATACAAGTGATTTCCAATTGTTGGATACAACCAGGTACATGTTAATAAATTAAAATCCTTCACTTTCACGATGCTTTAAATTACAGTATAAAAACACTTCCTTACCTGTGGTGAAGGAAAGTAAAACAAACCACACTGCTAAATTAAACATCTTTCCTACTACCATGACAGGGATCTTCCAACAAAATTTCTTCACAATTAATCCTCTGGCTCAAAGGCTTGCACATTGACTAAAATAATTAAAATGCAACTCCAATTAATATATTTCAGTACAAAGGTAATTCCAGGGACTTATTAGTCTCCTTTCATTTCAATACGTGGAGACAAAACACATGCACTGTATACACAAAATTGTGAAAGGAGTATAGCCACTTCCTTGTGAGAGATACTATTATCAAACGTATACCACATTATAACCTCCGATGAGGTACATCCCTGTTACATTCTCCTGCAGTGTGTGTGACTGTGAAGAATACTGTACAGTATTGCTGGTTAGAACAGTACTACAGATTACTGAAAGCGGCAATTCCTACCGCACAAATTTTGTGGGTTTGTTCTCAACAACATTTATTGTTTGCTAAATGGATTGAACTTCAATCTTTCCATCAAAGATAGTTATGACAGTCAAAAAAAAAATTTATATATATATATATATATATATACATATAAAATAAATAAAACAGAAAAAAGGCATGGCATTCAAAAAGAAGGTTAAAGTCCAAAGATAAATGACAAGTTTATTAGGTGGGCTTGTTTTAAAAAAGAGAGCTAGCTGTCTGAACCGTACTCAATATTTGCATTCAGGGTTGGAAGAGAAAATGTACACTGAACATGTATGAATTCAAGATAGATTGATATGAAACTATATATATAAACTATGGAATTAGACAAATGATGAACAAATGTTGGGTCATTAGATGATTAATCTAAACAGAAGTCAACAAATTGACGTTATTGAGACAGGGAGTTGTGAGAGTGGCAGCTACTTGACTGAGCGGTACAGTATTTACATTGTACAAAAATTTACTACACAGTAGACAACTTTTATACCTGTTTAATTTGAACTATAAATGGATCTGGGCAACAAGACAGGAAACAGAACTCACTCAGTTTATAACATCTGTAATGGAGTCCCTTTTCATATGCATTGAGATACAAAGTGGACCCAACAGCTGCTTGGATGACCCACAGACTGTGTGAATTTTCGAAGTATCAGCTGCTGAAGAGTACATGTTAGAATATCAAGGACCTTTGGGTACCACAGATGTAAAGTATGGGCAAGGGAGATGGAGGGAGGAAGAGGGAAATAAATGATGGTGGTACCATGAGTTGGTCAATTATAGGAATTTTCACTAAAAACATACACATAAGGAATTATGTAATTTAAGTTTATCCATTATTCTCATGAAAATGGTTTCTCTTAATCCTGAAAGTTAGATTGAATTTGGTTGGCAAACTTTGAAGAGACGGAGAACTTCCCACCACAAGTTTCAGATGCCTAAGGTTCAAGAATGGTACAGTGCCTTGAGTCTGTCACCCAAACATTATGAAAGCCCATAAGAGTGACATCAAAATACATTCCATGAATGATATCACCATTATGAAAAAAATCATAAGATGATGGAAGGAGGCCATTTACAGTGATTTGGAAAATAGCGTAAAACAATTTTTTAGGCCATTTATAGAAAGCCTCAACCTACCTTTAAGTAACACTAGATGTAGGCTAGGATTGGTAAATCTCTTCTAAAAATGGGAGTAAATGCTTATTTTGGACAGATTTTGAGTTTTGTCAAGTCGTGCTGGAGTTTCTTCACTGTCATACAGTATGTTTATTTGTTGGCCATAGCGCACCTGTCTTACATTTTATATGCTGTGACTGACTCATGGTACCAACCGACTCAAGGTACACTCACTATGTCTAGAATGAAAAGCATGTATGTTAATTTTACCTTACATTTAAAATTAGGGGTTTTCCATAGAAATGTCATGCAATGTGACCTTGTCAAGGAGGGGAACTGCATGGAAACAAGGGGATCTTCCAGCAAGGAGTAAACCAGAACTTCCATATTCCATGATTTTGTGCTGAAAGAAAATATTATATACAGTACTACTGTATACCGTTCTTGTCATCATGTCAATACAGAGCATCCACATACTACTGTTCATAGAGTATGAGATCCCTCACTGCTATCCTTCTTGCTTGGGATATTGTGTTTACTAACAGTTTACAACAAGGTTTCTCAACCTTTGGAACTGGAGGCCCACTTCTGATTTTTGAAATTACTCATCTCACTTTCCACCATTTAAAAGTGAAAACTGCAGTTTCACTTCTATTGAAAACTTGATCATTTGCTAAGTTTCAACACCAAGCAATGCATATTACTATTTTCTGTGTCTGACTAGATAAACTTCATTGAAGGATCTCTAATCTCACCACAGACAGTAAAAAATTCTCCCTGCTAAGTTTACTTTCCGTCTAAAACACTTCCATCACAGAGCCACAGTAGTCAGCACTGAGTTTCAATTCTTCAAGGCACAACTGTGTGTGAGTTTAATCGGGAACACAACTCATGCTGACCGACCAGAGTGGGGCTTCAGTATATTGTTTGAATGAATGTCAGTCAAATTTAAAGTGCAATCATCAACTGTATTTAGAACTATTCCTAAATATGTTTGGGCAGGGAGTTGCTAGCAACTCCCTGGTTTGGGGCCCTTTAAAAATAATCATACCAATAAAGCCTTATTCAAAGTTTTAAATTTTGGGGTTTTTGTTGGTGTAACTTGCAATGATACATGCTTTCCTTCCAAATGAGGGAGCACTTTCTGCTCTGTGACATCATATGCATAAGGTCTATACACAGAGTTTTTGGCAGGAGGGCATCCAGCAAAGCAGAGCACTACAATCTGTTTGCACTCAGTGTTCACGTACAACCAAGGAAAAAACACTTGCCAAACAAGCTTCCCATATTGATCGAAATGACACTTTTCATGCCTTACAAGTTCTCTCTCTTCTTAAAATCTTGAAAATTTACACAGAAATTAACAAATGTGATATAATAAACTTTGAAAGTTTTGGGGACAACTGCCCCTGCTGCCACCTGGTTCCCCCATGGTGTACAACCATGCTCCAGTTCACTATGCTGCTTTAAGGTCAATATCCACAAGTGTTTGCCAGATTAGAGGGATAATGTGATGATTATGGGTATCTTAAGTTTTTGGGTTGTTCCCTCTCTCTTTTAGGGTCTAGCTTCCAAAGGGCATTTTATGTGGTTTTCAGCCCTCTTTTGGTCTTTAGCCTAGATGTTACTATAGACTAGACATAGTCACAGCCATAGCCAAGGGCACCAAGTTTCAGGTCTAATGGAATCCAAGCAAAACATCCCTGCTTCTTACCAAATGCCCCAGTAGTAAAACACACAAGGTCTAATCACACACATGCACAGCATAAATTGTAAAATGAATTTCACCTTTAAAATAGACAGGTTCTAATGTAAAGCATGTTCTGGGATCCTTGGCTGCTTGGATTGTCAATATTTTAAATGTAAAGGCACAGAAGACTTGTAAAATCCTTGTTGTGAATCTATGCCATTTGCTATTGTGCAGAGAACAGTCCTGCACCAAATATGTTATTCCTATGTATAGTAGGCTATACTGCAGAATTTTAGTGTGAGTACACTGTCATGAGTACGAGAACAAGTATAGTGTCTCTGGTTGTGAGTATGAGTACGTCTTTCATGAGTATACTGGGGAGTGCAAAATTCTGCATTAGACCCAGTGCATAACTTTCAAAATCTGTGAGAACGAGTACATACTCACTACGTGTCTGTTATGATGTAATTAGGACATTCAATTAGGCCTAGGTACTACAAAAGAGTCTCCCTGTTTGCAAATATTCTTTGCTTATTTCATTTTTACAACAGCCAAAGGTTTTCTTGAATTTTGGGTATGGAATATGCCTATAAAGTTACTTGTAAAATATCACATGCCAACAGTATGCGATATGTCATTAAATGCACTAGTGGGTATCATGTTACACATAGACATTTGACTAATAACTGGGACGTTTCGATACGGGACCCGATGTTTTAGTATGGAGACATTTGGTAGTGAGATGCTTTGGCAATTTTTGCAGTGGGATGTTTTGGCAATTGCAGTGGAACATTTTGGCAATTGCAGTGGGTCATTTTGACTGAACAGAATAGAACAGAACAGAACAGAACTTTATTATCCATTATGGAAATTACCATGCTCGCATCTTTAAAAAGTATAAAAAAAGGAGATATAAGAAATTTAAACAAAAGTAAAATCTAGCCAAAACACTAGCAGAAAAACATCCATGTCCAGAACTTACGTCATGAAGTCAACATTCCTTCCACCTAGTTTATGCTAGGATGCTCTTTTGTTGGCAGGCAAAGGTGCAGACTTGGCTGGTTGAACTTCTATACCCAATGCCCTGGCTGTGATCAATACCACTAATACAATTTGATGTCCAGATGAGTAGTGCCAGCTCAATCGGATGAAATGAATAGAGTGGGTATTGTAGTAGAATGCTGTCAAAAGAGACAAAAATCAGTGAACGGATACATGCACAAGTCAATAACCATACTGTTCATAAATAAATAACTACTGTGACTAAATGTATCCAGCATGACAGAATTTGCTGTAATCCTTACCTATTTTACACAATTAATAGGACTGATTTTGCCGACTTTTGTGTAGTTCACGAGAAGAGGGTGATGGGGGAAGGGGGGATTGTGCACATTGTGCACTCCAAGGCCACATACAGGAACTCAAGAAGGGGATCCTTGGCTGGCTTTCAGCTTGCATGGTCCTCAGAAGGTGCTCTCCCAGGTAGCTGGTATGTGTGCATGCCAGGCTCCACATGCTGCAAGTTCTTTTCGGACATGTAACTACTCATTTTTGATGTGGTTGGTATGTGCACCTGGATGAAAAAAAGAGGTATCAGTGCATTCAGTGCAACAGATATGAAAGGGATTTGGTTATGGGGCACAAGAGGTTAGTGGGATGGATAAAGGTAAGGGGCACGGTTGTCATATTGGCATTTTACATGCTAAAAACAATAAAACTTGACAATTTTGAGGTGTTAATGTGCAAAATTTTAAAACTAATGCCAAACACAGCACTGTGGCATTTTGGTGTTTGTTAATTCTGCCAATTTTCCTTCAAAATGCATGTTTTTCCACAATTTTCAAAAGAAACTGTGGTAACATGCATAATTATGCCTCCAAGTTCCCACTCATAGCATAAATGAATGAAAAACTCTGTTCATGGTCATAAAAAGCACATTTCACTTTTGTTGTCTGATTCAGGAAGTCATCCACTTTGTTCGGTTCAGCTGTCAGAAAGTGGTGCAGAGCAAGGAACCTCCACCTGTCCCAGCTTTTGGGAAAGTGGCTGAAGACAGGATACACTCACGTCAATGGGGACATAAAATGGTGGTCTCAGGAGGAGGGCTGGGAGCAATTAGTACATGCCTGCCTCATTAACCTCTGAGCACTAGTCAATAAGAGAAGTTGAATCTGGCCACTGTTCATCCATATTCACTTTGGTATGGGGTCCTCGATGAGCCAAGAGGCTTCCTGACCATCAAACGTTAACTTAAACATCATATCTATGAGTTTTGAGCAACTGGAATGCTAATACCAATGAATCTGCATTTGGCCTTTGTCGACCATACTGAACACCAGTCATGACGATAACTAGCCTGACACTAATTCTGCTCACACCTTTGTGTTTGCTTCCATGGGTGAATAAACACAAAGTAGCTTAATCCTCTTAGAATAGCAGCTATGTTTACTTTACAAGTTGAGTAGCCTGCACTTGGGCACTTCCTGTATGCCCACCAAACAAAAGGGCTTGTTCACTTGACCACCATTCTGTTCACTGAAGGGTAAGTAATAACAGATAAGAGAGATACCAAAACTGTTTGTTTGCTAACAGAAACCTTAGCTTCAGAAATCCGCCGAGAGAGGAGGAAATTTTTGGAGGATTTAGTATCGGCGCTGAGAGCAGCATGTATGGCCAGTTGCTCAGATAATCTGGCAACCCTGGTAGGGGACAAGTTAGGGTTAGGGATCTAGGGGATAGGTTAGGGACCAAGTTAGGGTTTAGGAACAGATGAAGGTTAGGGGGCAGGTTAAAGTTATGGGACAGGTTAGGGTTGGGGCACTGGTAAGGGGTAGGGGACAGACTAGGACTAGGGGGCAGGGCAGAGGTATGGGAAAGGTAAGGGTTAGAGGACCTTATGGATGTGAGTTTAATTCACATGGTCATATGGTTGTTTTTCTCGTCCTCCAAACACCCATTGACCCACCTGTATTCTGATTCGGTGATTTTTCCTTTTCCCAAATTTGGCCTGGGTAATTTCCACATGTTCTTTTCTTCACTATGATCTCTTTGTTAACTTCTTTTGCAAAGCTGCACCAGTCTTAGCCTGCGGAGCAGACTCTGTAGCGGTCTCCAAAAGGAAAGATGGAGCTCTCTCAGAAATCATAACACACCTCTTGTACATATTCTATACAGTCTGCAAACCTTTGTCCAGTTTTCATTTACGCGAATCCCCAAAATGCGGGATAAATTATTATTCATAAGAAGGTCACATGGTGTTAATGGTACTGACTATTCATGTCTATCAACGGCCTACGACGATGCACACATACGAATACTTCTGAAGATACGATGACATCTTTAAAAGGTACGTTATTATCATGTATGGCTAAAAATCGAGCTAATCCTTGCAGTGAAAAGTCAAGCCTAACGTTAGGCGTAGGATGTTGTCCCAGATCTTGCCGGTTTGTACAAACTGGCCTGTATGTAGGCCCTCTCATGGACAAAGACGGCAACGTTCCTTGATAGCTGTATGTATACATGTACACGGTAGCAGGTAAGCCAGTAACTATACAGTACTAGCCGTACTGCACTGCATAACGTGTATACAAGTGAAAGCCTGAATGAAAAGAGTTGTGTGCTGTAGCGAAGCAACCGGTCGCTCATATCGACTCCACCCCTTACCAACGCTGATGACGTGTACATTAATTATAATGAAGTCATTTTTGTCTCGGAAATGAGATTGGCTAGAAAGTTGGCAGGCTATTGTATTGTATTAAACTTCATCTGTGTACTGTACTTAACATTAGGGGTAAGCAAATGTTAAGAATTGTACTTGTAGCTGATAAAACTCAACAATAGCCTGCTTACAGCAGGCTACACCAGTCCATGCAGGTGGCAGAGGAGATGTTGAGCCAATGTCCCATCTGGTCCTGGGAAGCATTCCTGGTCCACCATTATGTTAATTTCTGGAGCTCACTGATTGACAAATTGATCTTTTTGAACCAGGACTGTTTCCAGATGGACTGCGTAGACTGGTGGGGATTATGGCCACAGTCACGACATCTCCATCTGTAAGAAAAAAAAAATAAACGACAAAAGAACAAAGTAACATCATTAATTTTGTGGTGACAAATGCCACCCAACTGTGACCTCTACCCACCCTCATCTGTTGAAGAGTAAATTTGTAAATTGAACTCACCAGTAACCATCACTGGTACCATTAATCCCAATGAGGACTTGAAATTGCATTTCTCATCCATAGGTTGCACATATGGGGGAGTTGTTAATAACCTTCCTTTCTTGGAGCAATTCATTATAGGTTCCTTTCTTTAATAAGGATGTGTGTTGTGAGGCAGTCATAATAGATATATTTTCCATCCTTTTTGGCTTTGTAATTTGCTTGAAAGTTTGCTTCTCTTTCAGATGCCATTTTTTTTGTGAGTGTTTCTTCAATACATGCAGTTTCTAGTTGAAGCAGCAGCATTTCTCTTTGTGTTGTGAATTTCTGTCAAATTGTTTCAAAGGAGGATCTAAGTCTTTCTCGGGGCTCCTTTGTAACAGTTAATTGACTGCTTTGGATTTTTCTTTTTTTTACAGATAGTACTCTTCTTTATTTTACAAGTCCTTTATTTAAACACCCATACAACCTTTTTAACTCTTTTGTTACTGCACACAATTGGATTATCTCCCTTTATTATGCATGGTTGATTACTAAATAGGTTACAGAGGCACGTGGATGATTGAATTTATTGAACAACAGGAATATATGTACCTATGAATACTTCATGTGACACTGATTATTCATGATTTATGATAATTATGATTTACTCATAAATTATTATGCATATGTAGATTACTGTAGGGAAATTCTTCACGAGATTTGAAGTGCCCCATCTCCCATTGGCTCTTGTGGTCTATTGGGTTATATATTTGTATAACATGCATAATCATTACATATGTTCTTGTCTCAAGTTTGATTCCTTGCATTGCTTTGCTTGTTTCAGGTGTCTCCCCTCTCTTTCTCAGGTAGGTGCTAAAAAGAAGATACAGTAGTTCAGATAATTCTGAAGTTCATAGTTGAGCAGCAAAGGCATAAGTAAGCCTGAGAATAAAGGTAAGTGATGAAGGATAAGTGATAAAGTTGTATCCTGGCTAAAATTTGCTTTCAAATCCACCAACAACTCTTTTAGAAGGTTTCCAAAATAATACTCCATTTTACTATGCTAACCCCATCAAAAAGACATGGGTGCATTTCAAGCACTATGGGCCAAAGGTCCTTGGTGTAGACAAGGAAATCCCTAATTACCGTGGAAGCATGAGGAGTCACTCAAGTTGGCGTATATTTTTCTGCAAACTAGTTCCAAGTCGAAATCTTTCTGCTGCAATATGTTTCCACTATAAAACTCACATTAAGTCTCACACAACATGATACTTCCTGGATAGGATACAATGTGTGTTAGTATTGCAGTATGAATGATCATCATATAGTTCTCAGCAGGTAATGTAATTTCATAAGCCTAGTGTTTGGTAAATTACATCTATGTTTTATTGGAGTGTGAAAGCTGACAACTGTGCATATAACTTTAGCATTGGTTTTGCATGGAAAGCACCCTGGCAAAAAGAGCGCCGTCTTTTAGGAATGTCAAATAGAGAACCTGACCTCACTTCCTGGCACCAATTCTAAATTAGTACCCCAGATCATAGTGGCAGTAAGTACCAGGGGCGATAACTACCTATCCACCTGCACTGACAAAACTAGCCTACGATACCCCTGCCTAGTTTTACATACACTTCGTTCCCTGACCTAGGTCTTGGCTATGAAGTATCTGATTTTAGACCACACATCACTGTGAGAGTAACAAGCATCAGCATCTTTTGCTGCAGTGACTGTTGCTACCTACGTGTACCCACCAGTATGAATGTCTTCAAGTTAGCAACAATGTTTGGCAGCTCTTTAAAATGTTGAAAAACAAAAAATGGACTGCTTTCAAAAATCTGCTAAATCTTACAGATCTCCTCTGATTTCTCTCACAAGTATTTTTCATTATGTTTCGGTATAAAAACGATGTATACTGAAAGTAAACCAAAGAATTATTCTGCATGGATTTAAGTATTAAGTAACAAAAAGAAATTGTCACATGATTAACAGGACCCATTCCTAAGGATGAAGTACACTAATTCAAATAAGGGGGGGGGGGGGCGGGGAGGACTGCATTTCCCTTTAAGAAATAGACAACAATGATCATTCATTCTCTTCAATTTGTTTATCTTTCACTATGCATCAATGCATCCATGCCTTCCACTCAAAAAAAAAGTAATTGCAGATGAACTTGGATTTTTTCGTTCCTACAAACTGTGCACTTTGCATTCAAGCATTTGTGAGCATCCACTGGCAGTATATATATGCGATATGAAGGTGGAACCTAATGAGGCCACTGTAAGAGGAGAAAGTGTTAAATACTTTGTTTCTTCAATAATAAAAATATTTTCTGTAGTAACATCTTCCTATGTGGCATATATATCTTTACTGGATGGTATACATGTCCGTTTTTGTTACAGTACTTGAAATTTCTCACTTTAGATATTGTGGTAAATTTCTCCAGATTTTTGATGAAAAATTACCTCTATAAAATCCAGTCACAGACTGCCAATATTCCCAATCAAAGAAGTGTTTTCCAACCAATCTCAATAGGCCTCATGAGACTGGTAGGCCATGAAACCCCCTGTCAGCTTGAGTCACAGGAAGCTTTATTTTTTGGTTAACTGGACCTTACTGGTTCATATAAGTTGTACAAGCAAATTGTTGCAGGCAAGTGGCTACCTATTTAATGACTGGATAGTTAAATTGCTTGCTGCCAGCTTTACATTTATTACCCATGTTGAAGTCTTATCAAATGTTATTCTTCTTGATTGATGTTGGTCGGGCTGGTTAATGGGTAACCACAATTATCAACCAGAAACTGTAGTGGTCAGGTGCTCAGTCTAATGGATGGATAATTTGCTTAATGTTCTTTGTTCTAGTCTAAGCTGACTTCAAGCAGAGAACCTACTGAAATAAGGCCACTTACAAACTGCGCATATGGTCTTGTGTGCATGAGTCCTGTCTGTTGGCTCCTTTCTGTAAACAACCAGGGCTGTTGTCTGCAGTCATGATCAGGGAATAATTTAGTATTCAAATTTTGCATAGCAGTTTTGAGAATTTCTTCTGTAGTGTAAAATCACCGAAAACCCTATGGTTATGTACACAAGAAAGTGCTACACATTTTTACACTTGTGTAGCAAATTGCCATGTGATACAGGATAAATTGTTCCCTGGTCATATCACTAGCCTAACAAGCACAATACACTGTATGTATGAGACACAGGAAATCTGAATGTGGCCTTATTAGGTTCCTTCAGAATATAAAGTGAGAGTATCTTGAGTTGGTTGGTACCTTGAGTAGGTCACTGCATACAAAATGTACGACACATGCTATGGCCTGCAAATATTAAAGTGAAGAAACGCCAGCACGAGATTTCAACAGCTCAAAACCTTCAAAAATAGGCATTTACTCCCATTTTTGGAAGAATTGACACTGCCTAGCCTACATCCAGTGTTACCTAACTTTTGGCTTCAGACGTTCTTTAAGGCCAAAAAATTATTTTGTGGTTTTCAGATCACTGTGAATGGTCTCCTTCCACGGCTGGGTGATCTTTTGATTTGTTTCTATAATGGTGATATCATTCATGGAATATTATATCAATAATGAATTGTTATGCGTGTGATAGTATGAGTAACTTCATGAGTTGAAAGAAAAAAAACGTATTCAACGAGGCAAAACAGAGCTGAATAGAATTACATTCATCTTTCAACATATGAAAGTATTCGTACTATCACATGAATTGGAAACATTCATTATTTGTTTTATATATATACAATAATGCCTAACTTCCTAAACAGGCCCAATTTGGTCAAAATTTGATTCAATTAAAGGAATGAATAGGGCCAAACACAGTGTGTTACGTGTATTCTAGACAAGGATAACACATGACCGTATGATAGTGCCAAATAAACCGATGGCATGTAACTTCCAATCCTCCAATCAGATGAGGAATTAGTGAGGTGTTATACAAAATTTGATATCACTCTTATGGGTTTTCATAATGTTTGGATGACTGACACGAGGAACCATTCTCGAACAGGCTAACGCATCTGAAACTTGTGGTCATAAGTGTGCGAGGCCGTCCCAATTTGGGCAAAAATAGTGGATCCAGTCAGGCAAATGAGACAGCCAAGAAAACAAACTATGCCCTTTCTGTAGGCCATGACAACCGACACAGCGGTATCAAAATTTGGGTAACTTGGTCCAAAATTCTAAATTCCAGCAAAGATTATCCCTGCCCCCCACCCCCGAGAAATATTGACACCCATACACCTATGCTTGTGGTGGGAGTATTTCTTTCTTTTGAAAATTTGCCACAGAATTCACTCTAACTTTTAGAACTATTAAGAGAAAATATGTTCATGAGAATTACGGAACAAAATCAGAGGCTAAGAGGATAGTAAGTAGTCACTCTGTTTTTGCAAGAGGGTACGGGGATACACAGTCAAAATTCAATTCACCTCACAATGATATGTTTTGATGAGGCCAAGGGGATACACAGTCAAATTTCACCAACTTCCTATTATCTAGCCTATAGGTAAAAGGCTTCGGAGTCTGGGTAAAAAATGTACAGTAATTTGAGAACAACTCACCTATGAGTATGAGTCTTACTCTTTGGATATTTGGTTATACCTGTATTGATGAGGTATCAATTGGTAGGTTACCTATTATGAATCTACAAGGATACTGCCAGTAGTCGCTCTGTTTTTGCATTAGGATACAGGGATACACACTTATACAGTCAAAATTCAATTCCCTTCACTGCGATATGTTTTGAAGAGGCTTCCAAATGCAGTCAAAATTCCGAGGCAACTTACTATTATCTAGCCTACTAGGTTATCTTGTCTCAGCTCTAAAGAGGCTACAAGGATACTCAGTCAGAGTTTAGGTTGTTTTTAAGATGCTACAAGGATACAAGTCAGTTATGATTCAAATAGTGTCTTTTAACTTGAGGCTATGGGGATATGCAGTGACTGCATATCCCATGAAAAACAGACTACAGAGCTTCAGTCTTGCAGGGTATTCTGCAATTGTGCTGTGGAAAAAGCAAAAGACTTGCACATAACATAACATGTTAAAGGGCAAAAGAAGGGCTATGGCAATGGCATCTGGAAGGGGGGCAAGGGGCACTTGCCCCTCCTGCAAAATCAAAAACTTGAAAAAACCAGAAAGCCCAAAGGCTTAGTGATTCCTTGCCGAATGGGGGTGCTTTGTTGCACTGAGGTTTATCCCTCAAATTTATCTTTCTTGACTACATCATTTTATGTTTTAACAATTTGACATCTGCTGACCTCACATGACCTTTGAACCCCACCAAATATAACAAAAAAGAAAGTCTGAAGTGTCTTGAAAGGGATTCAACTCCAATGGATCTTGGATCTTGAAAATTCTTGGAAAATTTTCCTTTTTGACCTCTGGTGACCCCAGATGATGATCTTGGGAATACTTGGGATATTTTGCTGTTTGACCTCTGGCGACTCCTGATGACTATCTTGGGAGTTCTTGGGAAATTTCACTTTTTGACCTCTGGTGACCCCATATCATGATCTTGGGAATTTTTGGGAAATTCTGCTTTTTGACCTCAGGTGACCCCATATAACAATCTTGGGAATTCTTGGGAAATTTTTCTTTTTGACCTCTGATAACCCCAGATATCAATCTTGGGAATTCTTGGGAAATGCTGCTTTTTGACCCCAGTGACCCCAGATGACCTTTGACCTCCACCAAAAACAATAGGGTTCTTCCTTACATCATGATAAATCTATATACCAAATATGAAAAGTGTCGGTCATTACTACCTTGAGATATCGTGATTACGAGCTTTTCAGCATTTTACCTTCAGTGACCTCAAATGACC
Source organism: Holothuria leucospilota (assembly GCA_029531755.1). Lineage (NCBI taxonomy): Eukaryota > Metazoa > Echinodermata > Holothuroidea > Aspidochirotida > Holothuriidae > Holothuria > Holothuria leucospilota. The sequence continues at coordinate 25,094,918 of CM055980.1, forward strand.
TTTGACCTTCACCAAAAACAAAAGGCTTCTTCCTCTCAACATGACAAATCTATGTACCAAATAAGGAAAGTGTCGGTCATTGCTATCTTGAAATATCGTGTTTACAAGCTGTTTACGGGGTTTTTGCAGTTTAACCTCTGATGACCTCAGATGACCTTTTACCTCCACTAAAAACTATAGGATTCTTTCTCTCAACATGACAAACTATATACCAAATATGAAGAGTGTCGGTCATTCCTATCTTGATATATCGTGATTACGAGCTTCTCGGTATTTTACCTCCAGTGACCTCAAATGACCTTTGACCTTCACCAAAAACAAAAGGCTTCTTCCTCTCAATATGACAAATCTATGTACCACATAAGAAAAGTGTCGGTCATTGCTACCTGCAGATATCGTGTTTACAAGCCGTTTCTAGGTTTTCCCAGTTTAACCGCTGGTGACCTCACATGACCTTTGACCTCCACCAAAAAGGACAGGATTCTTTCTCTCAACATCACAAGTCTATATACCAAATATGAAAAGTGTCAGTCATTCCTATCTTGAGATATCATGATTAACGAGCTTTTCGGCTTTTTACCTCCAGTGACCTCAAGTGACCTTTGAGCTTCACCAAAAACAAAAGCGTTCTTCCCCTCAACATGACAAATCTATATACCACATATGAAAAGTGTCGGTCATCCCTATCTCGAGATATTGCAATTACAAGGTTTTCGGTTTTTTACCTCTGGTGACCTCAGATGACTTTTGACCTGTACCAAAAACAATAGGGTTCTTCCTCTCAACATGACAAATCTATACAGGCATCTCCTATCTTGACATATCGTGATTTCAAGGTTTTGGGTCTTTGACCTCTGGTGACCTCAAATGACCTTTGACCTCCACCAAAAACAACAGGATTCTTTCTCTCATGATGACAAAGCTATATATCATATATGAAAAGTGTAGGTCATTCCTACCTTGAGATATCGCGATTCCGAGTTTTTCCGCTTTTTACCTCTGGTGACCTCAAATGACCTTTCACCTTCACCAAAAACAAAAGGGTTCTTCCTCTCCACATGACAAGTCCATATACCAAATATGAAAAGTGTCAGTCATGGCTATCTCGAGACAGCGCGATTACAAGCCATTTACAAGGTTTTTGCAGTTTAACGTATGGTGACCTCAGATGACCTTTGACCTGTACCAAAAACAATAGGGTTCTCCCTTTCAACGTGACAAATCTATATACTAAATATGAAAAGTGTCGGTCATCCCTATCTCGAGATATCGCGTTTTCAAGCAGCGTCACAAACACACATACACACGCACACACACGCATACACACACACCCATACGCACCCTCGCTTCCTTACCGGGACACGAGAAATGTACCGGTAGGGAAGAGACTGGAATTGCCAAGCAGCGGAGCTGCCAGAGATCTCGGCGATCAGACGTGGCCGCTTGAGGGCCGGCTGAGGTGCCGTGCAAGCACGTGCAGCCGCGCGTGACTTCTCGTTGCAGTGGCCGAATTTCTGGGTAGCTACTCGCAGTTTCGAGCCGCGTGTGAGCTAGGAAAGATGTGCAAGCCGTGCGAGCGGCGAGCTGCCCCATGTCCCGCTAAGGACATGTTGGTGAGTGCACACACACTTACACCCACACACATGACATGGGTGTGGTTGTGGAGCAGCACAACATTCAAGAATGCAAAGCAGGGAATTCTTTTCCCCACCTCTTCTTTTGTCAAAGTTATGTTAATGAAATTTGAAAGCCCAATTAGATGACAAGGCATCAAGTTCACCTTGTTATTGGCAAATGCATTTTTTGGGTACTGAAGATGTCTCGGTGCAGAGTCTGCATGCAACTTTTATCATGGAAACAAATGATTCCTAATGCAAATTGCCTTACCATTGTCACGATTCGCACTATATATCTTACCACAATTATATTTTAGGGAAATAAAATTACACGAAAGTTTTCTGGCCAAGACACTGATCCGAAAATAAGAGGTATATCTCCATCCTCTGTCAGCAGGGGTACGGTGAGGTGTCGTTTCAAACGTATAATGGATGTATTTTGATAGTTTTCTATCAAAGATCTTTCCCAAATTACCAAACTTTGCGTGCACTTTGCGCACTTTTATCTTCAGTTCTGTTGTGATATTCTTTAACACCGTCTCAATCACATTCCCATTCTTCAACAGTAATGGGTTCTACAACGGTCGTAACGCAAAATTTTTGCCAGCTTCGCTCGCAGGTGCCACGGGTTTATACTCCATGCCTCAGTGACATGGAGGAACGGAGCGCATGTCCCCCATTGAATCACCCCAAAGGCGTTTAAGCTTTATCCTTGTAGTAGTGGGGTGGGGTGTGTTTTCAACTGAATCATGTTTCTATTCATCGTGTTCTATCACAAATGGTTCACAAAGTATCAGTTTTCTTTAGACCTAACCTCAATATTGTCCTTGTTATCACTTCCTTGTGATAACAACTCCCGGAGAAGCACAACAGCAAAAGCTTTTACGAATCATCAGGTAGAAGAATTGCCTTGTGATTTGTAGATAGGTTTCTTTGAGGAACTGAAACGGTTTTGATGCAGATGCAAGTTTTGTCATAGAAATGATGTCTATGTCATGCAAAATTCTGCGTGCTTCGCGCGCATTCGTCATCGTTTGTATTCCATTTCTTGACCATTATTAAGGTATAGTACAGCTCAAAATTTTTTTTTCAAGGATAGCACCAAATCCATCTTGGCCACTTTAACTTAACAATAATTTCTCGAGGGGAGGGGAGTTTGGGCAAACACGTTATCTGCCCCCTCACCCCCCCCCTGCAATACAGAAAGTTGTGCTCCTGTGCGAGGAGTGCGAAAAATTTTGGTATCATTTTTCGGGCAAGTCGTTACAGCCCCCCCAAATCAAATTAGGCTCCTACGCCTGTGCATAGATTCCTTGCCTGCCTATGGCAAAGAATCAAAAAGGCTAGAAGAAAAAGTAGCATCAACTTTTTTGTATGATATCACTAGAAAATTTCCAGAATATGAGCTTTCAAAACAGAAAATAATTAGATGCATCTTACAGTACAAGGCCTGGGAAGTGTCATTTTCAGTTATCACCTTAAACTATGGTGGCGCTACGCTTAGTTTGCCTACACGTTTCGCCCCCTGGCAAATTCCTGGCTATTCCCCTGTAAAAGGTACCAACAATTAGCAATTAAGCTCTTTTCTGAGAGTAAAAAGTTCCCCTGATTTGATCAATTAAAAGTTTTGTACCCCCCCTCCCCCCTAAAATTTTTGCTGCTGATGCCCAAGGCTATGGCCCCATAAGATGCCCTGAACTCCATAAACCCTTTACTGAAAACAACCAACCAACACCAAACAAGCACATACAACCAGATTCTACCACAGTCATGGAGAACCTGTCAATGTTAACCTTTTTCTTTAAAGCAGTGCACTGACGCAAAGTCCAGACTGGAAAGTTTGTCTTGTACATGCAAGATCTGGCCTGCACAGCTTGCCGCACGGTTTGGCACCTGGCTGCTCAAAAAATTGCTGGTCACAGATCTGACAGCACATGCGATGCAGACTGGCTGATGCCGCAAATGCTACGAGGCAAAAAGTAGGCCCTGTAGGCTACCTGAAAGCTACTGTACACAAAACTCACTGCCCTAGAGTGCCTGTATTGCAGCAAGACCTGACCAACATGTGACCGCGCAGAGGTCTGTGAATCTGGCCCATGGTTGCACATCAGACGAGAAATAAAAAGTTACTTACCTGCGCAAAATGCAAACTTTCCGGTCTGGTGTGAAGTTAACTACCCACTCAAATGACTTCCACTACGTAGGCCTATTGCTAAGGCGCATGGCAGATATAGTGACATGACCTAATAAGGCCACTTTCGAATTTCGTGCATCGATACAGTCAACAAAGCGTGTGAAAACTAGCTGTCACAATCAGTGTGTCAATTTCTGATGCAGCACGTGCAGAGCAAATTCCCTTGCAAATGCGCATTAACCTTTTTAATATTTCAAGCATGTGCATGCTGCTAAGCTATGCAGCCTCAAATTGAATGCACAAAGCTGCCTACACTGAACCCATACATACAGCTCTGTACAAAAACTGTAAACAGCGTCCGATGGCCTTATTAGGTTACCTCTGATGTTAGGCTTGACCTGGAAACGCTGAACTTGTCTTAATGGTATCTCTTGAAAGTAAAGTTCTATGGTAAAGATTTATAGCTCTCAAATATGGTCAAGTCTGCTAAAACTTTTTCAGGTAGGCTACAAACAGATTCACATTCTTTTGTCTTGTGGCCCGCTTCTTTTCCTAATTTTCATCAATGATATTGATAGCTCTCTCACATCTAGTATTAGTAAGTTTGCTGATGATACGAAGGTCTATAGGATGGTTAACGATAAGGATGATGCCTCCTTACTGCAAAAAGACTTGGACAGGTTATCTTCATGGTCTCAGACTTGGCAGATGTCTTTTAATGCAGATAAGTGCAAAGTCCTTCACTTTGGTCCTAGAAATTGCAGCTATGTTTATAACATGAATGGTAGTATTCTGAGTGATGTGACTTTTGAGAAGGATCTGGGTGTAGTTATTACAGGCGATTTAAAGCCATCTAGACAGTGTGCAGATGCTGCTGCTAAGGCTAATAGGATGCTTGGATTGATCAAGAGGAATTTCAGTTGTTTTAGTAAAGAAATTGTACTAAATCTGTATAAGCAGTTGGTAAGACCTCACCTCGACTATGCAGCCCAGGCTTGGAGTCCCTTCTATGATAAGGACAAGTTTCTTTTAAAGCAGGTTCAGAGGAGAGCCACTCGCCTTATACCCGAGGTGAAACACCTACCTTATCATGTTAGACTTAAGCATCTTGGGCTTACCACCCTGGAGTTGAGGACTGGGGGGCCACGCTTCAGGTGTACAAATTTCTCTCTGAAAGGAATCCTTTGTCATCTTGCAATTATTTAAAGGTGCAAAGTAATTCTCGGGTTCGAGGCCATTGTAAGAAGCTAGTTAAGTGTTTTGCAAGGTTCGACATTAGGAAGTTCAGCTTCTCTCATAGAGTTGTTAATGAGAGGAACAGTCTGCCTGAGTGGTTAGTTAACTCCACATCGGTGCACTGCTTCAAGGTTAACATCGACAAGTTCTTCCATAACTGTGGTAGAATCTAGTTGGGCTGGGCTCGTTTGGTGTTGGTTGGTTGTTTGTTTTCAGTTAAGGTTGTATGGACTTCAGGGCATCTTATGGGGCCTTAGCCCTCCTTTGCCCTTTAACCTGTTATGTGATGTTATGTTATAAAAACGAAAACTTTCTTAGAGTGGCCTTGTTAGGTTGTACCATCATACATCACTCGAGTGGCCCTTTATTCTACTTTACTCCAAAACACAGGCGTTCGAAACATTACATATACTACACACTATACATAAATATATTAACAAGGTAGGGCATTTCTCAGTACCAAGCACGAATCTTGGCCTATTTTTACGCTCTTACTCTTACCGCCAACCTCAAAAGACTTGATTTACAAAGTCTTTTGAGGTTATTAAAAATTAACAAAAATCAATGAAACTTTGCAGTAATATTTTGTTATATGTCTTCCTCATTGTGCTATATTTTGGTGTTGTTCGGATCGTGTAATCTGTAGAAAATGAATTTTGAAAGGTAGTTGGCAGTACATGTAACAATGCTTATGAAGGAATCTTGAGTCAATTGCTACAAAAAGAAGCAAATAAAATCCTATAAATTACCACATTCAAGAACAGTTATGCAAATAATCTTAGAGAAAAATGTCTTTTCTATCAAAATTTTAATCAGAGCTTCATCAAAGACACTTTGGTCACCATTTTTGGTAATTTTTGCAAATTTCTATTTCATACTTGTGCTGAAACTTGAAAATTTGGCCATGAGAAACATTTCTGCTTTGAACATCAAAAATAATAACGTAAATAATTCTTTTTGATACTGTTTGGCAAAAATGCATTGCAGGTCATCCATACGTTGCAATCACATCGCGCCTCCACGCTGTAGGCCTACTGGCATTTAGAATGAAGTGATCGACTCATGATACTGATCGACTCATGATACTGATCGACTCATGATTACTTACTAGGCCTAGGGCTAGGCTATATAGTGTGTAGTATAGGCCTAGGCTAGGCCTATATTAGCCTAGTTCTCACGTACACTTTGTTCCCTGAACTAGGCCTAGGCTATTGCAACACAAACTTTTGACCGCATATTACTGTGAGAGTAATATCGTCTGCGTGCGTTGCTACAGTGATTGTTGCTATATACGCGTATTCGCGTGTATGAACGTAACTATAGCTATGGACTATATCACAATTGAACAGCAGTGCGTGCAGTTTAGCATACAATAGTGTGAACGTCCTAGTTACACGATTTAGCAGTTTCATAGAATGTTAAAAAAACAAAACAGGATGGTTTGTGTAAATCAAAATTTTTGGTCTTTTTCTGGACACTAAGTGCAAATAATCTTAGAATGAAGGGTCTTAAACATATAAGGCCCTGTAGAGGCCCTGCTTTCATGTTTTGGGGGATTTCAACTTCAGCAAAATTGATTGGCTTACCAGATTAAATAAGGATAGTGGGTTGTGTCTGACCAACAGTACCGGCAAACTGCTCCTTGATATCTTAAACGATTTTGCTGCTGATCAACTTGTAAATTTCACTACTAGGGGTGATAACACTCTTGATCTACTTCTAACCAATTCGCCGAGTCAGTACATTGAAGTCTCCCCCTTAGACCCTTTTAGTGATCACGAAGCTATATTCTGTAGACTGAAGTGTATCCTTCCAAAGATTAGGCAACCTCGTAGGCTTATCTGGCAGTTTTCTAAAGGTGATTATAGTACCATGAGGAGTGATACCCGGAGTTTTGCTCTTGGTTACTTTAACGGGGGGCAAAAAAATCGTTCTATTGACAAAAATTGGCAATTAATAAACTCCTCCCTCGAAAGGACTGTAAAGAAGAATGTTCCCACCAAAACTACTAGGACTAGGATATCCCTCCCTTGGGTCACTGACGGCATACGTAAGCTGATCAGGAGACGGGACAAGTTGTATGCTATTTTTAAAAAACTCATAAGACTAATATTTACGACAAATGGGCTGACTTACGTAAGAAAATTAAAAGGGAAGTTTATATCTCCCATACCAACTACATTAATGGTATGATTGGGGACATAAAAAATGACACAAAGCCTTTTTGGAAGTACATAAATGGACAAAAAAAGGATAAGCACAGTATCCCCCCTCTCCAGACAAATGGCAAATTAGCCATTACTGATCTGGACAAGGCCCTAGCCTTCAATTCTCAGTTTACTAGTGTCTTCACTAAAACTTTGTATAGTGTAATTCCATTCCGTAGACCGACTCATAGCAGAATGGCTGATATTACTATCTCCACACAAGGGGTTGAAAAACTGTTAAAAGGTCTTAACAAACATAAAGCTGTTGGACCGGACAACATCCACCCTTGGGTCCTCAGGGAAATCGCATCGGATATTGCCCCTATGTTGAGTCACCTTTATCAACAATCCCTCTCAAGTGGGCGAATACCCATTGATTGGAAGAGGGCAAATGTTTGCCCTATTTACAAAAAGAATGACAGTTCCCTCCCTAGTAATTATCGGCCTGTCTCGCTCACCTGTATTTGTTGTAAATTATTAGAACACATTATTAGCTCAAACTTAATGGACTTCTTTGAATCCAAGAATGTCCTTTCATCAAAGCAGCATGCCTTTAGAAAATCGCACAGCTGCGATACTCAGTTGGTGTCAGTCATTGAAGACTGGGCTTCATCCCTGGATTCAAACAAGCAAATTGATGTTTTCATTTTGGACTTTGAAAAGGCTTTCGACACGGTGCCTCATGAGCTCTTAAAAACCAAGCTTTTTAGTCTTGGTGTTTCAAGACAGATTCTCCAGTGGGTTGATGATTTCCTCTCTGATCGTAAACAGGCTGTCGTAGTAAATGGTACTAGGTCTTCTTTTGACGATGTTGTGTCTGGAGTCCCTCGGGGGTCCGTTTTAGGACCAATTCTCTTTTTAGCGCACATCAATGATATCGTTCGTATCGCCAGTTCGAATGTCAGGCTTTTTGCTGATGATTGTGTTTGCTACCGAGTTATTGATGATGCTAGTGACTGTCGTAAGCTTCAGGTTGACATTGATAATCTAGGTCTCTGGGCTAAGACATGGGGTATGAGATTCCAGCCTTCAAAGTGCAATATCATCACCTTTGCCAGAAAAAAGAAGCCTGTCTGTTTCGATTATGTCTTAAACGGTGAAAAGTTACTTAAGGTTGATTCAATTAAGTACTTAGGGGTTTTTATTACTAGTGACCTTAGTTGGGATAAACATGTCCAATTTATTTGTAATAAAGGTAATAGAATCTTAGGGGTACTTCAAAGAAATCTGTCTTTTTGCCCTAGCGATGTGAAGCTAACTGCTTATAAGGGCCTTCTCCGGCCTGTTTTGGAATATGCCAGCAGCGTGTGGGATCCACACCAGATTTACTTACAGGATAAGCTGGAGAGTATTCAAAGGAGATCGGCTCGTTTTATCAGTTCGACCTTTTCACGTGAGCCTGGGTCTATGACTTCTGTACTGAAAGACCTCGATCTCCCTTCGTTATCGGACTATAGACTATAGACTAATTCTTTTTACTAAGGGTGTTTTTGGTAAGGCTCAGATCCCTGTTGATAGACTTCGGCATCCCACTCGCAAAATTCGTGGTATGCATAACCTACACTTTTGCCATCTTTATACTAGGACTAACTGCTACAAGTATAGTTTTCTGCCTAACACTGTCAAGGATTGGAATAGTCTCCCTGCCTCTCTAGTCGAAAATTCTGTGCATCATAAAGACCCCGTTCAGTTTATTACAAATAGCATTAGGGCTTAGGTACCCCTCGACGCATGCGTGGTGAAGTAATGTCCCTTTGGATGTGTCACCGTATTCCGAAAGAAGAAGAAGAAGACTGAGGTCAATTATGTAGGAGTATAAGTGAATTTGAGAAAGATCGAGACCATTCAAAATTTGCAATAATAACTTACTTTAGGCGTAGCTTAGGCCTAGGCTTGGGCTGCGGACAGTATAACTATCACGAGAATGAGTGTGTTTCTCAAAAGTCAAATGAGTGAGTAGGCTATTGACGAAACAGTAAGCCTAACGTTAGGCCTAGCCTATTAGCCTACTGTTTGCCAGTTTATATAAATCAATGCCGCGGCCTTCTGCCACAGTTTGAAAACCTTAGCCTACTCATCAAGGCTACAGTTACAACCTAGGTCCAAGACCCTTACAGAGCATGAATTCTGATAATAATATTTTCCTTATTAGCAATTTTAATCATCGGTAAGTACGAACATCCACCTTTTTCTGAAACTTCGAAAGGAAATTGAACACCCGCACGGCCGGTGTACGGTCGTCGTCTCTGTTTGCAACTTAACTCCCTGTCGTCTGCATGCTGGCTCTCCGCAAGATCTGAACCCATGCGCGCGTGCAGTTAGTTATGCTTCCATAATTGAAAACCAAAACTCCTGAAATTTGGTGTTTCTTTTAATAGTAAATTTGATGGTTAAGTTCAAAAGCTCTTCTTTGTCTTCATGCATACATGCTACATTTCGTAGTTTTTTAAAAGCAAAGAATGAAATAACGAAAGAAAAGAAGCACTCTCTGAAAATGGAGAACAGAGTCTAAAAATCCGAGGATTTATCCTGAAACAACCATAGAAATAAAACTTTTATTTCTATGGAAACAACACATACATTGATTCCGCGAGAGTTACCGCCGTAGATTCCATGGTAACCGTCACGAATACACGGTAGGCATAATTGTATTCTAACCGCCAGAATGACGTTTATGAATAATTAATCTATGACGTCGGAATTTATTCTTCGAATTATAAATAAATGAGCATAATAATATGTAAGCGCCAACTTAACAGTGAACTGAACTTGCCGTGCCAAAAACATCCCTTAGGTTATGGGATGACGGGAGAAGTAGAGATATAAATATGGTGGCTACAAAAGCCTGATGATGATTCATTTTTCAAGTAGGCCCTATGGCTTAGGGGATAAAGAGTTCAGAGACCGAATGACGGCCGTTGAACCGAGCCTACACCTAATCCCTGGCAGCCTGCTGGAATTCCTTGAATGAGCCGCTCTCATGCCTACGCCGGTAGGCCTACGCACCCGCTCTATTCTCATCCTATCCTTCCTGTCCCTACTCACACTCACTTCCCTTACCCCGGCCGCCCGCTGTCCCTTTTCCGAGTGGATCAAATTTCCACCGGGATAGCCATGCAATATCTTGTAAACATAGGCATAGGAGGCGGGGGAGGGGGACTGGGGGACGGGGGGGGGGGGCTGTAGCCCCCAACCAAAATTTTTTTTAAAAATGTGTGTTTTTTAATGAGTAAACTTATATTATGATTATATAAGTGGTGTATTTAGGGGCCATACTTCCCTCACTGACTGATGCCGATTTTTTTTCTTTTAAGTTCCTAACTACGTATTTTTTAACCCAAATTGTACTTCAAAGGTAGCATATGTGGCACCAGATTGCATGCAAGGACACCTAATTTTTCAAAAATTTTCCCCCTTCCCTTAGACCCCTCCCCCAGGCCGGCGATCACACAACACAATGCATGCTCCCCACCCCCATGAGAAAAATCAAAAAAATTATTATCAATATGGAAAGGGTAGAAACATGGCAAATTATTGTATGTAATTGGCAAGCGGTGTGATAAAAACGACGCATGCCTATAATATATATATATATATATATATATATATATGTATATATATATATATATGTATATATATATGTATATATATATAAATATATGTATATATATATATGTATATATATATATGTATATATATATATGTATATATATATATATATATATATATATATATAATATATATATATATATATATATATTAACATGTTGAACGCGCGTGGAGCACACGGACTTTGGGGGCAAATTTTTCGGGCAAGTCTTTACAGTCCCACCAAATCAACTTGGGCTCCTACGCCTATGCTTGTAAATTTATATAGAGTTTATATAGAGTTTGCATCTTGATCCTGTGCATGGTAGGCTTAATTGACATACTTTCCGCCGAAAATGCTGCCCAGCCAGCATTCCCAACTGGGTCCCGTAAGGGGCCCGATCGGGCCACCTAAGCAGGGCCCGACTGGTTATGTTACTGAATGGGCCCTACCTGGATGTGGCGGCAGTTTCCACAATGACCCCATTTTGGCCAACCGATTGAAACCCATATGGGCCCAACTGGGCCCAATTCAACGGCCTAGCCAGGACTTCTTCCAGCCGAGGGCACTGGGGGTCACGAACCGTTCCTGGGGGCACAATTCATGAATTCTCTCCCTCTCTATGTACATTCTGTACATTGAAAGAAATTCCACAAGGGCAACTGAGGGTACGGCTTTTTCGTGGGGACTCATGTACCCCAATACCCCGTAGCTACGCCACTGGCCCATGCCAATATGTGACCCACATGAGCCCCTATTGTGCCCGAAGTGGGCTGGCCCTTCCCCACTTGAGCCCACCTTAATCGACTGAACCCACTTGGGCTGTAGTCGAGTGGCAGGCGTGTAGCTACAGGGGGAGGGGGCTGGGCTCCCCAGATGTTCGCTAGGCCCCCAGAAATTGTGTGTGTCCTAATAAAATGTGCAAGAATTAAGGACGACGATCAATGCAGTGACCCCCCTCCCCCGATTTGATACCTAGGCCCCCATAAAAATTTCATCCTAGCTACGCCCCTGTCGAGTGGCAAGGCATCATGACTCACTATACGGGGGTCCACGGTTCAATAACGGGTCGGTCACACCAAAGACAAAAAATGGCATATATGCTCCGTATAGCAACGTGTAGGGAAAGTAATCCATTGTCCCACAACTGAAACAAAAGGCCGTGGGTGCCGCTAGATAAACCAGATGGTTAAAAGATGTGGCGTAAACACTATCTACCTTAGCCTATCCCACTTGGGCCCCAGCTGAGATTGCTGGCAGGCTGGCAGGGCTGGAGGTGTGGTTTCTGAGCCCCACCCCTATTCTTTCCCCTTTTCCTCTTTTCTTTCCCTCCCTGATGTTTTCTCTTCCTCTCAGGCTTTTTCTCTTCCTGTTTTCCCACTCATTCCCCTCTTCCCATGTCTGTTCCTCCATCTCTTTCCCTCTCATTTCCCTGATTTCCCTGATCGAATCTGTCAGAGGGCACTCCCCCCCCCCCAAAAAAAAACAAGCGCCACTGATTTGGTTACGTTTCCTTTCTATTTCCTCAAAAGGGATAATAACGTACCCATCTCATACGCAATGGAACGTGAAGAAAAGGAAGTAAAGCGTAGCAGATCCGTGCAGCTGCGTCGCTTATCGTACCTAGGGAGTGGTTCTTCGGGAAGACCTTGACACCTCAGTAGTCTAGCAGCTTGGACCAAGCAAAAGCGTTGGTGAATCGTAACTGAAGGTCATTCGTAGCAAAGCGTAGCGAAGTCGAGAATCGCACCTGAAACGTAGGAGCTCGAGGAAGAAGATTGGCTACGAAAAACTACGTTGAGACTATACAAATCGTTACGAATGAGGAAGATTGACTAACGTACAACTTTCCTGTAACCTACGACCAGGGCCGTAGCCATGGTTATATGTTAAGGGGGGGGGGGGTGAAAGTCCTAAATTCCGTCTGGATGGACGTTTTTTTACAACTGAATGGAGGCGCGTAAATTCCCCCGGTTGACCCCCCCCCCCCCTGCGTTTGTATACAGCAGTGGGTATCCTTCCTTTGTCTCTACATAAAGGTGCCACCCTGGAGAAGGGGTCTAAGGGGGAGTCCCCTTAAATTTTTGTTAAGATAAGGTTGTTTGGATGCAAAATGGTGCTATCTTTGGGGTATTTTTGGAATTGATCATATATGGCTGGAAAATGTCCACAATTTAGTGAATTTTAATTTTTGGTTAGGTGAAAACAGAGAGTAGGCTATGTTTTCTTAGAGAAGAAAACGTTGTCAACAAACCTCCTAAAGTCCCCCCCCCCCCCTGGCTTTGCCCCTTTATATTCGAGAAAAGATTTGACGCAAAATACGTGCATGGAGTCAACAGAAACTTTCTTGGACTACTACGAAAATTTTTCTTTCCTCCATTGTGCATTGTAAAGGGCACCTAAGGCTGGCAGATACCTGTATAGGGCCTTCTGGAAGGTCTGGATTAATTATATAAAATAGGGTAGTGACACAATACCTTTTACAATAATGTCTTTTACCCTTTATCCAAATGATAATATAGAGTACTACACGAAGCACATTCCATGTATCGTATTTTTACTAATTTTGAACAAAAATTCAGACAATCAGCTTACAGCACTGGAAATGGACGGGAGGGAGAGTATAGGTGCAGGAAGGTGATAGTAGACCTCTCTGATAGGTACAGAGTCCAGGTGGTTTCGATACAATGTATGTTATCCCCGATACGGTCTTCAACCCCTACTGTTTTCTTTCTTTCTTTTTGCTCTTAATGATTATATATGTTTTTTGTGGAAGTCTATTAGACTTAATTAGTAACAAAAATTTTCGCGCGTTTCACTCGCTTTGCAGTATCACGACTCAGATTCAAAAGAACGATATCAGTGCGTAACTTTGCTCTTGGAGCATTAAGTGATATAAGGCAAAATATGCCCTGCAATGGCATGCGATAGTTAGGCTCCTTCAAATCCCCTTCTCACCATGCACCCCCTCGACGTACCGGTAGTGGATTATCGGAACTTGGAGTCGCCGGCCCCCGTTTTGGAAAATTCTGTCGCCACCCATGCTCGGTTTACTTAGTTTGGCTTTCAAAAGGATCATTTCTGAGATAAAACCTACAATTTTCGTGGTACGCTTTGCACTCTTCCTCTGTTCCGTTATTTATAGCTAAATATAGTCCAATGTCATCTCATTTCCGTAAACCTAGTTAATATGTCTGTCATGAGGTACGATTAGTTACCCGAGGGGGGAAGTAAAATGTGTGTTATGTCTGATAGGGCCTACCTGTCCGAACAATTGACCTATATAAGTTTTAAATAAGTACAGATTCGCTTTAGTGTAGGCTTACCCAAAAAGTTTCGCGCGCTTTGTATACACAAATTACCGCGCAATGGCATGGTATAGTTCACAGGTTTTCTTCAAATCCTCCCTCACCAACCCCTCGACGGTATCAGAGCTGTCGGGGACTCGTCGGGTGGCTGGCATCCCCGTCGGGGAGTCTGGTCCCCTTCGGGCAAATCCTGGTGCCACCCCTGAGCACCTCTAAAACCCCCTGTGGATAACACTGGGATCTAGTATAAAAAGAAGCACCATTTTGCATCTAAGCCCTTCAAGACAGCAAAAAAATTTTCCCTCCCCCAGGGCTGCGGTCAAGAATGGGGACGCATATCGCAACTATTTCGGGCAAAACCTTCCTGCTCTATCACGAAATTCGCTGTGCAGCACAGCCTGCTTTGCGGTTTCACACTTCACGGCACTTCAACGGGAGCTCTGTGAGAGAGTTTATTCCCCTGTGCATTGTTCTGAACGAACAGCCTGTGTGTTGAACGGAAGCCGGTGACGTCACTGACCTTGCGTAGCTATTCCGAATAAAGGACAACAAAGGAAAAGATTGCACCCAAAAGTCGATTTGTTTTTTGTTTTGTAATTTCGCGGAGGGTTCCTATTGTCCAAATGAGCCAAAATTTGGGACTCATGCTCGTAAATATGTATACTTTCAGATTCCGTTCGAACTAGAATTTTAGCTGAATGCAATAAAAAGTTACGGCAGTTTAAACGAGTAAAAATACTCCCAAAACAGCATTTTGACGACTAGCCCCATCGAAAAATCCTGAAAATTCACTTTTTTATTCGAATTTCGCATAGTGTTCCTAAAACACTTCTAGAAAAAACTTACTATTAGTAGAAAGAACACAAATTAAACATTCAAATTCCGTGCGAACTAGAATGATAGGGTGAACGAACGATTTTTGGTAACCAAATATATGCCAAAAATGGCAATTGCGCTACACAGTTAAGGATGAGTTCGGAGAGCCGGGAGCGCTATGTTCCGATATGTGAGTCGATTTAGCCCCCTCACACCAAAAACCTGGCTACGCCCCTGCATAGCTGTTACAAACGACCGTTGATAATTAAGATGATACAGCAGGCATAGTGTTTATTAGCTTGGGTAGATCTAGTTCTCAGTATATCTCAATGGTTTATCCAGGTAGCGGCAGTCAAAACATTGTGGACGACGGTGTCAGTGCTTGGGAATTTTCCCGAGATCTTGGGAATTTATGACCAAGCTTGGGAACTTGGGAATTGAACTGAATATCTTGGAAATTTGGGAATACCTTGGGAATTGGACCGAATATCTTGAGAATTGCAATTTCCTCTCATTTTGCTGTGCAAAATACGAGAAAATGCAGTTTCTGCAATCACGTGGTTCTCGTAGGCAGCTATGGATTGTTATTTTACTGCACTGAGAATGCGTTAAGACTCACTCGACAAATTTTTACAGATAGTTGTAAAATGTAGCCAAAACCCTTGATTGGTGTGTCTCCGTACGTACAGTGTGCATTCTGCTGCAGAAGTTATAGCTTATTTTATCCGTTTTTCGAAAGATCAGGAGTAATTTTCACAACAGGAATAAGTCTCGGTGCCTTTAAATATTTTGTTTTATACTCCTAACTTGAAAACTTGTAGTTTCTTTGCCAGTACTTGGGGCAAAAGCAATGAAGTGATATTTGTATTACGCACCGGTCTCTGTTGCCGTACAACCTAGCCAGATCAATGGCTTTCATGCCAAGATGATTCCACAGAACTGACAGTCGTGAGAGTTGGCAATGAATAGGGAAAGTTTGGCAACGAATTGGGAGATATGCCCTTCAATACCACTTTATTTTATGGACTTTTTCAAGGTTGACTGGTAGCAGCTATATTATGACACAGGGTTTTCTTCAAAAGTACACATTTGTCAATAATATTATTCTAAAAATCAGATTCTATGGAAAATTTACACCTTCCTCGATGTAATTTTTGTCAAATTCAAGCCCCCAGAACATTAAAAATGATAGAAGAAAAGTAAGCAATAAATCACAATAGCTTGACAGCCGAGCAACAGCTGTTCGACAGCTATTAAACTTACTCCCTGCCATCAAGAGAGTTAGTACCACAGAATTCTGTGGTTGGCAACGACTTGGTAAATAAAATGGAATATTTGTATAAAAAGATCTGCAAGGTCAATGAAACTCAGTCAAGTGAGGGAGTGGGTGCAGCTAGGGAACACCTCATTTATGAGCTCTGCTTTATGACTAGATAGATTTTAGGATGACGGGTATTTTATGGGATTGTACGACTGTGTCTTCTGTGGGATCAACTTCTCATGTTAGTCCAGATCGGCAAACATTCTCCCTCACTTTAATTTCTATGCAAGTTACCTATACCTGAAGTTTGTTTTGTACCCCTTAAGTTGTTTTCTCCAGGACAAATGCCGACACCGAAGATACTTCGTATCGCTTCACCACATCCACGGCATCTTCCATGCATACACCTATCCGAAATTGTCGGATATGGTTACGTTGAAGTCATACACTCTAAAAACAGTTGGGTAAACTTTTATCCAGGTTGGTTACGTATGCCTCCTGCTAAACTGTTGGGTAAAAACTTTGCCCTCGTTGGGTCAAACGTTACCCAGCAATGGGTACTTTGTAACCAACTTGGGTCATTTTTTTACCCAACAGTTTAGCAGGAGGCATACGTACCCAGCCGTTTTTAGAGTGTACCTTTCTCCATCCCGCCCTGCACTATGACCGGCCATTTTACCCCATATGTAAGTGCAGCATAATTATGCTACTGCCCGAAAAGCAGCACGGTTCCAGTCAAGTCTCTATCCATGCATCCTCAGTGTCCCAGTGACGTCGTACACGTCATAGATTAATTATTCATGAACGTCATTCCGGCGGTTGGAAAACAATGCCTACCCGAATACACACGGGTTCTTCACCGGCGTCACTGCGTTGAGCGTCTCCCTCCCTTTTGAAGGCCAGGCGTCCATTGTACAACAATTGTAACTAAGGCTACCGCACACTGCCCCGACCCGACTGCGACGCGACAAAACTACTCACGACTGGCCGTCGCAAGTGAGTCTTTATGAGTTTTTTTACAGTCGCGTCGTGTTTCAGTCGGGTCGCATGTTACCCGCACATTGAACGGACCCGACTCACACAAAACTGCATTTTTTTAAAGAATTCGGGCACGCTTAGGAGTTTTCTGTGTAAGTAAAGTGTAAGTTTTTGATTCAAAATGGCTGTCCGAATTTTTCCAGACCCCTGCACGAATTTCGGGTCTTGTGGAAATGGGGGGGGGAGCGGGAGGGGTCAATCTGCACCCCGGACAGGCTCTGCATTATGACAATAAATTCGCATTACACACAGTGTATACTTCTTAAATAAATTAGGCTGCGGTTACGTTGGAGTAAAGCCCTGCCGTCAGTGGCGTAACCAGACTTTTTCATTTGGGGGGCTGAGGGGGGCAAGTGTTCAAGTGGTGGGGCGAGAAGAAATGACACTATCTAAGCGGAGCGCCACCATCGGTTGGCGCGGAGCGTACAGACAATTTTGAAAAATCGCGACCCCTCAGACGGCTGGAAATGGCATTTCCCAGGCTTGTAAGTAGTATCTAAGCAGTCGTTATTTTGAGCTCTCATTTGCAATAAAATTTTCACTTCAACAATAAAATTGAGCAAATTGCAAAATGATCAGAAAATTACCAGATAAAATGTACCACTGCCATTGGATGAAATGTGGGCTAATCATTGGAAAATGAGCTTGTATGCGAGGTCGTCGCATAAATTAACACTAAAAACGTTTCTTCCTCGAAAAACTGTCGAGAATTGTAAGTTGCGTTTACGTTTCTCCGCCATAATTGTTTCTAATCGTCAGATCGTAGCGTACAGAGAAAATTTTGGCTAAAATGCCTCTCAGATTGCAGGAAATGGCACTTCCCAGTCTCTCTTTATACTAAAAATCCATACTTTCAAGGGGTGATTTTGAAGGTTTTGTCTTAAACACACTCTGCCCAATATTTTTTTTACCTTCAGATTTCATTTGGGGGGCAAGTGGGGGGCAAGACGTTTGACTGGTGGGGCTCCCGCCCCCCTAGCTGGCCCCCCTCTGGTTACGCCACTGCCTGCCGTGGGCCATATGCCATGTGAGCTATGGCATAGAGGTTTTGTACATGACTCTTAAAGACCGAAAATTTGTTATTTGTTATTTCATTGTTTTGCAGTTTTGGTCAGCTGCTATACGCTTCATAACGTACAAACTTGGTGAAGGCGTGACGGAGCTTGATGTAGTCTAAGATTTTTCAGTCATTACGTAGGCCTACACAACAACTTCATCCAGTTTGCTGTGTTTTCACTGTGTATTTCCTCAATGGAAAAGGTACACTATGAAAATCCCCGGAGGGCAATTGTCCCCCCTCCCCTCAGCTGTGTACAGCCTTGAATAACGTTCATTCTGTCACTGAATAGGCCTAACGTTACTGTGGATTCTCGTTTTACGTTGTCGACAGCCATGCTATACAAAGGACAGCACTGTACACTGTATTAATTCACAGCGGAGGACCTCCGATAACATCCCAGCCAACATTCCCAGGTGGGCCCCAACTGGGTCCCTGCTGGGCTACTTTCTGGGTCCCAGCTGGGGCCAATCTGTGTTTGTCAGGTGTTCCCAGTTGGGCCCCAACTGGGCTAGCCCATCTGGGCTGGAGTCGGGCCCCATCTGGGCCCCTGCTGGGCTACATGCTGGGCTTATGCTGGGACAAATCCGTGTTTGTCAGGTGTTCCCGGTTGGGCCCCAACTGGGCTAGCCCATCTGGGCTGGAGTCGGGCCCCATCTGGGCCCCTGCTGGGCTACATGCTGGGCTTATGCTGGGGCAAATCCGTGTTTGGCAGGTGTTCCCGGTTGGGCCCCAACTGGGCTAGCCCATCTGGGCTGGAGTAGGGCCCCATCTGAGCTACATGCTGGGCCTATGCTGGGGCAAATCCGTAATTGTCAGGTGTTCCCATGTGGGCCCCAACTGGGCTACCCCAGCTGAGGTTGGTCCCTCTTGGGGGTCCAGCTGGCTTAGCAATGGAAAATCTGAGGTAACTTTCCTTCTACAAGCCTTAAATGCTACCGGCATTGCTAATGCCAGACTTTTTTTTTTTTTTTTTCCAAAAGTCCCCTGACTCTCTGGCGAAGAGCCAGGGGCGAAAACCAAACAATACTCCCGAAGGAGTTCTGCTCCCCGAAGGAGTAACAACGTCCCCAAGGGACAAACTTTGACTTAACTGACACCACCCGACAGTGGTCCCGTTCTAGACTGGCTGAATAGAACCAGACTTTTTTTCCAAAAGTCCCCTGACTCTCTGGCGAAGAGCCAGGGGCGAAAACCAAACAATACTCCCGAAGGAGTTCTGCTCTCCGAAGGAGTAACAACGTCCCCAAGGGACAAACTTTGACTTAACTGACACCACCTGACAGTGGTCCCGTTCTAGACTGGCTGAATAGAACAGGTCCCACCTGGGAGCTCCGCCGTCGTGATCACGGATACTCCTGTGCCAGGTAGAAGGGTATTGCTGGAAAGTTCTTATTTAAGTTGATAGTTTGGTTTGGCTATTATATATATTCAGTGACACTTGTTTGTTATTATTAACGATTGAGAATGCAATTTTCTTCATGATATTTCAATTTCTCCTTCTTAATGTTGTATTGAACAATTGAGAAACATGGTTTTCTGCAAGAATTCACCATTGCCAGCTTCACTTTATTTCAATTAGACCCGCATTAAGTGATAAACACAAATTTCCTTTGAAAAATTTGGAATGCTCCATTAAGATGAAAGGTGTATAAACCTGGTGTTCCAATATAATTTTATATCATTTTAAACATATACTTTTCTCAAATTGTCTTTGCCAAAAATTCCCACATGTTTAGTTAAAAAAAAAAAAGATTTATGATAAAATACCTAGGACATACATTTTCTGAAGCAAAAAGAGTCAATCACCTCAAGGAAATTATGTTTTGAAAATTTTCCTAATTGGGTCCATCTGGGGTCCATCTGGGCCCCAGCTGGGCCCCAGCTGGGCCAAACATATTGGGCTAGCCCAGCTTTAGCCAGGCTAGAGCCCATTAAAACAAAATAAACTTCGAAGATGAACTTCATTTTAAATACGCATGCCTACCTTTAACCTAAAAGCGCCAATACTACGAAAAGTTAACAAAAGGAATTTTAAAAGAGTGAAATAGCATTCATACATGAATGTGTTTTCCCAGCTGGGCCCCAACCGGGTCCTGTTTGGGCTCCTCTGGTTTGGGAAACCCATCAATATCCCAGCTCAAGCCCAATTACAAAACATGGATTATTTCGTCTTTCTATTTTGTTTTCAAGAAAACTTTCAACGTTGTCTGAAACAGCAAAAAAAAAAAAAAATTTCAATTGAGGGCATTTAATTCCAAACGTGCCCAGTTGGGCACCAACTGGGCTATTGCCGGGCTCCAGAATGTGGGGAAGCCCAGCAAAAAACCCAGCTAAAACCCAGAAAAAATGAAAACAATTTTGGACAAAAGATTACAGAAATAACGAAAAAATCTTTTTCCACATTCTCATCGTGCCATTAGCAAGTCTGGCTTGTTCAAAACACCAATACCCCAATTACATCCGTCAGCCCACCTAAGCCCAGCTTTCCCATCTAAAACCCAGCTGGGGCCCAGCTGGGGCCCAGCTGGGCATGTTGGCTGGGATAACCATAACATAACAGCACTGGGGGTGGGGTGAGCCAATCTCCATAAGTTGTACGTCCCGGGAACCCGGCTATGCAGTGTAATAATGGTGAGCCAACCCCCCTGAGCTACGCGTCCCTGGAACCCGGCTATGCAGCGTACCACCTTTATACCTATTTTACTCAACGGTAGGCTAGGTTAGGCTATGCCGCTAGTACGCTGTAGGCTAGTTAAACAATTATCGATCAATCATTTCTGAAAAGCATCGGCATCCTTTTACCTTCACAGTTCATAGCAGTTGCTATTTCAATATATGCCCTTAACGGTCTTATTACTGTAGTGTCGGTGGCCGGCGTCATATAAGCATGGCACCGTTTGCCACAATTCGATTAGTTGGACCTCTTGGTCCTCGGTCCATGTGGGGGCCGCCGTTTTGTCATCCGGTACGGTCACCTGATTTCCAAAACGCGTCCTCATTGGCTATGGAACGCCAGTCGCGTCGCAGTCGGGTCGGGTGACCAGCGCACACTGGCCCGACCCGACTCAACTCAAACGCGACGGCTAAAAACTGTGCGACGAATATCAAACATGTTTGATACGCCCGATTTCCTTAAAACATAAAAACTCATAAAAACTGTCGCAAGTGAGTCGGGTCGCAAGCAAATTTTGCCGCACACTGCACCGACCCGACTCAAACCCGACGGCCAGTCTTTATGAGGTTTGTCGGGTCGCAGTCGGGTCGGGGCAGTGTGCGGTAGCCTTAAGGTCTTGTTGTGCGCGCGCATCGATAATACACCTTTTTCGCATGAGTAGTGACGGCTAGTATGATCAAATGAAAGGCGCTGACGTCACGTGAAGAACCTCTATATATAGTCGAGTCCCCCACCTTCCGAGTCCGAGACCGAGTCACTGGTATTAGAGACCGGGTCCGACCGCCCATGGAATTAGGCCTAAAGCGTACACTAAGGACAGGGATTTACAAATGATCAATTTTTACACTGCCTTTTACATAATGTTCAGTTGCAGGGAGCGTTTTTTTCGTAGGATGAAAATGGAAAAATCGGTTTTTCAAAAATTTTTAAATTTGTTTCAAAATCATGGTTAGGGTTAGAATTAAGCTTATGGCTAGCCTACGTGGACAAGGGATATTTGACCTGTTCTTTCATAATTCGGCGTCAGAATGACAAAAATTTAGTCGACTGAAAAGCTGTTATTTTGGAATTAGGGGTGTGGCCAATTTCCAAGAAGTTGATTCGTCCATTGGCATTATTCTTCCATTTTCATCCTACGAAAAAAAAAATCGCTTGCAGGGCCGTAGCCTGGGCGAAATTATCCCAATTCTTTTTTTCACCTGATCTTTTTGACCGGAAATTCTTGTGGTCGAAACTATTAGCTAATAACATCAATTAATGGCACGGAAAATTGTTAAATGTCATTCACACGTTGTACAATAGGCTAATGCTAAATCGTACGTGTGTTGTGAGCAATGGAAATAAGTCAATTAACTGATTTCTTTACTTTTAATGTACGTATAGGTGTACGTTAGACAAGGGGAAATTTGAAAGGTTGATAAGTAATATAATTACTATGGCGGTCTTGGACAGCTTTCATCGGTCGAAAAAGAACGGACGATTTAGAATCTTTTTCCGCAGATTATTTACACTCTTGCAGACAGTCTCCAACAATTTAGGCGTGTGAACACCGTCCTGGGGAGGTCACCCTCCCTCAGTTTGAAAAATTTTTGAGATTGTAAATGCAGTAAGATGCTAAATGGTGCAATAGGCCTATTTTTAAATCTTTGAAGGTGAATTTGTTTTCACAATCTTAATTTTTGTCTGTCATTTTTATGTATATTTGAATAAAAAAACCCTATTATGCTTCATTCTATTGAGGGCGCCGCCCGATCGTCAACTATGCTCGTTATAATTATCCCATAATAATTCAATTGGTATTACTGTTGACCGCACATTGTGGAGTTAGAGTTAGAATTAGATGAGGTTTTATGGCTCAGTTTCCAACCAATTGGTTTAAGTTGGGGCGGCCACGCGGGTCTTTTTACCAGTTGTGGCTCACTGGCTTGCTGTAACATGCCGTGAAACGTCTTACGCGGGAGAAAATTCCCATAAATCCCATAGCAAAAACTAAATGGGATCCCATAAAAACTTAATGGGATCCCATAAAAAATTAATGGGATCCCCTTAAAACCCATTAAAATTCAAAGCTAAGGTCTGGAATTTGGACACTTTGTATGGAATCCAATAGAATGGGATCCCATAAAATGAAATTAATGGGAAATCAAAAAACCAAAGGGACCTAAAAGCCGTATGGGATCCCATATAGAAATCCAAAGCTAAAATCTGGGAATTGGAACATTTTGTATGTGATCCCGGCATTCCTTCTGTGGGATCCCATAAAATTCTATTGGTGTTTTTATGCCGGATCCCATCAATTTTTTTATGGGATTTTATGGGAATTTTCTTCTGGGTACCCCTGAAGTGTATTAATTCAGACGGTATACATGATGATGCATGATGGTAATTACTGCAAATAGGCCTAACATATAATTTGTTGTCAACTGCTAAGTTTGCAATCTGTCAAAAAGTCGCCCCGATTTATGACTGCGTCATTTTACCTTCGAAGTCATTTACCACCTCGTCTGTCGTTTGGTGCAATTGTGTGTTGTCATTTGGCCGTATTCACCTTGAAGTATTGCAAATTTAACCGTGAAAATGGTTTGCTGGGATGACTGTCGTACTGGATATCTCGAGTTTGGCCTTTTTGAGTAAGCAAGTTCAGTTGAGGCTGTTATGTGTGCGATAAGAGTGAACGGCGCATGAGCGTGTGAGAAGCAAGAAATGCGTGTGACACATGCGAAATGCGTGTAACACACGCAAAATGCGTGTGTATTGGTAAGTCTGTTCTTGCACGCTCGGATGATACTATCGTTCTCGCGGGGACTGAAGCTGACTCATTACAACAAGCTTGAATGGTGTTAGTCATGATTATTGTAAGATGTGAAACATGACAGTTAACGCAAGTAAAAGTAAAGCTGCCGTATTCTCTATATAGAGGTAAAGCTAGAAAGAGACGGTCACCGAAGTTTACCCCAATTGGAAAATCCCCGGTGGAAACTGTTGATAGTTACACTTACCTAGGAACCGTTTGGTTTAATTACAGTAATAGATTTTCCCTAGCTGCTAATAAGCAAGTGGACTAGGCAAGGCTTGCTATGTATGAGGGTATGTTAAACAAAAGTTCTAGACTTTGTCAGTGGCGTAACTTTGGTTCAGGGTGCCCGGGGGCGAGAACGGGTTGGGTTCCCCCTGACCAAATGACATGTGCGCATCATCCAGCAGAGCGAATTAAGTTTTGAAAGCCACGTGCACTTACAGATGATACTTACCTTCCAATCAATTTTTGTTTATGTTTTAAATAGCTAATCATGTTAAAGATGACGGGTCGTCATATTCAGTGGGAGAATGATGTTCTTGTTCGTACAGGCCTATTATGTGAAAGTTGATTAGTTGCTAAAATATACTGTAATTATAGCAGGGATGAGCTGTACCACAATTGCTGAATTGATAAGAAAGCGAAATGTGACGTCAACTGTTTACGGGACACGGGCATTTGCTCATCAATTCCGATTTCAGACGACCCTCACCTTTAAGAATGTTAAAATGGACGGTCAGAATAATAACGAAAACTCCAACTCCAAACTCTAACTCACAGCGGTGATTTGATTTTGAATATTCCAACATTCAATATGCAAAGTTAAACCTTGAAACTACTCAGTCTCGTTATTCTCTCAGCAAACTCTTCAATCATTGTTTCAATGTCAAGACTCCTTGATCCCTCTATTTCTATGGATGCTCAACCTATTTACAATATGAACATTCAGTCCAAAGCAGATATTTTGATACCAGTTCTAATAGACATAAAGAGCTATGATCAGAGATCAAACAGCTTCATGTCTTCTCCAGATTTCAAAAGTTATGGTCAAAATTGTAATCCAAACCCCAGGTGGGGAAAGGTTTCTACTTCCAAAAGTTCATTGCAGACAAAGTATCATTGTGGGTGCCAGACCCGCCGGGTTCCCCCTAGGAAGGGGTATACCCGGGGGTGCCCCCTTAGAGCGCATAGGAGTTACGCCACTGGACTTTGTCTTCCTTTGGATTTAAAAGTTATTTGACCAATTAGTAATACCCGGCTTATTGTATGGCTGAGAAATCTGGGCTTTTGAAGACCTAAAAGAACTAGAGGCTTTTCATATCAAATTTTGTAAGTACATCCTAAAGCTTAGTAAGAATACCCCGAATTGTAAGGTGAAGGGTGAACGTGGGCGTCATAATTAAATTACTTAAAACAATTGAAATAAGGATTATTTTTTGGTATCGTATTATTATTGGTAGTGAACATAAGGCGCATGTGATCATATCAATTCTAAGAGCTCTTGATGATAATGACATTGATAGTTCCCTTTGGGTAGTTAAGGTCAAGAACATTCTATAAAGTCTTTTGTTTGGCCTTAACCAGAACATTGAGGCGTAGGCCAGTAATAGACAGTAGGCGTTAAGTCTCTTCTCGACAATCCTGGTTAAATAATTCAATAAGTAAAAGATTGAGCGACATTTATGGACAAGAATGGTTGGCCAAGGTCAATAACCATTCACATTGAAAAATATATAGGATGTTCACACAAAGACTTAATTTTGCCTGAGTCCGCCTAGATCTGTAAATATTTGCAAATATCGATGTAGCAATACCAACATTACTTAAATGGTAGATATCAAGGTCTTGATTTACATGAAGAGTTTTTATTCTGTGTCCTAAGAACCAAATCGGAGACTGAATTTTACTATACTTTTGAGTGTCAATTCTTTTCTAATAAGCGTAGCAGGTATTTGGAAAAAACAATTTTTGAGCCAGGGCAAGTGCCATCAAAATGGAATTTCTTTTCAGCCTAGAAATAAAATTGACCTTAGAAACTGGAGTAATTTCTGTTGGAAAGTTATGGAAAAGTTTCGTTAGTTGCAAATATTGCATTGACTATATTTCCTCCCTTCCGCCCATCCGCCCTTCCGCCCTTCCTCCCTTCCTCCCTCCCTGACAATATGTACATTTCATATTCAGTTCTGAAACCTCCCCCGAGGACAAAAAGAAATTAATTGAACTTGAACTTAAACCTGTACATGACTAGTGCCAGAGGGTGCTGAAGCCAAAAGAGGTACATGTAGGCCTGACTTAGGTGCCATCATCGTTCACAAAGCCTTGAACTGATTATATTTTTACAAATTTTCATTATTTAGTGGCATTCTTCCTACTTTTTGGCTGGGCTTAAGTCAAGAGGTGCTGTCTAAGGGAAGGGGCCAGACATTAGTAATCTTTGAGAAATTTTAGTTTGTCTTTGTGAGGTGGCTTGGACGCCTCGTAAACAGTTGAATTATGTTTAGGAATCGTCACTATTTTCAGTGTGATTTGTCTTTTTTGGTAGGGTGTAGTTGAAGGGGATGTTGCCTCAGCCTGGAGGGAAGACCCTCTGCTTTTGAGAAATTTTTCTTGTCTTAGAGGGCTTGATCTAAATGGTGTTATCTTTGGTAAAGCTTTAAACTGAAAATATGATAATTATGAAATTTTAATTGTTTACTGAATTTTTCGGCTGTGACATGGCATCCATACAAGCCTGGTACGGTGCGGGCTTCTCCCAAGCTCTCTTAGTACGCCACTCATCAACCGCAACGCGTAGTCGTAGCGTTAGGTCTACAGGGAAATGTTCGATCGAAATGTCTCACAGATTGGGGCACTAATGACACATTTTAGACCTTAAAGTTGGATCTTACCCTAACATGCCTTAGAAACGAATTTAGATTTCACGGAGAAAAGTTCGATTTGATTTAAAGGGAAAATACAGTCACCCGAATTTGAATGAGTGCATGTGTACTCTACATTGAATTGTTTTTATCATTTTTGTTAACTATATTTAAATTTCTACATGAGTAAATACAAAAGTCTTGTACATTGTTATGTTACACATACCTCTCATGTAATGCAATATAGTAGGATGAATGTTTTGGGCTTGCTTCAAATGCATTTTGAAGTACCATTACATCTGAACTACCCTCCTACAGGCCACACATATGTGGTACAAATTTTCAAGGGTGTTCATTAATTTAGGAGACTTACTGTGGTATAGGCCTACCACTTGATTTTTCTGCTGGAGATGCCCAATTTCCAGAACAGTCCAGTTGAAGCGGTTCAGTTCAACTGGTTCAGTCCAGTCCATCTGGACCCAACTGGAATTTTCAGCTGGTTACCAGTGTATCCTATTTCATTAATGGCCTTTGAGGATCATACTACAATGTTTCTCACTGAGTTGTGGCATTCAAGTATAGAGTAACTTATTGGATTCCTTGAATATGCAGTATTTATGTTCTACCATATCAAGAAAGATTCTTGAAGTGAAATAAAAGAATTTGTGAAATTTAGCTTTTGATCCAAAATAAGTTTGTGGCGGCTACTCACAAACTTATGCTAGGCGCGGATCCAGGTGGGGGCGCACCTAGCGCACGCCCCCCTTTTTTCGATGACCAATGATTTTTTTTATATATATGGAAAATATGCTTCTCAGATGCTGGGAAACCGCATCTAAGCGCATCTAGAATTCAAATTTTCTTGGAGGAGGACTCCCCCCGTGGCATCGCGCATTCGGTGCTCGGTCGTCAGCCTTCGGCCGACGGTGTGTGCCCCCCTTTCTCAAAATCCTGGATCCGCGCCTGTATGCCCTTTAAAATTTATGTTTCTTTACCAGCTTGTTGGGTTTAGCCAATAATTAAAGGTAATGGTAGCTTATTTTATCTTTAGTCAGAGTATATGCTGATGTATTCAAGCGGTGTATCTTGTAGGAGTAATTGATGTATCATTCGTAAGGAGAAACCCGCACAAGAACAGCTGGGGTCGGAGGACCTCCCCGGGAAATTTGGGAAAATGGAACCTTAATTTAATGCGATTTCCCAGGCTCTTGTGGGCCTTGAAATCATAATTTGGACTGGGCAATTTTTAACATTTTAGTATTTTTTCCTTACGTAGGCCAACTTTCATTGACGATTTGGAAATATAGGGGGTGGGGGGGGGGGCTGTCTTGTGTGTTGTGATATAGGCCCTGGTTCTGAATGGCAGTGCGCGGAAGTTGCTTTTCGCATGTGGTGTTACTGTATGTATGCTGAACATAGTACTGCTTTTTTAAGTAAGTAGAAAGGCTTTCACGATGAAAATCCATACGTGAAGATGATTTGAACGGGTACGCCTTCGAAGGACTTGAAATAGTCAAGCTTTTGTCAGAATTAGGGGTTCTGACTTCTTCAGGACGAAACAAAAAAGCAGTACTTAGTAAGATGATTTAAACGAGTACGCCGTCGAAGGTCTTGAAATAGTCAAGCTTTCGTCAGAAGTGGCTCTGACTTCTTCAGGACTGTCCAAGTATAATTTGTATGTCAATTTTATGGACTATTGCTCACTGGTATATGCTATCCCACAATTATGGAAAAGAAGCGTTAGAAAGGTAGAGAGTAATGTTAGTGATAAAAGTCTTCAAGATGTAACTCTTGCTAAGCTTCATTAATCCAAGAGGGTGTGTAAATTGATTCATGGTATCTGTGTCCAAAACGTTTTAAAACTTCAACTTCCGAAATAAAGTGGGCTTTTGATTTAAATGTGCGGGATCTGAATTGGAATGGGATATATTAAGTTCTTTTAAATCATCATCGTCTCCCAGACTCCGGTATTTCCAGTTAAGGATTCTTCATAGATATCTATACCAGTCAATAAATTACAAACTCAAATAGGCATTGTTAATTCGGATCTCTTTACCTTTTGTAAGGAGGAGACGGAAGATATTCAGCACCTTTTTGGGATTGTGTTAACGTAGCTCCTTTTGAGGGAAGTTCAGGTGAATCTTCTTGGGAATGTTTTCAATTTAACTAGAAGGGATATTATTTTAGGGATTTTTGATGAAGGAATTTTAAAGTATAATCTTGTGATCCTCCATGCAAAATATTATGTTTATACCTGTAAATGGAAAGAAGTAAAACTTAGCTACAAAGCTTTTGTAAATATTTTAAGAATGTGTCGAGAAACAAAAATATTTGTTGCTTCATTGCTAGTAAGATAATTTATGTTTGTCATTATGGATTATGTTTTTGGTTTATTTTGTTGATTTTATGTTGCTGTATTGTTTTGATTTGATGGTATATATATATATATATATATATATATATGTGCGTGTGTGTGTGTGGGTGGGTGTATGTGTGTGTGTGTTTCATATGGCCATATATAACCCGAGGAAAAGCGTGCATCAAGTTTAATATGGCCGTATATAACTTGATTAAAGACCATGCCAGATATACATAGCAAGGTTTATATGACCGTCACATCCAGCCAGATATAACTTGATGAATTGCCAGATTTACATATTTAGTCTCATATGGCCATATCAAGCCATAAATAAGTTTAAGATAGACCATGTTAGGAATTCAAGTTTTATATGGCCTTATCAAGCCAGATATCACTTGAAAAAAGATTTTTTTCTGATGTGAGGCATATCAAGTTTTACATGGCCACATCAAGCCAGTTATAATTGATAAAAGTCCATGCCAGAAATACATATCAAGTCTCATATGGCCATATCAAAACCATAGATAAGTTGATAAGACACCATGTCAGTTTTTCAAGTTTTATATGGCCAAATTCAGCCAGATATAACTTGATAAAGGCCATGCCTTTTTGTAGGAGGGGTCTAATTCGGAAAAGAACTTCTTGTTTCAAGCGAGACTTAGGAAACTAGACTCATATGTAAAGAAATTAAGCGAATAACAAGATGGGGCGTAAGGTGGCTAAGGTTCACTTCTCACTGGGGCACAAAACTATATGCTTCTTTAAATCTAAATGAACACATCAGCAGAATGGAAAAATATCTACTTGTAGTGAGAAAAGATCGTTCACATGAACACGTTCCTTTAATTTAAGGCCGAGAAACTCCAAATAAACAGTTAAAAGAGCCAAAGGAGTCATCTTACATTTTAAGTACTATTACCCTTTTTCGTGTTTCATAGCCTGTATATATACAAGTTTTATCAATTATGTGACAGTAGTTTTGAACTGTTTATTTCATGCAGAAAAAAACTTTTTTGTGTAATATTGATGCTTTGAAACTTTGATTATGAGAGATATAAATGAAGGAAATAAAGAGAAATGTTTAAGATTACATTTATGCTTTAAAAAGGGGCTTATTGGCCGCTTTAAATACATATAAACGCATTTGATCTGAGACCAGATTAGAGCAATCTTTTGTAACATATCAATTTATGACAAGTTTCTTACTTGTTTTAAAGTACACCTTTGGAGAGCTAGCTGCACCACAAAACAGTCCTCATGGTTTACGAGCCAATTCAGCATTAGTTATTGGTTAGTTCTTCAATTTAAGATACAGTGGAGTAGGGAAAACAAGCCAGTGCGTCACAACTGGAAAAAAGGCCGTGGTCGTCTCGACTTGAACCAATTGGTTGGAAACTGGGACGTTAAACCTCATCTAACCTAACCTAACCTTCAATTTAAGATACGATCAGATACTTAAAGATACAATCGAAAATGCAAGTGTAAGATATGTTTGGCATGGTTTTGCCCTATTCATTAACCAGAAAGTCCAAAGGCTTAATGATTCCTTGCTGAAAGGGCCCGATTTATTGAATGAGGCTCATCCCTCAAATTTATACTTCTTGACTACATCATTTTTTACGATGTTTTCACAACTTGACTTCTGCTGACCTCATATGACCTTTAAACCCCACCAAAAAGTGAGTAACAAACAATGGAAAAAATGTCTTAGGAGGGATTCGTACCCGGACCGTCTGCGTGAGAAACCAAGCTCTTTTCCACTACGCCAGCAAAGGACTCGTTCAGGGTATGGTATTTCTAGTTTGCGAGGTTTTCGTAGTTGCACCTTTGATGACCTAATATGACCTTCGATCTCCGGTGACCTTAGGTAAACTTTGACCTTTACCAAAATCAAAAGGCTTTATCTTTTGACTATAACGCATCCACATGCCAAGTTTGAAAAGCATCCACAAAATGATGCTTCCTGCGTGTTTACAAGGTTTTCTGTTTTTGACCTCTGTTGACCTCACATGACCTTTGACTTTTACCGAAAACAAGTTAGATCTTTCTCGCATTATAATAATTCTATATCCCAAGTATGAAAATTATCCATCAATGCTATCTTGAGACATCGTGTTTAAAAGCCAACTCGTCACAAACATACGTGTTTAAAAGCCAACTCGTCACAAACATACCTACGTATGTTTGTGACGAGTTGGCTTTTAAACACGATGTCTCAAGATATCGGCTACGCACACATACACACATAATCGCCCGCGTGATTGCCTAGATTCCTTTTGCCTTCGGCAAGGAACCAAAAAGCATTCCATGCGCTCAAGTCAGAACACATTTAAGTGAGGTGTGGTTCCTTTGGGCCATGCAACAAACGGAGGAGAGCATTCTGAGTCAAGCTTCCTGTTTTCCCAAGTGTCCAAGTGTCTGAGGTATTCGCTATTATGGACATTTGAGATAAAACCTAAAGTGTCCTACAATGTTGGTGAGTGCACAATAAAAAGGCAATATCGCAATCGTGGCAGTTTTGAAAGTACAACACTCTTGGACTAACAGACAATCACTTTAGGGAAGGAAGTAAATTAAATGTAAAAGATGAATGGCTGGAGTGGCCCGAGGGCCTTTGGAAATTGATTTTGGAAAATTAATATCAAACAAATCATCCAAGCTATGATGTCATACATTACAAAAACGTGCACGCGGACAGCGCGTAACTTAAAAGTTGTCAGAATAGCGCCCACGATTCTATCTTTGCGGAGCAAAACTTTAATTACGACAGACCAATGCCCTTAATTTTGGATAACATATCCTCAGAGACTTCTAACATGACATCCGTCTTTGTATCGTTTACTGTTTCCTCTAACGTTTTACTGACAAATTGATTACACAAAAATAACTAAAAGCAAATAAGAGGCTTTTGAAATAAGTGTCAACTGACGAGGGGAAATGCAACTCCATGGATTTTCCTTCTACCTTATGTCCAATGTTCATCTCAAAGCCATATGTGCTACTTATCTTTTCAGATTGGGTGCAATATTCCTTGGGGTACACTTAGTTTACGAAAACAAAATTCAGGAGGTACCTATGTAGACCCCGTAAGCAAGTTGTCTTACCGGGAGGGCCACGTTTCCATTTGGAAGGAACTCTGTGTAGAACCTGTTACATCCAATACATTTATGATTGGGCTGTGATCAGTTAAGGAGAAACAATCTTTGGAGACCAATTGATGGTCAGGTGCTGACTGGTGCACAACGTTTCGAAAACTGGGAGGTGAACATATGTCCAAGAATTCTGACCCGGATCCCCGAGCAAGGTGTAAGTATCCTCCCAGCCTCTGGAAGTACGCCGCTGACAGCATCGCTTCTCTGTTGGGATTCGGTTTAATTGTCTGTGATAATGACGAGTTTTCCTGTGATGATGAATCATGTGACTATAAAATACTTATTTACGTGTGTCCAATTATCTTTGGACACACGTATATATATATATATATATATATATATATATATATATATATATATATATATATATATATATAAACACTTGTCTAGTGCCGTGGCAGCTCTCAGACAATATTGGAGTTGCTTGCACTTGTTCAAGGTCACAACCATACGATCATACTGTGTATGAGATTGGGGACACACCTAAGTACGCAAGCCATCATTGACCAAAAAGGGAAACAAGAGGGCAATCAACGGACTTGCTTATCTCATCGCTAGCACACGCATTGAGCCATGTAACTTACTAACAAGAACTTTTTCTCTTCCTTGTGGCATAAGGCCTACACGCACTTTTTCTGCCGTGTTACTCTTTCATATGCCTTTAACTGTATTTTGGGCCGAATGAAACTGCATTTATTTTATTGAACATATTGGGCGGCTTCAATGATTAGCCCCCGGCACTTCAAAATTGGCTCCTCGGTCTCCGAATATGTGCACTTGAATATGAACGCACAATGAGTGGTTTGAACTGAAACCACGGACTTCTTATATACATGGACAGAGCATATTGCACTAAAGTCCTATGCGTAAATTGTCACCACTGTACATACACGAGTAGGCTTACCAATAGGCTGCCTGCTAATTCATCAAATGGTATGCAGGACTCAAATTCATCAAATGGAATGCAGGACTGTGATATTGTTCTTCGATTCATACTGATGTTTTGTCTGAAATGTTGCAGATTCATCGTCAAATTGGGCAAATGGTAGTAGCCCGGCAGCCATCTTGGTAAGCCTAAATTTGTTCGAACTGTGGCGAACGTATTGGTTGCGTAATCCTCTGTCCATGTATTGAAGTCCGTGACTGAAACTCATAGTCTATAGACCTTATGCATTGACATCACAGTGACGTCATTTTGGGTGCAAACAATGAAGCACACGTGCTTGATCGGCGTGGATTTCGCCCCACGTGTAGTAGACTTACGCGCGTATACGATTGGTTGACGAATCAGCTGTCTGCATTTATTGGTGTAACTTGCAATATGTGCATATAATACGATGTGCATGCTTGCTTGTGTTAGCATGCACATCATTGGAATGGACAGTCAGTACCAAAAATATCACAAGCATAGATTCCAAAATTAGAATGGCGTGTTGACTCCCCATGGAGCCCAAAATATGGGGCGGAAGTGCTGATCACTGTTCAACAGTTTTAAAAAAAGCAAGCACAGGCTGCAGGTATATGAATGTCTTACAAAAGTGTTAATACTATTTCGGAACATTGTAATGTAAGAAGTATTCATTTCTCAACTCTAAATTCTACTTACAAGAAGTTTAATTCTTCCTGACAGCATTACAAACAAGTACACTTGAACATGAACGCACAATGACTGGTTTAAAGTTCATACACTTATTCGCCTACATTCATTAGTCAGTTCCTATATCTTTAAGTAACGCACTTTTATATGCGCGTTTAACTTCTTACGCCCTCACAACGGGAAATCAACTAGTGTGTTTGCTTCCCAAGAGCGCAGAAGTGTGCAAGTATTTCGGATAATACACAGAGAAAAAATGTATTACGCGCGTATAGAACGCGTTGTAAAAAGACAGGCACGCTAACCTCTTTCAACAATGAAATTTCTGTAACGTACGCGTTCTTATTTCCTTACGCACATCGCCGAAAAGAATGGCGCGCATGTCAAATTCACACTTCGATATTTGCGTCTCCACGAGGAGTCACTGAGCGTAACAGTGTAGGTATAGCAGTTGGGAATCTATGCTTATAATATCTTTGGTCAGGACTAGTAACAAGCGCGTCTACACTGTGTACTGTTGATTTACGTTGCTATCATCAATGTTAAGTCTTTGTGTACCGAGACGCTAAAAAATGTGATTTCTCACAAAAATTGATCTTTGACCTTGTTTACCATGGGAACCATATATTTTGGTAGCATTAGACACGTTTATCATATGTGTGAAGTTTCATGTGTGTGGAATGTTTCCTTTTGAAATTATATAAAATATACTAAAAAATGTGATTTTTTGCCAAAATTGACCTTTGACTTCCTGTCATGTGACCTTTGACTTTGGTTGCCATGGTGATCATATATTTTGGTACTATTTGGCACATTCATCATATGTGCGAAATTTCATGTATGTGGGATGTTTCCTTCTGGAGTTATACTTAAAATACTAAAAAAAATGTGATTTCTCACAAAAATTGATCTTTGACCTTGGTTACCATGGCAATCATATATTTTGGTAGCATTAGACACGTTCATCATATGTGTGAAGTTTTGTGTATGTGGAATGTTTCCTTCTGGAGTTATACTTAAAATACTAAAAAATGTGATTTCTCACAAAAATTGATCTTTGACCTTGGTTGCCATGGCAACCATATATTTTGGTAGCATTAGACACGTTCATCATATGTGTGAAGTTTCGTGTATGTGGAATGTTTCCTTCTGGAGTTATACTTAAAATACTAAAAAATGTGATTTCTCACAAAAATTGATCTTTGACCTTGGTTACCATGGGGACCATATATTTTGGTAGCATTAGACACGTTTATCATATGTGTGAAGTTTCATGTGTGTGGAATGTTTCCTTCTGAAATTATATTAAATATACTAAAAAATGTGATTTTTTGCCAAAATTGACCTTTGACTTCCTGTCATGTGACCTTTGACCTTGGTTGCCATGGTAATCAAATATTTTGGTACTATTTGGCACATTCATCATATGTGCGAAATTTCATGTATGTGGGATGTTTCCTTCTGGAGTTATACTTAAAATACTAAAAAAATGTGATTTCTCACAAAAATTGATCTTTGACCTTGGTTGCCATGGCAACCATATATTTTGGTAGCATTAGACACGTTCATCATATGTGCAAAGTTTCATGTATGTGGAACGTTTCCTTCTGGAATTATACTAAAAATACTAGAAAACCGTGAATTTTGCCAAAAATTGAATTTGACCTTTGACCTTTTCTGCCGAAAGTCACTTAGACACAAGTTTACACTCTGGGGTACCTACCCACCAAATTTCAAAAGAATCGGTCTAGCCCACAAGGAGGAGTTCATGAAACCCTTTTTTCACATTTTTTTCACTTAAAATGTTAATATCACGTGACTTTTGACCTTGGTTGCCATGGCAACCATATATTTTTGTAGTGCCAGACACTATTATTATATGTGTGAAGTTTCAGGTTCATGGGATGTTTTTTCTTGGAGTTATTATAAAAAGAGTGATTTTCACATAATTTGACCTTTGACCTCTGATCTTTGACCTTTACTTCCGGGAGTCGATGTAGAACTGGGGTTACACCTAGGGCACCTTCCCACCAAATTTGAAGAAAATCAGCTTTACCGTTTTGGAGATATTAGGAAAACAAAATTGGACACACACACACACACACACACCCACACCCACACCCACACACACGTACACGTTTTGACCCGTCCCTCTGTTATGGACTTTTGGTCACCCTGGGGTACCCCACCATGAGTTAGGACTTTAGACTAGTAACTTGTGAAAATTAACTGTTACCATGGCAACGGTTGTTATTTCTGCTGGCATTGCCGAATATAGCCCAACAGGTCAAGTGACTACAATATCTCATCCTCCTCACGGAGCGATGAGATAACAACTGTTTGGAGTTAATGTCAATCAAAGAGCAGTCACCAACTGTATTTAGAGATATGATCATATTCCTAAATATGGTTTTGGTTGATGCTATAACAACCTAAAACGATCTTTAGTTCTTACCAGTTCAATGTTCATGTTTTTTCTCGTCCTCAAGCACCAAGTAGATGTACTTACTTTGTGATGACTGATATGAGGAATCTTGAAAGAAATACTAGCCAGTGTTGTAGTACTCGAGACCGGTCTCGAGTCACGGTTTTAAGGACTCGGACTCGTTAGGCAAGGACTTGGTCTCGTACAGTCCAGACTCGTTATTCGTCTCTAAAATTTCTATTCCCGATACCGGGCTCAAGAGTCACTTTTATGCAATTAATCCGTCGTCACATAGCTTAAATTACCTTGTCCTCTGCAGTTTCTATGCAACTCCACACGGTATCTACGTCTTTGCGATATGCGCTGTATAGTGTATATGGTATTCCTAGAAGTCCTACGGTAAAACGTACCGTACGTGGGCACTTAATGCTGGCGTCACACTGTCCCGAAGTTGACACCAGATGGACCCACGATAAAGGAAATTTTCAAATTCGGCTCTGATCGTAAAAACATCGGGACATTCGTGAGGGCATCTTAAGCCATCGTATGACCGCCGGTGGAGTTTCTAAGACTTCGGGAGCAACTTCGTGAGCGGTGTCAAAATTTTTGGCACGCCAAAAAAATGCGAAGGACCTTGCGAAGGTTCATTTTCGTGTGTAATTCGTGTGTCCATTTTGCCCTTCGTAAGGCCATCGTGAGGGCATCTTGTCAAATCGTGTCATCTTCATCTTTACTTGGGGTGATCATCGGTGCCATCGGGCATTTTTCGCCTCGCGAAGACAATACCGACGAAGGAAACAAGAAGCTGCACGATTGTCTTAGGAATGCAACATGACTATGTGAAGCCCTCGCCATACCCTCTTGTGACCATCGTATTAAAGTACGATGACATCGAGATGGGACCACGTGGACATATAAAGGGTCAGCCTCAGAACATCAATTGCCAGTACACCCACTGTTCGAACGTGCGGTCTAGTCCGTCCGACGCAGAAGATGCTACTCTGTAGGGTTTAGTCACTCGTTCAGTCAGTCCTGAGCAACTCTACATAGCAGAGGCGTGTATACTCTCAAAGCTTCAATTAAATGAAATGAAGTGAAAGGGGATGGGGTAGGTGGTCCACTACCAAGTCGGTGAACTGTTACATTTTGAGGAAAAAGTACCCGATCATGTTATGCATAATAAAAGCAAAAGCTTTATTAAGAAATTCCACTCTTTTGGAGGAATGTGAGTCGTTTTGAAAGTGACAGTTAAGAGGTTTTATCAAAACCAACTGTTATTCGCACTATAGGGAGAACATCATCAGAAGTAGTCTTTGTATGCCAAGGCAGGGTTTGTCAAAAGTTTTAAAATGCAGCTATGAGCGCATCAATCAAAATATCGTCATAACTTTCTTATTATGTTCGACTCCTGGT
The DNA here is from genome assembly GCA_029531755.1 of Holothuria leucospilota. Classification (NCBI taxonomy): domain Eukaryota; kingdom Metazoa; phylum Echinodermata; class Holothuroidea; order Aspidochirotida; family Holothuriidae; genus Holothuria; species Holothuria leucospilota. Next base: position 25,132,455 of record CM055980.1, read on the forward strand.
CTGGGGAAAACCTTGATTTTACAAGTAATTCTTAGAGATTTGATGCCCTTCTATAGGCTATAATAGGCTGGTCGGGAAACAGACGGGACACTTGCTGGTCAAATGCAATTACATTCCAGTGATTGCTTTACGTGCCTAGTGTTCATGTGTGGAGTGTAGGTTGTTTTGAAAACGAGTGGCGGCGCTGTTGGTGTATTTTTAGCCGCAACATGGTCGGCTAAATGTTTTATAGCATCGGTTGGTCACGTGACGCCTTCGTGACCTACTTCGAACGCATCGTACTCTCAGTTCGACGTCGTGTAACCTTCATATGCCCTTCGTGCCGCCTTTGTTTGTCCTTCGGGTATAAACTAGGCAACTATAAAAATTAACATATTAGTGTTGCCCTCGTGTGTGTTTTGGGTGCCATCGTGGGACCTTCTGCAGGCATCGTACTTGCTTCGGCCGTTAATTGCCTGGCTATTTGATCAAGTTTGGGGCTATCTTCTCCCGAAATTCCAAATTCCATAAATTCGTGTGTCCATCTGGTGCCAACTTCGGGACAGTGTGACGCCTGCATAATTAACTTCGCTGGTGGCCCACATGTTTAATCTGGAAGAACTCACGGGCCACAGTCACACGCGTATCGATGATTTTGCCTTTAGGCCTCATTTTGAAATGGTTAGCGTTTCACCTGAATGTGTGGTGTCTAGGGGTCCGTCGAAAGACCCCGGGTTCAAAACAACACCGAATGGAATAAAAAGGGCATAGTATAGACAGCAAGCTCTGAGGGTATTTACAAATAGTGGACATAAACCTGAACATCCACGCTATCTGTAATTGACATTGAATGAGCACTCAATTGATGATCACAAGTATCACAATTTGACCATTAGGCACATTTTAGGCCTGACAGAGCGGGTGACAAATACAGTCATGTCAGATTAAGTGGCGCAAATCTTTTTTTTTTTTTTTTGAAAAGTGTATGGCTGGCGAGAAAAGGTGGTTTGGCATGACTTTGTATGTGCGGAACGTCACTATCTGTTGGCTCGTATAGTAACAATAATATTTTTGGTAAAAAAGCCTCCTTGATTGCCTGAGTGGCAAGCAGTACCAGGCTGCAAAAGTTTTTCTTTGATACGGTATTCTTTATTCTGAAATATCATTATTTAGAAATGCACACTTCAAATAATAAAAGGCAAATAAGAGGAAAGAAAATAATATTCGGCCTACATGTGTTTCTATCAATGGGCGTATGATCTCCGGATTTCGTAAGTTCATTTCAACTGGCCTGCCTACTTCCCCCTCACCACCACTGGATTATATACGTCAAACTATATGGCCGGTCGACTTGACTGCAGCCTGAGAATGTCACGAGTGGGTAGGTGGTGGAGGGGGTGGGTGGGGGTTATTGGATTATGTTACGGTTTCATGTAGGAGCTGAAATTCAAGGTGGGTTTGAAGTCAGAGAATTCCAACGGCCACTGTCCATACAAGTCAATCTATAGACTTCAATTTAACCGAGGTATAGCCAGACACCTTACTTCTTGCGCACACCTTTTGCTTCCATAAGTGATGTGTTGTCAGGCGCTCAACTTGTTTTTGGGAATTTTGTACCCTAAATGTGCCCTCTTCGCAAGCGTTCGGTACTAGTCACCCTTAGCAGGGAGCTGTTGGAGCGGAAACAGTTGCAGAAACGAGGCACTTTCGAAAGGAAGACGCTCTCACGTATATAAAGAGTATCAAAGGTACATCAACGGGTGTAGGGGTCCGGAACATTTACTTAAAAGGCTTCGGTTTATTCCGATTCAAATTTAATGAACAGAGCAATGAACGCAAGAAAAGTTTGACAGTTTGCGACAATTTTTAATAGAAAATATTAAAAGATCGATCTTTTAACCAGAAATCCCAAAGGCTTAGTGATTCCTTCCTGAAAAGGGTGATTTGTTGCACTGCGGTTCATCCCTCAAATTTATACTTCTTGACTCTATCATTTTTTATCATTTTCAAGGTTTTCGGTTTAAGACCTCTGATGATCTTTAATCTTCACTGAAAACAATAGGGCTCTCCCTTTTAATATGATAAAGTTATATGAAGATTGTCCATCATTGCTATCTTGGGATATCGTGTTTACAAGCAATTTTTCAGAGTTTCGTATTTTCACCTCGGTGACCTCAGATGACCTTTGACCTTTACCAAAATTAAAAGGGTTTATTTTTTGACTGTAACGCATCCACATGCCAAGTATGAAAAACATCCATTTTTCCTACCTAGAGATATCGTTTATACAAGGTTTTGGGTTTTTGAACTCTGTTGGCCTCACATGGTCTTTAGCCTCCACCAAAAACAACATGGATCTTTCTCTTAATATAATAATTCTATATCCCAAGTATGAAAATTATCCATCATAGCTATCACATCCATCATTGCTGTCACATTCACACACACTCACATACCCGTTTACGGCGCCAATCGGGGACATGCACAAATAATGTGCAAAGTGGGGACACCCTCTTCCTCCTAGTGACTACAGGTTTACACACCAGGGAGCTGGGGATACCGGAAAAAACTACGCACACATGTACACATGAATGGGCATTACCTCCGATCAATCTGTAAAGTTGTAGGCACTTATCTGAAACCCCACTTTGCATTGTTTGAGACATTCTAGAAACGGGGATATCCTCATTTCGCGGCGTATCCCCAGTTCACTAGTATTTTTTCCTGTGTGTATCCCCGATTCACGCCCTAAACAACCCCCCCCCCCACACACACACAATCGCCCATGTGATTGCACAGATTCCTTTTGCCGTCGTCAAGGAATAAAAAATGACAACCATCTAGCCTCCAGCCACAGCTTTACCGCCTACACCGATTTTCCCAACAGACCTATTCATAAATTCCTGCCTTTTCGCAAATGCTAGGTAAGAAAGCAAACAAAAGCAATTCCATGTTAGGCAAGCATAGAATAACACCACATGACCAATAAAAGAAGAATAATCTCGCACTACCATGCAGACCCAGGGCCTATATCATAACACACAACAACACTGTTTAAAAGACAGTGTAAAAGTTTATCATTCGTAAATTCCTGTTCTTAGTGTACACTCTTCCACAAGGGGGACTCGGACTCGAAGCCAGTGGCTCGGTCTTGGACTTGACAGGTGAGGACTCGGACTTGAACTCGGAAGGTGGGGACTCGACTTCAGCACTGATACCTTCTTCCTCGCCTTATATTTCGGACTTGAGTTAGCGTAACATTAAGGAAATGGCTTTCTGTACTTTTGATCGGGAAGAACTAGGCAAAGTTTTTTATCTGCATATGCGCTTAAATTTCAACCTACATTGCAAATACTGGATGAACTTAATTGCTGTCTAATCTATAATACTTCAGTTAACAATAGTGTCATTACCTGGTGAACGGATGGTTGGCGAGGATGTTCCCAGGATACACTTCACTAAAAATAACTGCTCTAAAAATAACTGATCTGTTTTTCAGCCGCCCTCACAAGGAAGTGACTGAAACACAAAAAAGTAACTTCTGTTTCGTAGCAGACGTTTTTGAAAACTAGCAGAGTGATATATATCAAATTGCTTGGATTACAACACAATAAAATGGAATTCGGGATTCGAACATGAAGATAATTATACTTTGAGAAGTTAAAAAGGATTTTAAAGGAAAGAAAAACATTGTCATGGCAGGAAAAAGGATATTCAGTTTAGCAGTGGTATTGGTGTCCTTTGCTGCAGGTAAGGAAGTAGTTGTTTAAGAGCACAATCATTGTTTAAACTTCTGAAACATGGTACAAATTATAAATAAATGAGTTAAAGACTTCACGTGTACAGAAGCAACTGAGTGGCCTATAGTAGCCACTTTGATTTTAACCTACTTGTATGTTTGACCATGTATAGATGTGCTATCTTTGTAAATTTGATGTGGGAATACGGTATTTCGGAATCACCTACAGCGCAGGCGTAATGACCTTTTAAATAGGGTCAAATGAGGGACTTTCACCATTTCAGCGGTGTTAAATATTTCTACTTTCATTGAAATCTCCTTTTCATTAAAAGAAACTCAGTGGATTCCGGTCGCTTTATAAATGCTTTGAAACTTTAAGGAAGTTTCAGTATGTAAAACCTTTTTGAAAACGCTTAAAATTGGATAATTTTCCATTAAATGAATCGAACATATTGTCCATTTCAGGAAATTTTCTTTTCATAAGTTGAATTGTTAGCAGACATATGTGGAAGTTCTTCTGCATAGTTACCGTAGCGTACGTCGGTCATCCAGCGTAGGGTACGTATGCACAGTTAAAGCATGCAGACTACACAGCAGATATGCATGCACATACGCCAGTGACTCTTATACGCATGCAATAATAGTGAACGAGCTCGCAATGGGTAATGTTGTACTGTATATAACAACTGCAGACTAGACAGAGGACCGGGTGACCCGAACGAACTTTGTCAAGGATAACCTCCATGGTTAGTGAAGGTAAATCCGTCGTAGATTATTTTCTTCAAATTTTTTTCGAGTTATCATTATCACAAACATTTCTTCCATTCTAAACGGAAATGTGTTGTAAGGTTAACGCTAGGACTTACGTTAGAGTTAAGAGGTCGCGCATTTTCAGTGTGGCAAACACTGAGACTGAGAGCGACAAGCTAAGCTAGCCCTTTCGAAAAGAGCCACGCTTTCTCATAAAGTTTTCATAAACGTCAGGCGGTCCACACGCCATAATCGAATTAAATCAATAGATACATCAACTTCCCGCCATAAATCTCAACAGCCTAAATGTTGTAATTTATAAGATGAATGATAATTTTCCTTAAACTGCATCGATAACGTTAAATTAACCATCCTGAGTACCGGTGGGGATTAACGAGTTGCACAATGTTGTAGTACGGTACAATCATACAATGTACAGTACATACAGTATGCGTATCGCGTGCCTACGTACATGTATTTTTGTATGCTTGCATATCCCGCCATCAGCTGAGTGTCTGCGTAGCGGCTTTCATTGGCTGTATATAGCCTCTGGCTCCACAGTGGTGGTGGAAAAACATCCGTCCGTTCCTGCCGATTTCCCTCATTTGACCTTTGACCTTCGCTACTTGCATTCATTCCGAAATACCGTATTGAATAAACGTTAAATTTGTTTAAGTGTTCCATGGCAGTTGTACTATGACTCCTCCAACAAATGTCAGCGATGTGAGTAGAATTCTTTGTTTGTCAGCTGATTGCTCCCACACAGACGTGGAAAGATTACGGTATCTCAATTGTCTATCCCACAAATGAACAATAAACAACATGTAAACACCATATCTTTGGCTGTATCATACTCTGTTAGTTATTAGCGTTCATGGATTAAAGTCAAAGTTTCATTGGAAGGTTACCGAACTTTCGCATCAGTCACTAGAATTTAATAACTAGGTCTATAGTGTGCAAATACTGTTAAAACAAAAGACAAATGTGTACAGACGAAAAGGCCAGTTAAGCCATTCAACTCGATAATTTGTTGAGCATTTTTCGGTAATCTAGAAATGAACAAAGTTGGCTTCATTTATTGACTACCTTTCTTTAGAACACAAAGATTACTTTTGGTAACAAAATGGTAATCCATGGATTTGCATATCTCATAGCCAGCACGCAACATTATAAAAGCAGTCCTACCAGTATAGTTTACAATAGGTACGGAATAACCGTAAATAGTCTTCAGTTTCGCAACGAAGTTTTCAGCAAGCCCACTATTTAAACCTCCCCAAGAATAGTTTGTAACTTTACTTTTTGCCAAGACTCACAAAGCTTCACTTTACATCAAATGTGATACAGCGGCTACGCTATCAGACAGTGCTTTTGAGTGAAACACAGAGCTCACTGTTGCTGCTCCTGCACGGTTAATGCTCTTTGGAGTGACCACGAAGGTCTAATATCACCTCCTTGGAGTGATTTTTAGATTAGCTGAGCTGAGTCTTAAGTGCACTGCTGATGACGGCTTTAAACCGATCCCTTCAGTCTGCCCTGTCTGCGTGGGATTCTCTGTCTAAGCGCTTGTGTGTGAGTTGGTGCACCCGCGGTGTGTGACGCACTCACCAGCATGTCCTTAGCGGGACACGGGGCAGCTCGCCGCTCGCACGGCTCGCACGTCTTTCCTAGCTCACGCGCAGCTCGAAACTGTGAGTAGCTACCCGAAAATTCGGCCACTGCAACGAGAAGTCACGCGCGGCTGCACGTGCTTGCACGGCCCCGCAGCCCGCCCCCAATAGGCCACGTCTGATCGCCGAGATCTCTGGCAGCTCCGCTGCTGGGCAATTCCAGTCTTTTCCCTACCGGGACATTTCTCGTGTCCCGGTAAGGAAGCGAGGGTGCATATGGGTGCACCCGCGGTGTGTGTGTGGGTGCACCCGTGGTGTGTTTCATGTGCTATGGGCCTGGGTGCACTCACCAACGCGGCCTTAGCGGGACACGGGGCAGCCGGCGGGAGCTCCGCTCTCGCACGTCTTTCCTAGCCCACGGGCGGCTCGAAACTGGCGTAGCTGCCCGAAAATTCGGTCACTGCAAAGAGAAGTCACGCGCGGCTGCACGTGCATGCACGGCCTAAGAGTATTTATTGACTAGAGTCCAAGGTCAAAATGGCGGAACGTCCGACCATGGAGGCCACAGAAGGTACAAATTTGCAGTGTCTCGACCAACCAGTCGTTTCTTCCTTACGTGTACTTTCTCTATAACACTCGTGCTATTTATAGGGCTTGCCTGCGTATGCTGTGCACAGAATTAACCTCAACATACGCCGTATCGCGTCTCATAATCATACAGAAATAAAGGGCGCTTTTGAAATACAGCGCTTTAGTGCGCGCACAAACTTTATCAGGTTATCTACAGCGCGTCGACGCGCTCTACATCGCCAGTTATATGCAGCGCGTCGACGCGCTTTACATAGCCTGTTATGTGTAGCGCGTCGACGCGCTGTAGCAGGATAACGTTTGTGCGTGCACACTTGCGCGTCCTTAACAAAACAAAAATACGCGTTTCTATGAAAGTCAAAGTATGCGCTCACGGACGCGCTCTGTTTTGCCACTTATAGTCTACATACAAGTCATAGCAATAGTTGCGTTCGCGTTCAAATATGCTCTGCGTATAGCTTGATCTTGCAAGCAGTTTTACTTGTCTACAGTGTGTGAACTTCTGTACTGTACGTTTGGCGCTTTAGATATTTAGCCTAGGATTTGTAGTTCAAGGAGTCACGCAAAGGTAAGTGCCTATTATCCATTCCAGTGTATTTATCTACGTTACACGACTAAAGCTTGCATTCGTTATCGTAGTGAATCCTGTTGCTAAGGTAACGATTTGTTACATTAGCGCTGTATGCGTTAGTAATGTTTCAAACGTAGACAGACGAAGGTGAATGTTAATGATTGCACAGTCTATGCGTAAGCGAGGCGGCTCAGTAGGCAACTTAGTATCTTTTACCTTCGCTTTGCGGCTCTGAAAGTTGAAAATAAATCTCAGATATAGGCGACATACCACTGATTTGTAGCGCCAACTCTTTCGTAATCGAACTAAAGGTAAAATAGTGTTCCTACAGCAACAAAAGTAGTGCTGTTCCTTCACTCTTCGGGAATTGCGAGGGAGAATATACCTCTTTTTAAGTTACGAAAAGCACCAAAATGTTGTCGCCATATTTCGGCCACTAGATGCGCACAGCGCAACGACTGACTGTTGGAGACTAAACCATTTTGTACCTTGCTCTTGCTTTCAAGTCGGCCGAAATTTTGTACAGGGCATGTATTAGACCTTGGTCTCTAGTCAATAAATACTCTTAGTGCACGGCCTAAGAGTATTTATATAGGCTAAATATCTAAAACGCCAACCGTACAGTACAGAAGTTCACACACTGTAGACAAGTAAAACTGCTTGCAAGATCAAACTATACGCAGAGCATATTTGAACGCGAACGCAACTATTGCTATAACTTGTATGTAGACTATAAGTGGCAAAACAGAGCGCGTCCGTGAGCGCGTACTTTGGCTTTCGTAGAAACGCGTATTTTGTTTTGTTAAGGACGCGCGAATGTGCACGCACAAACGTTATCCTGCTACAGCGCGTCGACGCGCTACACATAACAGGCTATGTAAAGCGCGTCGGCGCGCTGCATATAACTGGCGATGTACAGCCCGTCGACGCGCTGTAGATAACCTGATAAAGTTTGTGCGCGCACTAAAGCGCTGTATTTCAAAAGCGCCCTTTATTTCTGTATGATTATGAGACGCGATACGGCGTATGTTGAGTTTAATTCTGTGCACAGCATACGCAGGCAAGCCCTATAAATAGCACGAGTGTTATAGAGAAAGTACACGTAAGGAAGAAACGACTGGTTGGTCGAGACACTGCAAATTCGTACCTTCTGTGGCCTCCATGGTCGGACGTTCCGCCATTTTGACCTTGGACTCTAGTCAATAAATACTCTTAGTGCACGGCACCGCAGCCCGCCCTCAATCGGCCACGTGTGCTCAAGGAGATCTCTGGCAGCTCCGCTGCTGGGCAATTCCAGTCCTTTCCCTACCGGTACATTTCCCGTGTCCCGGTAAGGAAGCGAGTGTGGGTATGGGTGTGGGTGTGTGGGTGTGTGTGTGTGTGTGTGGGGGGGGGGGTTACAGTGAATCTGCGCTGCTTAACGACTTTTGAATGCCATGTATGGCGCACACACTCTAGAGTTTGTCGAGGCACTGGCGTGTTTGAAAAAAAAACACCCTGGCTGTTTACTAGCAGTAAATTTAAGTACCGCAGGCTATATATTTGACCTTAAATCATTATTGTAGTGCACGTGCGCATTTATGCTAACCCTGATCAAGGAATGCTTTATAATTAAGTTTTGCACCCAGCAGGCTCAATACTCCAAGTTCATGGGTTTGCTACGCAGGAAAAGTCCGGGTTCACAAAATCACAAATATTTCAACCCTTCCAGATTTCAAAGCCTTATTTCCTAAACTGTGATACAAACATTGTTACGATTTCGTACACGTCTGTCGTTCAAGAGTTTTGGAAACATCATTTTGTATAAATATTTCAAACATTGTCGAATCTGCATCCTCTGTAAAACAGTTTCTTGAGGTTTCATATTCCGAAAATGTTCCAAGTCACTCTCAAAAATTCCTTATGCCAATTTAAATATCCCGAAGTTTCTTCAAAATCAGGAAAATAATTTCCCAACAGCGAGAATGTTCTCTTGAAAGTGGAAGTAATGTGTCGGGCTAACAACCGTTATTCTTTGCGCATACACCGAAAAGTAGATGTATCAGAAAACGAATTACTCCAAAAAAGAACGCGTATTATATACCGCTACTGAGCAGAAATTCTCATATTTACGGATACAGTTAACATTGCAACAAACATGGGGTCACACAGTGACACACACCATGATCAAAAGGAAGGTCAAATTCGACCATTTTCATATTTATCCGCAACTTAGTATATGCCTACTGAGTGAATCATGAAAATAACGTGATATCTCATCCAGTGGGTACCGTAGCCTACCAGCGCTTTGGGATTTTTCCCACGTTCTTGGGAATTGAAAAAATAATCTTGAGAATTCCCGTTGATCTATAGTCAAGAGCATACTTGCATTCAAAGACTTCTTTGCTTTTCTCACTTCATGAGGGTCAGTTCTCTGTTCTGCATCCCCTACTAGTCACTTCTTAGCTTATTCTTTTGTTGAAAAATTCCATAGGTGGGGGGAGATAACACCCGATATTAATTAACGTGGCTGACTGTCATCTATAACACCCATCAGCCTACGAGGAAGGGGAGCATATGCCCTCCCAACTTAATTATGGCAAAAATAGTGGATTCAGTCGGGCAAATGAGACAGCCAAAAAAATAAATTATGCCCTTTTGCTGGCAAATTCGGGCAACTTGGTCCAAAATTCTAAATTCGGGCAAAAATTATCCCTGCCCCCAAGAAATATTGACGCCCGTGCGCCTATGATAGCCTAACACCGTAGCCTAGATTTTTTTGTGTTACAGAACTTAGTTTGATGATTCGTTTGACCTTGGGAATTTTTGGCTCATGATCTTGGGAATTTTTCAAAAAGCTATTTTGCATCGTTCACTGTACCGCTGTAAGGTACGTGCTGTGTCGCAATTACACAGTGTTGTGTTCGAAGTTGCTTTGAGGGCTGATCATAGACAAAGACAAAATCCGCGTGTCCACGGGCCAGGAACGAAGTAAAAGTAGAACGGGAGTTGTTAAAAATCCAAAAAATGTCAGGAAGATCGATCAAGGCGACCACTTAAAATGGTTTACGGTTGTTTCCCCACTACCAGTTCGCCCCCATGTGTTGGCCATGCAGTTGAGTTCGCCCCCCCCCCCAAGACCTACAACTTCAAGTTTGCCCTTTTACAAGTAGTCTCAGCTTCCATTTTGCCACTTTTTCACTAATTATTCCTTCTGCAGAACTTAAAATTTTTCGTCTACATGTCCAGAATAACGACAAACCACCACTTAGTACAGCGTACTATAATGCAAGCAAATACAGTTGTTCTAGTTTGTTGTCCTCACATCCAACGGCAACCACACATTTTGTGAGCACTTTGCATTCTTATCATTTGTGAAGTGTTTATGCAGAATGTTTGTTCCATTTATGACCAATATCAAATTAAACAAAATTTTAGCTTTCACCCCGGATCATTGTGTATAAGTACCACACACACACATGCAGCATTAGAAGCCTAGTACAATGACACATGATAAAGACAAATATGGCTCTGTGGGCGGTACATACAAGTACAAGTATACAGGGCTGGAGGACTCGAGTCCGGACTTGACCTCAAGTCCGGACTTAAGTCCCCTTTTTTGGACTCGGACTTTGACTTTGACTTGAGCTTCTGGACTTGGACTTTGACTCGGACTCGGGCTTTCTAGACCGTAGACTCGGACTTTGGCTTGGACTTGATGTCGAGTCCGATCAAGTCCAGCCTTTTTCCTCATCATATGATTTTAAATTTCATAATCTTCCCAAAAGCAATGGCATTTGTCATGTAATAAAGCCTATAGTTTTCTTTGATGTAGTAGGTCTACTATACTGTAGGTTATGAGGACTTGTACCATGAAAAGATCTTAGTTTTAGGAAGATTTATAAGTTCCTTATCAGCATCTTTACAACCACTTAATTTGGTCTGTGATACAGTATGTAAGGGCATCAGGAAGCAATTGCATGCATGTGCATACAACTATGATAATGCTTAATGCTGACTCTTTTATGTGTGTATGTGTCTGTCTTTTTGTGGAAATAGGTTGGTAAGGCGAAGTTGTTGGTATCTGAAAGTATGTTTTCAGTGTTCTCCACAAGGGGTTTTAGGGGGCGGCCCGCCCCGAGTGAAAATTGCCGCCCCCTGAAATAGCGACCGCCCCCTAAAAAATCCAGCCCCCTACAAAAGCTCCGCTCCGCCCCGTCTCCGAAAAAATTGACAACAGGCTACTACTTTTTTTTTAAATGAAGGCCGATCCTGACATATTTTTAAACAAATGAAGTGATAAATTTGTAAAATGGTACCTATGAGTACTGGGTAGGATCTGTCAACTTGAAAAAGACAGTCAGCGGAGTCCCTCACATAACAACGTACTTCACCATCGTCTGTGCTCTTTGCGCTTGACCGCCTCTCTCAGGCTTGACAATCTGTGGAGAACACTGATTTTTGTAGTTTCTTTGGGAGACCGTAGATTAGATGGATTAGCAAAGGCATGATTGAATCCAATAGTAGGCCCTGATTATTACAGCAAGCTCCTCTTACACAGGCTACAATTAAGGCCTACATTGTGTTACCTGGGTTAGGCCGCAGGCCCGTAGCCAGGCCGGGGCACGAGGGGGCCGTGCCCTCCGTGCGGACCACTGTGCCCCCCTATACGGAAAATCAATCGAAAATAAAATTTTAGTACATGTAAACGGTGGCCCTGGTATGACACCAAGCGATTTGTAACCAAAAATGATCCCAAAAGCAGTTTAATAATGAACGTATTTTGTTCTCTGTAACATTTTTGTTAGAAAATTACAAATTACGCGCGCTTTCATCTTCAGTTACATAGCTTTAACACCTGTTTCAGATATGTCGGCTTAATTTATAAATATACAGGTTCCACAATTAGGCTATTGTTCTTTCGTGTAGGTGTGATTCCCGGAAAAACACAAAACTGAATCCATAAAAAGTTCCATCCTTTCTCTTACGATCGGGAAGATTCTTAATTCAGACTCAACATCATGATAATCGTTTTTGTATGAAACGTTAAGTGTCTCAATGTCCAGGGGTGGTGGAAGGGGGCATCCCCTAGCGACCAGTTGCCCGGCGTCTTGTTTTTGTTCTTAAAGACAGACACTCATCACCCCAAATACATTTTGGTTGGGAGAAAGCAAAATTCTCAATTGGTCATAGGTGAATGCTCTTTGATTCACATCAAACTGTCAAAGCTCACAATACACTGATACACAGCATGCGCAGAGAATGTTCTGGTTACATATTATGGCCTTGTATGCCCAACAGGATATGCCTTTAGACAATAAACTAGGTTTGTGTCTGCACAAGGAGGGGCTCAACACAGTTTTGGAAGGAGTAACTTAGTCGGGAGAATTGGAACTGTCTAGGACGAAGAGGGCAAAGTCTTCCATAGAAACCCAAATTTTCTAACTTTCCTTCATAAGAACCAAATATTTTCAATTTTTCTTCAACAGAACCTCAAATTTTTCGCCGGTCGCCCAAAATTTCGCTTTCGGTATCCAATCTGCAACCCATTGCTTCTGACGGGGCTTCGGGTTGCTGGACCTCTTAGGGGAGCTTGGTCCCTTCGTCGGGCTTATCTTTCCACCACCCCTTGCTGAGTCTGTTTGCAGGTTTTACCGTGATAAATAATTTTCCTGCAAAATTTCGGGGCGCTTCGCGCGCAATTCTCACAAGCGAAGTAGTATCATCCATGAATGTTATTAGTACAAATATTCAAGTGAACTCTTCCAGCCAAAGCTAGGTGAAGGCTCAAAGTTAGATCCCGGACATCAAGGGGCTTTCATGTTGTAATTTAGTACCTTGAGTAACATTCGCTCCGCGACTACTATACGGTTTGAAGCTAAATTCACTCGTACCAAAAATTTATTCCAAAATTTACTTTTTCTGTTTTTTTTTTCATGTAAAATTTCGTTCAAAGTAGAAAAACGATAATGACCATCTGAAGTGTGAACTGTGAAGACATTGGTGTGCTCACACTGTCATTCAAAGTCCTGCTCAAAGCTCCATGCTGGTGTTCCCATATTTTTAATCCGCCACATATTCGGGGAATTTCCCTCTGGATCCTAACAAAATCATACTGGATTACACCAAGCCTGTCTAATGGCAGCCCCTGGTCCCGCCTCGCCGTTCGCAAAGTACTCAACCGGCTTCACCTGCGCTTGCTGAGCTGAAGATATATCGTGATTATAGTCTTGTTCCCTTCACTTGTGGAGAATTTCTACGTCTCTGTATTGCAAGCGGAGGGAAAAATTTCCATCAGAAGAGTGAAATTTTCGCGCGCTTCGCGCGTATGTACACACGTAAAACCGATACCTTTAAGCTATGTGCGGTAAGCTTGAGATAGTTAGATAGCTGTAGTTCCGGTAAACTGTAATCATGTGGTGGCACTACTGACAACAAACATAATTTTCGGTGCCCCTCTATGAGGTGTCGGTGCCCCCCCCCATATCAGAATTCCTGGCTACGGGCCTGGTTAGGCCTATAGAGGATATCATAAGCTACAGTGTTGATGGTACTGTTGTGAACATGTAATTGATCAGTTTCTTACTATAATTTCATTCAATTTGACATGAGGTTTTTTGTAATTTTTTGGTCAGTTTGTCGTAGCATATTGAGCTTAGTGCTAGCAGGGAGCTTTCAAAGCCAAGTACCGGAAAATTTTACAATTTTGGACTTAGTCTCGGACTTGGACTCGAGAACACCGGACTCGAAATTGGACTTGGACTCGAGCGCTCGGACTTGGACTTGGACTCGGACTTGACCTTAAAGACTTGGACTCGAGCTTAGTGGTGGACTTGACTACAGCAAGCATACGCAGATACTAACTATTACCGCTGCTGCAGCTAAATCGCATGTATCCCCCCAGTTTGAAGAAAATCGCTACAACCGTCGCTGGAGGAGTAAATATTGCGTTTAAAAATAAACATATGACCTATCACATGACCTTTTGCCTCACTTTATTTGGGGGTTGATCTGCATATTTTGTTAGTAACTTAGTACTGAACATCTTCAAACTAGCGAACTTCCATGTTAGTGCAATGTTTCCTCTTGGAGTTACAATCAAAAACGATTTTCTTTAAAATATTACCTTTGACCTCTGACCTCTGCTCTTACTTTGGCAGGTGCGATACACTTGGGTTTACCGTGGGTACTTTCCCATTACGTATAATTAACACCTGTCTTCCGGTTTTATAGGAGATATCTGCGAAACAAATTTTAACACACATGCCCGCACACGCGGACACTTTTTGACCCCTTCTGAGTCATGGGCTCTGGTCATCCTAGGGTACCACCATGGATGTGTTCCTGAGACTATAATTCGGGGAATTGACCATTAGCCTGACAACTGTAGCTATGGCAGCTGACATTACTGTATATGGACCAACTGGCAAGGGAACTACAATATCTCGTCCGTGTCTGCACGGAGCGATGAGATAATAAACCTGAATCTGTTTACGAAGTTTGAATAAATTAGGATTCCAAAGGGCTTCTTATCCATTGTACTTAGGCCAGGAAGCTGTTTTTTGGATGGAGATCGATCTATCGAACGCTTTAATTAATGTAAATACTTTAAGACCCACTAAATAGAAGTGAGATTGTCAACGATAAGTCGTTTGTTTGGCGCAGGGGAATTTCTTTCCTTTGCTTGCTGGCTCCAATTTGATATCATTCACCTTGCAACACCATTCAAGTCACGTAATCCTTTAAGAAGTGGCTTGCACAGAACAATTCTTTGATGTGTAGGTTTGCGCCGCCAACAGGTTTAGAGCAGGTGATATTAAACTCAAAACGACTATTTACTGTAAAATAGAAGAATACAGCTAGCACGTTCCTTTACAAGATACCTCATGCAAATGAGTTGACGAGGCAGAGGTCTAACTTTTGTTACAACAATAGAAAAGTTTCCGGAAGTTTCCTGAAATAACCAGATATAGATTCTTTTTCATATTTTCACTTAAAACCTGACTGACATACTGTCATGCGCGTCGTCGAGCGTCGAAAGGTGCAATATTTTTTTATTTTTATTTCCCTGACGACTGGCAATGTTGTAGCAATGGACGAAAGCCCTCTGTCTTACTGTAGATGTAGCAGACTACCAATCCCTTTTGTGTTAACTTCCTAATCCGGCGTAAAGTCTTACAAAAATGTCAAGAACGAAACAAGAGATGGATTACTGAGTGACCTTGGCGGCACAAACCCCACTTCGAAATGATGTATCTCCATCCAAATAACAGCTCCCTGCTTAGGCTATACTTTTCATGCACTAGGGCGATACAAGTTTATGAAGCTTTGTGCGTATTTTATTCAAAACTCTGTATGGTCATCTGGAAGGCGCTGATCCAAGGATTTACAAAAGGGGAATCACACTTTGTGATCTCGAGCTCAAAGTTGTGAAAGCTAAAGGTGCGAAGCGTTGACAGGGTAAGCGCCGTTCAGGGTGGGGCGGGTAGCTCGAGAATCTGCCCGTTATGGGCCAGCTTCCCCGACTGGGGCTGAAAGTTTTCATAAACATTAACTGTAGTTCGAATATGGCACCTGCTTGGCTACCATATATAAGACAGTTGCCCGGCTAATACCCTGTACCTGCTGATCTGTATGACGTCGTGGTATTACTGTCGCAGCATATTTTGCACGATATGAAAACTTGTACCGAGTTTAGTGCTGATATAGTGTGCTGTCCGTAAATGGGCTTGTTTATTTGTGAAGCGTGCCAAGCGAGCTTAAGTTTTTGAGGCATTCATATGAGGAATCTGTTTTCACTCAAAGCCAAAATTGATTCACCACATATCGTTACGGTTAGCTATATAGAAGACAGTAATGAAGTGTATCGTATCCAAACCCTCTCCTACAAATAAAGGTATCATGTGCCATTAAGAACCGTCAACTCAAAAATTCTTAAAGATCTCATAAAGTAAAATGAATGGTAACTTAGGCTTCATTATGTTTGACTTTCCATTTGTATTGTTTTGTTGGGTTGGTTATTCTATTAACCTCTTTTCTTAATCCTCTAAGATTTTGTTTTAAGTAGTTGTGTACAAGTTTTCTTTCTTTTGTCAAGGATGGCTCATTCCCACAAGCAGATTTTGCTTTTTTTTGAGTTGTCCCCAGTCTATTCACCTATAATCATTATGAAAACCTTGTATATTAAAAGAACTCAAATAAATATCCAAAAATAAAAAGAAAATTAAAACGAAAATTTGCTGTATGCTGCCGATCGATAAATGCAGGAGAAAAACTACTAAAGATGTGCATAGACCGCCCAAAACCGGGACCAAACCCAAATCACCTGAAGGCTCTGAAGTTGGTTTTGGGAGTCTTGCAGGGTAATCTCGGACAAACGATTGGGTGGTCTGACCTGTCATGAAACCGACATCATTTCGGTTTCGGGTGGTCTGTCTGTTTCTGATCCAACCCGAAAATACATTGACCGACAAAACCGACTATTCAAGTGGTGTAAATTTACCGCCTACTTTCCAAGGTGCAATTACTCCCCCAGTAACCGTATAGGTTATAGTCCCTGTATATCGTAGTGAACGCCGTTTGATGTCCATGAAAATTCCCCGATTACATCTCAGTATATTTTATCTTTTTTTTTAATTTCCATACCATGGAGAAGATCTAATCAACTATAGGCCCTAAACTTTTTCCATGAAAGCTTGCTTCGGGTTTTTTTTCGGGTTGATCCCGGGTGGCATCGTCGGGTTGGGTGGTTTGACTAACCCCCAAACCGATGCCCAGTTTGGTCTCAGGTGGTCTAAGTAAGACGCTCCGTAGGTTTCAGGTGGTCCTGATTATTTCCGACGACGATTGGGCTTTTGGACATCAAAACCCCAGACCAACGCACGACTTTAAAAGCTATAGCTGATAGCGGAAGAAAAACTGACTGCCTTTTGAGAAATCTGTGTTAAGCTACGTACGGTGTGTCTTGTTAAGCCTGTCGGTGGTTGTTAGTGGGGTTCTATATCAAGCCATGAAACCAAAGAAAGAAGGAACACAAGGGATCTCTACAGCACGCAAAGCGCGCAAAAATTTTTAGGTCGTATTATAGGGTCATATTGAATATTATTTAGGCACAGACGCAGAATCTATACATGCTTATTGAGAGCAAAACTGGATCATTAGTGGGGGAGGCTGCCTTCTAATGGGTGTAACATGTATTGTATCTAACCTGGCTAACTGAAAAAAACCTGTGTTTTTCGCTTATCGAATACCATACGACAATAAATAGCAGCAACTATGGGAATAGAGGTTAAGTTATGAACTTTTAATTGAGAACTGCATAGACTACCTAAAGGGTACTTGGTTTGGAGAATGCGCATTAGTTATATAACTATGGAAGAAACTAAACTCTACAGCACACGAAGCCTAAAAGTTGGGGTTCTTTTGAGTCAATCTGATGGGATACTGAAGCCACCGCTCTATAAATACAAGAAAACAGCTATGCGAGTGAGTGTGGAATCTCCGACATTTATAGAAATTTATGTAACCTTTACATGTCTTTGTATGCTGATTTTTAAGGGGTGTTTTTTAATCCATATGAAATTAAACTATGAAAGAGACTCAACAAGCCTACGGGGCGCGAAGCGCCCAAAAGTGTTGCAGCTTACAGGCAGTAGTATTTTCAGGTTTCCACGATGAATGCCTGCCAGTGAAAGGTACGCGCGAAGCACGCCGGAAAACAGCGTTTTTGTGTTATGAAAAGTTTCGGCAACGTCGTCTCCCACTGTTTATTGTGAGCCTTGTAGTCTTATGTTTCTAGGCATGTTAATAAAAAGGTGTGTAATTTTGTTTGGTGTGTTATAGGGTGACAAATTTACATAAACCCGGGTTTTTTGTGGGCGGTGAAAAGGAGGGGTTCATGTCCCTTCCAACCCAGTTAGAACCACGCCTGATCTATTCCACCAAAGGTTCCTAACTTTTTGTCATTATCAAGCCACCTGTATGCCCTTATCTCCTCTAGTTTTACAGGCTAGTGGGAACAGAAGACCATATTTTCTTGATACATTGCATCATGTCGAACTGCCTGAGGAAGAAGCGGATTATTATGTTGGTAAGTTATTGCACATGACTTTTCATGAATTTCGTATAGTATTTAAGGTCGTTAGTGACACGCAGACCCAGTGCAGCTGCACAGGGTATAGCGAACACTGTCAATTTATTCTGTGAATATTGTTACTTATTTGGAAATGCATTTATTTTGTATGGTCTAATCCTTTTAAATGGTGATGCACGGTGTTGCTCTTGGCCACGAAATATAAATTTCTGTGATACCTTCAGAGATTCATTATTAAGGAGCTATTGTTAAGATTTGTAAGCAGCTGCTTAAAAGATGGACACAATGTATTCAGTTCACAATACAAAACGCATTCAATTGCTTCATTACTTACCAACTTAACAACTTGTTATAGAAGCCTTGTTTTACATTTTTGTTGTTGGATAGAGAGTCATATATCAATTCACGCATGATGAGATAACAAAACTGTAATGATGTTTTCAAGATTGAAAACGATTCATTTGATAGGACGAATCATTGCTGAAGATCCAGATGGTGATAATCTAACTTATGGAATTCGGGACACTGCGCCTCAGTATCTGGATGGCAATGTTTACTCAAATGGAAAGCTGTACTTAGTTGTTGACCCTGTCTCTGGTAATGTCACATTACAGACTCCTGTTGATCGCGAGGTGAGCTTTAAAAGAAAACGAACAAAGTGTGCGTTGCATTCTACTTCTTTGTAAAACATGTTAGTTGACCGATTTCCGAATGAGAACCTGTTATTTTGTGTTCAATCATCCGTGAAAGAGATGCATGTGAGATGGTGGCAGTTTCGTGATAGTAGAAAGCAGTAAGAAGGTGTTACGTGTTCCGAAAGTGAATGCAAGGTAGACTAAAAGGGTGAAGTGATGAATCCATCTAAAATTCTTAATTGTAACCTGATAACGACGCATAGCCTATATTAGTAAATTGTCAGTGGATGTATTGCCACTTAAGTTCTTCATGTTCTTTGATCCATCTTCCTGACTTTATGAGATCCGCGAGCGGTGTACCACTGAGGATGTTCTGACATTTGAGGTCAACGTTTACACTCTAAAAAAGATGGGTAGAAATCTCACCAACACTGGGCACGTATGTGAAAATACTGAAACTGGGTAAAGTTTGCCCAAAAGTTGTTGATTAATGGGTTAATCAAGTGGTTATTTACCACTTAAGTGGGTAACCTGCCTCACAGATAACCCACTAAACATCAATTATTGGGCAAAGTTTACTCAATTTCAGTATTTTTCCATACATGCCTAGTGTCGATTAGAGTTTTTACCCAACTTTTTTAAAGTGTACAAAGGGGTCGTTTAATTAAGTCCTTTCCCCAGCACATATTGAGTCTTTCCCTACTAAATGGGTCTTTCCCCTAGCTTGGAGTTTATTACTGATGGAAATACCCAAAGTTTAGGTAGGGATCATTTATGCCTTTTAAGATTGCTTTTGCTTATCTGTGAGTCATTAGTACAGTGCAGCAGTTATAACTCACTCCCTCACTGGGAGTGGTTCAATATTAATATAAGTAAATGTGCAGTTTCTCGTTTTGGGTGTGGAAAATTATTGTCTGCCTATTGTCACATTGAATTATTCATGAGTGGCTATGGTCTACTGCATGACTGGTGTCTTAGTTGCTCTAAAGGCACAAAGTGAAACACAAGTAAATGATATGGAGGGATGTAACAGAGTTCTCCATAACCCAAACTCGGTTCTTTTTTAAGGTAAGTTTGTTATGAATTGACACTTCACTACAATAACGCTACCATGAGGATTGAGGTTAGTTTCTTCAGGTTATTATATCAATAAGATCGCCACATACATTACAACCAAAGAAAAGTCTTACAAACATTGGTTTATTTAGTGATTCATACTTGGTCTTAATCGAAAAAATGGAATTTCAGTTCGGTAATGTTAAGATATATTTTGCTGCATTGCCACTGTGTTACATTGTAATGTATCCCGTAGTATATATAACTTCCATTACTCATGCATCATTATTTGTTACAATTTATTCGTTCATAGCTAATTTAATTCGCTATAAAATTAACAAGAACCAGGAGCTCAAAAGGTTCACGTTTATAAAAGTAATTCTATAGTCAATTTCAACTTTATTGTAACAGCATGGCCATCTTTCATTAATCCAAATATTTCTTATTGATTGTTCAAAACATCTTCATTTTAAACAAATATATATACCTTCCACTTTGTTGCATAGCTTAGCTCCTCTCTGGTAGCAACGTGGACTGTTTCAGATGGCTTTGCAGTAGTAAGTATGCGTGTTTGAAAAAAAAACTAAAGGTGCATTATCAGGTTTTGAGAATTTTCAACAGGAGAGATTTATAAACTGATAGCTGATGACAGAACGATATGAGGAGCAAATGACCAGGAGGGGTATAACTTATTTAAATATTAGCCATTATTGTCAAAATAAACTGTGTGGATCTATGGCAGCAATTAAAATATAAACAGGGTGTTACAAAGCATGTACACAGCACTGTGATTCAAAGTGGTGTACTTACTCATGTAGTGGCAATTCATGTACACTCATTATGTCACTTAAGTTTGGAACGAAAGCAAAAATATTTTCCTCTACGTTTCGTAATTTGGTTGTACCATCCTCAGATTTGCTTTTAAACATTTTTTCATGAGAAATTTTCAATCTTGACATTACGTTTGATACTTCGAAGAATAAGTAATATATTCCCCTAGTAGAGGAAACAAGTGCAACAATACCATGGTACCTTATGTGAAAAATTCATCACTATTTGTGCCATAGGCTTTCATAACTACCTGGACACATGACAATTTGCTCCCAATCGTATTAAATTCTGGTAATAATTAAAGTTCGTACTAAAGGTAGTGAAACGTCTATGCATTCAAAGTCTAGTGTAAGATCTTCCCACCTCAGAAAGTTTTCGTTTTATTTGATTTAAGCTACAAAGAGTTCGCTTAAAACATGACTTTACATCCTTTAATCCAACGATGAAATTTTAATGTGAATTATGGTCAGTTGCTTCTTTCATTTAACAGAATACTACAAAAGACATAATCCTAGTAGCAGATAAAAATGACGTTATACCTCGGTTTCAAGGACTAAAGGGGCGTTTGGATCCAGTCCTGGAGGTAAGCCTATTAACACATCTGCATCTGTGCCTGATACCATGCATGGTGTCCTTTTCAGTATCAGCTATAAAGACAAAGTTTTGAAATTACAGTGAGACACTATCACAACACCATGTAGCACTAAGGTGGATTGACTTAAAAGTTATTCAGCGTTAAACAGTTTTAAGTGTTCGGACATATATCTAGCATTACAATGAATGTTACAAGTTTGAAGTGTAGCATGTTTAAATGCATTAGATATATTAAAAATCTATAGGAATTCAGGATGATAGAGTTACAAATAATTAGTAGTTATGCCGAGTTATCTCCGCTAATAAACCAACTTAGGTTGAAGGAAATCTTTATTGTAAGCCATCTACAATCTTGGACAAAACTATTGGAACTGATACCACTGTTGTATCATGTACAATATGATGTCGTGCACGATTTTAAGAAACCCTAGCACAATGTTGTGCACGATTTACGAAAACCCCGTCCCTCAGTACAATGTTGTGTCCAAACGAAAGCGGTGCATCTCCAACTGACATTATTATCTCCAACATTGTACGGGGGAGCGGGGGTGCAGGGTGTTCCAACGAGTTTTGTCCGAGATTGTAGCTGGGACTTCTCCCTAGTAGGCGTGTTTTGTGTACACAATGAAATCCGTAACTCCTCGCGATCTTGAAGTATAGATGGTTCGTGTGGATTGCTGAAAATACTTCCAAGCCCTTTTTTGTATTTGATGCAGCATGTGCAGGTGTTTGTAATGAATCAGACGTTTTTACATAGTCGGTCAGGAAACATACATCTCATTAGATGAACCTCTCTCATTGTGAACGTGATTCGAAGATACCTTTGAATGAGAAGTCGTATTAAGCACCTTTTATTACAAACAATCTGCAGAGTTCCTTTAGTGTTTCTGTGGAATCTCTTAAAAAAATATACAGACTTTCTAAAGACGTGCTATGATTATTGTGTAGAATATTAAAAGAATCAACAAAGAATATCTGTAACGGCTAAAGAATTTAAAGTTTTTTTTTATAGAGTTTAATTTTCAGGAAGATAAATTGTGAAAGTCGCAAAATTGTAGTTGTTTCCGTTAACGTCGGTAGTTTAAATTAATTAACACTACAGTACCCCTTAAAACAAACTGATTACCATATGGTAATACTACTCTGTATATGTTGACTTTTACAAAGTTTAAAGTTAAATTGATATAATATTTGACAAAACTATAAATTGGACAACGCTTTAAAAATTTTATCTTGGAAAAGCTATAGAGCACTGTTGGAGGTACAGCACTATTTTAGTCAGCCTTGTGCTTAATAGGTCTTTACTGCCTTGAACAGACAACATTTGTATTGTGCCATATAAACTCGGAAGAGTGTCTTCTGGACCAAATATGATCACAAAAGGAATTCCATTTTCAGTATATCAAGATCATTTCAACAACCAGCATTTAGAGACCACAAACACAAAGAACAGCCATTCGTTTAAAGTGAAAAATATGAGTATGCAGGGTATATGGAAACACAATGAACATGCACTTCAAACATTTTACAGTATGTAGTTTCATATGACGCAAACCATCTTTTGCATTATTTGTTAATAAAACATACTTTGAAGTAGTTTTTGAATGGAAACTAATTACATGTAGGATACAAAGCTATGTTTTTAAGACTAGTGAGCAGCTTATGCGTAGATACTGGAACGGATATGCAACGAAAGTGAATATACTGGGAAACTGGGAATGGAAATCGTTACGTAATCAGATACTTGACCAACTTCAGCCATCATTGTCCGATTCGTATATTATTTAAGTTACTGGAAAAGTACAGTCTGAAGTCAATTGTTCCAAAACGTATATAGACGAAGTCTAGCCATTGCTTTATTCAGGTTGGCACAGATACAAAGTGTTACATTAGATTTCCGATATAGAATCTGCAAACAAAGTGCTTCATCAGGGGTGCCATTCAGTGTCAACGTAAGGCATGGATATCGTAGAGTAGTCAGTTATTGTGATTTGTTCCTACTGTTGTAGTATTGAAATGATCTTACAAATATCATTATGCAACTTACATCGTATTACTCTTTTAAGAAACAAAAACACACACACACACACACACAAAAAATGGCAGGTTGGTTAAATATTTGTTCTCTGCTCTGAACAAGTCGTGTTCTTGGTCACTCCCTTCTTAGCTGTCAAGTTATCAGCTATCCTAAAACGTCTTGTCTAGCATCCTGATTATACTCATATGAACTTCTTTTCGTTTATATGTATGTATATCCATGTACTCGTGATTACCTTAAACAACCAGAAAGCCCAAAGGCTTAGTGATTCCCTTCCGAAAAGAAATGCTTGGTTGCACTGGGGTTAATCCCTCAAATTATCTTCTTGAGATACCATGTTTAACGATGCTTTCACACATTGACCTCTGGTGACCCCACATGACCTTTGAACTCCACCAAAAATTGAATAACAAAAGTAATTTGGAAAATATTAGTTTCTTAGATGGGATTCAAGTGGCCGTCTGTGTGTGAAACCCACCATGTTCACCACTACACCATCGACAACTCGTTAAACGCATGGTATTTCTAATATCTTACAGTCACAGCTTCTTTCACACGTGTTCATAATTAGGTAATTCAAATTAGAATTACCAATCACTGTAAAAGTAACTCTATTGAAACAATATATGTTGTTCTCTATAAATTAATCTTTGGAGTGGTGCGAAACTTCAGCCCTAACTTTTCGGTAGTCACGAAACTACACAATTCTGAGGTACCGCCCACTGTCTATTTAGTATACCCCGGTTTCATAGTTTCACCTCTGGTGACCTCAGATGACCTTTGATCTCCAACAAAACCCATAGGTTCTCTCTCTCTTAAAATGAAAAAACTGTTTACCAAGTATGAAAAGTATCCATCATCCCTGCCTTGAAACAACGTGTGTTTTCAAGGTTTTCGATTTTGAACTCTGGTGACCTCGAATGACCTCTGACCTTCACTGAAAAAATAGGATTCTTTCTCTAAATATGATGAATTTATACACTAAGTATGAAAAGTGTCCATCATTGCTATCTTCAGATATCGTGTTTACAACCAAAGCGTCACAAACACACATACATACAGGTACACACATACACAGACATACCTACACCAGGTTGATTGCATAGGTTCCTTTCGTCTTCTTCAAGAATCAAAAATGCAAATAACATGAAGTGTTAGGTGCATTTGAAGTAAAACTTGCCAATTATGGAATTCGTGGGGCACTAGTCACACCTTTTACATGATTTATAGACCCTATGCATTGATGTCACACCGACGTCATGTTAGAGGACAAACACTGTAGCTAGCTGGATAAGGTACATGACTTTGACACACATACTGTACGTAGGACGTAGCCTTCGCATGCGCCCGTAGCTTAGGGTCGCATGCGCCCGGTGAAAAATCATCTGTCCGCATTTTGGTTGCTGTAAGTTGTAATGCTTAACTGAGGGGCACTTTTTGTTCTGTGACACCATGTGCATACGGTCTGTTATCAACTCTAAGAGAACCCTGAGGAACACGTACTCAATCTGCAGGCGGGATACATTTAGGCAATGTATACAGAGGGGCATCTTATATAAACTTAAACTTAAACCATGATTTAAATAATTTCTTCTTGGAACAATCTATATATTCTAGGACACAGCTGTGGGGGAAATCATCACTACGTTTAGCGTGAGTGATGAAGATGCTGGAGACAATGGATTAGTGGATGTGAAGTATGTTACTCATGATAATGTGAGTTTTTTCTCTTATAATGATGCCCATTAGCATTAGGATTGGGAGAGGTATTTTCCTGATGATTGAATGCATTAGTCAAATTCATCATATAAGTGCAGGAAACAGCCACTCTTTTATTTGGAGAACTTCACAGAACACTGAAGCCGTTGAAAATGAAGGGAGGTATTATGATAACCTGTCTAAAAGGCTCATGGACCAACTTTTAAATGGAACCTGGATTTATACTTCGAGAAATTGCCATACCATGTTAGACCTTCAAAGTTGTCAAAATGGATGTAAACTCAGAGATGATGTCATTTCTGAATTGGGGTCCTGTCCTCATAGTTGCTTTAATCCATCGGAAACTGCTGACTTGATCCGAGTCTGTTGAAATAGTCACAGGCTCACAGCAAATACCTTTTTGCATTTCTGCACTCAGATTACTTCAAAGTATTGTCCTTGGGGTGAAGGGAGTAGGGAGGAGGGAGAGGGAAGGGGGATTCAGAGGTGGAGGGAGTCAATAGCAAGTGTTCCTCACATGCTTCGATGTGCTTCTCCAAACACTGGTTGATGACATCCTGTTGTTATTGTTACCTTTACCATTATGCACAACGTATAAAAGCTGTTTTGAGGGAAAATGTCCTCATCTTGAATGGTTAAAATTTTTCAGAAAACGTTTTAGTGTCTTCTTATATACAAATGTCTCAGTACCTCCCATTAAGCAGTTTTTGACCAAGGACAATCCAGTTGAAGACATTTTAGTTTGACTGCCCTCTCTCAAGAATATTCTTGCATGTTATTTGAGAATTTAATATGTTGTCTCTTTGTACAACCATTCATTGAGGCAACAGTCGCTCACATTGTCACTCTTCTGTGTGACCAATATAGGAGTGTCTAAAACATTTCGAGTTGTAATCGATTATACTTGTGTTCTTGATCAAATTATGTTAACTAAGTACAATGTTAACTAATAACAAAACGACAAAGAGAAAGTTTCTTTTAATTAGGCCTACTTATATATATATATATATATATATATATATATATATATATATATATATATATATATATATATATATATATATATATATATATATAAAGATTACTCTAATTATGGTAAACATAATCTCTCAAAAGATTTGGATGCGTACGTTCGACCTGTCACTACCAGGCCTGTATCAAAGGAGACAGGGCGGCGTCCTCTGAAAATTTTCGCCCCCTAGTAGTAAATTGTGTGATAAAAAAACACTGATGTCTTAATACAGTGCTCAGTATACAGAATTTCTCTCCCCTTGGAAGCTACCTCACCCCTTCAGCGTTCAGTACCTTATCTGAATATGAACTTGATCACTTCCTGTCACTGGAAAGTCTGACAATTCAGAGGTGTTTCCCTCATTGTTTTACCTTTTTTTCATTTCTCAGTTTTAGACTCAATTCGGTTTTCATTTACTGGACTCGCGATGGCCCCATGAATAAGGGTCCCGACAATAAAATGGGTCCAGAATGAGCGCTGCAACTGGACTGGGACTCAGAGCTGATTCCGGCACGGTCCTTAGTCAAAAATGAATATCCACGGAGACAACTAACCAGTCTATAGTTATTTTTGAGCAAAGTATTATAAATAAATGGTCACGAACAACCAAAAAATAGTTGGGGCGGATTTTGAAATAAAAACATTTGACTGCCTGGCCTAATTGGTTTACCTTTGGCATGCATGTTAAAGATTAAAAAAAAACATATGCATGATATTTGTCGTTGTCAAATAGACTTAAAGCAGATCAGACGCATGCAATGCTCATAATTAGGCCAACTGCAAAACTGAATCGGCTTGGAGTAGGTTTATGGATACTCAAACACAACTGTGTCAGTACCTATGCGTAAAAGTTTAGGCAACTTTTTTTCAATGTATTGAGATTACGTGGACGTTTATTTCCTTGAAATTATCAGAATGGTGCAGTAAATAAGGAAAACAGCCAAAGGATTCATCCTGCAGGAAGTTGCTTGTGAGTGTTGTACCTCAGCTGTTCTGCTTCAGGTTTATTTCTCCTTTGTATTAATGCATGAGGATACATCCACATGCAGGCAAATACCACATACCCAGCATGTGGCTGTGCAACATGATTGGGTGTCCGAAACATAAAAGAGATTTTCAAGAAAAGTATAATTCGCTACTTATTCTTTTGAAATTATAGTTTTTAGTTTTCTTTTGTCGCGTTTTACACATTTTATGCTATTGTTAGATACGTATTCTACCATAATATGATCACTCTTTTTACAATGCATTGTGTATCTTATAGAACTGTGATGAGAACCATCCCTTTGACATTATGACCCTCCATGAAGGAAGGAATAACTTTGCAATAACTGTTGCTGAGGAACTGGATTATAGTGTGAGGCCTCAATACACTCTATGCTTGGTGGCTGAGGTAAGTCATTAATTAATTCAACCAATTAACTTATCACGCTCACTAATTCAAACCAATGTGAAGTATTGAACAGTCCTTGTCTATATCAGCTCAAGTTCCTCCATCTTTGCTCAGACTGCGATCCGTCTCTCTAGGTAGCTAACCGCTATCGAGATTATTGCAAACAGTTTTCCCTGTATTTGTAATACACAAAGCATCATTTGTATCAATAGGCAGAAATCCGGGGGAGAAACCTCACTTTTTGGAAATACTGGCCCATTGACTTTCACTTTTTCTCACAGTGAATTTTACCCCAAAGGCCCATTATCCCCTCACACACATGTCCAAACAAATCTCCGTTACTCTTTGTATTACACAAATGTCAATCAAATCTATCAAACATTCGTAAATGCAGTATGTATGCATTAAGCATCACTACTAGGAAATCTCTTTCTTATCGAAATTTGAATTCTAACTCGTCCCCTCTCTTACATTTCATATTCAATGCATAAAAAATAATAAGAAGCTTTTGAAGAATGAATTTACTAGTTACAACTACCTGAGTCTGAAATTCATGCACATTAATTTTTCCAAAAATGCTTAGTAATAATTGAGGTATTGTTTGTGTTTGATTCCAATTACTCTAGGATAGGGCTAATGGTTCGGATAGTTTGAAGAGCAATATTTCAAAGATCGTGATTCCAATCCAAGATGTGCAAAACCAGCCACCCGTCTTTCTGAATTTGCCATATCGTAGAGAAATTTATGAAAATAATCAAGTGGTGAGTTTTGCTATTTTAATGTAACAGTGTTATGTCCAGGTTGCTACTGCAGTACACTTGACACTGAAAAGACAAAAATGCAAATAAACTTAACTCAGTAAGGATCATTGACATAGTGATTGATTGCACATTTTGAACATTTTTTGTTTGCTTGCGGCAGGAGGGCTCAGGTCAGATCGTTCCACATTAGATAAGAATCTACAAAACCGCTCAGGTGGGCAATTTGAAAGTCAGATTTAGTTATATATTAAAAAATTGGACCGATGCTTAGGTTTATGGCCTGGCCAGCAGGAGGCGCAATTATATGCAATCTTTCACTAATATTACCTTCGTTGTGTTCATTTCTTTGAAGTAACAGGCTTCAGATAGTTATGAGGTATAGATTTATTATAATATGACATGCTAGTATGTCTTTATTACCTAAATTACTACTCTTTCACGCCTTGCATATCTAGTAGCTAGTGCTAATATAGACATACCGAGTCCCAAGCATTTGAATATGCATAACGCTCAGACGAGGTGAAAACTTGATGAAATTTTAATTGTTGGAAACAATGGAAATTTTAATTGTTGAAAACAATGGAAGGCATTTGTACACAACTACGGCACATCAAGCCATCACACATTTTCCCCAGAGCCTACTCGTAAACAACAGCTGTATCTAGCATATGTCTACTTCTAAATATCTTTCAGGGTGATTCACTGTGAAAAATATTGCACATGCAAGAAAACCAAGAACTGGACTATATCTTCAACAAATGAAACCTTTAATTATAAAAAATTGCCACATGGTCAAAAAGAACCATGTGATACTTGTGTGGCTGAATTTGGTTTCATCAAGTTTACATCTTTAAAGTGCAAAAGCAACATTAAGACAACAGTGTGTTGTTTTATTCTTAACTTTTTGGCAGAATTACTACTCCTCGCTTTACCTTAAATAAGCAGTATGCATGTTCTGAAACATGAACGATACTTGTAATGGGAATATCTGCAACTCAGATTTAACTGACCTTTAAGATTTATGTAGGTAAATGCATTCCCCTGAAGCTTTAAGCTCATAGCTATCATTATGCTTACACAAGCTTAAGACGAAGGGTTGATCTCATCAATCTAGGCAATGTTTACATATATTTATGGAGGATTCTGTGTAGATCACTTAAAAAAACCCTTTTTGGTAATGTTGTTGCTAGCGTATTTTTGGCAAACGTTTGAACTAATCCATCATTCATAAATTGGCATTACTTAGTGATTTTTGGAGTGTGAAATGGCATCCTTCTCATGCTGGTATACCGGGGAAGGGGACCAAATGCTTGAGAGCGTTACTTTTGCAGAGGATGGATGATCGTGGGATTGTGACGGGCTTTTGAAGGTTCCTTTCAAGCTGTCTTACATTAAGTAGTAACTAGACAATCTTCCAGGATGGATGCATGCAAAGTGCGTAAAAGGATGTTTTTCAGGACATACACTCATGACAATGCGTTACCTTGCAAATTTGTTCATGTTATCAAAATCTTAATTTTTTTCGTCGCCTTTCGTTTCCTGTTATAATTTAGTAAGTCTGGTAGGGTGTACCAAACAGGGGCGTCGCCAAGGTATTTCGATAGGGGGGCATAGCGTGAGATGAGTGATCGCCGTCCTGGGGAGGGGTCTAAGGGGAGGGGGTGTCCCCCTCCCCATTGGGAAATTTTTTGGTAATTTAAGGTTGCTCAGATGCAAAATGATGATGTCTTTGGTACATATTTTGAACTGATCATATATGGCTGGAAAGTTTATAATTTAGTAATTTTAATTTTTGTTTTGGGAAAGCTGCTTTTCTGGGGAGGGGTGTCCCCTCCTCTTTGAGAAATTTTTTTTTAATTTAAGATTGCTTAGATGCAAAATGGTGATATCTTTGATATATTTTTGAACTGATCATATATGTAAGAAAGTGTTCATAATTTATTGGATTTTAATTTTTGCTTTGGCGAAAGATGCCTTTCTGGGGAGGGGTCTAAGGGGAGGGGTGTCCCCTCCCCTTTGCGAAATTTTTTATCAATTTAAGATTGCTTAGATGCAAAATGGTGATATCTTTGGTATTTTTTGAGCTATCATATATGGCTGAAAAGTGGTAATAATTTTATTGAATTTTACGTTTTGGTTTAGTGAAAGAGGAGAGTACCCTTTGTTGTCTAAGAGAAGGGTATGTAGTCAACAAACCTCCTGAGGCCACCCCCCTTTTATGTATGGGTATGTTTTCACTCAAAAATACGTGCGTTGAGTCGACAGAAACACGAACTATTACGAATATTTTCGTTGCTTCACATATGCATTATACAAGGTATCTAAAGGCTGGCAGACACCTTAATAGGGCCTCCTGGCAAGCCTGGAAGCTCTGGACTAATTATATGGATCAAATATATGCCTACCCCACCATCCTCCTTTCTTCTTTCTCCTTCGCTTCCCCTTCTTCTCTTTCGTTTTCTCCTTTTCTTTTTTCCTGTTCTTTTCCTTCTCTCTTTCCCCTGTTCTTGCAAATGATAGGAGGCGGTTGCCCCCTGCCCCATGTGGCATCGCCCTGTTTTTCTTTGCTTTTTTCTGATTGACTCAAGATTTCTTCATACAGTAAAGATTGTGTTGTGCACGGCCATGCACCTATTATTTAAAATTCGTTTTCTATGGATTACTCAGTCGAGACATCACCAAAATAAAGCACAATAAGGCATAGGCGTAGGTAACTTTTCGAGACTGGGGGCTGAACCTTGTTTCAGATCGCTGTCCTGGGGAGGGAAAAATTTTGGGGTATTTTGAGGGTCCTCAGATGCAATTTGGTGCAACATTTTGGGCAAATTTTAAGTAAAATTACTGCAAATTTTTTACAGTTTTTACTAAAGAGACAAATAGAGGGTTTTTGACCTTGGATATTGGGGCCAGAAGTATGCTTCTGCCCCAGATTTTTGACTGGGGTTTTAGCCCCCAGCCCCCCGCTTCCTACGCGTATGCAATAAGGGAGACATAATATTACTTCAAAGTTTAATTTATTTTATTAAATGTTTCTTATATTTTTATTGTCAAAATGTTCGTTAAGTGATTGACTCATGATACCCCCAATATATATGTTCACGTTCTAAATTTTAAATGGTCACATGCTGGGAATGAAGAGACAGTAAATGTTTGAGATTGCCAAACATTACATAATCCGGACAGGGGGAATACCCATAGACGAAAGGTTCACTTGGTCGAAGGTTCACTAAAGAACGAAGATTCCCCCGGACGAAAATATATTCCGAGTAACGGGTAGGGTTGGGGTTTTGGTTAGACAGAGATTCATGGATCAGGCGTATCCCCTGATGCACAAATTAGCTGTCTGTACTTTTTGGTGTAACTTGCAATGATGCGCACCTTTTCTCCAAGAGAGGGAAAACTTTTTGCTCTGTGACACCATATGTGTAAGGGCACAATAACTTGGCTTTAGGGTATACTACTGTATTGTTTTAGCTTTACTCTCGGTTCCTATGCCCTTTTTGTTTGCGCGTTATGTATAATGGCCTTAGTGTTTATGTAATACTTAACCTGCATTCACGTAAACAATGGAGAAAACAGAAAACGTTATCCGTGCGGGGATTGCAAGTTTCAGGTATTTAGTAACGAACAATTTAACTAATATTGTGATAGATGGGTGACATACTGTAACACCTCACCCCACCCCCTACAAAATTATGTGTCTTAAAACGTTTTTAGATGATTTTATTTTGGGGGTTGAAAAATGCCTGCCCTGCCCCCCCCCCCTGTGGCGCCGCGCCCGGTACCAAAGGAACAAGAATTAAGGATAGAAAAACAGAGAGGACGAAGAGTAAATTAGACATCTATTCTCAACCAAACCAAGCATACTTACAGAACCAGTACAATGAGTATTAATTAACAAAGGAACTTAAAGCATCCATTGTATTGCACAACCGGCTTCTTAGCCCGTGAGATATAACAATTTCCTTTACGTTTTCGACCATCTCAATTCTGTTCAGTCCCGCAGCTATCTCCTGTGTATATATCACTGACCCTTTGCTCCTTTTCCTGTAATAACCAGTGTTGTATCCGAGGCCGGCTTATCCGAGACCGAGACACGACCATTCGAGACCGAGACATGACCATCCGAGACCGAGACCGAGACAAGACTACCCGAGAACGAGACCTTAACCGAGACCAAGACCTGCTAACCATTATATTATAATTATATCGTAGAGAAAAAATTCTAACCTAAAGCTCGCAAATGTATAGCAGATTGTTTATGAGGGTCTTTTGCACATGCCTTGTAAATGTTTTGACGTTCTTAGCTACGTGGAGTATTGTCGACGCTTTTCAATTGTCTATCCTGCTTCGTGGAAGGAAGGTAATGTTACTGGGGTATGCAGAAAGCGGCTGTAGCTCACTTGTTCGATCGAACCATGCATTTCGGGTTGAAAAGTTTCCGTTGGGGAGTTAGTAACTTTGTGTATATAATCTTTGTTAATTCCAAGAACTATCACTCTAGCATATCATCAGTTTTTTTTACCTTTGTCACTCATCTTAAATTAATAAGGTGAACACTTTGATCGAGATTTTGATCGGGCTTAACAAAAGCATATTGCGTACACCAGGTGTGGGGAACCTTTTCCTCTGACGGGCCTTTTGATAGTCATAACCCACTCGCGGGCCGCAGATAGCGAGGGCGCAACAAGCTTTCCCCATAGGGTGCAGGCCAAGGGGCTACATCATCATGGGCGGCGATATCACTGGGGGACAGGGGGACATGTCCCAATCAATATTTTTAGTGGGGACATAACATCAAATGTTCCCCAATATTTGGAGGTATGCAGAAAAATGAATGTTGTTACACACATTTTCGATATAAATAATTGTGACATTAGCCTATTAATGGCAACTGGTGAGAACTTTACATCAAAAATACGTGATCAGTGTCCTATAGAATGTACCAAATCGCTTGGCTTCCAGGGGTTTCGTCCCTGGACCCCAACAGGGGACCTGTGGAGGTCCCCTGTACTCCTGGCCGGAGGCGCAAAGTGTTCACTCAAGCAGATGTTCCCCCTGCCCATCAGGTCTGTTGTGGTCTAGGAGAAGCCCAGGTAAGGAACTGCGGCAGGAAGTATGGAGTGTGTACAAAATTCGTAGGCAATAGAATGTTCATTAAATGGCATTGAATGTGCAAGGCTACCCGGACCAGGAGCGTCACAATATTATCATTTGTCTTTTCATTTATGTAATTATAATGTAACAATGGACGAAGAGTACTCGAAAACCGCTTATTTTGAAACCAACGTTATTTTGTCTTCACTTTCAGTTGCAAAAAATAACAACTTTTTAGCGTTTAATTCACTCTTCGGAGGGACAGTTCTTCCCTCGAATCTACCGGAATAAGTACAGTACCCTCTGAGTTTCGTACTGTAATAAATAGACCTATACGTGTGATAATGCAATTCTGTTGCTACGCTATGCTATGCAGCCTCACACGCAAAGCAACCGTTACCACCAGAAGTACAAGAATTCTGCACCTTGTTTATGCCAAAGGGAACTTGAACAGCGAGCATGTTATGTTGTGCATACTAGGGTTTTAGTAATAGACTTTTTTGTGTTTCGTAGCAGTTAAACAGAAATATCCGGTAAGTGGTATGGCAGAATTAACGTTCAGCACCTTGATCTAAAAGATTATTATCAATTACTTTACATGTGATTCTGAATTTGCATTTATGAATTGCCTTGCAGGCCGGATTTAATTCTCGGATCCGCATACGGCCCGCGGGCCGAAGGTCCCCACCCTGGCGTACACAGTTCTGTACATAAAGTCTAACGTTTGAGCCAATCGCAGTTGGTGTACGTGATTGTATGGACTGGGAAGTCCAAATGTCATTCACAAGGTAGCTTAAGTATCTTGTAGCGAAAATTAGTACATTTTCCGATGTTTATTCCATTTGTTTCCTCAAGCTGGTAACTAGTTTTCATTTTGTCATATTTTTGCGATAATTTTTGTTAATTGTACAATTACGCTGTCCATTTGAAATCGGCTATTAAGAAGAGATTTAAAATGGACGCTTCACCAACTCTTGGCGTCGTTTCCACTGGATGACCGACGCTACTTTCGGCAAAAAGAGGCGCCTTCTAGGATTCCTTTTGGGGTCAACAGGAGCTGTTTGGCTGGAAACGAGGGCCAAACAGCGCCTGGCGCGCGGTTAATTTCACCCTTGCACCAGACCCATTCCGATCATTGCCATGAACGATGTAGGCAAAATTTTTGAAACCTTGTAACCTGAAAGTGATCAAGGTTTATTCCATGCCTCGTTCCGACCTCGAGCCGAGACATCGAGACGTTAGACTCCGAGACCGAGGCCGAGACATGAATGACCGAGGCCGAGGACAAGGCCGGCCTCGAGGCATAAAACACTGGTAATAACACGAATGGGACAAATAGAGAAACTGGTCATCATGGACGTTTTTTTAAAATTGAATCGTTACAAAAATTTCAGATTTTTAGTATAGCTCTTCCCCCTTCCAAACTCCGTGTGTCTCTCCAATCATTTGTGACTACCGTCTTCCCTCTGTCCCTCGATCATTATTTCTGTCATTTTGACATCTGCCTACCTCCGTTCTTCGTCCAGAGTCTGTTTTCTCTACAATTAACATTCTCATGTCTTTCCCAGTCATTTATATCGTATCGTTTCTCCCTTCCAATGGGTCTCTTGCTTCATCTTTCGTCACCGTTTCATCTTCCCGGCCCCTCACTATCTCAGTCTCCCTGCTTTCCCTTCACTCCTCTCTTCGCCTTTTCCAACCTCCCCGCCATACCGTCTGTCTCAGGTAGCTATGCCGGCCGACAGTCTTCCTTCCTACATCGACGAGTTGGGAGAGGGTAAAGTGAAGGGGAGACAAGACGACTTGACTAAAATGGGTCGTCATATAAATTGAGGAATTGTATACGGTACGGCTTTCAGGGCTGTAGCGAGCGGGGGTTGTGGGGGGTGTCACACCCCCTAATATTTGGTCGCCGTCAACAAATATTCGGTCTGTCGGCAAAAACGGGAGAGGGAAAGGAAAAAAAGAGGAAAAGAGGAGAGGAGGAAAAGAAGAGAGAAGAAGGGAAAGGAATGGGAAAGGAAGGGAGTGAAAGGGAAGACGACGGAGAATCAAAAGAAAAAAGAGAAAGAGAGAACGGGAGCCCGTGACCAGTCTGTTATCGGCTATTTCGATTTTCGGCTCTTCATCTAATTGGCCCATATTCAAGTTGAAGGCCCGTCGGCAAATTGATTATGTATGTGACGGCCGTATACGGCCGTATCAACGGTCGTCGGTGCAATTGGACGAGTGACTGAGTCCGTCGGCAACTCGGGGAAAGAAAGGGAATTAAAGGCTTCCGTATAGGCGCACTATTTCGGGTCATATGACATTCCTGAAAAACCACTTCCTTCACATTATTCACTTTTATCATAACCACGGGGGAGCAGCACCCGATTACCCATGGAGAGGATATCCTTAGCCCGTTTTCCAAGGGTGGCGCCAGCGGGGGGGGGGGGGGGGGGCAGGGGGGCCATGGCCCCCGTCGGGGAAGGCTGACCCCCCCGTCGGGGAGCTGTTATGTATACGATAAAATATGTAGTCCCCGACAACGCCCAGTCGCCCCGACGATTTACTTAATTTTGGTCTAAATTAGGGCAAATTCTTCGATAAAAACCCCAAATTTTCCAATTTTCTTCTTCAAAGCCCCATTTTTTCAAATTTTCCATGGAAAATGCCGGCAATTTTTTCAAATTTTCTCCAAAAAGAGCCCAAAATTTTAGGCGCGCTCCGCGGGCCAAAATTTTCCTTCGAACATCGTTTCGGCACTTTATTTCCTTGGTTGAGACTTTGGGTTGCTGCCCCCCCCCCGTCGGGGAGCTTGGCCCCCCTGTCGGGGAAATCCTGGCGTCACCCCTGCCGTTTTCTAAACCCTTACCTTGACTTCAAACACATTTTGCAAACTCCTGAGGATCCGGTTTACCCACAAACATCCTGGGAAAAAAATAATTCTTGCCGCGCATGTCTTCCCTTAACTTCAATCTCAGGCTTTTAACTTTTGAACACCAACATGAAAGAGATACAGAACCCATCCTGGCGTTTAAAGCATATTTTCAACGCTTGTCTTAAGCTTCTGAACACTTTTTCTCCCTTTTTGAACGCCGGACGCCTATTTGAACACTTGCCGTGTTTGAACGCCTGACGCGTCTAGTGTTCAAATGCTGAACGCATAGTGTTTGAATTCTGAACGACAGTTTCAGCTCCTGAAGTATAGTGGCATGACGGGAGGAGTAGCCTAACACATTAAAATTATTCGGAATCTTTGCATTGGATAATGTATTATTAACCAAAATATACCTGTCCTGCATGAGACTTAATTTTTTACCCAGAGATTATGCTAAAACCTCAGAGCTTCCGGGAGCAAAGCCCCCTGGACCCCCACCAGGGGCCCTAAGGCGGGCCCAGTGTTTTAGCTAGCCCCTGTTTGTGCGACAATGTCGCGTAAAAGGCGACAAATGTCGCACCAAAAATCTTACAAGCAAATTCTACCCGGGTGTAAATTTTGAGGTTCCTCATTACGGCAGAAATCTACTCACATATTGCACCATTTGCGATCTAGGTACCTTTCAAATTCCAAAAATTTTAAAAGGGGAGGTGTCTCTCTCCCCTTAGACCCCTCCCCAGGCCACAGATCAGTAAATGTTGCACTGAGAAAACGTCCTAGCTAAAACACTGGAGAGCCTCGGGATTCCAACAGCTCAAACTATAACGGCCTGACGAGAGGAATAATACATTAAAAATATGGGGAATCTTTTGCATTTGAATATGCATTATGAACCAAAATATAACCATCCTGAGACTTAATTTTAAACCCAGAGGTATGCTTAAACCTCAGAGCTTCCGGAGGCTTCGCCCCCTGCGGGGCTTTGCCCCTGGACCCCACCCGCTAAAGCTCGTTTTCGTGCTAGGCTAGGCATTACCAGATCTGTCGGCAAAACATAGTCTCTACACCCCGAAAAGATAACAACTTTCGCTACGCCCCTGACGGCTTTGTTGAGTGAAACTGAACATCAAAGTTCCACATGCTCTTTGAGACGTAGCTTAGCTACTTTTCTACAGTATGCGAAATCTAATTTTGTCGCCAAAGAATGCAATTGGTGCGGATTGACGAAGTATTAGGCTACCGATATCACCAATCGCCCGTATTACCGATACCGATATTTCCACTCACACCATCGGCCGATACCGATATTTTTGAGATGAGCTTAAAGGTGTGTTCACACCAAAACCGAAATCTGCTGCGTTTTGCGGGCGGGACGCGAAAATTTTTTTCCCAAGACAACTAGGGGCAATTTTACTCCAATGAAAATCTAGAAAATCGCCCCATTCGTTCTGATATAACAAATTTCGCCTCCCGCCCGCAAAACGCAGCAGATTTCGGTTTTGGTGTGAACGCACCTTTAGGCTATGGTATGCCCTGTGTTTCTATTTATGCATACTCCCTATGCATATCTCAGACAGATGGGTCACATTTGTTGTTCAATATGGTTTTTGAAAAACGACAACATATCATCATGGCTAGTTCCTCTAATCAAGGCAACTACCACCGGCACAAACATTAGGACCCCAAAATAGCGCGTGATGTGAACACTGTAGCCTCCACTTACATGTCTAACGTTAATCGTGTTTACTTTATTTCGTTTTGTAATTATATTGGTAGTGCACTATATGATGGGCAGTACTGTACATGTCATAAATATTTAACGTTTATATTGTTGCTGCACCAAATCCTCCCTTTTGTTTTGTAAAGTGTCACATTCATGTCTCGAGACATGTATAGGCTATCATGCCTGATATCATGCCACAAGGTTAGGTTAGGGTTAGAAACAAGAGGAAAGGTAAGGGTCAGAAGCTTGAGACTTATTATCAGGCATGATATGTACCGCTGCATGCCTCTATATTACATGCCTCCTCAGTGAAACGTTGCTTACAGTTCGAGTGCTGGGGAGATGTTCTCGCATCAAGCATAATACAGCGACCCGACCGTTGTCAATGCAATGGTATGAAGCTGTACAGTTAGTTGCTTACAAACTTGGAAATTGCTTCAGATAAAATTTTAAGATTCAGAAAGCGATAAGAGGTAAAATATTAAGAGAAAAATGATGATGGAAATAAACGAAGTAGATGTCATTAAAAGTGACAAAATATCGGTAATGGACTATCGGCATCTTAGTCAGATTTTGCCGATACCGATAGTGGGCGAAAATGATGAATATCGGTCAATACCGATATTGAATACCGATTATCGGTCCAGCACTATATTAGACACGGTTTATGGTACACATTTTTACACATTTTACAACAGCATTACTAATAATTTCATTCTGCTATTATGACATGTCAAGCAACTAAAGATTTTGCTACCGCAGCTGCACCTTCGCAGAGCCGCCTTCAGCTTTGCCAGGTCATCTGTACCTTGGGGTATTTACATGGTACCTAACGTTTCCCTAACGTTTCAGACAAAATACCTCCCTCTAAGATTGTCTGTTTTGCAGAGTGCACTTGAGTGTGCACCTACTGTTTCACAAATATCATTTGGAAGTGGTTACAGAATATCTCGATCAGTTCCATTGGGTGTGATTCTTTGAGTTGTCTTATATTTACCAACAGGGCTCTACTGTGATACAAGTCACCGCTCAGGATGGAGACAGGGGAGTGCGTGTTCCGAATCTGATAGAGTTGACGTTGGGTGAGTGTGGGGTACGGTAGTCTCTTGTGAAGTCGTCTGACATTTGTGGCATAAGTTTACCAAAAATATGTCTGTACCGTAACATCAATTGTCATGTTTAAGTTTCGTTGTGTCTTCTTCCCTTCTCATTTTTGTAAAGTACTTGTGAGCATAACTATAAATTGAATGAGTTGTATTTAAAGTTTCTAGGTTTCTGGGTTGCAGAAGATTCAGAGACTTGAATAAATTATTTTTGTGGCAAGTTGGCCTAAAGAGAGAAGGGCACGAAGAAGAGATCATAGGGAAACTCCACATTTAAGATTGCTTAGCTCAGATTTAACAATTTTCAGAGAGGTGAATTGAACTCTATTTAATAAGTAAATTGTAATCAAATTATATGAGGCCATATTTGGTAACTTAGTAAGGATGTCATGATCAATGGTATTAAAGGCTGTGAACAGGACAGGTCAAGGAATATCCCACTAGAAGGTCATGGTTTAACCACAGCTTTATTGGGATCTTCTCTGGAATCTAGTAGGGCAGGTTTCGGCAGAGCGACCAGGGCGAAAGCCGTACTAACATTTCGACAGTATATTATTTTTTTTCAAGAATATAACAATCCTATAATACATGAGTCCCTCTCGGACTTGCTCAAACAGGGAAGAACATATGTGGAACGATAGTTACTGAACATGGTATTGTCCCCCATTTTGTAGGTAGGGCGGACCAATTCTGAGAAGTTTCAGGTTATCAGGAAAACATCATGATGCAGGGAGGTAAAAGGTAAAACTAAGGGGCTCATCTATGAATGGAATAACAAGACGAACAACCGCTAGTCTCTAGCCATCTTAACTAGCAGATCAGTTCCTAGGATGTGCACACTTACCTGCATCTTTCACAAACTCATATAAATTGGTTGACGAAACGTGAATGAATCCACGGTTAAAATATTATCACCAGCAGTGCACCAGAATAGCTAAGTTGCCTTAAAGAATGCCATAACCTAGGATTACAAGGGTCAAAGTTCCCATTCTTAGAAGCCTTCTGACCGCCTGATTAGTAGAATTTTGTATACTACTTTTCGTGAGAGAAAGCCGATGACTAACAAAACGAACTAGAATCCCTTGGTGCATCTCTCACTATGGTTTCCCCAATAAAAGCATCATGTTAACTAGATTTCTTGCTACTTTTGACAAAAATTACTTTTTCGGAGTGATTCCACGAACGTTTCGAGTCATATGTACCGTTATTACTCACGTTTCCTCTTGTTATATGCCGTTCATAGTTGGTTTTGCTTTAATACTGACGGTAATATCTTTTATTGATATCGCTCGGTGACCTCAGTGTTGTATTTAGGCGTTGCTTGTATGTTTCTTTGACATCACAGGGCACGTAGTTATCCAAGCTTTATGTTTTCTACTTCCTGTATTTGACACTAACAAAAGGAAAACAATCATAGAATGTGCCATACAACAGTCCGGGAGATTCTCCCATTTGGGAGAAAACCAAAATTCTCCCGAACGGGGGAAAATTTATGCAAGACATTGTATAGGCTTACCAGCCTAACAAAAACAAGGTTAAGCAAGAATGAAAACCACTCAAAAACTCAAAAACGGCTTGGTGAACCACCGATTAGGACGTGGCTTCTCTGTAGCTATGACAATAAACCTTCCGAATACACATTTAATTCCATTACATTAGACCGAAAATTTTTGCAAGAGGGTTCCAAAACCCATTCACTATTGACAATGTACACAAAACGCGTGGGATTGTGGGTAAAATAGACAAAATGGCGGCGCCCATGACCAATTTTTCTCCCGAATGGGGGAATCTCCCGACCTGTACAAGAACTCAGTATTGTTGTGACACCTATTTCCAGCATAGGTTGAACTCATAGAGTAAGATATAGGAACTAGAGTGCGCACTCCTAATACGCTGTGATTGCATGGGGACCCCTTCTACCATTATAGGTGGAGGCAAGAAGCTATGCTAGCTCAGCTGTGTGCTAGCATATGTGTACAAACCGTACGGCAGGCGAGTCCCCATGAGATCACAGCTGTTTCGGGAAGTGAGCACTCTAGTTCCTATATCCTACTCTATGGTTGAACTACATCCACCATTATTAAGTGTTACACTCAGAGGTAGATGTAACAACAATAGCTTAATGGTCTGCTAGGTGACTGACAATCACACCAGAAGATTTAAATTAATAATATTTCAGCTTTCTTACATTAGTACAAGTATTATCTATTAATGATGCTCCATTCTTTGTAATTTTAGCTGGCTTATTAAAGGTAGGCAAAAGCCAAAAAACAACGGTAATAAATAAAATCGATTGAACCTGCTCACAAAGATTGACGTTGACGTCGCTCATTATCAAAAGATATTTCAGTTCAGACAAAAACTAACTTATAGTATTACATAAGTAGTCATCAATTGTATCACGTTGACGGCAGTACTTGACCTTAACCTTTAAAGGTGATCGGTCGTCTTGAAATATTCTTTGTGACGTCAGTCTTTTCTTGACATGTTTCTGCAGTCGTCACTGTTCTACGGATACACCGTACAAGTAGCTATGATGACATCGGTGTAGCTAGTAGGTATACAGCTACATGCCACCTCTTCTTGCTTACTGATTAGCTGTACCATGCTTGTACGGTGTATCCGTTGAACAGTGACGACTACAGAAACATGTCAAGAAAAGGCTGACGTCACAAAGAATATTTTAAGACGACCGATCACCTTTAAAATAATATTGCGATTCACCAATGGTCTTTCCGACAATCATTCACCAAAAATATTACAACACTACGGTAGATAGTTATAAATGAAAGTCTGCCAAAATCCTATTTTAATG
The DNA here is from genome assembly GCA_029531755.1 of Holothuria leucospilota. Taxonomy (NCBI): domain Eukaryota; kingdom Metazoa; phylum Echinodermata; class Holothuroidea; order Aspidochirotida; family Holothuriidae; genus Holothuria; species Holothuria leucospilota. The sequence continues at coordinate 25,174,400 of CM055980.1, forward strand.
CTCCTTTTGGTCCAAAAAATCATACTTTTGTTCTGTTTAATCGCCTACCTTACTTTTTCACCAGAGTCGACTCGAACTTGAGAAGTATGAGAATGTAGGGGATTCTTATTGTTGTTATAAACAACGTTAAGATTTTGCCCACATGCTTAAAGGTGATCGGTCGTCTTAAAATATTCTTTGTGACGTCAGCCTTTTCTTGACATGTTTCTGTAGTCGTCACTGTTCAACGGATACACCGTACAAGCATGGTACAGCTAATCGGTAAGCAAGAAGAAACGGCATGTAGCTGTATACCTACTAGCTATACCGATGTCATCATAGCTACTTGAAGGCAGAGGCGTAGCGAAGGTGTTATCTTTGGGGGCGGGGGGGGGGGTGGAGATTATGTTTTGCCGACGGATCTGGTAATGCGTAGTGCGAAAATGAGCTTTAGCCGGTGGGGTCCTGGGCCCCGCCTAAGGACCCCTGGTTGGGTCCAGGGGGCGTAGCCCCCGGAAGCTGTGAGGTTTAGGTATATCTCTGGGGGAAAAGTTGAGTCTCAGGATGGATATTTTTTGGTTCATAATGCATCATCAAATACACACTAGATCCCACTAATTTTAATGTATTAGGCTATTCCTCTTGTCAGGCCGCTATAGTTTTAAGCTGTTGGGATCCAGAGGTCCGCCAGTGTTTTAGCTAGGACGTTTTCTCAATGTGGCCTGGGAGAGGGGTCTAAGGGTTCCCCCTCCCCTTTGGAAATTTTTGGAATTTGCAAGTTGCCTAGATCGCAAATGGTGCAATATTTGAGTGGATTTCTGCCCTAATGAGGAACCTCAAAATTTACACCCGGGTAGAATTTTGCTTGTCAGATTTTTTTGTGCGACATTTGTCGCCGTTTATGCGACATTGTCGCACAAATAGGGGCTGGCTAAAACACTGAGCCCGCCTAAGGAGGATTCCGGAGGGCGAAGTTTCCGGAAGCTCTGAGGTTTAAGTATATCTCTGGGTGGAAAATTAAGTCTCAGGATGGATATCTTTTGGTTCATAATGCATCATCAAATGCAAAAGATCCCCACTAATTTTAATGTATTAGGCTATATCCCTCTCGTCAGGCCGCCAGTGTTTTAGGAGGTTGGGATCAAGAGCCCCGCCAGTACTTTAGCTAGGACGTTTTCTCAATGCGACATTTACTGATCTGTGGCCTGGGGGAGGGGTCTAAGGGGAGGGGTCTAAGGGGAATTTGAAAGGTGCCTAGACCGCAAATGGTGCAATATTTGAGTGGATTTCTGCCATAATGAGGAACCTCAAAATTTACACCCGGCGGGTAGAAATTGCGTGTCAGATTTTTTTTGTACGACATTTGTCGCCGTTTATGCGACAGTGTCCCACAAATAGGGGCTGGCTAAAACACTGGGCGGGCCATAGGGCCCCTGGTGGGGGTCCGGGGGGCTTTGCCCCCGGAAGCTCTGAGATTTTAGCATAATATCTCGGTAAAAAATTAAGTCTCATGCAGGATTGGTATATTTTGGTTCATAATGCATTATCCAATGTAAAGATTCCGGTTAATTCTTATGTGTTAGGCTATTCCTCCCTTCATGCCACTATAATTCAGGTGCTGAACCCGTCGTTCAGAATAGGAACACTATGGTGTTCAGCTTTTGAACACTAGACGCGTCAGGCGTTCAAATACGATAAGTGGATAGGCGTCCGCCGTTCAAAAAGGGAGAAGAGAGTGTTCAGAATCTTAACACAAGCGTTCAAAATATGCTTTGAACGCCAGGATCTGAAGATGGGTTCTGTATCTGTTTTAGATTGAAGTGAAGGGAAGACAAGCGCGGCACGGATTATTTTTTCCCCGGGATGTTTGTGGGTAAACCGAATCCTCAGAAGTTTGCAAAATGTGTTTGAAGTCAAGGTTAGTGTTTAGAAGACGGGCTAAGGATACCCTCTTCATGGGTAATCGGGTGCTGCTCCCCATGGTGATGATAAAAGGGAGGAATAATGTGCAGAAAGTGGTTTTTCAAGAATGTCATATGACCCGAAATAGTGCACCTATACGGAAGCCGTTAATTTCCTTTCTTTTCCCGAGTTCCGGACGGACTAAGTCACTCGTCCAATTACCCCGACGGCCGTTGATACGGCCGTATAAGGCCGTCACATAATCAATTTGCCGACGGGAATTCAACTTGAATGGACCAATAAGATGAAGAGCCGAAAATCGAAATAGCCGATAACAGACTGGCCCGTTCTCTCTTTCTCTTTTTTCTTTTCATTCTCCGTCTCCCCTTTCCTTCCCTTCCTTTCCCTTTCTTTTCTCTTCTTCTCTCTTCTTTTCCTCCTCTCCTCTTTTCCTCTCCTTTTCCTTTCCCTTAGTTTCCTCTTTTTGCCGACAGACCGAAAATTTGCCGACGGGCGACCAAATATTGGGGGGTGTGACACCCCCACACCCCCGCTCGCTACGGCCCTGCTTGTAGGATGTATCTGTTGAACAGTGACGACTGCAGAAACATGTCAAGAAAAGGCTGACGTCACAAAGAATATTTCAAGACGACCGATCACCTTTTAATTTCAGTGGCAATAAATTTATTAAACATATCAGGGAAAACAATTATTTTAAACCTTGCTTCCTTTTTGCTTTAGAAATTGTCAGTGTACGTTGTAATTTATTCATTTTTTTTTGAGCGCAGATTCACCTTACTTTGAGATAGACTCAGACGGAGTGATTACTACCAAGACTTCGTTGGATCGAGAAAACCTGGAGGAAAACCCTTTAAGATTGAATGTTATAGTAAGAAAATGTAGTATTCAAGCATTCATTCTTTAAGATCATTAGTCAATAAGGTATTTGAAAATGGTTTCATTTGGAAAGAGAACTAGCACATGGTCAATATTTAAGCTACACGGTCTCACTCTTTGCCACAATTAGTTACTCTTAGGATAAGTTATCTTGTTAAGTGATCATTAAAGGTGGCAGATCTTTTAAACAAATCAATCTCCAGAGTATTCCTCCTGCATGGAGGTAAGGTGCAGGTGGGGAGATTGCTATTGCAAAATTGACAGGCTACTTTAATATAAATGGTCTCATTCACAATCGTTTCTTGATTGCAATCCTTATTGCTCGCATCTCCACTAACTGAAGCTTTCGTTGTTCCTAATGCTGATTGTATGAAACACATAGACATGATAGAAGGGTTTACAGGCTGGGGGCACGTTCCCCGTGCCCCCTCCCTTTTCACAGACCTTTAAAATAACAAAATTACAAAATGAACAAAAGGTAGAGAGACTAGAGAAATTATGAAGGAATTGTTTTTATTATGGTAAACTTTGCAATGTAAAATGAAGGAAAACATTAACATCAATTATCATAAAAATACCAGAAAGTCTTCTCGGCGCCCTTTGCGCGTACCCTCAGTAAATACTCACTAATACAGTGGCGGAGCGGGCTCAAAGATGGGGAGGCAAGAGGCAATTGTTATTAAAAACTTTGTAAAGTGCCTTAATTAAAATTTCTTCCAAACAGACGTTGGCTCCTAGCCAAACTTTTATGACGTAAAACCCCCCAAAAAGGGTCACTCAGAGTATAAATTTTAGTCATTACACGTACCGTACATGGTCCTTGCGTGCACAATTAAGAAATCGCCCCGTACGAAGGAAATCGCGATTCTCAATAAATTTTCAGATTGCTTCGCTTGAGAACAATTAGAGTAGGTGTCTCGCTAGCACTTCTGTCCGTCGGAAAACTTTGTGGCATTGCTTACCATTTTAAAACCCTTGCAACGCCTCCTGATGTTCACTTTTCCCATCAACTACCGCCATCCTCATAAAAATGATCAACGGCTTCTTTCTGAAATTTGCAATCACGATATGAAAAATATTTCATTAACATTTCAAATTATAACTGGGGACCCAGGATTTTCTCTAGAAATGGTCAAAAATGGCCACAAAAGACATCAAATTAAGAAATATTCTCAGGACTCTCAGTCCTCAGTTTCCGGCTTTGCGCTTTCGGCACTGCCGATGAAAGTCTTCACCATCCCCACGTCACGAGGATTCAGCCTCCACTGAAAGTTGTGTCCCTGGCGTTTGTTTACTGAGGACATCCATGGCCATGCCCCTGTAAGAATTGCCCATCACATTACATTTATTTTGGACAGTACTATACACCATTAACTTTAACCTTTCATTATCGGTACAAAATTATGTTTCAAACTGTATTTTCGAAACTGTCTTATTTTTCACAGCAATGAAAAACTTAAGGGTCCCTTGTCCCAGATCGTCGACAAAAATGAAATATAAAAGAAATAATAGATGGCTGGAGAAAGAAGGAGAGTCTTTGATGTAATGGATATGGATAATATTAAAATAAAAAAATAAACAAAACAATAGGCTACAGTAAAATGCTGTTTTGTTCAGCGCTATTCACGTGCACCCATTAAAAATGTTGTTTCGTGATTACTTCCTGTGGAACATCTTGCATGTTCCATATTAATACAAACTCTTCTATCATCATAGTAACCACGCACAACGCAAACCCCATTCATCATACAAAATGGCCTGTTATTCTTATTAAAGACATTATTAAAATGGTAAAATGTGATTCTTCTGATCTGGTTACTGCGCATCCGATGAGTTTTAAGATAGCCAAATGTTTCATTCTATTAGTTTTAATTCTTAAAATACTTCAGGACCTCCGGGGGCGTTTCTCCCTAGACCCCCACCATGGTACTTAGTGAGGGCGCCTGGAATCTCAAGCCTTGAAAAAAGGGAAAGGAAGCGCATCTCGCCCCCGAGGCACCTTCAGCGCCGTTTGGTATTCAGCCCGGATTGCCCCCGCTTTCAGACACCAAATCCCACCCTGCACAAACATAGGTTGAGTGAACAGAATGGTAGCCTAAAATGCTGTATCCTATCCATTACTGCCAATGGCTCCTTTCGTGACCTTGTCGACAGCACCTTTGCACTTTCCACATGAGTATTGTATATTTGTGAAAATTTTCGTGAACGTGTGTAAGATTCATTACCCTTTTGTTAAACATTTAAACTATTTCCATATGATTTGTAGGCTACCTTTCTCTTTGTGCTTATTGAATTAAACACTGGCATGCTTCCTTGTTCTACCAAGGCTACAGAAGTTGACGATACACAACCAAGTAACCTGACAGTAAGTGAGGTTCCTGTGGTGGTTACTGTTTTAGATGAAGATGATAACATCCCTCAGTTCAGCGATACCTTCGTCCACGTTGGACTTTTTGAAAATTCACGAGAAGGTACCCGGCTAGACTTGGGGGTAACAGTTACAGATGTAGATGAGGTATTCTGAGATACTCTTAGATACTTTATTGTTTCCAACATTCACGACAAGAGACACTGATAACTCTGACTATTTTTAGATAAGATTTGATACATTGTTACAATGCTCATATTTAACTTATAGTAACCATGGAGCTACTACGAATGGAGTTGAAGCAGCTTATTATCCTTTGAGATTATCATCAGTTCCGACATTCCGAAGCTCAAAACCCCCATTAGCTGCTACAAAGGACTATAATACTTGATTACCAAAGGCTAAGCGACAGTTGTAGGCAAGATTTTTCCCATTGGCCTCGTATTAAATCTAACACAGCCGCACTGGTGTTTTCGCAGTAATTTTGAAGTTAGAACCAGGGAGCTGTTATTAGCTAATAACACCTCCTTGTTAGAACTGAAGAGATTTCTAAGAATGCACACCTGTGCGCACATTTGCTGTCAATTTCATAAGATCAAGTAGGGTTCAAGCTTTCCGATTAGCTAAGTTTTGTTATCAAGAGTATCCGAAAAGGTACACGAAATTTAATTACAAAAGGTGAAGTTTTCATTACTACAAAAATATTGTCAATGAGAAATTGGTGGTATTGTTGGACATTTTGTAGCTGTTGAGGTAATAGGAGACTGCATAATTATCTATTCCTATCGAATGCACTGTCAATTATAATCAACTGTGCATTGTCTTTTAGAAACTCGTTCACATTTTGTGATGAGTAAACTAGGATAACAATCGTTCTTTTCACACAAGCAAAGTTTTGGACTCTTGTTTGTCCGAACAGATGACAGACGTTCAAAGGAATTACTTGGAATAATGGGACAAAGATATTAAAAAATTAAGGGTTTAGATCAGAATGGAGTTATAAAGGTGAGAATATGATTAAAAGGTAACAATTAGGGTTGAGCAATAACACAAGGTAACGAAGACTTTGCTTTTATTCCATTCTTAGTAGCTTCATGTTCTAACTAAGTGGCATTTTCGGAATAAGACTGGTAAAACGATTTGAAACATATGGCACATTTTTACCAGGAGGAATTTTATTCACCCTATTCATTAACAAAATTGGCTGAATATATTGCAGACCTTCCTGTTTTATTGTGAAACCATTCCCCGAGGTATTTGTTACTAAAACCATCACATTTCTCAAATACGTCCAGAAGTAGGATGCTAGGTGAATCTAAAACATTTTCTGTATATGGAGCTAGCACCTATTGATCTTAAGAATACATATTGTATACCCCAAAATGCAGAAAAAGTAAAACAGCAATACTCACTTCAACTGAGGTCATCGATGCTCAAGCCGTATCATTCTAGGCAACTAACTACTGGACTCATAAAAGTGCTGTTCTCGGGATCAGGACGCAGAATTAGAGTCCCACACTGTATGAAAGACTACGTCGCACAGTAGCTGCAATATTTCATATTAACTGAATGTAGTCCATCCTTATGCAATAATGTTATACTTTGCGATAATGTTACAATGCGTTAAACACCCTTTTTGGAAATGTACAAGCAGTATAGTTTGAAATACGTGTGAAGAAAACTTCATCATCATAGTTTAAAGAATACATATTAACCTTACCCAAATTTGATACCCCTTTTCTTGCACAGCATAAAAATGCAGCTTTTAATCTTGAGCTGATTCAACCACTGGATGCATTTGCATTAGTGACAGAAACTGGACGAGGATCTGCTCTTGTTGATGTTAAAGTGAACAATAGTGCATTAATAGACTATGAGACTAGACAAGAGACAAATTTTAAGGTAAGTTAACGTAAAATTTTGTAATACTCCCTTGAAAGGTTTCAGCCGTTCTTCTGTAACTATATTCTGTACCGATGTAAGTGATATTTTAATGTCATACTAGGTACAGGTATTGTTTAAAGAGCTGGAAACATTAAAAGGTGTGCATGAACAACACATTGTCAAAAGCACTCTTCAGTACATAGTAATAGGTCTTTGGCAGAAGGGTTGTAGTTATCATAACATGTGAGTCACTGGACAATTCTCAGTTTACAATTGGAATTATCCCAGCTGCAGATTCCGCTAAATCGATTAGGATAACGATTTGAAGTGACTTTTTTCAGTCAAGTTACCACTGAAAACGACATGATGTGACGTTTAGGTGATCACTTATCCCATGCCTAGTCTCAAGTTTGCGTACTAAACGGATGGATCTCTTCGTGTATTGCTTTGAGTTCAGAGAGATGGCACAACAAACATCCCTTAGTCATCACAATTTCTAAACATGTAATCATTTTAAAGCTTTTGTCTTAAATCTTAGAGATTTTACATAAACAAAAATTGCTTAACATAACAATTGCCTCCACATTTCAGACCGTCTTTCAGCAGAAAACCTAAACGGTCATTGATGACTAACTCACACCTCTCCTAACGTTACACTTACTGGCCCAGATTCCTGTGCGTAGGCTAGTCCATTTGTACAATAGGTGACGCCGTTAGGGACTAGCTGCTCTGTGATGGATTAGCTTCTAAAGTTATCTGTTTCAACCATTAGAAGAAAGATTTATGAAAACAATCTATACCGAAGCCACGTGAGCCTTTCCTACATACTCAATTGAAAATTTTTTACATGCGCAGTTAGTGCTTCCTGTAAAAAGAACGCCCCTATTGGAAAATGCGCTTTGCAATTTCTCCAGACGTGCCATCGATGAAAGTTCTCCAACTTTTGCTTTCCTTCCTACAGCCCAAAACAGTTATATTTTACTAGAATGTCGAACAACAAGCATTTTTTAAAGTTTTATTATCTATATTGCTCCTAAAAAGCAGTTTGACAGTTTTTTCTGATCCCACTCAAGCTAAGAAGCAAAGTGTGTCAAGTAGCTTGTCGCTCTTTCTTTCACTGATTAACACCCAAGTTCTGTATAGGTACTGTATAGATGGACGTGAGATACCTCAAAGTGATACGGTTTTGTTAAGGCCATGGACTTCTCTATCATTTTTACGGGACACTCCTCGGCCTTTTGGCTAAGATCAAGTGTAGTATCTGTTCTTTTCAGCCAGTCAAGAACAGAACCAGGCATGACAGACCCTTGATGTAGAGGTCTGAAGGTCGAGAGGTTGGCCAATTAAGTTCGTGTCTTTTCGGGGACGTAGCGTGTGGTTTCGCCTCTTGGCTCTTTCCTAGAGAGTAGAGGGGACTTTGAAAAACGTATTTTTACGAGGCTTTAATATACAGGGGTGCCAAGTGTTTGTCCGGAGGGGCACATCAAAATGAAGAACTGAGCGTCACTGGAGACGTCGTAGTGACATGCAGCGCCCCCGTGAAGGCGCTGGGTCCTAGGGGCCTACTGTAGGCCCTGCTGGGGCCCAGAAGCAACACTCCAGGGATCCACGTGGCTAAGCCCTCGGAGACTCAGGAGTGTGTATAAATTTTGACTATTAGAATGAAGCATTTGTCTATTTCCAAAATGGCATGGGATGCCCACTAAACGGGCCACAGAAATGGACTAATAGAAATCAAAATTTGACGATTTTTTTAGCGTTACTCGCACTAGAGATTTATTGATGGAGGGGGTTTGAATGATTTGTGACGACGGATCATGTAAAGGTGTGCATTGAACTTTAAAAATAAATACACTCGTGCTACCCAAAAAGAGTAAGGTTGAGAAAACTACCTTAAAGGTATGCCGCTGAGAAGAAGCCTTCACCGTCATTAGAGCATCGAAGGTGCATCTACGGCTACGAATCTGGGGCTAGCGGAGAAAAAAGCCTTTAAATGCGGTTCAACGGGTTTTGTGTGCCCTAAAATTTTAATTACGACGGATATATTCCTTGCAATAGTATTCAGCAGTAAATGGAAAGGGTGGCCAGTGCCCTGTGGATTCATCCTTCTGGACCATCCCTGGTGTACGGGCGAAGTGACCAGAAAATTCTGGTATAGAGCATCTATGAAAATTTCGTGCAAGTTCTTAAACTCTTTTCGGAGGTGTCACTACTTTATGGCCCCTGATGTGGTGCTTGGCTGCGCCTAGGCGAGGATTCAGGAGAGCAAAATTCCCGGAAATGTGAATGCATCGATATTTGAAATGAAGCTCTTGAAAGTGGAGCTCTTTTGTTCTCTTTCTTATTGAATACGTGTTGAAAAAGGTGCCGGAAATTTTTTAACAGTTTTCGAACATAAAATCTTACTAAAAGATATTCGATTTAGTAGTTGTACTGAAAAGAGAGGACTCACCGCCGCAGTAGTCCCATAGCTGTTGAAAATAAATGTTGAAACAATATCTGAGGGTTGCATCTCCCAATATGGCAGTCTTTCAAATAGATGCAAGCGGAAAGCACCGCAAAATTGTAGTTTTTTAGAATTTTTTGTGCATTTTTAGCCCCATGTTTGACTGATAATGACAGTGGGTCCTTGCGTGTGTTTGTGCATAATTTCTTATATACCCAAAATCTCATGGGGGGACACGAGGGTACAGCCAACGTTTGGGGGCATGTGCTCCCTGACCCTCCTTGGCGACGCCACTGCTAAACTGTATTGGTTTAGGAATTACTGAAAAGCTTACAGTGTCTACTTGAATTATCCGTTTTATGCAAGTTTGACAAAAGACTTTAAAGGTCAAAAGCAGTCGCCCCTAACTTATTTTGAAACAATAGCTAAATGTCACAAATTTCTTCCTATTTCTCTACCAAATATCTGTCATAATATTTTAGGACATAAATATTGCATATTCAAGGTAAACCAAGCAGTTGCTCCTTGTAAATTTTACAAATGAGTGAGAAAAATACTGTCACATGATTCTCAAGATCCATTCAGGAAATAGGATAGTCTACTATACAATTCTTTTTTTGGGTGACTGCATTCTCCCTTCAAAGGGGTTTGCCAGGGACTCAATTCAATGACTTCAAAACATGCATATTTCCAGGTGAAAAGTAAAAGAGTTGTTTTAGTAGGTGAAAACCGTATCTCAATAGCATGTTGCGTTTGGAAGATACTAACTTTCAAAGCAATGTCTTTTTTCTAGAGGTACAGTGCATTGTGGGAAGCCTATGATGTTAGAGCGGCACGCGCGTTTTATTTTTCGTACGATAGCGAGGGGAAGTTATGAATTATTCATATCAAAGGCAGTTTGAAGTTAAAGTGGGTTGAGATGATGATATGGTTAACTGCGCATGCTTGATTCATTGGCGCTAAAGCTGGATCTGTCAGTTTGTAAACGAAGACTGCATTGTGGGCCTACTATCGTATTGCGTGTGGGTGTATAGTATTCGCCCCTTGGCTCTTCGCCAGAGAGCCGCGGGGACTTTTGAAAAAGTCTACTGTACAATACAACAGATCTCAGTGTACATACTGCATAGTGTAAAACCTATTCAGTGTAACATTTTAAACAAGAAGGAGGTCACTGGGAATTGACATACAACTTGTTCATCTGACTGCCTTTGTGCTTGGTGCTCAGCATAAGCAATGGGGTAGGGAAAACAAGCCAGTGAGCCACAACTGGAAAAAAGGCCGTGGTCGTCTCGACTTGAACCAATTGGTTGGAAACTGGGACGTTAAACCTCATCTAACTAACTAACTGTTCATCTGACCTGCTTGTACAATGTACTGTTAAGATGGATGGATAGCATACCATAATTACTTCTTTAACCTGTTAACGGAGACCTGAGTGCTACCGTGACAAGAACTGCACTGTGGCTGTGATCTTAACACTCAAGACGATGCGTGGTTTCCTCCATGGTGGCCGGTCGGGAACTGAAGTAGCTAGAAACTGCGTGCTACACGGGTAACAAAGTAATATCACTGTAGCCACGGGGTGGGGGATACGGTTGAGGATACATCAGTGGGAGAGTAATTCAGCTTATAGTTAACCCATAACACCCTTTCCACAGATTTCTCATAGTCCCAAAGACATCCACGCACGTCGAAACTAGTGAAATTTTACCTGGAGGACACTGGGCATGCTCGCAAAGCAGATTGGTTTGGCGTTATTTTTTAATCCTCAGTTTCCCTGACACTAAAAATTTTTCACTTACCCTTATATATTGGCTAAAATCTTTGTCCTTTGAAGGGCATATTGAGTTATCATATTCAATTAAAGCAGTGCTGACCTTCATAGACACTGAATCATTATTTTTTTAGACTGTGGGTACTCGAGTTGCGATCAACTCAGGGTAACTACACTATTCATACCACACTTGGACTGGTAAGCTTTGCCAGTGAGTTGTTATGAAGCTAATGCCAAGGCACCCAATCCTCAACATGATATCATGCACGATATGGTGTCACAAGACTTCTAACCCTTGTCTCCTCCTAACTCTAAACTTGTGACATAATATCATGCACGGTATGGTGTCTAGAGACAAGAATATGATACATTACAAAACAAAACGTGAGGATATGGTGCACCACCAAGAAAGGAAGTTCTATGAATAATCATGAACAAAGACTCCAATTGCACCAAATTTGTACGTTTTGTTTTGTTAGGTGACACATTTGTGTCTCAAGACATGCATATATGCATGATATCATGTCTACAGGTTAGGTTAGGGCTAAAGAAGTCAGGAAAGGTATAGGGTTAGAAGGCTCGAGGCTTCTTATTTGCCTGATATCATGTTACGGATGGGGTCTCCAATTGAATGAATAATTCAAAATTTTCCCCTTGCTATCCTACCAAAAAAGAACTCTCGAGCGCCACATTGATTAGATCATTAGAGATTACATTATATTTCTTTATGATGTCGACAACGCTGTGGGGAATATTTAACAACCTTGTTTGCTCTTTCACACATAATGCTAGACAGTGTTGTAGTGTGAGTACAGGACCATGAGTACGGGTACGGGTACGGGTACTAGGTCATGAGTACGGGTACGGGCACCAGGTCATGAGTACGGGTATGGGTACGGGTACCAAGTCATGAGTACGGGTACGGGTCCGGGTCCGAGGAAAGAGTAATCATGAGTACGGGTACGGGTACGGTACAGTGTCATGAGTACGGGTACGGGTACCAAGTCATGAGTGCAGTTTTGAGTATGGGTAGCAAGCCCTTACTGCATTACTATAATTATTGGATATTTGGACAGACTCAAACCCCCATATTTCTCTCCTTTCCAGAAAATTCCAAACTTGAAAAGTTTCCCATCAAACTAATGTCCCGTGAACAAACCTGACCGCCACCCAGTGTATGTAACCAGAGCAGCTTCCTCCATGGGCAATCCAAAATTAACACACAAAATGACCTATAAAGCCTATTTAATAGTCGATTTTAGTGGGGGGGGGGGGGGAATCTAGAGGATATAACGATTCATGGTAGGATTCAATTTTCAGTCGAGATGTTTGTCAGGTTTGGTATTAAGTTGGCTGGATGGAAATTGTGTGGTGCATGGGGAGTGGCCCATGCTAAAATCGTGTATCCGGGGGAACCGTCTAGTTATCATTAGAAACTCCTGGAAACTGCTGCACTATGTCAGCTAACGCACGACTCGGATTTTCCTGCAGAGTGGACTCTGTTCGCTCATTCTCTCTTTTAGGGTTTCGCACACCAGGGATAGCCTATGACTGCCAGGGAATATGCCGCTCAGCCTGCTACGTAGCCAATATACTGTAGTAGCTTGAGAAGTTGCACTACAAATATGCACATGTAAACATACAAATGACGTCATTCAATTCGACTGCTGCATGTGGTTGGCAAGACCACAGTCGTCTGCACACAAATACTCAACGCGCTACACACTGCACTGTAAGTGTATGTACCACAGATCTAGAGTGACTATGCGGTATAATCACAGACTTCTTATACATGGACAGAGCATATTGCACTAACGTCCTATGCGTAAATTGTCGCCACCGAGTAGGCTTACCAATATGGCTGCCTGCTATAGTCTTGCGTGTAAAAGTTTGGACTTGCTCAAGTGGCTCAGTATCGACAAATTGTGTGAAAAACTTGTAATATTTTCGAAAGAATGCAAGCTCAGGTCAAATTCATCAAATAGAACGGAGGACTGTGATATTGTTCTTCCATTCATACTGATATTTTGTCTGAAATGTTGCAGATTCATCGTAAAATTGGGCAAATGGTAGTAGCCCGGCGGCCATCTTGGTTAGCCAAAATTTGTTCGAACGGTGGCGACCGTATTGATTGCGCAATCCTCTGTCCATGTATAAGAAGTCCGTGGGTATAATACTGTGGGTCCTACAGCTCACTTGTTCAGCTGACATGCCATCGGCTTGGTTTGTGGTAAGCTGTTTTTATTATTCAAGATCCATTTTTATGAATGGATCTTTATTTCTTGAAATGAAAGAAACTGTGCAAGCTCATTCAGAGCGTCAATTAATTTGTCAACAAACTAGGTGCATAAAGTAGCCATAGGAGTACATGGACGATTCATTTTGGTAAACATTTAGGCTAGCTGAACAGTATAGTCACTGTAATTTTGTAAACAGTAGTTCCGCGAAGGGGACTGAAATTATCAAGCCTATGGTTTTGGCGGAATGAGCTGCAGTCTTATATTTTAGTCTGCATGTTATGCAGTATAGTATACTGTAGGTGGTACAGTATAGTATTATCTAGTCAGTATAGTATTATCTAGTCCTCAATCAGGCCCTACACACTATGCTCCATTAGCACTTTGCGCCGTATAGTACTAGGCCTAGTAGTCTAATGGAGTGTAGTACGTTGGGCACTGATTGAGGGCTATGTAATACCAACCGTCGGGGCCAGCTAGTTCTAGAGTGAAATGCTTAAACAAACAGCTACTTCTTTTGGATTTTTGGGGATTCTATGACCAAGAAACGTTCTTTTCCTGGGAAATATATACTGCAGTATTTGCTCGAATACGAGTTAATTTTATCACAAAGAAGAGTTTCCAGCTGGGCTTTGTAACAATAATTTTAGCCAAATTTTCATACAGCCTGGAAGTAAGAATGGAAAAACCAGCAGTCAGATGCTTGCCTGAAATGTACACCAAAAAAATCACATTTTTTTCGACATTTACAGCAATATGACTAATAGAAAGGAAAAATATCCTGAAGGAAACCCAACCTACTGTACACCTGTATGCCTGTCCCATATTCCTGGAAATGGTACTGTACCATCCATGCCTTACAAGTTGCATAATATGAACAACCTATATTTTAAATTGTCAGGAATTTATTCAGATCCATTCCATGTGATAAAAATTTGTTTTGAAAATTTTCGGGAGGGGGACTGCCGCTGGTTCCCCCTCCTCCCTGCAGCGCGGCTGCTGTGCACGGCCATGGACATTTATAAGCAGTGTTCAAACTTAAATTCGAACCACCTACTGTACACTATGAATATGTACATGCACTATACCGTGTATGAACAGCAAATATCACTGTATGTTGCCAACCAGTGCTACAACATGCATCGTCCTAACATAAGCATGAGTCCAGTTCATAACAGGAAAATGCAGTCACCCCAATCAGAATACCCTGTCTCCTTAATTCATGAATGGCTTGTTTTGATTATGTGATGATATTTTTGTTACTAAATTGGTAAATTCATGGCAAATAACTCCTTTCTTTACCTCTTGTTTGTAACAGTTATGTTAAAAAACATCTTCAGAGGTACAGAGGTACTTGTCAAGCAAACAAGAGAAGATCTGCAAGAGTTTGCCGATTTTTTAAAGCAATTTTGAGGCAACTGCCTATTGCCTTTAAAGGTAATAAGCAGTCACACCAAATTTATTTTGAAAAAATCAGCTGAATCTTTCAGATTTTCTCTTATTTCACTTTCAAGCATATTACTGTAAATGATATTTACAAGTATAAACATTGAATATGTTAGGTACAGTAATAATAATAATAATAATAATAATGATGATGATGATGATGATGATGATGATGATGATGATGATGATGATAATAATTGTGCATTTGTAAAGCGCCATCTATCTATGTAAACATAATCCGAGGCGCAATAAGGACCGTATTGGATCAATAAAAAGAACAAGAAATAATAACAAAGTATCACCAGTGAAGTAGAAATTAATTATAAGCAATAGTGAACAAGTGAGTTTTAAGATTATTCTTAAAGGTAAGTAATGAATTACAACAGCGAATGTTCAGTTGAAGAGAGTTCCATAATTTGGGAGCAGCTACAGAAAAGGCCTTATCTCCAGCAGCTGTAGAAGTCCTTGGGATGGCTAGAAGATTTTTTCCTGCAGACCTTAGATTGCGACCTGAGGAATATCGTATTAGGAGTTCTCCAAGATATACCGGTGCTTTGCCATTTAGCGCTTTCCATGTGAGAATAATTATTTTATAGTCAATACGATGCCGGACTGGAAGCCAGTGAAGATGTTTCAAGATAGGTGTAATATGATCGTGTTTTCTAGTTTTTGTTAAAATCCGGGCTGCTGCATTCTGAACACACTGAATCTTTCTGACCAACTTATCAGGAATACCGTACAACAGGGAGTTACAATTGTCAAGCCTGGATGTTATAAGGGCATGAACAATTAAAGCCGCTGAATCATCAGGCAAACATCTACGAATACTATTAATGCTCCTGATATGAAAGAAAGCAGTTTGGCAGAGCTTCTTAACATGAGATTCCATGGACAAGGTATTGTCAAAGATTATACCAAGATTGCGAGCAGCAATAGAAGGCTGAATGATGGAATTACCAATTTGCATCTGTTTGGTTTGAATTTTAGTTTGATTGTTTCTAGAGGTGACAACAAGAAGTTCTGTTTTCTCATCATTCAGCTTCAGTTTATTTGTAGTCATCCAAGATTTTATGTCTGACACACATTTTTCAATGCATTGACGGGTGGAATGTTCAGCATTAGGATCATCTAAATTAAGAGAAAGATATAACTGTGTGTCGTCAGCATATGAATGTACATTAAGCCCGTGTTTCTGAGCAATAGCAATGACTGGTCTAGAGTAGATAGTGAAGAGTATGGGGCCGAGGACCGAGCCCTGTGGTACACCAAATGGAAGATGAACATTCGATGATAATGTGCCATTGATACTTACGGCCTGAGTTTTGTCACTTATATAGGATTTAATCCAGTCCAGAGCTGCACCTTTGACACCAATAGAACGAAGTCGAGAAAGAAGGATTCCATGATCTATGGTATCAAAGGCAGCAGAAAGATCAAGGAGTACCAAAAACACACCATGTCTGCTGTCAATGGCTCGAAGAATGTCGTTTTTCACCCGAAGTAACGCGGTTTCAGTTCCATGATGTTTTCTGTATGCAGACTGAAATGGCTCATATAACATATTTTGTGACAAATGGTCATGAAGGCGTGAGGCTACAACCTTTTCAATGATCTTAGACACAAAAGAAAGGTTGGACACAGGGCGGAAGTTTTTAAGACTTTCGGGGTCCAGCGTTGTTTTCTTCAAGAGTGGCGTAACATGAGCATTCTTGTAGGGTGTAGGAAAGGTCATGGTGGTCAGGGAGAGATTA
This sequence comes from Holothuria leucospilota, assembly GCA_029531755.1. NCBI lineage: Eukaryota > Metazoa > Echinodermata > Holothuroidea > Aspidochirotida > Holothuriidae > Holothuria > Holothuria leucospilota. The sequence goes on from CM055980.1 coordinate 25,191,084, forward strand.
ACAATCTTAGTAATAACAGGAACAATCAGAGTGAGGTGTTTCTTAAGTAACCATGTAGGAATGGGGTCGATTTCACAAGATTTGGAAGGTGATGATAAAATAATTTTCGAGATTTCCTCATCAGTAGCAAGAGCAAGTGTTTCAAGTGGGACGACATCTGGATGAAGAATTTCAGAGTCCACCAAATTAATATAAGAAGAATCTGGTTCATCGAGTTCGGTACGCAGTTTGCCAGTTTTTGAGATGAATAGTCACTAAAATTTTCTGACAACTCAGCCGTACTACTATGTGTTGGTAATTTGACTTTTCCTTTATTATGGAGTAAGGATTCAACAATTTTGAACAAGTCCCTTTGTTTGTCACAGCTAGATATTTTGTTCTTGTAGTACGCTGCCTTTGCTTCATTAATCATATTCACAACAAGCCGCAGACGCTGAGCACTGAAGCGCTGTCTATCAGCTATAAGTTTTGTTCTTCTCCAACGTCGCTCAAGTCTTTTACGGAGTTTCTTGGCATTAGTAATCTCCGGAGAGAACCAGGGATTAGCGGGACGAAAGGTCTTAGTGCAATTTTTCTTGGGAGCATGAACGTCGAGAATGGATCTGAGGGTAGAATCATACTGTTCAACGATGATTTGTAAGTCATCCGATGGATTATTTACAAGGTCAGATTGGGAAATATCAATTGCAAAAGCATCGTGGCTCATGGAGGCATATTTACGATAGGATATATTATGCTTCCTTGTTTCAGGCTTGCAAAGGTTCAAAGAACAGTGCACAGCAGCATGATCCGTCAAAAAAACACGAAACGTTCACAGAAACAACAAAATTGTCAGAAGAGCGCGCACATACTAAGTCCAGAATATGGCCGTTGACGTGAGTTGACTCATTGACATACTGAGATATATCCAGTGTTTCGAACAAATCCTTGAGGCGAGCGGAGTATGGGTCAATAGCGGAATCCCAGTGAAAGTTGAAATCCCCAACAACTAACAGCTTACACACAGATGTAGAAAGTAGAGATAAGTAATCAGAAAATTCGTCCAGGAACATGTTGGGGGTTGTACAATTAACAGGACTGCATGGGGATCTGTACAGTAACATACTTAAGGAGTTATTCTGCATTAATTTAACAGTGTGATAACAAAAAAGTCACATGATTGAAAGAACCATTTATGAAATAGAACACCTATAGGTACACCAATTAAAATTGGAGTGACTGCATATTTCCTTTAAATAAAGAGTCCACTAATGCTGAGACACATGGTACAGTAAAACATTAAAACTTTAACATGCCTTTGTAGTAGTTAACAGTTGAGTACAGTTTAAAGTTTGGACAATGAGTGTGAGTACAGGTCCATGAGTACGGGTACGGGTACCGGTACCATGGCATGGGTATGAGTACGGGTACGGGTACCAGGTCATGAGTACGGGTACGGGTTCCAGGCCATGAGTACGGGTACGGGTACGGGTACGGGTACCAAGTCACGAGTACGGGTACGGGTACGAGTACGGAAACTTGTACTCGAGTACGGGTACGAGTACGGGTACGAGCACGGGTACGGGTACGGGTACGGGTACTACAACACTGATGCTAGATCCACATTTGAACATTCCAACATTATCAAACATCAAAAACAAACAGGACATTCAAATATAAGAACAACAAAACAAATCTGAGGCAATGTGCACACTTTGCATTTGGGCTAGCTTAAAGGACATGAATTGGAATTTCTCTCTTTCTCACATAAGACCCTTGTCAAATGCCATTGGAATGCATACCTTTTAAAGAGAAGGAATTACGGACTTTGCAAGGAGTTTTGCAGATCCTTTCCATTAGGCATTTTAGAGTATCCGACGTACTGAACCTGTGCGGAGAAAAATTTATAAACATTTTGTTCCATTAAAAAATGACGGTTCAAAGAAACTTACATGGTAAAAAAGATAAACATCACAGCAAGGATAACAGATTGAGCCTTCAGAATTTAATTTACACAAGGTTATCAGTTGTATTGTTTCGTAGTATGGACCAAATGAAGTGCCAGGTCGAAAACGCGGGGAAACCGCCGAAATTGAAAAATACCGATAACCGTCTAAATAATTTTCCGCGAGTTTTCGACCTTGCTGTATGTAGAAAACACGGAAAAATTTTCAAGCTGTAGAGAACCGGTGGCGCCGGCACGGGGGGCATGAGGGCGCGTGTTCCCCCAGTCAATTTATGATTTTTTAAAAATTTTTTTTTTTAAAATGATCCCAAAGGGAGTTTAATGTATAGAATTCTGTAGGGGTAGAGGTGAGGTGTGTTTTCGACCGAGTGATGGATCTATTTTATCATTTTCTATCACAAATGTTCTCAAACTATCAGAATTTTGGCAAATTCTTCGACAACTGTCAAATTTTTTTCGCGCTTCAAGCTTTGCCTCAGTGTTGTGCTTATTATCAATATCTTCCGATACTAACTCCCCGACAAGCAAAGCAGCGAACGTTGGAAGACTTTAACGAGTTCAAAGTAGAAGACTCGCTTTGTGATTGGCAGATAGGTTTGTTGGAGAATTGACAGTGTCTCGATGCAGAGAGATGCATTTGGGGGTCCTCCCCCTAAAAATTTGAATTCCAGATGCGCTTATATGCGATTTCCCAGCATCTGGGAAGCATATTTTCCATATCTATTTGCTCTTTTTTTTTTCAAAAAATCGTTGGTCATCGAAAAGGGGGGGGGGTGGAGGCGTGCGCCGGGTGCGCCCTCACCTGGATCCGCGCCTGCCTTCTCATAGACAACCAGCTCTCCTATTTCATTTAACCAAAATTAAAATTCACTAAACTATGGACATTTTCCAAATATACGATCAGTTCAAAAATTTCCCAAAGATAGCACAATTTTCATTAGAAGCCACCTAAAGTAACAAAACCCCACTGGGCCTTACCTCCCCACCCCCAGGGCGACACCCTCATGTAGTGACCATATTTCCTCCCACTGGTGTATACAATCGCGGAAAAGAATAAAAAGGCACAATTTACGCAGCCTTCGGGGGTACCTGAGGTGGCATCACGAGACAATCTGTGGTGCCCCCAAACCCCAACTCCTGTCAGCCTGTTGGCGCCACTGTTTAGAACTAGAATTGTAACTTGAGCTACAAACTGCAGCACATGCCTTAATTCTTCGTCTTGTTGTTTTCGCCAACTAAATAAGTATATCAGGGAGCTGTTATTTGGATGGAGATAGATCGCTTTGAAGTGAGGTTTGTACCGCCAAGGTCACTCAGTAATCCATCGCTTGTATCTTTCTTGACATTTCTATAAGATTTACACTGGATTAGAAAGTTAACACAAAAGAGATTTGTCGTCTGCGACATCTACAGTAAGACAGAGGGTTTCCTCCACTGTCACAGCATTGCCAGTCGTCAGGGAAATAAAAAAATATTGCATCTTTCGACGCTCGGTGACGCGTATGACAGTATATCACTTAGATTTTATGTTACAATATGAACAAGAATCTATATCTGGTTATTTCAGGAAACTTCCGGAAACTTTTCATATTGTTGTAACAAAAGTTAGACTTATACCTTGTCAACTCATTTGCATAAGGTATTTTGTATAGGAAGGGGCTAACTGTATTCTTTTAAGTTCAACTGAACAGCCGTTTCGAGCTGATTACCACCTGCTCTAAACATGTTGGCGGCGAAAACCTACACATCAAAGTATTGTTCTGCGCAGGCCACTTGTTAAAGGATTACGTGACTTGAATGATATCGCTTGGTAAATGCCATCAAATTGGAGCCACCAAACAAAGGAAAGAAATGCCTTTTCGCCAAATAAACGGTTTATCGTTGATAACCTCCCCTCGATTTAGTGGGTCTTAAAGTATTAGCATAAATTAAACTTTTCGATATATCTCCATCCAAATAACAGCTCCCTGAGTATATAAAGCAGCCGATAAGCTTAAAGGCGAATTTTGAGGGTAAAATACCATGAATTAATATTCCCAAAGAGCTACTGCTGAAAAGTGCTAGTGTCTAATATTTTCTATTCCCAGTTACAAAATCCTACTTGAAACATTAAAGTGGTTTGCATAGTGAGCTCTGAAGACGGATTATGCCTCAATTACATTACCGCCGGGCGCCGGCCGATGAGTAGAAATCGGCCGATGTCTGACATCGGCCGGGCGCCGGGGGATTTCCATCCATTCTCACCGACGTCTTCGATGTGGTCATATTGCTCCGGTCACCGCTAGGGCGCCGCCAGATGACCGGCCGATGGTTTTTCGATCAATTTCGCCAAGCTCCAGGCCGGTTCCCTTTAGGACGTCTTCAGATCACCTCCCGAACATCGGTAGGGCATCGGCAGATATCCGACGGAACATCGGCCGGCACCCGGCCGATTTTAACCCATCTGCCGGTCCCCGGCAGTGCCCCGCCCGAGAGCCGGCAGGGTGCAGACCGGGCATCTGACGGTCGCCCTTCATATCGCGCCATGTCCGGTCGGGTGCTCACCGATTTACAGGTGCCCGGCGATGTGTCCATCGGCGCCGATGTCCTACCGACGTCCGCAAATCATCTGAAAATTTTAACTCCGCACTAAAACTTCACCGGGTGCCGACCGATGTCCAAAAATCGGCCGGCGAAGCAAATTCGCCGGCCGATTATCTGCAGGGTGCCTGCCGATGTCACCGATGTCCGGCCGATTTGGGTCCAACCGGCGCCCGGGCGGACGCCTTTTCGGACATCGGCGGTAATGTGACTGTAGCATTATATGGCATCGGTTGCCCGAACAGGAAATAATTGCGAAGATTTCTTTTACGTATCACACGTAAAATACTTTTCCGCGCTTATGCAGCCTAGCACTTCAGAGCTTTCGGGGTCGGTCATTAGGTTATCTCCACGACTAAATCCTTTTTCACTCGGTTGTAACTTGACCAGATTAGCATAGATACAGTATCTGTCGACAAAATGTTGTAACGGGCATGCAGCCTGGACGTATCTTGTTCCTCGAGGAGGAGAGGTTTCCTTCCCTTGTCCAAATTGACGGCGCCGTTGGTCCACAAGCAGTCTTATGACTGTCAACTGACCCGTTATAAGCAAAGGTTCTCTACAGCTTTAAAGTAAACCGTTTCAGTTGATTTAAAATGAACACACTAAAAAGTCAAGCAAAGCTGTAGTGAGAAAACCAACATTTTATGGCTTCTTGGCAAAGCTGAAACATACTGTGACACAATGAAAGAAACAACAAAATATTTGAAGGTGAAGCTCATTTTACTCAAATGGATCAATCCGCTACAGTGTTCCCACTCTTCCCGAAATTACCCGACATTCGGGAAATCTGGGTGTTCCTCGAGAAATTTTCGGGAAGGGGGATAATTTCGGGAAATTTGGAAAAGGCGTATGTAGTATGGGAATGACGTATGACTTAACAGATTTAAATCCTGGATTAGCCGTTAAAATAGCATAAAACTAGCATTATTGAAAATATCAGGAAATACCAAGCCGATTTTAGGAAATTTAAATTCCATTTCAGGAAAAATGAATATACAGTGTGGAAGCACTGATGTGCTGATACGATTGTATTTATTTTTGATAAATAGTGACTGACTGCCTGAGATGGTTTCTAAAGAGCTTTTGAAAACTATATTGGGTATCACTGTAATACATAATAAAACCATACTCCTTCTACACTATGGGACCATTGATATTGCTGAATACCGACTTGAAAAAATTCTTAGAGCCGCCCATGCGAACTGCAATGAATCTCACAGGTACACAGGTCATGACCAATACAAAGTATTAGTCTGCAGTATGTGTGTACCAGTAGCGTGTTCAAAGGGGGGGGGGCACAGCCCCCACTTCCGAAGTCAGTCGGGGGAAAATCCCTTAGTCGGGGGATTTAAGGGCTAGGGGAAGAGAAAAAGATTGAAGAGACACACTGAACACTCAACAGGGATGGCGCCAGGTGGGAGCAGGGGGCCCGCATCGGGGAGTCTAAATCTATACGATCAGGGAGTTGCAACTCCCTGATACGATAGAATATGCAGTCCCCGACGGCGCCTGAGAGAGGACAATTTCTCTAATAAGAACCCCAAATTTTCGGCGAGTTACTCGCGCTGTACAGTCACTCCAGGATCTTCAGCAGTTCCATTCCACATGGCTAGATAGCACAGGTCCTGCTAACCTTACCACGAAACATTTAGGCAGAGCACACTGTTTATGAGGAAGTCGAAAGTTCCATCCCATGTCGCTAAGCCTAGTTCCTATTCTCTTGTGTGTGTCATGCGGTACGGTCAGTTTGCGAGCGACTCAGGGACCAAAGTTTGGATACCTTATAGGGTGTACTCCAGGTGTTTCGATTAAATGTATGTTATATGGTCTAGAACCCCTACAGTTTTTCTTTTTTTTCCCTTTATGTTCTTAATGATCACATATCTTTTTGTGTAAGCCTACCAAAAATTTTCGCCCCCCCCCCTTTGCAAATTCAAGTTTTAGATTCCAAAGAACACTATATATAAAGTGCGCAACTCGACTCATGAAGAATTAAGTGATATTATGCAAAATATGCCCTGAAATGGCATGGGGTAGTAAGCCATATCCCCTTGTCACTACCTCTTCGACAGAGGGGCTGTTGAAGCTTGGGGTCGCTGGCATGGCCCAGCCCTCTGTCGGGAAATTCTGTCGCCATTTACGATCGGTTTTTTTATTTTGGCTTTCAAAGGGTCATTTCTGCAATGAAACCCAAGATTTTCGGTATGCTTTGCCCACTCTTCTTCAGTTCTGTTACTTATAGCTAAATATAGTTCAGACCATTTCCACCTTTTCAAGTAACTGAAGAAGTTGAATACATGAATTTAGGTAAATGTTGGTAATTTCACCTCATATCACCTCATTTAGTCAATGTTCTCTTGGGGCTGTAGTGCGGTGCGGCTATAGTGACACGAGGAGAAAAGTACAATGTAAGTTATGCCCGATAGGGACCAACTGCCAGGACCACTGACCTTAATTGGCGTTTAATAAGAACCGATTCTTTTTAGTTTAGGATAACCCCCAAAATTTTCCCTCGCTTCTCGCGCTTTGCAATTTCACTCTTTACATTCTGGGCCGAAAACATTAAAACAGCGCCGAAACTACGTTCCTCTAGTATATATATATATATATATATATATATATATATATATATATATATATATATATATATATATATATATATATATATATATATATATATATATATATATATATATATATATATATATATACACATTTTATGAAATATATGCCCCACAATGGCATGGTTTAGTACACACATTTTCTTCAGATCCTTCCTCACCATCCCCTTGACGGCATCGGGGATGTCAGGGCTTTCGGTCGCTGCCTCCGCCCGTCTGGCCACCCGTCGGGCAAAATCCTGGCGCCATCCCTGACACTCAAAACTTATAAAGTAGCCTACAAAATGAAATTAGGAGAGAATTTTTTCATTCCATGGTCGTTTACCAAAGGACAGAGCTCTTCTAATCGCCCTTCAGTGAATAATCAGACAGGATGCTATCAATATCAATATCTGGCCCATGGTGCAGGTAGGCCTACTATCATTAAGTTTTCTTCGCGCTTAGCGCTAGTCACTTTAACCATCTGAAATGGTAAAACTGTATAGGTTTAAGTATGAAACAGTGCTGCTAACTTTTGCGATCATCTCAAGCAGCCTTCTTGACTGTCTTCGTGATCTCACAGTCCTCGTGATCATACAGTCCTGTCAATGTAGGCTATGTGACACATACTGTAGCATACTGCAGCTTACAACGCATAGAGGATAACTTGAACTCTCCGTCATTGACATCGAATTTCACAAAATCTGAAACAAGCGAAACCTGATCAATAAGGCCTCTAGAACCAATTTATGGCGGTCTTATTACCTTATATTGCAGGAGCTTCCGGGGGCTTCTCCCCCTGGACCCCCAGTGGGCTATACCCCTGGAACCCGTCAGGGGCTCTAGAGCGGGCCCCTGGACCCCACGCGTGCAAACTCTCGCTTCGCGCTCGTGGTGCACCTTTGGTGCACTTGTTACAACCCTGCATGTCAGTCGGGGGAATCACAGGTTGTGCCCCCCCCCTCCGAAATCCTGCACACGGCACTGGTGTGTGCCTATATGTACTACAGCAGTTCATTGACATACTCTGCTGTTAACTATAGCGACTCACACAAGTATATCGTGTTGTGGCTTGCAGGCTAGGGAATGTAACATCCAAGGCCTATACTAATATCAGTTATCTTATGACATCTGCATTTTTAGCCACATGGTACGTTTGTATGATACTGAGAATTAAGGCATGTGCTGCAGTTTGTAGCTCAAGTTACAAATTTGTATTTCTATCGCAGCGCCGTGAAATGTTTTCCGCGTTTTCGACCTGGCCGTATAGCAAGGTTAAAAACACGTAAACGGCGGGAAACAGTATAAAAATTATTTGGGCGGTTATCGCGATTTTTCGATTTCCGTGGTTTCCTCGACTTCCGCGTTTCTGTGTTTTCGACATAGCCCAAATGAAGTTAGGGTTGCAGGGGAAATTTCCTAAGCAAGGCTGTGTGGTTTAAAGGCTGCTTTCACGTGCGCACAGTAAGGAGCGCTAAGGAGTTGTTATGAGTAATGGGATGCCATCCCTTCCTCTTGGACGACAAGCCGTACATCGTTACATCCATTTAACACTAACAAATTAATGACTAATGGGAGTTTTATCATAGAATCAGTTGAAACCTTTGCCAAAGATAGCTCGATTTTGCAATAACCTTCCTTGCACAAACAAAGCTTTCTCACAGTAAATGGGGTGTCACATACTCCATGAAATAAGAAACATTCACAATTTACTGAGAATTTATCAAAGAATGACCAGATAAAAAAAATGCCAAAGATAGTACCAGTTTGCACCTCAGCAACTTTACATGAACAAGATGTCTTCAAGGAAACGGGGAGCACCCCTTTCGGTGGGGCCCTATATGGACAGCAATCCTGCATGTGGTAAGAAAGGGAGAATCCGCCCTGATCGCCGGCTATCCTGCGTCCAAGTTCAGTCAGCAATCGAATCATACAAATAGATCTGAATTAGTTGAAGTGCATTGAATCTCACTTTCCCCTTAATAAGAAAAGTTACCAAAGCTTGGTGTACTCAACGTTAATACGAAATCTATAAATTACAATTACATAGGCACTTCTAACAAATTAAATCGGGCTAAGGTTAGAGTTTCAACACGTACAAGTCTGTGATGTAATCCTGTCTTGCTCTAATTCCCTTTCCCATTGACCTGTAAAAAAAAAAATCATTTTTCTTCAGTGCCGCCAGTAATAAAAGTTTTGTGAAACAGACGTCTGTGACTAGTTGCAGCACTTCCAACTGATTGTGAGTTTTAAGGTGCGCACTGGTATGATTCGATGAAACTATAAGAAGCTGAGCGGGGTGGCGTCAGGGATTGCCCGACAGGAGGCGCCAAGCTCCCCGACCGGGGGGGGGGGGAGTAACCCAAAGCCGAGACAAGGGCGATGAGTTGCCAAAAGTACGAGCGCCGAGAATTTTTTGGCTTTTTTCAACAGAAAAATTGATAATTTGTGAGTGTTATTGAAGAATATTTGAAAATTTTGGGTTTTTTAAGGGGAATTAGAAAATGTGGGGTCTTTTCTGAAGAATCTGCCCGGCCTATGAGCAAAATCAAGTAGATCGTTGAGGCGACTGAAGGTCGTTGGGATTACATATTTTATTGTACGGATTAAGGCTTCCCTACGAAACCAATCCTGCCTGTCTGTTTATACCACCTCTCAGGTCCCGTACATGTTAAACTACCATTTGTCTATAGGTGGAGGTTACTCAGAGGAAAAGAACCATGTGAAGTAGATACCCAAGTACAACAAAAACAAATTTCGTTTTGGGAGTTGATTAAACATTGAGTTTCAGTATTATTTCTTAGGGTTATAGAAATGTGCAAGAACACTTCAACTTTTATCGATTTTCAACTTGGTACTGTATTGCGCATCTTTCGAAGTTGTCATGTCTGATAAACTACTAGACCTCATTAGCAAAACTACATGTTGCATTAGTAGCAGTACATTACATAGCACGTCTAGTCTGTATGAAATGACGACTGGATGAGATATTTTTGGAAAGTTTTTGTTGTGGATTTAATGCTTATTTCTCAACGAATGAAAGGATAACTGTATCTTGTGCGTTGATTTTCTTAGATAAAAGCATCTTCTTTACTTGGCAACGAAAGTACATTGGAAGTAACAGTCAGCATTATTAACATAAATGACAATGGCCCAGTGTTCAGTCAAGATGATGGGTACCAAGGATATTTTGCTGAAGATGTACCAAGTGGACATACAATTTTAACTGTTCAAGTGAGTGCAAAACCCAGGTTACGAAAAAGGAGATTTAGCATTAGCATTGGATACCAATGTAAATTTATTCTAAACTATCTTTGCACATAGTAGTGTCCTACTTTATTTTGTGAGTTTCAGTGACGCTACGTAACTTTTTTTAAGATACTTTCCTTTACCTCCTGTTTTCCTCATGACTATTAGATCTTAGTCTACTCTTCATGTTAAAAGACCAGAGTTTAACAAAATCTTAAGCTGAGTAAAGTTGGATGTATTTCTTTCCTCTTCAGGCCACAGATGAAGACATTGGTGCAAAGGTTTCATACGCAATTAATCCACCAGTCAAGGAGTAACAGTCAATTTCCTTACAATTTCAGTGTCTGTTTAAGTGGTTTTGTATATCAGATGCCAGTTATACATTAATTGAAAACACTTCATTTGTAAGAATAAGGTATATAGGAAGAATGATAGTAGAGAGAAGTGTGGAGGAGGCTGGGAAAAGGATAGAATGATATACCGGTGGAAAGATAAAAAAGAGGCTTGTGGCAAGGAAAAGTGGCTAGTAACCTATTCAGTCAACAAAGTATTGTGGGAACGTTAGCAAGTGAAACTTGCTGAAGTAACCCAAAGTGTATCTCAGTCAGTTTCATTTCCTAGTGTGTTTTTGGCATGGCTGCTTTTAGCCTCCGTCTGTAAATTTATTTATTGTAAATATTACAAGTGCACAAAGAGAAGATTGTACTGAATTTTATTCATATTTTCACTCAGTTATCATGAAAATTGATTACGGGGTTATGAGCATGCATTCTGAGGTACGAGTGCATTGTTTATTTTTGTTTGTGATTACGTGTGCACATATTTGCACATTGATTGTGTTTATGTTGCACTTACTAGCACCAGTCCTCCATTTTCATGATAACTGAGTGAAAATATGAATAAAATTTCATTTTCACATCAATATTTGACCAATAAAGAGACTAAGATATTTGTTGTATTCTGAACTCTTACTTCTATAACAATTACAGACAGATATTGCAAATGGGGAATATGAAGGATTTCACAACGGAATAGCTAAGCAGTTAGCGATAGTAGGCGGGGCAGGAAGGGGGGTGATCAGAACTGATTTCCAAAATTTGAAGTTAGTCTTGAAATAAATGGTGCTTCAGCAATAATGAACTACCAATGGATATTTTCACATGCAGATTTGAAGTAGGAGAATCATCTGGAGTAATTACAACAGCTCCCGGTGCATACTTTAATGCACTGGTGCAACGGCAGTATTTCCTCCTTGTTGAAGCATCTGACGGGGAAAGAGTCACACAGACGCTTGTCACTTTACAGTGCACTGATGTGAATGATAATGCGCCAGTGTTCCAGAGGCATGTTGATGAAATCTTCCAGACTGAATTTCATGATAATATACCTGATCATGCAATTATAAGATTGACGGTAAGTTATAAATATCTGCATGCAACCACAATTAGCTGAGACTTTGAGTGATGGGTAATACTACAAAAAGTAACTTTTAATAGATTGGCTTACTCTGAGTCTTTATCATATTGAGAGGAGGAACCCTATTGTTTCCAGTGGAGGTCATTTGACGTCATTAAAGGTCAAAAGCCGAAAACCTTGATAAAACACGATATTTCAAGGCAGGATACTTTTCATACTTGATATATATATATATATATACATACATATACATATATATATATATATATATATATATACATACATATACATATATATATATATATATATAGATTTATTACTTCAAGACAGAGGGAACCCTATGGACTTGTTGGAGGTCGAAGGTCATATGAGGTCATCAGAGGTGAAACTACGAAAACCTCGTAAACTTAATAGACAGTGGGCGGTACCTCCAAATTGTGTCCAGCGGTTCGTGGCTTAATTTTTCTACCATTTCAAAGATAAAGTTATAGGCTAAAGAACATTTTTCACAAACATAACTGTTGCAGTAATAATACGAATTTGAATCACCTAATTATGAACGCGTGTAAGGGATGCTGTGACTACAGCATGGTTAGAAGTACTAACGCTTACGAGTTTTTTTTTTTGATGGCGTAGTGGATTAGAGCTTCGTCTCACAGACGGCTCGGATTCAAATTCCTTCTAAGACGCGTTCTTTTTTTCCAGTTTTTTTCAGTTTCGGTGGGGTACTTAGGTCATGCGAGGTCAGCAGAAGTCCAATTGTGAAAAGATCGTAAAATGATATAGTCAATAAGTATAATTTTGAGGGATGAACCGCAAAGCAACAAAGCACCCCCTGTATACACGGAATCACTATGCCTTTGGCTTCTGGTTTTAATTAACTGCCAACCGATATTTTCTCATGCTCCCCCTACGGGTTCATGTCTTAACTATTTTAAGTATCGATTGTAATAACTGCATATCAAAGGTTCTGCAAATTCCTCTTTTAGAAAGGATCAAGTTTTCCCGATCGGGAAAAAAACGAGTCATGACAGGCGCTATTTTACTTATTTAACACACAAACCAGGGCACTTTGTACGAACATTGTCGGTGCAAACGGTTTTTGAAGCCCCTTGGAATTAAATACGTATTCCATATTCTGCATGTGTATTGACAAAGCTACCAAAAAAGCTGCGTCCTAAATGGTTGTAATGTTCACCGGGCCGTTTTCTACAAAAGCAGAAGTTCTTTAGTGGTCTTCGTTCTTTCTAGACTTTGGCTAGACTTAGGCTGACAAGCCTATAAATTGTATTGCACCGTAAATGTACTGTTACTTTGCACCTGGGTACGTACAGATTACAAGCGCTGACTGTGATCCATTTTAACGTTTCTATGGCGAAAAATAGTCTAAAGACAAAACAAATATGTTTATTCATTATGCAATAAGGGAAGGTATTTTCATAAGTTTTCCCCAATTTGGGAGAATTGTGGTTTTCTCCCGAAAAGGAAAATATCACAGACTGATTAAAAGAGTAATTAGTTAATCAGTTTCGAAAGTTCAGCAGAACGTTCAGCTACTGATTCTAAAGTTTCTCGAATTACTTTGTCCCTTTATACTTAAGCTTTTCGCACAAATTTAGAATATTTTCATTTGCAAGGTCTTTGAAGGTAAGAAAAGTGCAAGTTACACTAAAAAACTCGTTCAGTAATTTTAAACTAGACAAGGGAAATATTCATTCGTAAACCTCAAAATGCTTCAGAATAATGCAACTTCTATGGATGGTATAAACATAAGGGTAATGACTTTGGAGCCGGTTTTTTAAGGTGAGCAGTGGTACAAAAAAATTCTTGATCTTTCTTTCCCTATATGAAAAGGTCATGGCAGTAGTAGTCGGTTGTCTTGTATACAAGAGAACCGACTATAGTATTTGAGTGATTTTCCTACCCAAGTCGTCAGATAGTGTGCCCTTGGTTATTCGAGGCACCCAACAGTTCAGGCTGTAGTGCGGACAGTTATGTGTTACTAAGGAATTTCTGCTTGTTATATGAGTACAAGTGTTCCATTGAAGTTTCGAAAGGGTAAAAAATCACCAACTTAACCACTTACAGTCGTGAAATGAACCGTTACAAATCAAATCAACCCCTTCTCACCCCTTCTTTTCACAAAAGTCCTTGTTACAAATGCATACAAGTATTGCTATAGGCACATGTAACAAGGATTGATTATGGACACATATACTTGAAGGTTATATTGTTTAAGGAAGTTATCTAATGTTAATGTGTGCTCTGAGATTTTAAAGATTTTTGTGATGCTTCTATTTGTAGTGTTTGGAGGTATTGTTTAATTTGCTGGGGTGGGAACGTTTGTAAGAAAGAGAAGGATTGCATTGATCGTATTATTGAGAAAGCTGCAGCAGTGGTAGGAGAGCCCCTGAGTAAAGTTGATCCGCTCTACCAGTGTCTTTTAATGAATAAACTTAACTTAATTTTGGAGGATGGTAGCCACCCACTCCATAATCAACTTATGGAGACGCGTACACACAGAGACACTGGTAGACTGTGTCTCCCATTATTGATCACTAATCGCTACAGGAATTCTTTTATCCGTAGTGCAATGATGGTTTTTAATCAGAATGTTCATTGCTAATGATTTTATGGGAGTTTTCCGCTTCTAGGATTGCGCTTTCTTATCCATTGTATTGTGGTTTATGTTTTTATGCATTATGTTACTGGGTTTTTTTTTCCGTTTTCGTTGTTTTCCATGAACGGTGGTTGGGAGCTGGTTGGGCTCTTTTGCTGGGTGGTAGTGCGGTTTTTTGTTTAGTCTTGTATTTTTGTTGTTTATCCTCTTGCCTTTTTATTGTAGCATTTTACTTTCTTATGTTCCTTTCTTGTACTTTTGTATTGTATTTGCGAGTGTTTGAATTTCCTTCACGGAGAAATAAAGTGATACCTAATCTAGTCTAGTCTAATCTAATCTAATCTAATTTACTTACTCCCAAGTCGTCCCAAGTCTGTCCTGAAGAAAATTGCTCTTAATGTAATGAAAGTTATGTAGTGTTAAGTTCGTTCATCATGAACATTTAACCATTTAGAATTTTTGTTAATTGCAGGCATTTGATGCTGACCCTACGAGCCCAAACAATCAATTCTCATACTTCATCATTGCTGGAGATTCAGATAAAAAATTCCGCATCAATGATACCTCCGGTGAACTGTTCTTTAATGGTTCAGTGGATTATGACATTGGTGACATGGCTTACCTTCTTACAATAAGTGCCAGAGATCATGGTAGTCCTCCTATGGAAGGTACTACAACACTGAATGTGACCATCTTGGTAAGATATTTACGTCAGGTTTTCATACGATAACTCTACCACGTTGTAAATATAGTCTAAAATCGTTCATTCTTATTCGAAGTGACTTTTCATCCTTCATCAGCAAAGACTGATTGCAGCTGAAAAGGTGACCTTTTTGAAAAGTCAGGGGATAAAAGACCATGATGTCTACAAGGTCGCCTAAAAAGGAGAAGACTGAGTGTAAAATAAATACTCCAGTAGTTACTGTACTACAAGGAGAGGAGAAACCCTCTTCATGATTATTACTATTTAACTATAAGCTAACATAATGTGCAAATTAGGTTTTTGTAACAACTAATGATCATTTTTGTTCATGAGGTAAGCTCAAATACCCTCTTAGACGATCTGTTTTACCAACTCATTTTTTCAAATCATAGCTAGTTCACTGCAATCACCGCCGTCCTTCTGGGGAATGTAGGTGGTCCTCTGAAAATCAGTCAGAAATCAAACTTTCAATAGTTCATATAGTAGATAGAATAGTCTCAGTTGGGACGTAAGAAAAAGGTTAGGTTATCATAATTATAAGAATATTTCGTATGAATTATTTTAATCAGCAGATATGAAAAGAAAGTTGATGTTGAACTTGATTTTAAAGTTTTTACTTATGTGTAGGAGAACATCTTGTGTTTACATGGTTTCATTTAGACAAAGAAATGAACTTACTTTGTCTTAGGCTATATTCAAAGTTTATTTGAAATTACAACATAAAATGTGCAACATGTATTTACAAATATACCTTAGTATATATTATTTAGCTCGTAAAACGATTACATAATAATCTAAGAATTCCCCCCCCCCCCCAAAAAAAATCAATATTTCAAATCGTGACAAAAAGTCAAGCATAAAATGTAAGAACTTCAAAAGATCCGGAATAATCAAAAGCAAAGTAGATTTTGTAAAGGCACCCTTCCTTCAGAGAACACATTTCAAGTCATGATGTAGAGTGCGTTGCTGCCTATCCTCCGGTTTTGTATGCCAACCTTCCAATATGGCATATGATCTAATTCCTAATGTTATAAGACTTAATGATATTAGCTAAAATTTTGGCACAGTTTTTCCAAAGGCCCCATTGTTGCTTCTGATGCTCGACTTGTACTAAACGTAACAAGATGAATTATCTTTTTTCTGTATAGGATAGCAACGACAACTCTCCTGTATTTGCCAGAGACCTCTATATTTTTAGTGTTAGGGAAGATGTCCCGAACAATTGTAAGTGGTTAAATATTCTTATTTATAATTTTGACAAGCCAACACCAACACCATCAGTCTGCTATACACTGTTATGTTTCATATCAGAAGTATACATTATATGCAGTTTCAGTACGAGCTTGTTTGATTCATGTTTATGGGCAAGATCAATTAATCCAAGGCAAATCAGGAAATTGTTGTCAGCGGATAATCTTAGGACGAGTTAGATGGAATTTGAGTAAAGAGAGTCTAATAGGAATTAGCTTTCATAGTAATTACTCTTTTTTACCTGAAACTGAGTGTCGAAGGGAGAAAAGGATCATATCTCGTGCATTGCCTAACCGACCATGCAGCAGAACGTCACACCCCTTTCCTGGAGGAATTAGCCCTGACTTGCAAATCCACACATGATCAATATAAAAAGATGTATTTAGTTACGCAGCGAAGCCAAGTTTAAAGAGGAACCCTTGTACAGCTTTCTAAGTAGGTGCAATATTTGGAACACATTTTTCCAAGCATTGTGATCCCATTAAAAACTAACATAACTCAATATCTAATTCAACACGAATTTTTCCCAAAAAAAAAAAGAAAATCCGAAACTTACTAAACGCCACACCATAGGCAATCTTGATATGGTGTTATTACCTACAATGCAACGGAACTGTGATGTCATAGCTGCACCTCGCCGCGGTTTGTACAACAACTTCTTGTGTAGTTTGTACGCACACACCTAAAGTATTCACGGTAACTTCAAAACTATCTTCAATTCTCAAAAAATGAAACGGTTAAATTTGCCATTAAAATCCAGAAATTTGTATATTACTATCTAAAATCATCATACAGCCTTCTAATAACTTGATACGTACGATTTTTAACCAGGTAAAAAAGTTCGAGAAAATCCTTCACCCTACAGTTATAAGTGCGGCTCGAAATCGGTATTAACTCTATATGGCATACCACACACATGCATGGTACTGACCACTGCACTGCATCGCCGTTAGTCTGAAGGGACTCGATCATAGTTGTCAAAACATTTGAGATTTTTCTAAAGTCTCAACAGCTAATCTGACAAAAGTTGTAAAATTCAAAGTAAAATATTCAAACAATACATAGAAGTCTCTTACCAGACCAAATAAGAGATTCTGTGCCTGTTACCGATAGCTCGAGGCAGCTATGATGGGAACACATCGCGGAGAATGGTAAGGCTTGCTTCCGGTAGACTCAAACACAACTGTCGACTGACATTTCAAGGTGTTGCTGTAAGAATGCGGACATTACTCCACCAAATATGCAATAAACGATATCATACTTCATATTGTCTACGCAAAATGTTCCTTTTATGCACTAAATCTGACAGTATCACAAGACTTTCGTTTCGAACGAATGCCAGTCCCAAGCGCATAGTTGTAGGCTTTTAATAGTGTTTCCATAAGTTATACAAAAATTTCCCTCAACAGATCCGAATTTCCTAAAGTCTTCAAGACTACCGAAGGGTTGAATCTCTTAATGTTCCCATGGTAACATAAGAGTAAAAACAAACAATCACCATTTACGTATATATAAATCTTTATGAGGAACTATCCAAACACCACATGAACACAGCCCTTCAGCGTGATACCAAGGCTTCGGAAAATGGAACCACTGAAAGAGAGTTTTTCTTGATAGCAGCCTCTTGCAATATTACGTAGAATAAATGGGCAAGAACTATTTAGTATTTTTAGCTCTGGGGCATGAAAGATCCATAGAAATCTTTTTTATATATACTTTATATATTTTTAATAATTTAAAATGTATTAATTTTAAATTTTGAGCCACCACTCAGAAAAACTAAGAAGGTCCCCTTAAATCTATTTGAGATGGCAACATATTGCTCTGGAAATCGTAAGGTGCGCGTTTTACGTCAGCAATCAGCTGATATCTAGTCGTCTTTTTTCGAATATGCCTGCGCACATGCAAGCAAGCGAGGGAAGTTTGAAAAATATTCTTCTTAATAAAGGTTTGATGTAAGGTCCACCAGGTACAGATTATCTGTAGTATTTATGTGTATACTACACATATTTAAAGTCAAGTGGCTACTACAGTTCCCCTTTAAAATATCGTGAATGGCTTGAGGGTACTGCTCAAAGACTGTTACATAACAGGGAAACCTATCCAGTGAAAAATAGGACGAAAAAGTACTGCTTTTGAAAGATTTCGTCCAAAATCTTCCAAAATCGGCTTGCCATTAAAAATCTTCAAGGACAATTATACATTCCAATGTCGCTGCTCTGACTATTCAATTGTAAAACAGGACCGAATTAACGAGCATGGTCGTAAACCTTCAAGGCTTCTCCTTGTTATGGAAGGTACAATTAAGTTTGTCCCCACCTGTAAACGGCAATAATTGAGGTAGAAGATCCCCATTTTTAAGTGGAACAGTAGGCCAATTATGCAATAAAACATTCCTTTCTTCATAACCTTGGAAAATTGTCGAAAAACAGCAATTTCACCTACCAAAATCGTCCAAAAGGCGTAGGACGAAAATAGGAGACGAAAAACGTCGTCCAAAATCTTCCAAAATCGTCTCATTTTCACTGGCTAGGTTAATAACATTGCTTCTATATAATCTTTGAATAGTTAGAAGGACAGTATGTACACTCTCTTTAGCTCATACCTTACACCAGTGGTTTGAGCTGTTATAGGTAAAAAAAAAATCTCAAAGTGTCTTATGTATGACCCAGGTCTGCCAGAATTGTAAATGGTAAGGACACGTACTCGATACTACGATGGTTACTTGCAGTCCATAATGTTTACTGACTTCGTACTTCATATGAAAGAAAGGAAAATCATTAGAGGTCACCAGTCTTTATGATCATGATTACAAATTGTACGACACGTACGCTTTCTTGCGACCACTGTTCCAGACTAACTTGAGAAAAGTATGAACAACTATAATATTTGGCAGAAACCATCTCCATTCAGTAATTATAGAAAAAGCTTACATGGGTTCTTGAAAGTTCTTCAACATACTTTGGTACACATTCGAAAATGATAAAATTGAAGATCTCTTAAAAATTCTTAATTAAGTAAAAGGAAGTTTGTGTGAAGTATCGTAAATGGGATGCAAAGTTGATGGGGTCATCACAACATCATTAGTCTCATTTATTTTTTTGCAAAAACGAAAACATGCAACCCCTTTTTATCTTGTGTCTGTTACAACTGGGAACTCACAGTACTTGTCTTTAATAGACCCGTTACAGCGTCCTTTCAGTTTGGAACAACGAAAAATGTATGGAAACATGAATGAGTTTCCTAACACCTTCCAGTTATATACTAGTACTATGACAACCTTTTGTTACAATGGTGATGTTCATATGGCAGTAAAGTTGGGATTTATAATGGAGCAAAATACTGATGATAGTAAAGCTTGTGCAAACCCTTCCACAAACGTGACTGGAGCTATGAAAGGAATATATTTTATAATTAATTATGTGTAGAAAGCAGCAGTGGGTAAAATTTGGTGAAGCGTGACATTGTGTAATAGATCAGTGACTATTTGTGGCATTCTGTTTTTAATCTACAGATGTTGTTGGCAATGTAACTGCCTCTGACGACGATTCGGGGTTTAATGGTATACTTGACTATAACATCGTCCAAGGAGGAAGTGGTATATTCTACATCATAACTACTAACACTGTGGGCAATATCCGCGTTGGAGGACGTCTGGACAAAGAAAAAGCACCAGAAAATGGCTACATTCTTAACATAACTGTTCAAGACAGAGGATCCCCTCCGAGGTCCACCGACTGCTTAGTAAATATAAAAGTCATTGATGTAAATGATGAGAAACCGGTATTCGATCCTGATCAAGTACTGAAATATTCTGTTTCTGAAGGTGTGAAATATTCTCTATGTTTTATATCAGAAGAACTAATATTTAAAATTAATGTAGTGTTCTGAAGGGGAGGGGTGATTGAAAAACAAAAGGCGACTGTAAATGAGTTTTTGAAGTAAATATGGGTTTCCATCAGCAACGAGAGACAGCTTGCAAGGCCTTTCATGCAATGATGCAGAGAGTATCAAAACGTGACCCGAAAATATATCGGTTGGTTTTCAATAGGTATCGATGTTTCTGTTATTGAATGTAGAGGTTTAATCTGGAAACACTTAAAGGATATGGAAATATTTTGGAGAACAATCTCTTAAGCATGAATGGGTTGGTGAGAGTACATACGTGATACATACCTTATGGAAAAAGGCTTATCAAAAAGTAGAAAAATTTTAACCCCAGTGAAGATGTAGGTGTCTTTGTCCTTTACAACCTATTTTCTTCAGATCAATATTTTCAAAGTTTTGCTTGCGAAATTTGTGTCTTGGTTAATGTTTTTAGTCTATGTTTAGGCAAGAAGCCCACATTTATTCTGTAGTGGATGAAAATTTGAACGAGTTTTGCAACTATTGAATAAAGAGAAAGGACGATGAATGTGGGATTTATGTAGTATGGTGTATTGCGATGCTGAGTCATCATTAATTCTGCAATCAATTAATTTTCACAATTTAAAGGTTCATACTTTCCATAAAATGGCTTAGCCAGTACACTTGGTGGCAGGTGTAAAACGAAACTTTAGGTTACAGATAATTTATAATTTGTTTAACAAGTTTTGGCTCATCACAAGAGTGATATTTATGTCAAATGAGTTACTGTTGAGTCTGGAGTTGAGGCTCCGGAGATGACTATTCGTTTTTCTAGCCATGGAACTAGCTTGTTTGTGAAGGTGGAATTACTGTAGAGCACATGAGGGTGACTTATCTGTACATGTAACGTTTCTTTAGAGATCTTCAGTTAGTTTTATGGATAAAACTTTGCTTGCACAGGTAACAGTTCTTTTCATGAACTTTTCAGTAATGGGCCTCACTTCAAGTTTAGTTTTTTGAACATTTTCCTTTAAAATGAAGGAATCAAACATGAAGGCACCGTCAGTTTGGACTTTCAAAAATTTTAGGTTAGTGAAAGTTTGGAATTACGTGAGTCAAGGGTAAGGACTGCTATCGCAAGATAAAAATAAAACAGTCACAATTAACACTATAGCTTAATGCCCCATGTATGAAGACCATGTTCTAGCTTTAAATTAGCTGGGTTTATGCAGTTTTCAATCGCTCCCTAATTTTTTTCAGATGCATTCCCAGGTTTCCAGGTTTTTACCATACATGCTACTGATCTGGACAGTAACAGTAAACTCTCCTATCAAATGGAAAATATAATAGCAGAAGATGAAAAGGGACGTAAGGTTGAACGAAATTTCTCTAGTCAATTTTCGTGTGATGAGAATAATGGTACTGTTTCAGTCAATGAAGAATTGGACAGAGAAGAAGTGGAAACATTTTTTCTAGAGCTAGTGGTCCGTGATTTTAATGCTGAAACTGAAGACCAACAGACTGACACTGGTGTGTGAGACTTGCAGCAATTTCTGTAATATGCCCTTTTTTCCTCCGTGCCACTGTGTACTAGGTTTTTAAACTTTGTTTTAAAGTTTACAGTAATTGTTTTGTTTATCACTCTTTCCAATTGAATATTAATGAGTATATTTTCAGGAATAACATATTTTAACAGCAGATCATAGAGTTAAAAACGCATCGTAGCTACAAAATAAACATTACTTCCTTTGCACATTAAACCACTAAAAGTAAATTCAGTGGGGTTGAGATTCAATATTTTACCTTATATTCACATCTAAAACAACCATTCTGCCACACGAAGGTATGAATCAGTACAAAATCTCTCTGCAAGATGACAATTTGCAATTAAAGCCACTACGGGATCGGCGAGGCTATCTCATTGTTTCAATAGGAGTGTTGTAGAGTCTAAGTTATTATGTTCATGCAAGATGAAGTGGTATTCTGCAGATGACTCTTTGAGACAATTTTAATATCTTAATTAGTTAACATAGACAGCAACATTCTGAGAAAGACACTTTTGTGATACTAGCAAAGGGCTTAACATTTAAACATCCCCTTAGTCTAGCCGGTTCTTTTGTTGCGATGATCCAAATTATTCTCTAGTGTCTTTGTTGAATCCCGTTATCATATGTACAAATTTCTTTGAAGGAAAGATTGGATGTTGATGATATGACCTAAGTATGAGGATGCATAAATGATCAAATATGCCGCCCATCAATTGTCACGAAGTAGTTTTACAAAGACTATAACAGTAAGCAGGAGAAAGTTTATAGGCAATTGAGAAATTTTCAGCTAGATTTTTCTGTTTAATTCGAAATGTTTCTTTTTGGCTACGCATAACAAGCGAATAGGTTTCTTACCTTTTTTGCTCTACTTTTAAAATTTGTTTCTTATCAAAATTGCGAGTGATATGAATCTTAATTATCATTCATTGTATTGATCGAGGATCTCTTCAAGAGGAACAACAAAATATAGGTAGTCAATGTGTACCATCACTAAGTAACTTTCAGTTGACAGTGCACTGCGTTAAATTAGTAACAATAATCATCATCATTGTCCTCGTCATCATATCTTCGTCATGATCACCATCACCGCAACAATAGCAACAATAATAATTGTTATAATGACAACAGCAGATCTAGGCATGTGTGCAGTTATCATAATATATTTCTCGTCCTTTTTTAACAACGGAGAGAATAGGGGATTGTCCTGCAAATCAGGTCAAACACAAATAGTGCAGTTGGGGAAAAGTAATACCTGTCATTGTTGACCCCAGCTTTACCATAAAGGAAGAATCACCTGGTAGTCTTGTATCAGAAACCCACCTTAACTATCATAAAATGTACCAAAGGTGTATTTTGTAAACTTTTTGATTAATTTTGCACACAGCCACTGTTACCATCACCATTGAGGATGTCAACGACAATGCTCCAGTTTTTGAAAATATAACAGATGACTTGTCAGTAGTTGAAGGCAGTGCCAATAGTACCATAGTAACAACAGGAATACATGCTACAGATACGGACAGAGGAGTCAACGGTGAAGTTGTGTACTCACTTGAAAAAGATGCAGGAGGAGCCTTCAAGATTGAAAGGAAAAAAGGTGTGCAATTAAATTCATTAAGTGGAAGATGTATTAATTGTCAGCCTTGTATTTTTCCCATCCAATTTGTATTGATATTTTTGTTCTCATCCCATGATGTCACTCAAAATCTGGATTGGCATTTCATATTCAAACAATCATTAAAGAAATGTGCACACATTTACCCTGCATCAAAGTAAACAATGACAACATCCCCAATCCTATCAGTATCAATCTGACATTGTCATATTATTACACGATCAATTGGATTCAAAAATTAATTTTCAACAACCCAATTTTTTTTTTTTAAGATACAAATTTCTAAAGCATGCATAATGAGTAGATACACGTTTCTGGACAAAGCAGTAACTTTTCTAAAATTAAGTCACAGTCAGTGCCACAAAAATGAAAAGAAATGATGATGGGGTCACTTTTGAGCTCAGGTGGGGACACTAAACAATATTAAAAATGTTTTAGGTGGCATAATAAACACATTTTGGAGCACTATTCAGTTTGCGATACTAGTAATTCATGAAGAGACACGACTAAGGTCATTTAGGTCATAGTGGATCAAAATTTAACAATCTTGAAAGCACGATATTTGAAGATATTTTTTTCGTATTCTCCTGTCAATTGGAAAACTAGTAGTTTTTGGTGGAGCTGGGAACACCAGATTTAAACATTGCATACCTCGTTAGCACGGCACTTCTAGATAGAAAGTATGTATGCGTTCCATAAATGGTATGTGGATGTTTCATATTGAGGAGATGAACCCTGGAACACATAGTGGAAGATAAATGTCGCCCTCGTCTTACCAGAGGTCTAACCTTGGAAGCACTTTGT
This sequence comes from Holothuria leucospilota, assembly GCA_029531755.1. Lineage (NCBI taxonomy): Eukaryota > Metazoa > Echinodermata > Holothuroidea > Aspidochirotida > Holothuriidae > Holothuria > Holothuria leucospilota. The sequence goes on from CM055980.1 coordinate 25,215,263, forward strand.
AAACACGGTTATCTCCTGATAGAAAACACAAATACTCCTTTTGTGGTATTTGGATGTATCAATGAGACCATGAACCTGATTGTGTGAAAGAGACTTTGAGTCACCTCTTTCTCGTGTATCAATAGTGTCATTGTGCTGGAAAGTATTATTTAGGACGTTTGTAAAAAGAAACGCCTTACCATAAAGACTGCTATGTAAATGTTTTCATGGAAACCTCAGTGCAATTTTGTATTCTAGTACAACCTCACATGACTGCCTTTTTAACTTGTTGAGCATATGAAGAAGTATCTACCACAGTTTTGTGATGAAGCACCCTTTTAAAACCGGTATAAATATAAAAATCTACTGTAGTTAGCCATACATCTAGGGTCAAGATCAATTGTGATAAGCATAGTTGCTTAATTGTTATATTAAAATTCTGATTTAAGCTCAGATTTATCATGTGAAATCCATTATGATTAGAAAGGTTTTAAAGCGGTTTGTCTTTTCTACATGTAAGCGAGATCCTATGCAAATTGTAAATTATCTTAAGACATTATTCATTGTCAATCAATGTTATCCTGTAGTAATAATGTTCAGTTGAAAAAGTAATATAATTTTTGTTGTTATAGGTACAGATACCAGTTCTATGAACTATTTTCCGTTTCAGTTGAAAGCTGTATAAAGTCTTTTTTGTGCAGGTATCGTACGGGTCAACAATGAAGCACTAATTGACCGAGAGAAGTATGAAATGCTTACAATAATAGTGAGAGCGACAGACAGGGGCTCTCCTATGAAATTTGCAGAGAAAAATTTGACTATTGAAATTGAGGACATTAACGACCATACGCCGATATTCGAGAGACAGTCGTACACTGGAAAAGTATTTGAAAACTCAGCCAGTGACACTTTCGTTTACAAAGTGACAGCTTTGGACATTGACCCTACATTTGGTGTTGTATCTTATAACATTGTTGGTGGAAACAATTATCTATGGTTCAAAATGAACTCGACAAATGTGAGTTAAATTATATAATCAACGATCTCATCTGTTCCAAACATTTCCCAGTCAGTGTTTGGATCTATGTGATAAGTAAGGGTTTCACATACTATAAACTGCTAACCAAAATGGGCTATCACTTGTAGTCTAATAGTTTCTAGCCAAACTTTTAAAAGGGTACACTATCTGATTTGGTTCCACGGTTTCACTCAGCGCTCTCGTCAAGAGTTATACAACTAGCTTGTGGTTTTGCTGGATCATGGTGGTCTTGAACGATAATTCGTTTCCCGTGATGTAGTAGAGAAGTTTCCTTTTGTGTCCAAGTCGCCGGCATTCAAGTTTGAGACCTCGATGAGTTACAAGGTTCACTGTCCTTCTTAGATTCCGGGTCATGTAAATGAGGAAAATGCGTTAAGATCAAGAATTACCACTTAAAGATGTTGAATGATAAGACATTAGGAATATAGAAACCTGTGCGTTTCCTTTAGAGCCAGTAGGTACTATTTGGGCTCTGCGCCTGTCGCGTCACCAGTATAGTGTATGTCGACCAACCTTTCAGTCTAGCATAGGGAGGTATGTACCGCTAAATACCATATCGACCTGGTACTAAGCGAGAAAACTTGGGACTTATATATTGAAATTAGCGAGTGTCCATCATTGTGTTAAAAGTCAGGGAATTCCTTTTAGAACGTCCAGAGCTGCTCAGGTCCAGGATTAATTAACATTCGGCAGGACCAGGAGTGAAGCCCAGATTGAAGATATTTGGGTATATGCGAGGTTCCGGGAATTGGACATGAGCAGTATATATTATCTTATGGGACTCAAATACGCACTATAAAAAGGGGGGGGGAGCCAGGGGTTCCATTGGGTGAAGGCTGTAATTTCGAGACAGGATAGGTGGCCGAAACGTAGTATTGGTGATGTTTACTTCATTTTACTTCGCAAAGGTTCCATTATGTTAATGCTTCCCCCCCCCCCCCCCGTCGCCTTGATCCTTTCCATAATTGAACTTTGGGTTATACTTTATCTAAGCCTTATGTTCTTGGTCGAAACCTTTAGGGGTAATCTGTCCTCTGCCTTTGACAACCTTTTATTTTACGTACAGGCTAAGACCTAGGCTAATTTTTCTAATTTTAGCAGACAGAGTATGCGCTGTAACTGCATCATTTGACTTCCAGGGCTTTCACTCAGCTGTCCTATCATTTTCAAAGCCAAAATGGGTTCTGTCAATAATTAACTTATAACCTGATTGCCCGAAACAGATAAAGCGTAGGGGAACGCCCAAAACTCGCTGCTGCAAACTCGCGTTCCGTGGGATTTTGTACTCTTTGCAGAGTTAGACTCATCATTGCATGACAACCACCCGCAGCTAAACACGTTAAGTAGCCTACCTGGAGGTAAACACATTTGGCAACGGTTTACAGTACTACTCTTTGAAAGAATTAATTTGGTTATTGAGGTAGTGCTAAAGGAATCCATGCTATGACGTATGCGATATAATGTATTTTTGGGTAAAATTCTAGTCATCTATGTAATAAACTTTAAGTACAGTTGGGCATTGAAATATAATGTATGGGATTACCACTGTTTGCTTATTTCACAACCAAGTACGGATTCCTATGCACTCCCTTTCTTTCAACTAAGCCAAGTATTATCTTAGTTTTGATTAGGCCTTTACTAAACTTCATTCATCGTTATGACATTTTGTACATTCCAGGGAGTTATATCTGTGGCAGACAATACTATTGATCGTGAGATAGCTGATGAAGTGATATTACTTGTGGAGGCTGTCGACTATGGACAGGAAAGAGACACAACCGAGGTAAATTAATGCACTGAAGGAAATCTTAGGAGAATGTTAGGTGGTTAACATAGGCAACAGTTTTTACTTCCCCGGTGTGAATATTTCTTAAGCCGGTGAAACAAGTTATCCCCTGAGTAAATTTGTCCCTGGACGATTTTCCCAGGAGTCAATCATCTCAACTGTACTCATCAGTAAATACGAAACTCATCTGCGAGTAAACACCGAACCCCCGGGTAAAAATTAAAGTATTAAATATTCAGAAAATTGCTTGTTCCTGTTGTAACGGTAGCTAAAGCCTTTTGCTCTCAGAAGCTTTTTAAGGGAAATTAGGCTAATTTAGTTAAAACATGGCAGAATTATAATAACCTCAGAAAGCCCTAGGGTCAACTTTAGATAAAACAATAATTCATTGCAACACCAGAATGTTGACTGAAAGGGTTCAAAGAGTGAACACATTCAATTACTATTTTTGTGCACATTACTATGACACATGCTAACAAAGTGCCTAGCTGCTTAGTTAGTAGTAGTTATTTCTGGAAACGACACGGAAATATAAATTCCATATTCCTTTCACCAACAATCCTTCTGAAATTATTACTATTTTGAATATATTATGCAATTACTGTGCTACTGAAAATGACAATCTCTCAAAGTTTATTCTTTCCTAGTCAAAAGAGACACGGTTTCTTACATTTTTAATCTCCCTTGCATGTAAACTTGTTTCGGACAATTTTGTCAGTGTTGACAGTTTTGCCCCTCAGTCAGTTTCTCATTTTTATACTACTCACTTGTTTATCCCCATTTATCGTACTGTAATATGGTATGGCGTAGCTCTTATACAGCTTGCACAATCAAGCCATAAGACTATACTTCGTATCATTCCATACTCAGATCACCAGGCACATACACATACACGCCGTACTTTTAATAATCTGACAATAGTAAAGCGTATGAACTTTTTACGATACATTTGGTTCCATTATCTGCAAAATGTTTCAAAATAGATGTCTTTCTTCTACTTAAAGTCGCTATTTACTTGCAAAAGTGATGTCGATTCACACTTCACTCGTTACAGCTCAAATACACTGCAACGACCTCGTACTATACCACATGTAAAAAGTCTTTTGAATATTACGATGCCTCTTTAAGGATTAGCCTACAGCTAGGCTTAAAATCTCTATCTAAAGTTTCCAAATTTAATGTTCTTAGCAGACGTTTGTACTTTCATCTCATGACATGACCTGCTACAGATAGTGCTCGTAACTTGATGAAAAAGTGTTCGTGTTAGAGTGCATTTTATTCTGCACCCAGGCTCATTTTTAATTTCAACTTTCCTTAAACTGTATTTTGTTGTACCTTTGTCTGTTTATTTCATTTTAGAAACCTATTTGTGCTAGCTATGCTTTTCGATTCTTCCAACAATTTCCGATCAGAAATGTAATTCAATCTTTGCAATTACTAATCATATCTTAATTTTTGGTTCAAGAGAGTTTTTACATAAAATTCGAAACGTGAAATTCAAGAAAACCACCAAATGATCAGAATATTTCCCCGTACTTTGCGCTCACACCTTAAACGGAAAGCTAACTTTCGTACGGTGATTATTTTCAGACACTTGACTGTGTATTTATTTATAAAATACAATGCAAGAGTCAAAACTGACAGATTCGAAGGGAGACAGAAGAAGCAGGGACACAAGGAGCGAATATTTGAATCAGCAAATGTAACGGAAATGCTTTCAAATATTGTTAAGATGGGGACTAGAGTGACAGAAATGTAGGACAGTATGGTATTTCATAGACCAAGCCTTATCACCCTAAACTTCCCTACATATTTTGTAAATTTAGTTATAAAATTTCCACGTGATGAAGCGTAAATATGAATTTTAACCAATTTTAGGAAGTTTAACCCTTGACTGGTGTGAACTTGATTGAACTTAAGAATAAGCAGGAGATAAAGCAGGCCTACAGAGCAGAGTACTTTTCAAATTTTTCTCACTGTTCTGCATAATTTTGTGTTTCAATGGCACCCGACATTCTGGCAAGCAGATCATGATGGCAAATCAATTGTAAAACTGTGTGACCTCTTACCAAGGGACTAGCCTGAGAACGTCTCCATTGAACAAGTTACAATGGTAAAGTACATATCACTGGAAGGCTACTTCGCTGGTTCATTTAAAATCTATAACGCCAGAAAACATACAAAGGAGAAAATGTTTCAGACAAGAAAATGATGGGATAACTCCTAACTTCATTATGTACGATCTTTTTACCCCACTTCGTTCCTTACGTTTTTCCTTTTCTTTCCTTCCGTCCTTTTGTACTGGATCGTCATACGTTTAACTTTATAAATGACAGGTCAGTGCCGAGTCGTGGCTCTTCAGTACATGGGCATGGCTCTGTCATGTGATTTTTGCCCAAGAGACCGTGTTCTTTCCGTCATGTTCAAGGAATATGGCCATTGGTGTTGGAATTAGGGAGACGTGAGTCACAATCCTTAAATTGATGTATATGTATATGCGTACATAAACATACGTGCTTTTATACACCTACATGTATATAGTCTAAGAAGTGTACAAAGACGTGTATGTATATATAAGCATGTATGCATTTGTAAACGTATATGTTTAAATGATGCTGGTTACGAAATGTGCTCCTGGGCAAAGTCGAACACCGAAGAAGCACAAATCTTTCCTTTTCCTGGTGGCAAGTAGCATTGGATGTTCGTTCCGAAGTCAAACAAACTTTAACCATGCAGTTGTAAATGCAACAGTCGATTGATTTGAGTGGTTGAGAGGAAGGGTCAAAAACGTGAATGAAAGGGGGGTTCAATACGAGAAAACTACACTTGCGCACAAAGCGGGCAGAGAAAATCCTCTGTTGAAGCAAACTCAAGGGTTGCATGTGAAATGCCTTAATTTGAAAGCCCTGAATGAGCAGGTGAATATACTATTTTCCCGTGTATCTCAGAGTGTCTAAGTTATAACCAGGCATGTATGTGCCAGTAGATGCGCGCGAAGCACGCCAAACAATTGGGAATTTAGTAGACAGCGGAGCTAAATAATACGGTCGTTGGCAAACAAATAAGAGGGGATGAAGGTGATTCCGCCCCTTAACGAAAATACTAAGGATCATGCTTTTTAGGCCTACAAGAAATATTACGAGTTTTGCCAGAATACTAAAGGCACTCTTTTCCCCGTAACAAAATCATTGCCGTTCACTATGTCCCACATATACCAATTTTTGTAAATATCGCTGAAGTTGATCAACTCGATCTACGGAAAGATTGAACAAAGGAATTACATTCCCAACCAAATTTTAGAAGGAATAACCATGTGTGTCTATAGGAAAACCTTTTTATTTGAGAAACATGCACTCTGGTAAGGGGGAGGGCCAAGAGCGCTGGAAAATCATTTTCATGACCTTTCAGTCATCGAAAAATGTAATTTCCAGCAAATAATACGGTTTTTGCCAAAGAATGATCAAAGGTATTCCGTCCCCACAACCAAATTATTGGAGAAGACTGGGTCTCAAGCTTACAATATCAGCAACTATTTATGGTTGTTGACCAGTATTGGAGAGGGAGGAAGTCGGTCCTGTTGAAGTGCCGAGATCTTGTGTAAAGAAAAGCAAAGATCTGTCATTTGCTACAACCACTTCTAACTGCCTACAGACTCGTTACATCATGGAGGCGGTCTAATATCACCTCCCTGATTAAATAAAGGAAATTTCACGTAAACGATGCCGTGGTCTTATGTCTGTGACTTTGAGCAGGGCGTATTCTTTGCCAAAACTCCTCCCTAATATTTGCAGAACGTATACATTGTAAGACATTCTTTCAAATTTAAATAATTCACAAACTAACAATCTTTTACAATACTCATGTAGTATTTCATGAGAGTGGTTTCTAAAAGATTGCTGTAGTGCAGAATTTCTACATTACCGTGGCATTACCTTCTCATCAAGAAAGAACTGTATTCGACTTACTGTTTTCGAAAAATCCATGAAACCCTCTTTTGCTTAAAGAAACACACAAATACAGACACGCACTCCCACACATCCACACACGAACAATCACCAATTTATGAACATAATCAATACTTTTAATGTTAGGTAAAGAAAAGTATCTTATCAAGTGCAGCCCCTTGTGGGCTGGGGGTTGTAGAATATGCCCACGGTATTTCCCGCCTGTCGTAAGAGGCGACTAAAGGGAAGGACTTGAAACGTATTTAAACTTGTTGACACTATATAACACATTCATTAGTGTTAGTGTGTCGTTGAATCTCATCTAACTAACTTATCAAGTGCAATGCATGTAGAAAAAATGGACGGACAGAATATTAAAAGTAATGATAATCTTTTACATAAAATGACACCTCACTCTAGGAGTTTTAAGCAATCTTAAACCAGTAGGAGTACATGGGGTACTAGGGAGTCGGGAAATTAAAACCAAAAAATATGAAAAAGACAACTAAATAAAGAGTATAAAAGTAAAAAGAATAATCCTTAAAACAATGAATGAAACATAAGAGACAGAAAACTCGTGGGGGTCAATGATTTTACTACCGGAGGAAAGATGTGATTTAAGTTGAGAGTTTAGTAAAATAATGCAAGTTTCCAAGTTCTGAGCAAATACCGGTACTCTATAAACTATACAGTGTATGTGTAAGTGATCAAAACGGCTAAACTGGGTCATGGGCATCTCTCTTAAGACTCCCATGGTTGCTTTCTTTATATCATGTCTATTTTCGTATAAGCAGACATCATCATCTGTACAATGACTTTTTCAGCTTGAGGTCATGTTAATATTAGATTGATTACTTAGTAAAAAGATCGTTTACGCCATGAATAATAATTGCTTATTCCATGGGCATCAGTCATAGAAACAATAAACACAGATCAAGAATAATTTCTTGGTAATTGAAACAATTTTTGATTCGTCATTGAGATGGAAAGGAAAAGACATAAACAGAGGAAGAGAAATCAGCACATTTCACGTTTTATAACTTCACCTCTATTGGTATTGCATAACGTTCATATTGCAACCTGTCATGAATTCCATATATTGTGGTCTGCCCTACAGGTGATCATTGAAATTGGGGATGAAAATGACAACTCACCTACATTTACGCATTTTGAAAAAGACGTTACCGTACCAGAGGACATATTAAAAGGTGCCCTTATCACGACCGTGGTTGCTACAGATAACGATAAGCCCAATTCTCCTGCTTCTTCTATAGAATACACCGTCACTGGAGGAAACGGAACAGGTATTACTTACAAATAAATTAGCTGATGGACAATGCATCACATAAGATGTAAGATAGGGTTTAGTGGAATCATAAGGTAGGGTTTGGTGGGATCATAACCGATATAATTGCATACAGTTTTTCTTGAAAACCGGTACAGAAATTAGTATCAAAACGTTTGGAACACTACATTAAACAAATTTATGTTTTTTTTGAGGTATAAAATTAAGATAAACCACAAACGTAGATCCTTCATTCCTCCTGTGGGATAATAACTCCTGCTGTAAGAGGGGTAAATGATTTAAGTTTACACTATGCTAGGACTACAATCCCCTGCAGTGATCATTAATATAGAGTTTGATTGTGGCTGATCGTACATAAATTTTGATAAAGAGCACAAATTGGTAGTGCAACAGTGGGATATCTTTAAAATGAAAGCATACGTCCAGTTATCACCAATGATTGAGTATTAACGTACGCGTTGTCTCTCTAAGCTTTTGTTTTAAAGCTAACCCACTACGTTTAGTGCCAAACAACTTAAATTTTGATAGACTCAATCTATATATTTGTCAGATAGATACTCTCATCTCTTTTGTAGATATCCCAGATACTGCGGTATATCATAAACACCTTTGCTTTTGGCACAATCTCTAATACATACGCTACTTCTTTTCGCATTACTTTAACAATGGGTTCATATTTCTGTCGTGTATGATGGGAATATGTTCACGATAATTCATGATAACAATTGATTTCGCGTTCTGCTTGATGGCACATGTGCTTGTTAATACATTGTCGAGTGATGGAAGCAAATGCTACGATAACAGCCACCTTAAGTAGGTAAAACAACCACTTCCTATTTTTTCTTGTAGATTATTTTGGTATCAGTAATGGAACTGGAGAGGTTACTACAACACAAGACCTAAATTATGGTAGCACACCATCAAACAAAAATAGAGTCTATGACATCATCGTACAGGCTAGGGATAAAGCATATCCATTCCACTCAGTTCAAGAAACCATGACTATCAAAGTAAATGACGCCGGGAATAATCCACCAGTTATCACCTTTCCCGAAGATAATTCGTTTCTTACAATGCCAGAAGTATGTAATTTTTTCTTCATATCATTGTGATGGATCTGCAATCAATTGAGTGCATTTTCAAAGGTCACATGCGGACTCGGTTACCCTAATGACTCCTTGTCATACCTAAAACGGCATGCGAAAAAAATACATTACCTTTTGTTCGCCTGTACGAAACTGAATGTACATCGACGTTATTTCAAAGGCCCGCCATCCGTAAACGTTAACAGATACGTGTCCGTTAATACTTTCACGTAGAAGTAATTGCGTACAGATTGTGTGATTAAAAGGACGTTACCATACGTTCACGCATTCCCTATTAAAAAGTGTGTACTTGCGAAATGGGGACCGCGTTTTTCCTCTAGTCGATTTCCCCATACGGGCGGGTTTCCTCACAAAATAGTTTCCCCTTATCCCAAGTTAGCAATATATATATATATACATATATATATATATATATATAAATAAATATATATATATTTATATATCTTGAATTTGAGTCTGAAAATTCTATTTTGTAATCCCAAATGTCTGCAGGATTTTAGCAGTAAAGCTATTGCACACTTGTAAGCTATTATTTAAAATTTGTTAAGATGAAACATGTTTGGATCTTCTATATGGCTTTAACACCCATATTCAGGCCCAGGGGCACAGAGGGGCCGTGCCTTTCCCCGTGCGGACCACTGTGCCCCCCATACGGAAAATCGAAAATAAAATGTTAGTACATGTAAACGGTGGCCCTGGTATGGCACCAGGAGATTTTTGACCAAAATGATCCTAAAAGGAGGTTAATAATGAACGTATTTTGTTCTCTGCAACATTTTTGTTCAAAATTTACAAAAATTTTCGCGCGCTACGCACGCTTTCATCTTCAGTTACATATAGCTTTAACACCCTTTCAGATATGTTGGCTTAATTTGTAAATGTACAAGTTCCACAATTAGGCTATTGTTCATTCATGTAGGCGTGATTCCCGGAAAAACACAAAGTTGAATCCTTGAGAAGTTCCATCCTGTTTCTCTCACGATCTTGAAGATTCTTAATTCAGACTCAACATAATGATAAACATTTTGTAAGAAACGTAAAGTGTCTCAATGTCGAGGGGTGGTGGAAGGGGGCATCCAGTCGCCAGGCATCTTGGTTTTGCTCTTAAAGACAGACACTCATCACCCCAAATACATTTTGGTTGAGAGAAAGCAAAATTCTCAATTGGTTATTGGTGAATGATCTTTGATTGATATCAAAGCTCACAATACACAGCATGCGAAGAGTATGTTCTGGTTACATATTATGGCCTTGTATGCCCACCAGGATATGACCTTAAGCAATAAACTAGGTTTGCGTCTGCACAAGGGTTCTGCACAAGAAGAGGCTCAAGACAGTTTTGGAAGGAGTAATTTAATCGGGAGAATTGGAACTGCCTAGGACGAGGAGGGGCAGATTCTTCCATAGAAACCGAAATTTTCTAACTATTCCTTAATAAGAACTAAATATTTCCAATTTTTCTTTAACAGAACCTCAAATTTTTCGCCGGGCGCCCAAATTTCGCGTTCGGCATCCTTTCTGTAACCCATTGCTTCTGGCGGGGCTTCGGGTTGCTGGACCCCTTAGGAGAGCCTGGTCCCTTCGTCGGGCTTATCTTTCCACCACCCCTTGCTGAGTCTGTATGCAGGTTTTACCGTGGTAAATAATTTTGCTGCAAAATTTCGGCGCGCTTCGCCCGCAATTCTCACAAGCGGAGTTATAACACCCATGAACATTATTAGCACAAAAATTCCAGCGAACTAATCTAACCAGTGCTTGGTGAAGGTTCAAAGTTAGAACACGTACATCGAGGGACTTTCATGTAGTAATCGAGTACCTTGAGTAACATTCGTAACGCGAGGACTATATGGTTTGAAGCTAAATTTACTCGTACCGCAAATTTATTCCATCCTGTCCATGCTAAATTTCGTTCAAAGTAGAACTACGATAATGAACATCTGAATTGTGAACTGTGAAAAGATTGGTGTGCTCTCACTGTCATTCAAAATCGTTCTCAAAGCTCCATGCTAGTGTTCCCATTTTGTTAATTCGCCACACATTCGGGGAATTTCCCTCTGGGTCCTAGCACAATCATACTGAACCACACCAAGCCTGCCTAATGGCAGCTCCTGGTCCCCTTGCCTTTCGCAAAGTACCCAACTCTCCACCTGCGCTTGCGGAGCTGAAGAAGCATTATCGTGATCATAGTCTTGTTCCCTTCACTTGTGGAGACTTTCCACGTCTCTGTATTGCAAAGGGAGGGGAAAATTTCCATCAGAAGAGTGAAATTTTCGCGCGCTTCACGCTTATGTTTACACGTAAAACCGATACCTTGAAGCTATCTGTGGTAAGCTTGAGATGTCATTCCCTGTAGTTCCCGCAAACTGTAATCATATGGTGGCACTACTGACTACAAACATTATATTCTTCGGTGCCCCTCTATGAGGTGTCCATGCCCCTCTATATCAGAATTCCTGGCTACCGGCCTGCCCATATTAAAAGCCAGAAGTTTATTTTGGAATATGTTATTAACATAATATCAATCTGTTTGACCTTTGTACTTGGATCTTTAATACTCTGCACCTAAATGTATACTGAAACTTTGTCAAAAAACAGTATTAATTTGAAAACACCTTACTAAAATTATACGACAGTGGCAATGATTTTTTAAGCCATTCGGCTTTCTGGGTCATTCTTATCGTTTCATTCCTAGTTTTTGTTTCCCTTCAGTGTTACGACAACAAAACAGTGCCTGTTGTGGATGCTACAGCCGTGGATTCTGATGCTGGAGATGACAGCAAAATTGCATTCAGGCTGGCTGAGGTTGCTGGCTATGACTGGTCTGTATTCAGGGTTGACAATTACACTGGACAAATATTTTATGAGGGTGACCCTCCGGACTGGTCTGAACATCCACAATTCAGGGTGAGAAGCCATCCCGGTCAAGGGTTTTTCTTTCCTAGTGAATACCTTTGTGTCCTAAAGAGGAGAGGAAAGGCATTGATCTTTTGATTAAAGTCTGAATCTACGAGTAGGTGCACATTGTTGGTGTTGTGAAGTATGTTGGTCGTATATCAGCATCTTTAAACATAAGATCGATAATTTTATCATTGTCAAAGACCCAAGGGAAGGAATTAAACAAGAAGTAGTTAGTCCTTTTAACAGACTGTTTCACTCTGGGACAAGCTTTTCTTTGATATTATTCAAAAGGGAGAGTGTTTAAAGAGAATAAAAAGTGGCAAAACCTTCATCCACAAATTTGAAACTGTACTAGCTCATTTGCTCTTTAAAACAAAATATAAACGTTTTGTGCTTGTGTGATACCAATACCCCTTCCTCAATTTTAAAGAGATGAATTGTGTGTTGCCTTATTTCTGGAAAAACAATTTTTTTCTTCAAATTGCACGGTATATTTTTTTTTATAATTTGTTTTCTCACTTCGAGCAATTTGTGAATACTTTTCACATATGGAGACAAATACATGTCCAAAGTGCAGTACGTTTAAGCATGGTAGAATCAGAATGCCCCGCCAATCAAACTTCCTGCAATCAATTTTCACTGTGCATTCAGGAAAAGCTCTTCATTTTATCTATGAGAAATAGATATAACGTACTCATCGAACGTTCAGAACTAATCTCCGCTTGCAGACACAATGCGATCAAACGTAGTGGACCATGACAATGTGGACCGGTAGACTCCTTGTAGAAAAGGTCCACTCATACACAGCCATCTGAAGAGTGCGTTAGCACGAATTTGGCACGAAATCACTGGTAGTGGCTTGAAATCCAGTACTGTTGTAAGTTTTGCTCTACCGTCAAAAGACTTGAGCACTTTGTATATCGGGATTACACCCCATCTACAATATTCTACATTTATACAGAAATGTTCATCTACTCTTTCAACTTGACAGAATAAACTCCAACAGTTTATATCTGTGCACATCATTGTCCTTTGAAGATTTTTTAAGATTTTTTTACTTTTGAAACTCTTTTACATAGATTTGTGAAAGTATAAACTTACTGAACACTGTAAGTGAAGAGACGATTGTAAATAAAATTCAAGGTTTGTAAATATCAATGGCTCACGTGCGGCCCTGTAGCACAAAAATGACATGGACAACTATCCAGGAATGTTGAAGTAGTTGTCCATTTTGTGTACATGTACTTAGGGTAATTATTGCACTATTCCACTTGATTGCATAATCCATCATTCATATATTGATGCAATGGTCAATATATCATCTACACCTCTGTTCAGAAGCAAGGACAAAAAAGAACTTGGTAATGTGCCTGGCCTGCTCTGGCACATAAGAATTTTAATTCAACTGGAGACCACATGCTGGTAGATGGACCTCTAATATTTATGCAACAAATTCATGGCGTGTAGGCTTAGTTGTGATTGCGTTCTTGAAGATCCGTTTACACATCATACATTTGTCCTTGACCATCGTCATTCGAATTTGTATGACTTTGTCCCAAACATTGCCACTGGAGTCTGCAATACAACATGCTGTGACTACTGTTCTGTGCAATATATTTACCTTTAAAAATTTTAAGTTTTTAAATTACATATTGTCTATTGATGTTAATTTTTGCGTACATTAAAACAGTGCACAAGTAGAGCGATTATGTCTCCCACAAAAACCACAAATTATGTAGGACATACGGGAATAGACCCACATGTTTCAAATATTTTAAATTTGTGTAGAAAGATGACAGATGCGTTCTCAAATTTGAACATGGTTGCGACGCATTTAGGACTTGTTTCAAAGTTATGAGAAAAGCGGGCACAATATAAGGCAGTTGTCCATAAAGACAATCATACAAACGCATAATGATGTTATGAAAAGGAGTAAGGTCGTTGAGAAGAGCCATGAAATTGGAAGAAAAGTTGTCAGGAAAAGTAACGAAATTTTTGGTGACAATGTCATGGAATTCTGAAGATGCAAAAATATAAGATCCTTGTTGTAGGAAGACATGCAGCTTCATGCTGAGTTTTCTAAATACTGTCTTAATATTTCTTACATATTTCAAGATTGACATGGCTACCTTAAAAGAGAGAGTAACCCCTCAGAAAAAACTTTCCCTTTACTGTTAATGGTTGTAATGAGTGCGCCTTAGAACAGACTTATCGGCTTAGACTTTTTAAAAATTTTTCCATAGGGTGCCCGATGAAACCTTCTTTCATTGTATGGTCTCTTGTCGTGAAAACCATTATAATTATTCCTCTTGTACCCACCAAACGTTTGGTGGTAAAAGGGTAATGCAACTTCATTTTCGCACTTGCCTAAACTAATGTCATTTGCGTTACCATATACCGTAAGATGACTCTTTTCAAAAAGATTTCTTTTGTCACAGATTGAAAAATATATTTTTGTTAGGTTTCTTGAGATCACCAAGAATATGAAAGAATGTTTAATACGTTGTAAACTGCCAGGAATGTCACCCAGTTTTCACCCAGGATTTAAGAATTAATGGTATATCGGCATGCAAGCGTTTTGAGTGTCATACTCTAAAACATTTTTATCTTTTCTTACAGTTAATTTTAGAAGCATACAACTACCTCTCTGTGTCTGAGGACTTCGACTCTGTTGACTTTACTATTAATGTATTAGATGTTGATAATCACGATCCTGTGTTTTCTACAGAGGTGAGTATAACGTAATGATGTGAGTTTTGTTTGGTCACAATTCTGCTATGGAACATTGACTTACGATCAATGTACCTAATGATAATAATCATGGTACTTTTTCTTACTGTGGTGTGTGTACCGGGTTGGGAAATCTTATTTTATGTTTAGTTACTATCCTTTCATACCATGTTGACTTTACTATTAATGTGGCGGATGTTGGTTGTCATGATCTTGTGTTTTGTATTGAGGTGAGTTCATCATCTTTGAACATATGATTGTGATTTTTTAGTTACTTTTCTTTGATGTTGTGTTGACTTGAGAATAACAAATGGTGATAATAATAATCATGTTTTTTTCTGCTGTAGTGAGTGCACCAGGTTGTAAAATGTGATTTTATGTTAAGCTACTATCCCTACATACCCATTCTAACTTTACAATGAGTCAGATGTTGACAATCATGCGATGTATGTTTTGTATTGAGGTGAGTACATCAGGTTAAAACGTGATTGCTTAGTTCTTTTCATTGATGTTGTGCTGATTTACTATCAATGTAATAGATGTTGAAAAACGGTGTGTTTTCTGCCGTGGTGAGTACATGAGGTTAGTAGTTTCATTTAACGTTACTATCCTTACTTGCAATGTTGACTTTACTATCAATGTAGCGGCCATTCATAATCATAACCCTGCATGTATTTCTTATTGCTGTATTTCAGGTATGCATGCGATTAGCTTTTCTTAGATGCAAATAAAATAAATTCCCCCTCGTTCTAAAATTGTATTAGCAACTTTGAAGACATTGACGTTGTGTCCCAATTTATTTAATTTGAGTTAAATGGATCAGGGGTAGAGAACAAGCATGTTAAACGTTATCCACTCTCTGGCTAAAATGTCTGTGTGTAGAACGACTCATGTTGATACAAATTTTGAAAGTTTCACTGTTGATAAATTTGAATAAATTCAATGATTCGTATGTTTTATAAAACTGAAACCGTTCGCAGTCTCTCCTGCACTGGTATTTTTCTTGTGTATGTTCCTTCTTAATTCTTTCTTTTTTTGTCTTTGGTTCAGCATGTCCAATTTTGGGGTTTCGATGAAAAGAGAAGCCTATGCATTCATGATGTGTGTGTGTGTGTATGTGTGGGTGTGTATGTGTGTTAATGTGTGTATGTTTGCACAATATCTAATGAAGGAAAACTCTGACAGTTCTCAAACTTGGCAGGTAGATGCCCCATATTAAGAGGAAAACCCTGTTGTTTTTATTGAGTTCAAAGGTCATCTGGGGTCACCGGGGTCAAAGTCTTAAAACTTGTTTACACGATATCTCAAGCTAGGAAGTTTGGGTAGATTTTATACTAGTATGAGGATGCGTTATGGTAAGAAAAATAACCTTTTGTTTTTAATGAACGTCAAAGGTCATCTGGGGTCACTGGGTCAAACTCTGCAAACCTTGTGAACATGACATCTCAAGGTAGGAAGCTTGGATGGATTTCATACATAGTTTGTGGATGCCTTATGGTGAGAGAAAGTACCCTATCATTTCTGGTGGAGGTCAAAGATCATCTGGGGTCACTGGGGTCAAACTCCGAATACCTTGTTTACAAGATATCTCATGTCAGAAAGTTTGGATACTTCACATGGTGTTGCATTTAATCCATCAGAAACCCCTATAAGTTTTATCAGATGTCACCGGTCGGCTGAAACCACCAGAGGCCAAAAAGCAAAAATTGCTAAGAGTTCCTAACGTAAAATATGAACACAAAACTGTAACTTACTTCATCTTCTTCTGAATGGATTATTTCACTGATTTTCTTGCTATTTCTATTTATTAATAGTGTTTGATTCTAGTAATCTTTCTATGTCAGATAAGTCGTAGAATATTCATAGGTTTCGACAGCCGCGACGTATTTAGGGGCTAAAATGCTTTGCTCCTAATCATCAAAGTCATGCTTGAAGTCGTGCTTTCTGTGAAAAAGTGATTTCTGTTTATTCTTTATTTGTGCAGAAATGTGGTGTTGACTGTAACACTGTAGTGTTCCAGATGATAATTACGCCAGGGCTTCCGTTTGTTGTGTTCATTGTCAAAGACCTCAGAACAGCCTTTATTTAAAACAATAAAAACTGTATGATAGCTACGGAAGTGATTATATGGTAGTAAAAATCCTTCGCTGTTTCGCTGAAATGATGTATATGCGATAGGTCTCGAATTTGGCTGTATTTTTAGGGAAGTTGGATCATAAAATGTGACATTTATCTCCCAGTCGACCAGCCCAATTAATCCCAGTTACTCTGAAGTGTTATGCACTATTCAAAAGACTTATCATTAAACAGGGAATTAAATCTCCAGTGTATTTAGTATGGTTGAAGAAACAGCAGAATGTAGCCATAACGTTTCTGCATTTGAGCAATTGGTACAGGCAAAATGTCCAAAAAGTAAATTGAACAAACCAATAAACAAAGAAAAGTTTTAAAGGTACTTATAATTTAAGTATTCCATTTAACTAAACAAGTTGAGAGTTTCATGTGCAAGATCAAAGGAAACGTAGGTAACAAACTTAGCTTTAAATTCAACAGGATATGAGCATGGCAATAAACTGCATTCGGGCCTAGGCCTTTGTCTGGAGGTACCAAAACAATATTTAAATGGAAGAGGGGCTAGAAATAAACTTTTGAGACTGGAAGATTTTAGTTGTCTGGGAAGAGAATAAAAAGTGGGCCTTTAAAATTTCAAGTGTACCAATGGATACAAGGTTGTTTGAGTTTTAAAAAAACTTTACTGATTAAATTACAGCCAACCTTGAGTTGCACAAGAAATGTGTTTAACATTCTATACCTTTGTAGTCAGTCTTTATATGACAACAAGTGATTATGTGGTTTCATGTAGCCATTGTAACATGTCAGTGTCTTTCAAGAAAAACACTTTTTTACTTTACTGACTTTTATTCGAACTAAACGGAGAAAATGAACTCTTGGTTCCACTGTTATTTGCACTTCAATTAGGTTGTTTACTTTCTCGTTTGACGTATTGTATATTAACTTTGTATCTACTTATACGTACATAGTTTGGAGATTTTGATATTTTTTCCCAGGGAGAAGAGGATTGAAACTGAAAGATTTAAATACAGAAAAGGAAGACACGACTAGATTGTTCACGTTTAATATTTTCTTGGATATTTTGACAGGCTGAGAATGAGACGGCTACTACGGAAATAGAAATTCAAGAAAAGTTAGAAGTAGGTACTAAGGTTGGCATTGTGTCTGCAACTGATAAAGACGACGGAAATCCCATTTATTACTTTATCGTAGGTGAGTGTCACGGGGTGAAAAAGGTTCAGGTGACCCGACAATTAAAAGGCAACATAACCAACGCTTTCCACAAAATATAAAATTGTAAAATTAAACTCGTAAGCTTGTTCATACAAAACAGCCGTCCGTACACGAGGGAAGATCACGTTATAAATAACGGTACCCCCTTCAGAGAATTTCCAAAAACGGTGTTTTACACTTAATGCGCACACACGCACCTTTCAACCTACACAAACACACGCACACACCGCCCTCCTTAGATTGACCACCCTCAAACTGTTCTCTCTTGATTACTTTGGTCTCTCAATTTTTCGTTAGTTAATTACAGTGCGAACTTCGGTATAACTAAAATTTCCCTCTCTTAATGTCGTGACCCGCAAATAATGTCAGTTCTCAACTACGGCTCAGATAAAAAGAGAGTTTGCTTTGGTGAAACTTGAGAACCTCAATTTCAATTTAATTTAAAAAAGTTTATCAAATTAGCAAATTCAGTGTTCCCTCATTGTCGTACATTCTTTTCAACCAATGTAGTGATCTCTTCCTGGGTCCTCTCTCCAGGTTTACCCATTTTGTTGGGTCCTTTTACTCTGTACATCCCAGAGCCAAAACTAAGACCAATTTGTAGTCAATATATAATACAACTAATTAAAAAAATAATAATAGTTTTGTTTCTCGTTTGTTATTCATACTGACGGATTAACTAACGAATTTTATGGAAAGAATTCATTTTATGTTCTTGTAATTACTTCTGCCTTGAAACTTAACTACTCAACCATTTACACCTAGTGGAACCCATAATAAATTACGTTACAAAATAATGGCATACACTTAAACTGTAGAATACAGCATCACATGCTGACAGCACAACATGGTTAACAAAGAAAACCTGGAAAAAAAACTGCGCCGACGTCGTCCCCTGCTGTAGTGATACGCAGTGGAATTGCAATAGTATTTAATTCCACGCCTAAACTCCAGTATTTAACAATACCGTTGATGGGGGCAACGAGCCCTTCGACCTTTCAGTTTAAGGTTTCAATTCAGAGTCACTGGATACCTTTACTTTACCTGCAAAGCTTTTTACTCGATAGCACACAAGGGATTTGCAATTCGTACCGAACGCATAACCACATGTCTCATTAATGCTTATATTAGTTCACTTGAAGGTAGACAACTTTTACAAACACAAAAGCAATGTGACAGTGAGGGATAATTGGTTAAGAATTCTTTGTTTTGTACTTATTTTCCATTTGAGAATCCTTCAAGTTTATGTTCTTTTAAAAGAAAATTCATCTTTCTCAAAGAACTTTATCTTTTCAACTCTGTGTCAAATGTACGGAAAATGATTTGAGCTGTTTCCCTTTGGAACTTATCACTGTGGACACACGTTGACATTTACAGTGGTATGAGCTTCAGAGTAATTGCTGCAGATTTTTCATGTTATGTGTACAAGTAAACATACGAAAATGCACACTTTTCATCACATCAGTCTTCCTACTGGCATCATGCTATAAATTTAGCATCATATAAATCATTTCTGACCGCCTGACGAAAATAGTCTTAAAGCACTAACTGTTTTCAAGTGAAATATCTAAGTTAGATGTACATTTCACATGGTTGCACAGATGTTTGTATGGGTTGGTGGAGCTATCACTGCTTTGTGCTTCTGCACCTCAGTGTAAAGTAAAAACGTATTCGAGGTATTTTTCAGTGTCATTTGCTGGCTTGCAGCTTTCCCGAAACCTTAATCGTATGTACCGTATTACATAATCCATCAACAGCATTGTTAAACGTATGCTACAGCGAAGTTTCTAAAGGAGTTTACACATATGTGGGGCTGGCCCTTGGGATCATTTTGGGACCACGAGAATTAGATGTACACCACCACTTCACCAAAGGCATATTTTAATTTCTCAGTTACATGATAAGATTATCGTTCAAGATTCAAAACTTGTAATTATGCACATGTAAACATATGTGCCTTAGTCTACTCTCCTTCAGTATTTTACTTAGAGCGTGTTTAAGTACTTCAACACAAGTTCAAACTGTTTTTTCCTTTATAAAAAATTTCGTCAATGTTTCAATGGTGTTCCAGAAATAATGTGGAGTGATAATTTCATAAAATTGACAATACGTGATCCACTAATCAGGCAGAACATGTTTGCATGAACGCATATTTGTCTTGTTCTGCTCATATAATATTTTGTGTCAATCAAACTGTTCCGAGCCATTTCACCAAATAGTATCTTCATATTTGTAGTGCTTATACTTGAGAAGATGTTAGTTTCCGTAGAACGTATGGACTGCAACAACTCTGTCTACAAATTCTTTTAATGTACAGACGGCAATGAAGATGATTATTTTGGCATTGGAAAGCACACCGGTGAAATATTCACAACAAAAGAGCTAGATGCCAGTTTTATTAATATTACAAGCTATACCATTACCATCAAAGCCACTGAAAACGAGAAGTATAAGGAAGACAGCGCTTCCGGAAAAAGAAGACAAACACTATCTGAAGTACCAGACTATGACCCTACTATCATCGTGGTCACTATTAATATCGTGGATATTAATGACAACCCTCCTTACTTTCTACAAGAGATGTACACAACTGGTATGCACGCCCGATTCCATTAAATCATATATTTCCCTTGCAATCTGGCATTTGCCATATCCATGGCAATGCTTACAGTTTTAGTGTCATTATTAATACCAGGGAACTGCCATTGACAGCTCCCTGTTAATACGATATTGGCCAAAATTAGCTTGTCATCTTGATTGTAAGCATAGGGTAGTGCAACCTGTATCTATTGGGTTTTTATACCCCTTCATGCATGTTTAACCCCTCCCGATTTTGACAAGGAACTGTTTGGTAGCTCGTTTTGTTCATAAATTAGAGGTTAAGGCGAAAATAAAACAAAGTAAATTTTATTTTACAGAATACACTGATCTATTTTTCCGGGAGTTTAGAGCCTGCGAGACTTTTGAAGAGGTTCACGAGCCAAGTTACGGGAAGTTACCGACAAAGCCGATTCGCAACCACATCGATGTAGAAATCCTTTTGTATACCAGGGCAGGCCCATTTAAAATTTAAGAGAGAATCTTCTGCCCAATCTGTTAATGACACGACGAAATATTCGTCATGTCTTTACTGTTTCAAATATGATTATCTTAGGTTTTCTGGTGTCTTCTTGAAAGAGATAGAATTTTCCGAATGCATGAGGACATACTGCTGACAATACAAATGATAGCGCCAGCGTCATTTTGTATTTAAGGTCTTTCTGAGAAAGAGAAATTCTCAGAGGCAAATTCACCCTCTCAGATCCCTTCTCTAGGATACGCAATAAATAAGTTCACCTTTCTACAAATTTCACGAATCACCATTGACTGTTAATGTAATGATCGTACTGCTGAGGCACAAGAATTGAACGTCTCCCATTGTAATAATGTAATGTGCCGAGTGCAATGGTTTGCAGGTATGACGGTATTCTGACTGATTTCTGGTTTCAAAGACTATACCCCCTGTTCTTTTGTCGGTTGTCTCTGTGGTGTTGAAGGAAAGTGGATATACACCAAATGCGGTACTTAAAGAGGGAAATGTTTTCTATTATGTTTCTTGTTCTAGGGGTCATTTACACTGTAGACTTTGATGTGATCGTGACACGTGTCAGTGCAGAAGATGATGATCCCGATGAAAACAACAGGAATATGGTGTACAGTATACTCTCCCAAGACAGACTTGGTGTTGGTAAGGACCATCCTAAAATTAGTCTCGTTCACGCTGCAAAACCATACCTATGTTACGATATCAAAGGTTTGTCAACAATATATGACAGTAATTTGCAAGATTTGGATGGGTGGGCGGACTTTTGTTGTATCTATACATACAGCTGTTATCATCGACTTCGGTATTAAGCAGTGTTGTAACGACTCACCCTTAGGTCGAGTCACAAGTCAAGTCAATTGTCAACGGTGGTCGAGTCGCAAGTCAAGTCAAGTCATTCGTCACATTTTCAAGTCAAGTCAAGTCAAGCACATTTTCAAGTCAAGTCAAGCACATTTTCAAGTCAAGTCAAGCACATTTTCAAGTCAAGTCAACTCAAGTCAGACATTTTGGTCGAGTCAACTCGAGTCAGTTGCTGGTGTCTACAAGTCAACGCGAGTCACACTATTACATAATCACAGTAAATTTAAAACTGATATTTCTTTTTTGGTGAGACCTAGAGAAAGCTGGTTCCTTTCTGCCTCTTCTGAAGTGCACCTGTCCCTGACTGCAATCTTTTTCTATATGGTATGTCACAGGTACAATGTTTTCTCATAACTTTACATGCAATTTGCCAGGAGTACGCTGCACATACCAAGGTACCACACGTAGCTTGCGCCCAACACACGAATGCTATAACTACTTAGGCAAGCGATGTTAGTGTATATCTGCTGGCCGTGGCACAATCTCACTTTCACTTTGCCACGTAGGCCCAACTTAGATGCCGTCGCCCCATGATCCACAGATGGCCAAGCCATGGCGTAACATGTACTATTATGGAACAAGGAGGTAAAGACCTAGCAGTAGCACTGTGCACCTCTCGGAAATAAACTCTCTGTCAATAACGAATGAAAATGGCCACAGTGACCAGGGGCGGGATTTGATTTCTGAAAATGGAGGAGGGGGCGGGGAAACCCGTGTGGACTGCCAAAGGCTGGGACTTTGGAACAATAATTTTATAAATGTGAGATCTAGAACTCAGAGAAGGTGCGCGCGAAGCGCGCTGAAAAATCGCATTTTTAGACTTTGTAGCGATATTGGTAATAAAAATCTAAGAAAATATCCTCAAGAAGAGGTCTCTTGCACCCCCTTTGCTAAGCGCCCTTATCACGGTACCGGAAATAAGACTCTCTCGAGCCTTACAACTTGCATGTAAACAATCTTCAAAAAGTCGGTAAATTTACACAGATCGATGGTGATAAACATTTTGCTTCGAAAATTTCTGGGGGAGGGGGAACTTCTCCTCTGCTGCGTAAGGCCATGGGGAATTCAAGGATTCCAATGATAATGGAAGAGTTTGAACGAAGCTATGAAAAGCGAGAGTTCTACAGAAAGTAACCTGGAATCCTGGAACTATGTTTAAAACGGGTGTGCGTGAAGTGCGCTGAATTAAGAAAACACATTGAGACGTTTAATTGTAGCCTATTGTTTTTATTTAGTTTTAAAGGCAGTATTATTCATTACACAAAAAATCCTTCTTATATCCTGCTCTATGGTTCTTTCTTCATGTTTCATTTTTTCCATGGTCTGGGACAATCCCGCTCAACCTTTTTTATTAATTTGAAAAATTACATAGTGTCGATTTCGAAGGTTATCAGGTTATAGAGTATAATTCTGATAATTTAAAAAAAAAAATGAAATGTTTTACGGGTAGTTTGGAGCCCAACCATTTTTACCTAAGATCTACTTTTCAAGTAGCCAACCTCCCGAGATCACAAAACACACATACAGTTATACATAATTTTTTTCATGCCCCTCGTGGTCGACTTGGTTTAAGTCCGCGATTTACCAGTAGACCGCAATCGACTGGTTGGGCACTCCTGGCCAAGTAACCGCGAGCACTGAAGGCTGGAGACTGAGGGTCCTCCCCGAGTATTTTTTTTTCTAAATCTGACTTGCTTCTACACGTGTAATTTGAAATGCTAATGAAATATGTTTCTTATAAAAATCGTAAATTTTCGATGGTAACCGTCAGTCAATTTTCTAAGGATGGTAGTAGTTGTCGAGAAAGTGGACAGCGAGAGGCGGTCCTACTAATTGTAGCCCGGCTCACCCGGCTAGCCCGGCGCTACCTAAACTTAGCCCGGCTATCCATGTACATACAAATCAACCGCCGTAGTAATTGTTTAGGAAACGTAGTAACAGCAAATTGGTACGTAGGCCTAAATCACACGTATAGTAATATTATTCAAACAAATTTGTCGCCTCCCCCCCCCTAAAAAGCCAATTACTGTATATGTTAACTTAGGCTATGTTGTCAGACATTGGTGGGGGGGGGGGGCAAAACTTTATTGATCAGGTCAGCAGGCCCGTTGCTGGGGGTAACCACTTTGAGGGTCTCACCAAAGTAGGATTGTCTCTGGCCTGAGGGAGGGGTGTAAGGGGAGGGGGTTCCCTCCCCTTTGAAAAGTTGTCTTTTTCAAGGACTCGAGTCTAGATGCAAAATGGTGCGAGATTTTCGACTTTTGACAGAAGTAGTCTCGAAGGTTTAGTTTTTTCTTTCTTCAAGTTTTTTTTTCAAGTTTTTGATTTTCAAGGGAGGCAAGTGCCCCTTGCCCCAACCCGCGGACGCCCAAGAGCTAATAAAATTACACTGAACATCTTTGAAATTTTTGATTGGTAAAGATAAATACTGTCAATGCAGACTCATTGAGTCATTCTATAATAACTTTTGTTCAAAAAAAAATAAATAAAATCATACTTTTGCCTTCAAAATACAACATTGAAAAGGTACTTTCCGGCCACCAAGTTCTTTAGGCAGTCAGGTTTATCGTACAGCATTACATACATTTACAATGCTTCTATAATGTATACTCATGTATAGCCGGGCTAAGTTAAGGTAGCGCGGGCGAGCCGGGCTAAAATTAGTAGGACCGGCGAGAGGTGTAGCGAGGTTTTGGAAATAGTAATTTACCCAAGCTGTCCTTCAGGAAATAATAACGAGGCAATTTCACCAAAGTTTTCCTTCGCACAGGCTTACAACAGTACTAATAAGACATCAATTTATTCCAGGATCATGCATGGGAAGCACGCCGAAAAATATATCGAATTGTCATTCCCTATACATGGTTTTTTTTGGCAAGGACCAGGGTGCATTGAATGAGGTACAATACTTTCAGTGGCTCTTATATCAGAGCTTCAAGTCACAATAGTGTGGTGCGTAGGAGAGGCCCATTCTTTGAAAGAAAGATGCCACACAAAATTTTAAATTGTATTAAACAGTTTTCTCTTGGGGTGCGCGCGAAGCGCGCAGAGAAAAATCTTCCAAGCATTATGGTATTTGATTTTAATGTTTTCCTTCTTTTAACATTGTAAAATTTAATCATAATAAGCTATTGAATATTCTCTTATAGTACGTCTTGTCTCGCATCGCTTCGTTATTTTTTATTATTATTGTTATTTTTTTAAAGTTTTCAAAAACAACTGCACTGTAAGTTAAAGACTTGAAAAGGAAAAGTTATGGCGGTAAACATGGGCGTCCGCAGAAAAATTCAGGGGGGCAAAATTTTTTTAAGCGGTCCCCACTTTTTTCATGGGAAATATTTCACTCCCAGAAAAGAGTTTAGATGCTACTTTCACACAGTGTTGACAAAGGCGTAGCCAGGAATTTGTCGGGGGGCTAAGCCCATAGACAGACTCTCAGCGCTCCGCGCCACCATGGGTTGGCGCGGAGCTCAAGGAAATTTTGGCCCAAATGGCTTCCCAGATCGCTGGAAATGGCACTTTCAAGGCCTATTAACCGCATATAAAAAGGGGAAACACTAGCAATATCGTAAATATAAACTTTAAAAAATACCCAAAATATGCTAGAGGTGGGGGGCTGAGGCCTGAGTGTTGATATATTTAAATTCCTATTTTGAGAGTAGAAATTCACACTGAGTGAACTGTTAAGAAATGTTGATGTTATATTTTCTTCGTTTTTTTCTTTTAATTATTTTTTCTTCGTTTTTTCAAGTTTTTGATTTTCCAGGGCGTAAATGCCCCCTTTGCTCCCCCCCTCCGGACGCCCATGGCAGTAAATAAGGACTTAAGGTCCTAGCTTTGCTGTAAGAAAAAAAAAGCAATCTCGACCACCACACTGCCTGGTCGAAAACCAGGGTCGTGGTAAGAACCGCGCATAGGGAGCTATCGGCGACCGGCTAGACACGTACATTCACTGAGGACTAAACCAGTGCCATCAGAGTTGCACAAGCCATATTATTGAGTACTGCTTTACTGCAAAATTATTAAAGAGAGGAAAAAATGAACAGACTCATATTAAAAATCTCGTTCAACGAACGGTCCTGAACCACACCAAGAATCATCCAGGTGGCAACCCTGTCTGTGCAACATGTTGTTTTTCGATCAAAACCACTGAGATGGTGATCGTAATGGTCCATGTCTGGCATGATGTGTACATATGACTTGCTTCCGTAGCAGTGGGTGCGGATTTGCCGAACTGCCCGGCGCGACCCGTTTGTCAAGTGACAACTATACCAAAGGCATGCAGTGTATTACACAAGGGAACTAGGCTAGTGTGTTGTGGCCGCGTCTACCTCGCGATATGCACGTGAACAGTTCAGAATTGCGTACATTTAAAAACATCACAGTTGCGTCAAAGGACTCGAGTCGCAGAAGGAGACTCGAGTCGCAGCAGGAGACTCGAGTCATTTTCCCTGACTCGAGTCTTCAATTGGACTCGAGTCATGCTATGCTCGAGTCCGAGTCAAGTCAAGTCATTTTAGGTGGTGACTCGAGTCAAGTCAAGTCATTTAGCGTTTTAGGCTCGAGTCAAGTTAAGTCACTTTGGCTGATGACCAAGTCAAGTCAAGTCAAGTCAAATATGCGACTTGAGTCGACTCGAGTCCGAGTCAGTGACTTGACTTGTTACAACACTGGTATTAAGACTTACAATGCATGCCGGGAATGTCACACAAAGATTGTGCAATTTTTTGAATAGATACACACCCTTTGAGTGACCATGTTTTATGCTTTCTCAAATTAATCCTTTACTCATTCAATCTTTTCTGTCCAAGTTAAAGAAATTTACTTAAAGGATGATTTTTCCTCTAAGACCATTCTTTTTACCCAGCGATTGATGCCAAAAACCACATTTTTATGTGTGCCAATACAACATAATACGAATAGTCTCTGTCGTGGGACAGCAAACGGTCAACCCATGTAGGCTTGCATTGCAATTCTGTAATGATGGTGTCGCATAAATCACTTTAATGAGTCTCTATAAAGTGCAGGGCCGTAGCGAGCGGGGGGTAAGGGGGGTGTCACACCCCCAATATTTGGTCCCCGTCGGCAAATTTTCGGTCTGTCGGCAAAAGGGGAGAGGGAAAGGAAAAGAAGAGGAAAAGAGGAAAGAAGGAAAAAAGAGAGAAAGGAAAGGAAAGGAAGGGAGTAAATAGGAAAACGGAGAATGAAAGGAAAAAAGAGAAAGAGCGAACGGGAGCGCGTGGCCAGTCTGTTATCGGCTATTTCGATTTTCAGCTCTTCATCTAATTGGCCCATTCAAGTTGAAGGCCCGTCGGCAAATTGATTATGCATGTGACGGTCGTATACGGCCGTATGAACGGCCTTCGGTATAATTGGACGAGTGACTGAGTCCGTCGGCAACTCGGAGAAAAAAAGGGAATCAGTGGTGGCGCCAAGTGGGGCCCCCGTCGGGGAAGGCTGCCCCCCACCCTCGGAAATTTTCCGATTTCGTCGGGGAACTGTTATGTATAAGATAAAATACGTAGTCCCCGACAACGGCCAGTCGCCCCGACGATTTGCTTTAGTTTGGTCTAAATTAGGGCAAATTCTTCAATAAAACCCCCAAATTTTCCAATTTTCTTCTCTAAAAACCCAGTTTTTCAAATTTTCCATGGTAAAAGCCCAATTTTTTCAAATTTTCTCGAAATAGAGCCCAAAATTTTCGGCGCGCTTCGCACGCCAATTTTTTCCTTCCAACATCGTTTCGGCACTCTATCGGCCTCGTTGAGGTTTTGGGTTGTTGGCCCCCCGTCGGGGAGCTTGGCCCTCCTGTCGGGCAAATCCTGGCGCCACCCCTGAAGGGAATTAAAGACTTCCATATAGGCGCACTATTTTGGGTCATATGACATTCTTGAAAAACCCCTTTCTGCACATTATTCCTCACTTTTATCATCACTATGGGGAGCAGCACCTATTACCCATGGAGTAAACATCCTTAGTCCGTTTTCTAAACCCTAACCTTGACTTCAAACACATTTTGCAAACTCCCGAGGATCCGGTTTACCCACAAACATCCTGAGAAAATAAACATCCTGGGAAAAAAATTATGCGTGCCGCGCGTGTCTTCCCTTCACTGCAGTCTCAGGCTTTTAACTTTTGAACACCAAAATGAAACAGATACAGAACCCGTCCTGGCGTTCAAAGCATATTTTAAACGCTTGTGTTAAGATTCTGAACACTTTTCTCTCTTTTTGAACGCCGGACGCCTATTTGAACACTTACCGTATTTGAACGCCTGACGCGTCTAGTGTTGAAATGCTGAACGTATAGTGTTCCAGTTCTGAACGAAACGTCCAGCTCTTCAAGTATAGTGGCATGACGGGACGAATAGCCTAGCACATTGAAATTATCCGGAATCTTTGCATTGGATAATGTATTATGAACCAAAACATACCTATCCTGCATGAGACTTAATTTTTTACCAAGAGATTATGCTAAAACCTCGGAGCTTCCGGGGGCTTCGCCCCCTGGACCCCCACCAGTTGCCTTGAGGCGGCCGCAGTGTTTTAGCCAACCCCTATTTGTGCGACAATGTCACATAAACGGCGACAAATGTCGCACAATAAAAATCTGGCAAGCAAATTCTACCCGGGTGTAAATTTTGAGGTTCCTCATTAGGGCAGAACTCCACTCAAATATGCACCGTTTGCAATCTAAGCACCTTTCAAATTCCAAAAATTTCCGAAGGGGAGGGGGACACCCCCTCCCCAGAGACCCCTCCCCCAGGCCACAGATCAGTAAATGTGGCGTTGAGAAAACGTCCTAGCTGAAACACTGGCGGACCTCTGGATCACAAACGCTTAAAACTACAGCGGCTTGACGAAAGGAATAGCCTAATACATCAAAATTATGGGAAATCTTTGCATTTGATGATGCATTATGAACAAAAATATATCCATCCTGAGACTTAATTTTTCACCCAGAGATAGGCTTAAACCTCAGAGTTTCCGGGGGCTTTTCCCCCTGCCCCCCTCCCGCGGGGCTTTGTCCCTAGACCCCACCATGGGCCCTAAGGGGGGCCCCTGGACCCCACCCGCTAAAGCTCGTTTCTCCGCTACGCATTACCAGATCTGTCGGCAAAACATAGTCTCTACACCCCCTCCCCCAAAGAAAACACCTTCGCTAAGCCCCTGATAAAGTGGGGATCTCAGCCAATAACTATAATTTCCTGGCTAATCTTCAAAGGATGGTATCCACTCCCTTACGTGGATTTACATGTAGGGATCTCTTTTTGTGGTTAGTATATTTAGGCGAACCATTCTCCGTCTGTCAGCAGCGGTTAATAACTGATGGCCACTGACTGCTTCTCTGAGAAAAAGTGTAAAAGTACTTTGCATGGAGACCAAACTTGTTCCTTGCAAAGGTAGATAATCAATTTTCATCAAGCAAGAACAGAACCACACACTGAGCAAGGTTGAGAGGGAGAACAATCTATTGCTATTCCCTAGTTACAATCTTCGTTAAAACGCCACAAATATGCAGGCGTCTCGGAGAATCAGTCAATCAAGCTTCAGCCACCAACCAGTAATGATAGAAAATGGTTTCTTCTCAATATCTGAACAATAAACGTGAATATTTATGAGAAGTTGTAATTTTCTTTTCGATCTTTAATTTCAAACTCGGTTCATCAATATATCGAGATGAAGCGTTACATTTTTGTCAGATGCTGAATGTTGGTGGTCGTTACTGTTATTTAGTCATTAGGTAGTGAAGAGTGGAATTTGAGTGTTAAGGTAATTTTGTACATTACTTAATCAAGTATTCCATATCCCACATCCCATTATTAATTAATGACAAATACATTATTTTATGACAGCATTTTAATTTTTTCTTTTATATTTTGATTTTAGACAAAGAAATCATTCAAGAGAATGATACTGCATTTTACATTGACACGAAAACTGGAGACATACGCACCAAGACATCATTCCTCTGGCTGACAGGCGGGATTTATTTTCAGTTACGCATTAAAGTGGTTGACCCTGATAAAAACAGTTCATACCATTCTTTGATCAGACAAAACTTTTGGTGAGTGCTTCTAAGATTGGCAACTATTACGCTCTGTTAATTATACTGAAAACAGTCAAAAAATAACTTAATTTTTTTCAGATTTATAATGCACTCTCTAATGCATATTTCTATATTCTACGCCAGTTTCCTAAAGTCTGATCCACACTGCCCAACGGCCTAATTGGAGAAAGCCCTGAATCTTACAGTTCCCTGAGCAATCAGACACCGTTTCTTTAATAACAGAACTGGTTGAAATCTCTCGACATGACTGCAAACACCACCAGCACTGGTCGTTAAAAAATATTCCAGGATTGCGCTGTAGGGAAGCTTTAAATACAAGGCAACATTTTATAATTACAGATCAAACTTTTTTCAGGAGGGGAACGCTGTAAATAAAATTAGAGTGTTCAGTCTTACCGTCTCAGTTAAAGTTCGTGGTTCACACTGTGGCCTGTAGGACAGATACTTTTAGCATTTAGACTGAATGTTTGCAAATATATACGTTGAAGGCTTTCTGAGTCAACTTGACCTCCTTTTGTCATTTTGTGTTTCACTCCAACTCTCTAGCCATCCCTACCTTTAAAGCAGGTGTTACACTCATGTTCTGTAGATATGGGTGTCTCGAAGGAAGCAGGCGCGCAGCCAGGGTCTTCGGCCCGGGGGGGGGGGAGGGGCAAAATGAAAATTTTCGTCCCGATTTCATGATTTTTCAAACTACTTGTAGAGGTGGGTCCCCCCCCCACCGTTTCTTTTGGGTCCACTTTATCACCCCGGGACAAGTCCGGAAGCTTCGGAATAGAATTGGGGGCATGAGAATAAATTATCGACTTGATATTCAAATGGCATTATCAGTATGCGAACTTATAGTCACGATTATCACAATTTAACTATTTACCATAACTCGATTTGATGAAGCCGGGGTGAACTGTCAGTGGTAAACTCGGTGTAAGATCGAGGAGGAATCATTCTTGAGGGATCAATGCAGGGCCGTAGCGAGCGGGGGGGGGTGGGGGTGTCACACCCCCCCCCCAATATTTGGTCGCCCGTCGGCAAATTTTCGGTCTGTCGGCAAAAAGAGGAGAGGGAAAGGAAAAGAAGAGGAAAAGAGGAGAGGAGGAAAAGAAGAGAGAAGAAAAGAAAAGAACGGGAAAGGAAGGGAGTGAAAGGGAAGACGGAGAATAAAAAGAAAACAGAGAAAGAGAGAACGGGCCAGTCTGTTATCGGCTATTTCGATTTTCGGCTCTTCATCTGTTTGGCCCATTCAAGTTGAAGGCCCGTCGGCAAATTGATTATGCATGTGACGGCCTTATACGGCCGTATTAACGGCCGTCGGTGTAATTGGACGAGTCGACTGAGTCCGTCGGGAACTCGGGAAAAGATAGGAAATTAACGGTTTCCGTATAGGTGCACTATTTCGGGTCATATGACATTCTTGAAAAACCACTGTCTGCACATTATTCCTCACTTTTATCATCACCATGGGGAGCAGCACCCGATTACCCATGGAGAGGGTATCCTTAGCCCGTCTTCTAAACACTAACCTTGACTTCAAATACATTTTGCAAACTTCTGAGGATCTGGTTTACCCACAAACATCCCGGAAAATAAATAATGCGTGTCGCGCTTGTCTTCCCTTCACTGCAATTTCAGGCTTTTAACTTTTGAACACCGAAATGAAACAGATAAAGAACCCATCTTCAGATCCTGGCGTTCAGAGCATATTTTGAACGCTTGTGTTAAGATTCAGAACCGTACTTTTTTCTCCCTTTTTGAACGCCGGACGCCTATCCACTTATCGTATTTGAACGCCTGACGCGTCTAGTGTTCAAATGCTGAACGTATAGTGTTCCAGTTCTGAACGACACGTCCAGCACCTGAAGTATAGTGGCATGACGGGAGGAATAGCCTAACACATAAGAATTAACCGGAATCTTTGCATTGGATAATGCATTATGAACCAAAAATACCAATCCTGCATTAGACTTAATTTTTTACCGAGAGATTATGCTAAAACCTCAGAGCTTCCGGGGGCGAAGCCCCCCGGACCCCCATTAGGGGCCCTAGGGCCGGCCCAGTGTTTTAGCCAGCCCCTACTTGTGGGACACTGTCGCATAAACGGCAACAAATGTCGCACAAAAAAGAAAACTGACACGCAATTTGTACTCGCCGAGTGTAAATTTTGAGGTTTCTCATTAGGGCAGAAATCCACTCAAATATTGCACCATTTGCGATCTAGGCACCTTTCAAATTCCAAAAATTTCCAAAGGGGAGGGGGACACCCCCTCCCCTTAAACCCCTCCCCCAGGCCACAAATCAGTAATGTCGCATTGAGAAAACGTCCTAGCTAAAGCACTGGCGGGGCTCTGGATCCCAACCGCCTAAAACTATAGCGGCCTGACGAGAGGGATAGCCTAACACAGTAAAATTAGTGGGATCTAATTTGTATTTGATGATGCATTATGAAACAAAATATATCCATCCTGAGACTTAATTTTTTCACCCGGAGATATACTTACACCTCAGAGCTTCCGGGTGCTGCGCTCTCTGGACCCAACCAGGGGGCCCAGGACCCCACCGGCTAAAGCTCGTTTTCGCACTACGCATTACCAGATCCGTCGGCAAAACATACTCTCCACACCCCCCCCCCCAAAGATAACACCTTCGCTACGCCCCTGGATCAATGCCTTTCTTCAGAAAGACCCTTTGAGACTTTATCATCGCGGAGCGCCACCACCAGTTGGCGCGAAGCGTACAGGGAATATTTTGGCCAAAATGCCTTCCAAAACTACACTGAGGAAATGATCCTTCCCGGGGTGTTGTACGTTACACCAGTGGCGTGCGCAGGATTTTTGAGGTGGGGGTAGACTGTGAATTCCACCGACTGGCACAGAGAAAAGTCCAACTGGCTAGACGCAAACTATTAACAGGGGCGTAGCAAAAAAATGTCAAGGAAGTGGGAGGGACGCAGCTCATAGAAAGTCTCTCAGCGCCAACTGATGGTGGCGCGGAGCGCAAGGAAATTTTGGTCCAAAATGCCTCCCAGACAGCCAGATGGCTGGAAATGGCACTTCCGGGGCCTATTTATCGCATATAAAAAGGGGAAACACTAGCACTATTGTAAAAAGTAAACATAATAAAATACTAAAAATAAGGTGGGCGGCTGCCCTCTTCCTCCACCCCCTGGCTTCACGCTTGCCTAATGACCAGTATAAAGGTAGTCATCTTTATAACTAGATGATTGACCGTTCTTCAGACTGCTATTTGTTTAGTGATTATTGTTATAATAGAGAGACAAAAAATTGATTGTTCGCCTTCCCGGGGGAGGGGAATTCGCGGAGATGAAAAATGGTGCTATATTTGACACATTCTGAAGCATGTTCAAACACCCATAACGGCCAATTGGGGGAGGGAGAGTGCGCCTGATGCTCGGCCAGTCTCGGTCAGACTGCTTCCGATTTCCCCCGACTAGCTGATTTTCCCCGACTACTTACAACGGTGGGGGCCATGGCCCCGGCCCCCATTGCGCACGCTACTACGTTACACTCCAAAATTACTACTTAGTTTGGGTTTTAAGATGTTAGGAGGATTGCTGCCAAAGTCAGCCACACCAGGAGGTCCCCTGAGAACAAAATAAAATGTAAGTGCATAGAGCTAAGATTTATCACTTTATATCTAGTCAGCTGGGAAAGCAAAATATGGGTGGAGCTTGCCCATGTTATATTCAAATTAATGCTTATAGTTTCTCTTGGCAATTTTTCTTGACCACTCATTAGGGTTCTGACACCAAACCCCAATAAGTGGCAACGCAACTGGATACTTTCCACTCATTGTGTGACTTTGAAAGAGAATCTGCACCGGGACATTTATTTTAAGTATCCCTTTTTGATAGTGATTAAAAATAAAAATCGGGACGGTAGCTACTATCCCTATAGCTCCCACACTGACAGCCTTGCTTTACGTCCATTTTTCTATCCCCTTACTCTGACTGCTCTGCTTCATAGTCTGTCCTTCCGGACTCCCTAGTCGTCTAATGCTCTCTATTCCCTTTCCTAGTTCATCTTTTCCTCGTTCTCATGCACAATCTGCCTCGCTTCATCCCTCGTCCCGTTTCTGCCTTCTTATCCCTTCTCTTTCTCATTCCCTTTGGTCTTTTCCACGGTCCCTAGCCCTACCTGTATCAGTATACTCGTCCCGTCGATATTTGAACCAGTGCTCTACCTTATCAAGCCCGTTTCCTTCTCTCCATCCTTTCCTTCCATCGATAATGATTCCTTTTGTTATTATTTTATTTCCCTTTTCTCCTGTTATTTTCCCTTTTTTCTCTTTTTCTCCCTTCTTCCCCTTTCCTCTCCCCCTTCCCTTTTCCTTCTCCCTCTTTTTCCCTTCGTTTGTTTTTTTTTTCATTTTTCCGTCGTCCCGATTTTACTTTGATTTTTCGCCCGGGGGGGGGGCAGACTGCCCCCTGCCCCCCTCTGACTACGCTACTGGAAGGAAGAATTAGGATAGTCCAATTCCTTTCTGTCATGCCGATTTCATTTCCAGTCTGTTATTAAAAGGTCCTCGACTGATTGTTTTCCTTGGTTATTAGTGCGGGTTTTTCCATCGACCATAAAGGACATTTTAAAGTCTTTAGCAGTTGAAAATATTAAAGACTTATTCTTTATTTGTTTTATTTGACGATTTTTCATGTCATCATAAGTTTTAAGACGATCATGATGATTATAACGATGATGTTAGCAACAGCAACATCAGCTCCAGATGACAAAGGAATTGCTCTATCATCTGAACTTTTCAACTTCTAAAGTAAACACATAAAGTACTATAAAAATCTAATAAATCGTTTTCTTGAATGATAAGTGTTAATAGAGATTTAGAATGAAACCCTTTCACCTTCTTGGTATCTTACCTTACACCTTCACATCACTCAGTTAAACTAAATAAAAACTCATGTCTTCTTCTTTTAAAGATGTATATCATCATAAGAAGCCAACAACTTGTTATCCACACCTTTTTCTCAGTAGATGGGACTAAAGCTTTCGAATTGGCGTTGACCCAGTACGTCGTATTAAACCATCTGCATACACTTATGTGTACGGAGATATACCAGGGATGAGAAGTCTGAGTCTGGAAGTGTGTGTATATGTGTGCAAATAAATGTGTCGCTACGCCGACTCCTCATATACCGTAGGTTCGATCAAATTAAATCTGAGTAAATGGTTCGAATTGGGTAACTGCCTCATCATGCGAACTTGTGCAGGAATTATTAAAGACACCAAAGGTCAAATGTCAAAGATCAAATGTCGGTAATCTACGTGAGTTTTTTTGGTTCATTTCTGTCCGTCAGAATTATAAAAAGTCATTATAGCTAATGATTTGGGGACAAAGATGGGACTTATATTGTAGCAGTGCTTTGTGGTTCGAGGTCAAAAGTCAAACACAGGCCTAAAGTCAAATTTTCCTCAACTGTGCAAAAAAAGTCCACCCGAAGTGCTTAAATTGCTATTTGCTTGATAGGTATTTGACCTTGTACTCTTGTGCAGCCTTAATTGATGGCTTTAATCGGTCATAGCGCAAAGGTCATAATGCAAAGGTCATTGGTCAGATGCTCCAAACTACCTGTTGTATATCCTGTTTGGCAAAATGCATGTCGCAAATTTTGGGCCAAATGTTTGAAAAGGGATTTATGGTTTATAAGGAGTGAGGGGTCAAAGGCCAGGCATATATGAAAGGTCAAAGTAGCCTAAAGTTCCCTTAAAATGATACTCGAAGTCTTTCTAAGGTGACTAATGAGTTAACCTTACCTAATTCAAAGTTATTGGTTAGGTACCTATCAATGTTAACCTAAACACCCATTTTAAATTATGTCAAAGGTTTAAAGTCAAAAAATTATGAACTTGAGTTTATTACTAGAGTTTAAATTCACAATGATGCAACACGTTTACTAGATGTTGGAGTAATAAAAAAGCAGAGTTTTCACTAAGAGTGGCTCTTTACACAAGAGAGGTTAGAACCCCAGAGATATTATAACCCCTAAAAAATGACACTTCAGAGTAGGTGTAAAGAAGAACATTTTGTTGGCATCTTTTGTGGTTATGTTTCAAGAATGTCATATGCTTAAATCAGTTTTTACAAAAAAGGGTGTACCGGTAAGAAATTTCTGTTGTAGTAATATTTGAACGAACATGTATAGAGAAACGTGTGTTATGGATGTTTACAGTTTTAAGTGACTTATCCATCAAAAGTGGGGGCAGAAGTAGTCGATTACATATTAACACTTCCACTTGAAAAGTTTAAATACCGAAAGTAGGATTTTTCAATTATTTGAAATGTTTTACCATGAACATAATCAAGTTTGTTATCAGTCGAACAGTTTTCCTTTGGAGAAAGTATGGACGTTTTACAAATATCGAAAGGTATTTCCCCAGAGAGTATTACCATAAGCATTCTGGAGTGGATAAGTGAATCGTATAATGTTTAAGAGTTCTTGGCGACACGAAATAACGAATTTTATAAAATTTCAATGATGTTTGAGATATGAGAACAAAAAAATCGATGTGATTCTTCCAGGTCCGATGGGAATATGCAGATTTCCGAGTTAATTGTACCACCATCAATCAAAATATAATTTTGTCAACCTTGCGTTGCGTGGGCAAAATTATATGAAATTTGTGCTACTTTCACATACTGACAGCTTTGAACCATGCTGATACAGAAATAAATTCAGTATTAATGGTGCAAGAGTATAATGAACATCCCTCTGTTTGAAAAGAATACCAGTGAAAACAGCAAAATAGCAAAAATTATGCAGAGCCGAATAATTACATAGGTCATTCGTATAGATAAGGAACAGTAGGGGTCCAAGTACAGAACCTTACGGTGCCCCACTCATCATAACCATGGATGTTTTCATTATACGTACGACAGATGAATAGTAAACAAAAACAGTTATACGCAACTCTACAAATTACACAATGATTGAGTTTCTGTAGTAAGGTATCATGACTACAAGTGTCGAATTCCTCCAAAAGATCTCAGAATCACGAACTGTTATTTTATCACGATAAAGCCTTTAGCCATGTAGTACACGATTTCAGTTTTTGGCTTAAAAGAAGATACACACTTCCCACACCAAGCAGAGAAGAGAATAGTCATGGGCGTAGGAGCCCAAGTTGATATTGGAGGGGGGGGGGGGGGGGGGGCTGTCACGACTTGCCTGAAAAATATAACCAAAAATTTGCGAGCGCTCCACGAGCGTTCACCATGTTAATGTACATATTCATACATGCATAGGTTATCACACTGCATGCCAATATCATACAATCATTTGCCGTGCTACCGGTACTCTTCTATATTGATTATAATTCTTGAGATTTTTCTCATGGGTTGGGGGTATGCATTATATTGTGTGATGGCCGGCCTGGTGTAAGGGGAGGGGTGTAAGGGGAGGAAGTTACCCCTTTGAAAATTTTAGAAAGATTAGGTGTCCTTTCATGCAATCTGGTGCCCACATATGCTACCTTTGAAGTAAAATTTGTGTTAAAAATCTATGTATTTTAGGTACTAAAAAATGGCATTCGTGAGAGGGGGGCATAATATTACAATCGTTCGACTTATGACATTGTGCTTGCTAGGGGTCAAAGTCAAACATTACTCAAAGATTATGGTGACCTAAAGTTTGAGGAAAGTATATACGTCTAGACCTACTCCTAAACCTTCTACGTTCACTGGTTAGCTGCCTGACGATGTATTTTTTACATGCCTAGTTGATGACGTCCTGGGTTGAATCTGCAAAGATCAAACGTCAAATAACCTCACATTTCCTTCTCATTATCTGCTTATCTGTATGTTGAATGATACAGAGTTAATCACAAAACAGGCAGCGAAAGATGAGACTAGTTTCAAAACAATTGATCGCTAAGAGTCGACTTGAATGTACAGATATCGGTCAAAGGTTAATTTGGTCTCAATGTTGCGGAAAGGTTTACAAAAACTGTTCCACATCGTACTTCCTGTCTAATTAGAACTTAGGGGTAGCTTCCTGACTATTTAATTTAAGCATAAGTAAGTGATGGAGCACTAGGTCAAAAGTCAGGGTCCAAAGGTTGTATGAAATAAAAATTGTTTTTGTTCAGCTAATGTTAGAAGAAGCCATTAAACTTAGTGCCTACGTAAAATAATTCCATTTCCTACAATTTTAATAAATTTTATAACCTTCTGTTCCAGGAAACTGAATACAATTCTGTCGGATTATTCTGGTGGTTCATATGATACTGACTTTGATCGCATATATTCCCACATTGACGCCAGCAGTAACGTCCATGAAAACGAGTAAGTTTGTTTACGATTTCAAACACTAGTGGCATCCAAAGACATCATCTGCACTGGATTTTTATATCGGTCATATTTCATGCAGGATTTTAATTCTGTATGTGGAAGAGGTCGGTAGTCATATGAGGCAATCACTTGTTAAACTCTCCAACAAATAACACTTCAGAAACATTGATAATATGTACATAAATTGAAATGAAGTGAGTTCAGAAGGTGGCCCCTGTCAGTTTAAATGAAGGTCAACGGTCATCTGGGATGACCAAATTAAGTTCTCTGAAAACTTTGAGAAACATGATATCTATGTTGAGAGATTTTATTCTTATTTGGCAGATTTCATGTTAGCTTTAGTATTCGTGACTTACGTTTTGATTGAAGTTCAAATCCCATCTGCGATACTAAGATATATCTGAAATTCATGTAGTACAAGATATCTCAAGAAAAATAATATTGGCAGGTGTCGTGCTTGAATTACTGAATCCTGTTGTTTCCGGTCGGCAAAAGTTGTAGGTTTTCTGATCTTTTACGATAAATTGATATGTTTTCACAAAACCATTGCCAACTTTTCCAATACAAAATGGCATAAAACAGTGTTTTGGTAATAGAATATTAAGGACACACACTAGTTTGATCTGGAACAGTTTTGTATTTTGTTTTCAGAAAATAATCTCTAATAGAACAGTTGTCTTGATTAAGAAACTGCAATTCAAGTATTTATAATCTTCAATTTAGGTTGTTCATAGTGTGTTCATTTCTTTACCGGTTTATAGCAAACAGCATACTCGAGTAGTATGTAGAGAGTAGGGGGTAACATTTCAAACTTCAGTAATTGCTCAAGGCTGAGTGTAACCTTAGTTTAAAGGTTTGGTAACACATTCTGAGAGCAACTGTGTAACCCCACGGCCATATACTGTTTGGCCTCACTAAGCTGTGATCAGATTGAATCTCCTTGCTTGGTAGAAAGGGAACCCTTGTTCAATTGACAGCCAGGTATTGACGCTTTGGGGCTAATTCTCTCACAGGAGTGAAAATTTCTGCCGTTAATGGGATTGGGGAATGAACACACTATGTAGATTCTTAACCATTTTTGAAAGCAATAGGAATTTGCAATCAAGCACGCAGTAGAGAAGGAAGAACCATTTCGTTAAAGTATGGGACTGACAATATCAAATTGGTTATCACATTATTTCTGAGCAATACAAATTTGTGATGCATCATAGATGGTTGAATGTTCCCAAAAGGCGGATTATATGTTTTAAACTTGACAGCTTTCACAAACAGTGGAATAAAGTTATTTACATTTTCATCAGTATGGGTAATTGCATCACTGTCAGTTTTGTTAATGAGAATTGGTCAGGCGTTCTTTAATTTTGATGAGGTGATGGATAAAAAAACACACTCCGTCGTCTGTGTCACAGCTGATTTCGTAAGATTCGGTTCAAATCTAGATTAAATAGCTCCTCGTTTTATCTTGGGTATTGCAATAATTAAACAATTCACTCCATTTGGCCATACTATGGTTAAAAAGATGATTGAACTCTGTTGACTGAAGGGTTTAATCACGGAGCAATACGCAACAGATGAACCCAGTTTAGTGTGTTGAAAGCAAAGAGAAAGAGATGAGCGCGGAGACGAAACTAGATTAAATTTTAGACCTTGGTGATAGCACTTGTAAACCAGTCATCACCGCCATTTGTGTAATTACGTCTCTGAGGCGTTTTTAATTAACACTCATCCTTTCTGTATATGTTCACCTGGTGACACCCTGTGACGTGCTCAGCCAGTTCAATATTGTAACATTGGAATTTCTTTGATTGTCATTAAATTTGTAGGTCTGACGCTTTTTTTCATGTGGTAAACCTCACTGACGACGTTTATGAGATCGTTCCAGCTCTTAATGTTTTGTAGTGAGTATATACCTCTAGTAAGGCATAATGACGGCGAAAACAAACAGAAAGATATGGTATTTGGGGAAAATGCTCCGTACTCTTGCTCAGGATGGAAATAACTCTAAGATCATCGGAACAGTAACTGTTACTTGGGCGTCCGGGGGAGGGCAAAGGGGCACTTGCCCCCCTAGAAAAAACAAAAACTTGAAAAAACTTGAAGGAAAAAAAAACTTTTTTTATGATAGCTCTAGCAAATTTCCAGAACGTAAGGTTTCAAAATAGAAAATGAATAGATGCAACTCACACGGCCTGGGAAGTGCCATTTTCAGCGATCTGGGAGGCATTTCAGCCAAAATTTTCTTGGCGCTTCGCGCGAAATATGGTGGCGCTATGCTTAGATAGTTACCCTACAGGTTTCGGTCCTCCCTCTCAAATTCCTGGCCACACCCCTGCAAAATGCGCCAACATTAAGCAATAAAGCTCTTTTCTGGGATTAAAAATTTCCCCGGATTTGATCAATTAAAAGTCGCCCCCCTAAAATTTTTCCTGCGGACGCCCATGAACTGTTACTATATAGATACAATCGACCACACCATTACGTAGAATGTAGCATACTCTAGGCTTTTCAGTAGTCTCGTATACAGCTGAATTGTAGTAACGTATAACATGTTACCATGTCCAAACAATACTGACGACCATGACACATGATCTATGACTGTCTCGTTTCTCTGTTTCTATGGTATGGGTAATATAATAATCATCGGGAAACATAAGCGTACGTAATGTTACAGTATCAGATGGTGTTATAAAAGAATGTACTTATACTTAGCACTAGATTAGAAAAAAATATTTCAGAACGTCTAATGTTTGAAAGGGAGAGATTAATTAAATTCTCTTTCTTTGTTCCTTCTTGGGGAATGTTCTTGTCTTTAAGCCCACAAGGGTTTTTAAGAACACTTCCTTCCACAGTAATCATTTTCTTGTTTTTTTTTCAAACCCATGTGTTAATAATTTATAAATATTGATGTGGAAAAACGAATAAATGAAATGAAATGAAAACACATAACAGGGATATTAACCCCAAACTGCGCAACTGTGAAACACGTATGGTGTTTATGAAGCCGAAATCTGCCTTCTGCAGTTTGAAACAATATAAGCTATTTCTGCAGGCTATGTGTCTGCCAAAATGAACATGTCTTTTCCAGGTATGCTATTAGGTTGGCACCTTGGCTCCTGAAGTGTTACATATACAACATTAAACTAAGTGCAAATTCTCGTTTCTACAAAATAATTGGATTTCTATGTAATCTCCCGACATTTAATGAATGCGGAAATGAAATAAGATATTGCAGTTCACCTAAGGTCAGAAATGTGACATTGTGTGTGAGTGCCTAAGTGTCTTAGTATTTGTGTGAGCACTAGAGTATGTCGCGAACTACTCGCAAAGGTCAAATCTAGATCAAAGGTTAACTTGGCCTAATCTTGCAAAAAAGTTTGTCGCAAAATCCTAAACAGTAATTCTGATCAAGTTCAGAATTTGTAGGGTAGTATCTAACTATTAAAACTTGTCCATTCATCAGTGATGCCGTTATAGCTCGTTTATCAAAGATGAAATAATCTGAAAATTGGTTTTTAGCTATAACTTGTGTATCAGTCACGGTATGCTCACAAAAGTCATTAAGCCACATACTGTGTACAGAAAGATGAAAGAATATTAAAAATAGTGCTTTTTGCTTACTGTGGGCTGAACGCAAAGGTCAAATTGGCTTAACTGTTGCTGAAAAGTTGGCGGTGAACTACCACTGAATGGTAAGTCTGCTCAAATTCAGGCTTGGTTGCCAAATATGTAATCATGGAATGTTGCACATGCGTCACCGATGAAGGCATCAAAATTCACAGGTTATAGGACAAATAATTTAAAAAAGTTTTCAGCCGTTATTTGTTTATCAGATTGTTAGAAAAGGTCATTACAACCCCATAATGATGTAGACAATGATAAGAAATTTTTAAGGTACTGGTTTTTGGTTGCTATGGTCTAAGGTGAAAGATTAGACGTAGGTCAAAATTGAAGTAGGCCATAAATTGCCGAAAAGTATGTCGCGAACCCCTCTTAGACTCGAATCCGATTAAATTTAAACTTAGTAGGAAACCCGACTTGAAAATTTATACCTCCTGATAAAATTCTTTTACAAAGAATTTGACAAGCTAGGGAGCCGCAAAAAGTACACCATCTAAAAAGGCCTGATCACATTTTTCCTGTCTTAACAGAAAGTAACCCTGTGGGTGTCTACGACAATTTCTTCTTATTTTCAGAGATTCGGTCAATATACTGTTTTTCCAAAAAGTGGTGGAGTATTTAATTAAGATAATTGTAAAGCTTTTCATAGTAATGTAACGCTAACTTTAGCACCACTAGAGTACTTCTATGCAATCATTATCACTTGATATGGACTGCTTGGCGCTAACATCCTGACGTGTCTATATTTGATCGTTTGAGTTTGCCTTAAGTTATAACAGTTAGGTTACTCTTGAATTTTCATGTGTCATCCGACAACTCTGTTCTAAAGTAATGCACGTTCTATTGGTCTTTCAAGATATATTAGGTAAGGAAAATGATTCTCATATCACCGATTCTGATTTCTTCTCAGCATTTTGGATCATTCACCAGCTCATATAGATGAAATGAGGACCTTGTTTTCTGTGAAAGGAATTACTGTAAGTGTACTTGCGAAAACACTGCTCTTGGGGGCATTGGCCGAGAATTATTCTCAGACTGAAACCTAGGGAAGGGGGATCAAACCAACGGCGCCGAAGACGCCTCGGAAGGGTGAACACCCTGACGGCGTGGGGCCAGGGGCCCTAGGCCCCTAGTGGGCAACGTCTCGGTGTGAGTCCAAGAGGCGCTGAGGTATTTACAAAACTGTGAGCATCAGGCTGAAGCATTTAACTGCTTCAAAAGGACATTGTATGCTCACTAATCAGACGGCAGAAAAGATAATTCGACTATGTCCTTATGTTAGTGGGGTCAAGAGTCCCTAAAAGAAAAGGCGCCTTGGGGAAGAATCCCCTGGGTATTTTCCAAATAATAAGAACTAGAATGAAAAGTTGAACCATTTCCAAAGGAAACTGGATACGTATCAAATAGAGCACAGAATGCTAAATAGCTCTTGCTGACCTAAGTCACATGTCAGTCAATTTGACGATTCAACAGTTGAAGGGGCGTGTGAATGGTGGTATATATAACTGAGGTTACTTGACACGGTTAAACCGTTTGTTCCGATAAACACTTTACGGACCAGGTTCGAATAGGTGGCATTTAGAGAAGGCACATGGAATTAATTATCTTTGTCAGGCCTGCAGGTGCAGTATTTTATCATAAGGAAGGGCTCAAGTGAAATGACCCAACGGTTCAGAGGGCGCTGTGGGAACGCATTGAGCTCTTTCGGGTTTGTAAATCATTTCACTATCTGTAACGGCTTTGAAAACAGACCTCGAAATTGACACTTAATTATAATATTTTGTAACTGCAAGTGTACCAAGGGTCGGTGAATGTGATGGTGGAAGGGGATTTTTTTTTGGGGGGGGGGGGGGGGAGAGGTGGATGCTGGTATAGGAGTTGCATTGCAACAATAACACTACTCAAGCTGTCTGTAAAGGAATTGGCATTGGCGCAACTATCCAAAATGGTTGCACATGAGGCGTGCCATAGAACTGAATTTTAAAGACAGTGACAAATGTTTACTTCATACTGCGTTATCCAAGTTACATTAACGCCCCTCCGTCTTCTCGTTTCTTCTTCCATTCACTTTGCCCTTTCAGCAGTAGGT
Organism: Holothuria leucospilota; assembly: GCA_029531755.1. Taxonomy (NCBI): domain Eukaryota; kingdom Metazoa; phylum Echinodermata; class Holothuroidea; order Aspidochirotida; family Holothuriidae; genus Holothuria; species Holothuria leucospilota. The sequence continues at coordinate 25,259,393 of CM055980.1, forward strand.
AATTTGAGCCATACTTCCCTGTTTAAACCGCCAAGGGCTTTGCCCGGCAGATACACCCACTGGAGGAACAAGGGGATAGCGGGTGGTAGGAGCAGGGGCGTATATACATGAATTCGCAGGGGTGTGTGAACTATTTTGGGACCAACTACATTTCTTGGAGACCGACTCTCATTGACATAGTTGTACGATTCGAATTTCCTAGATAATTACAATTTATAGGACGGTAGTAGTAATAACTATAGGTACATGCATTCAAATATGACAATGATTGTCATAGGTTTAACTAACTGGATTTGAGACCGACTCTCTGGCGCTCAGAGACCGACTTTTGATTTTCACGGGGGTGTCACACTCCCCACACCCTCGCGCGCAACATTGATGTGATATTAGCTCTATTTCTTCTCATCCTTAGTTGGCAACACTAGCCCACACAATTAAGGAACCAAAGCCAACCCTTTCATCTTTACTAGTAGCTACGGTCATCCTTGGTGGAATCATCTTCCTTTGCTTCGTTTCCGCAACTGTGACATTTTGGTTTTATCATAATCAGTAAGATACTGTTCCTTTACCTCCTTTTTTTGGTAGTTTTCAAATTTGTGCCACACAGAATTTGACGTCCTCCGGATATATATACTGAATGATTAAACCTTGTCTTTAATTTTGAGTTGGGTTATACGTTCATTATACTTTTTTCATGTAGTACAAATACTCCAGACCAGTGTCAGGTGCGTAACTAACTGACGGAAATTGTAAAGTAGATAACGTTGACTTAAACATTGGTTGACGTTAAGCAACCACCATTTTAAACCTGCTTATAGTAAATAGCTTCAGTTCAAAGTGAAATAAATTTGAATGTGTTGTATTAAAAAGTGTCTGAAAGTATTTCTTCTCTCATAAGCTGCCACATGATGTGGAGGCTAAACATTACAAAACACAATGAAATTCTCCACAGCAAAAGATCATAAGTTTTCCAGTCTTGCACTGTCAGGTAGAGAGCCTCCTGCCGACTTTTGATTTGTTACCAGTTTGCCAGTAGTGTTCAACAGACTCAGCGAGAGAGCAAACAACGGAGATAGGAAAGTAAAAACAATTTGCCAAGTATAGTTGCAAATCCTTTTATCAAGCAGTAGTAGCTTTCATAGGCGTAGGAAGCGGTGGACTGTCCCCAGTCAAATATGTGGTGGGGTGGAAGCATGCTTCCGTCCCTTCCCCTCAATTCAAGGACGAAACCCTTTATTTGATCTCTCTGTAAAACGGGCCAAATATTTGCAGTAACTTTCCTTCAAATTTGCCAATATGTTGAATCAAATTGCATCTAAACAACCTCAAATACTCAAAAACTTTCCAAATGGAAGGGGGTCGTCCCCAGGACGGCGGTCCGAAACAGTCTTCAACCCCCTTCCAGTCAAGAACAGCTACCTACTCGTGTGGCAGGTTTTGAATTAATTCAGTGAAGTAACACTAGCCACTACTCGAAAAGTGTCTGAAAAGCTGATATTTGTGTAAGCTTATAACGAAAATATCATTTTCTTTACAGCTTGCGGCAAAAGCGTGAGGCATATGGATTAGTGATTGAACATGACTATTATTCATATAACGACAAGTCACCGCGGGAAACTACGTAGGTTTTGACTCGTTGTCCCATTCCAAGCATTCATTACCACTTGTAGTCTTTTTAAAGGTCACACTTCGTTAAAAATCAAGGCAAATCATATTTCAAATGTCAATGTGAGCGTAGCTGAGCAAAAGAGTACTTAAAAGATTATTTCTTGTTCCCGATCTCAAATGGTAGGGAAAACATTCCAGTTATAACCATCCTTGAGCAACCATGAGCTATATAATTTAGTTTAAAGTCTTGGGGTGATGTAATCTTAGTATTTATGTAACATAATTGTCTCTCATCTTATATTTGATTTCTGTATTTCTGTTTACACAAAGAAAGGATAAGAGGAAGAGTAAGTTGTTTGGTATCTGGTCCTACTCCGCTCAAATGAAATGTAATCTTTACAAGGCCTTGCGTTTAGATGCGGTGTTCACAGAATTTGCTGTTAGTTCCATCGATGACCGCCATATACCGACTCTATTTTCATTGCTTTTAATGTAGACAAAATTCCTACTTGTTTTCCTGCAAATAAGCAAAATGTGGGAAATATAAATACCATTCTGTTTCGAACAATATGGAAGTCATAGAGAAGTTATGAAGGGTCTCACTGATGTCAAAGTCGTAAATTTGAACAAAATATTCATCATGTTAATAAATCCGTATTGAGCATTTCAGTAGATTTTGTACACTTTATTTTACACACAATACTAAACAGATACCGTGAGTTGTGTGAAATATTGGAGGTGGATAGACTCTGAAATGCTGCTTACAGAAAACGACAAGATGGCAATACCTCTTCGTAGCCTCGAAAATAGTATACACATGTGACTTGCACTGCTCACTGTACATTAGTTCCAACAATTTCTCGCAAAGGTTTCCTGTAAATCCTTTGCGGATCTATATCTATGACTCTGTGCGTCACTTGTTGTGGCTTTAAATGTTGTTAAAAACAAAAATGAATGATTATTTATCACATGCATGCAAAAAGTTTGTTCTTGTTGGAATAAGTTATTTAGTAAAAGCTACTATTTCGGATATTTCCTTCATTTTATTCCAGGGATCCTGTTTATGAAAACCCAGCATTTGTTGACGAGTAAGTAAATAAGCCCGGTTCTCATGCTCATACTCACCCGACGTAAATTCCCTTACTATAACCCTTCCATGGTAATTGGCGTGGTTGCCTGCACGGTAGAAGTTTTACATCTACTCACTCTTCTCCATGGGTCACGTGTTTGCGTTCTTGATATTTCATTTAACGTCTTTGACCCATGACCTCATGTGTAGCTTTCTGTCGTGCATGTTTATGCAGATCATAACCAGTAACACATCAATGTCTAACGAAAGTCAAGTGCAAGTATAGTCGATCCTCAAGAAATGATTAAAGAAGATGAGAGTCTATCGTGTCCCTAGTCATGCGCTGTTTAGTGATAATGAAAGTTTATTTTTGGAGCTGATCAGCTATGATTGAATTCGATGAGATCTTATCTTGAAAATGTCTTGCTTTCAAATGTCTGTATCGATCCCAGTGTATAGGAAAGATCCCAGTGTATAGCGAAAGGTTGGTCTCCTGAATGTAATTTTTTGTCCGATTTGATTTCGGTTTTTATCCACCTAAGCTTTATGTTTAGTCCAATTGTTAGGTAGTTGTAGAAATTCAAGAGGAACTCTGAACTCTCTCCAGACAGTGAAAAAGTTGAACAGATTGAAATAAAACTCCAACTCACTGGATGGTCCTCACATGCTGAATTGATTCCGCTAAAAACCTGTTATTCAAACCTCACTTTTCTTCTGGTCCACTGAGGTAGCCTTATCATGTTAAAAAACCCGTCGCCTAAGGCTATTTTGCTTCCCCCAACCAAGGATACTTTTTCACTCATGTTACAAACAATAACAAAGCAGTGTCTACTTCAAACTTGCATCCTTGTGAATGGTTACATTAAAATGCGAGCTACACGGAAAAACCAAGGGTGGCGCCAGCGGGGGGGGGGGCATGGCCCCCCCGTCGGGGAAGGCTGGCCCCCCCGTCGGGGAAATCCTGGCGCCACCCCTGGGAAAAACCCAGGGCTGTTGTATGTCTGTGTGCAATGGAAGATACGGTGAGCAAGATGCATTTTACTGAAAGTAGTTTGTGCCAATCCAATTGTTTCTATACCTTTTGGTTGCATTGTATGACAATATAGCGGTCATAACTGTCAGAGCCCTAAGCATTTATTGTAACGGAGAAGGGGACGAGTTAGAGTCAGATGAGGTTTTACGGCTCAGTTCCTAACCAATTGGTTTAAGTCGGGCCGGCCACGGCCTTTTTTCCAGTTTTGCCTCACTGGCTCGTTTTACCTACTCCATTGCTTATGCTGAGCACCAAGCACAATGGCAGTAGGTTCCATTTATAAAGTCTTCGGGGGAGAAAAGAGGTGGCACGTTTGACGAGATTAATTCGTTCTGGGAGAACGATTTAGGAGGGATTATGCTAGGCTAGGCCTGCCTTATCATCAAATTACAGGGGGAAGGTAATTGTTATGTAACTGTTCATCAATGAACTCTTTGATTCTGACCGCAATGAGCCTGAGTAGCCTAGGCAATGTAATCTACCAGGTGGAAAAATTTTGATTGTTTTGCTCCTTTGTTTCTAAATTGTAGGTAAGAATTTTATAGGTTAGAGGTGTAAAGGTCTGTAATTTGGCAAACATCATAAGAACCTCATTTTCATCCTTATATATGTATAATGCTAAGAAATTCTCTCGCATATATTACTGTTGTGGAGTTACAGGCGTGTGCAAAATCATGTTTTCACATCGTTTCTGCGTTATTGGTCTTTAGTCTTGTCTTCAAGCGATTCAACTTTGTCATTGCGCTTACAGCCAGGGCTGTAGTCAAGTCCACCAAGTTCGAGTCCAAGTCCGAGTCCAAGTCCATGAGGTCAAGTCCGAGTCCAAGTCCAAGTCCGAGGGCTCGAGTCCAAGTCCAAGTCCGAGTCCAGTGTTCTCGAGTCCAAGTCCGAGTCCAAGTCCAAAATTGTGAAAACAAGTTGAGTACAGTATTTTCCGGTACTTGGCTTTGAAAGCTAGCACTTAGCTCAATATGCTACGACAAACTGACCAAACAAATTAGAAAAACCTCATGGCAAACTGAATGAAACTGATCGATTACATGTTCACAACTGCAGTACCATAAACACTGCAGCTTATGATATCCTTCATAGACCTAACCCAGGTAACACAATGTATATAAGTCTAAATTGTTGCCCGTTTAAGAGGAGCTTGCTGTAGTAGTCCCTGCTATTGGACCCAATCACGCCTTTGCTAAATTGACCCCATCTAATCTATGCCACCCCGGCCCCCCCAAACAAAATTACAAAAACCAGTGTTCTCCACAGATTTTCAAGAGAGGGGACGGCTAGTACATGCAAAGAGCGTGGGCGATGGCGAATCATGTCATGTGCTTATGTGAGGCACTCCGCTGACTAGCTGTCTTTTTGACAGATCCTACTCAGTACACATAGGTAAAGTTTTACAAATTTATGACTTCTTTTGTTTAAGAATATGTACTGATCGGCATGCATTTGAAAAAAGCAGTAGCCTATTGTCATTTTTCTTTCGGAGGCGGAGGCGGAGCTTGGTGGGGGCGGTATTTGTAGGGGTCGCTATTTCAGGGGCGGCAATTTCCACTCAGGGCGGGCCGCCCCCTAAAACCCCTCTTGGAGAACACTGAAGACATGCTACCAGATACCAGCAACATCACCTCTCTCACCTCATTTCCACAAAAAGACAGACACATATACACACTTACACACGTAAAAGAACTGAAGAATAACAATCCAGTTTTCTGAGCCTAACAATGTATTATCATAATGGTATGCACATGCATGCAATTTCTTCCTGATGCCGTCCCTAAATACTGTATCACAGACCAAATTAAGTGGTTTTAAAGGTGCTGATAAGGAACTGAGAAATTTTTCTAAAACTAACATCTCTTCATGGTACAAGTACCCATATCCTACAGTACAGTGGACCTACTACATCAAAGAAAACTATCGGCTTTATTTCAGGCACATACCATTTCTTTTGGGAGAATCATGAAATTAAAAATAATAGGATGAAGAAAAAAAGGCTGGACTTGATGGACTCGACTTCAAGTCCAAGCCAAAGTTCGAGTCCAGAGTGCCCGAGTCTGAGTCCAAGTCCAAGTCCAGAGAGCGCGAGTCCAAGTCAAAGTCCGAGTCCAAAAAAAGGGGACTTAAGTCCGGACTTGAGGTCGAGTCCGGACTCGAGTCCTCCAGCCCTGCTTACAGCATGTCATGACTAATGTTATTATGAAAGAAGCTTCTGACTTTTTGTTAAAACATAGTTTCCGTTGTTTGCAGTAGTCGCATACAGTCTCATTATTCCGACGACAGTGCAGAATTGAGTGAGGTTATAAATAGCCCTGAGTCTGGAGGAGAAACTTGCTACAAAAGGAAGATTTATCAACAGAGACCTGCTGTGGGGCAAGTATCATCATTGAATAACATGTAACGACATCTAAAATCGTAAAAATGGACACTTTTCTCACTTGGCTATAGACGTGTGATACCAAATGAACATGATCACAGTGGTTAAACTTTAAATACCTTGCAAGCACGATATCTCAAAAATTAAACTACGATGGATCTCACACAAGTATAGACGCGTTCCATGTTATGAAAAAAGAATCCTATAGTTTGTTGGTTGTCAAAGGTCATTTGTAGTCAGCCGAGGTCAGGCTGCAAACTTGGTCAGCTCGAAATCTCCAAGAGAGAAACTCTGGCTGATATGAAAGTTAGTATGAGGATGCCCCGAGGTAAGTAAAAGTAACAATTGTTTTAGTTGGGGTCAAGACGTGAGGTCACTAAAGGTAAAAAATTGAACCCAAAGGCCACTAGAGGCTTGAACTTTGAGCTCAAAACAGATTTGCTTTATGGCAATCAGCATGGAAAGGAGTATCAAATTGTCGTCCCTTAAAATGGTTTTCAAATCATAGAAATTACTGGTGAGGGGAATCTATAGATGTTAATGTATTCATGGGTGATATCTCAACCTGTTTTACATTACAATATGTGAAAAAGTTCTTCTTTGCGTGTTTTCATCTCGTATTTTATCACTTTTCTTAATCCCCCACCCACCCCGCCACCCCACCCCAAGGAAACATGAAATGCAATGAGGGAGTTCTTTCATGACTTTGTCAACATTGCTATACTGTATCTTGTACAAGACAACCTTTTTTGACTGAAATTCGAAAAAGACATACGATTTTGATCCCCCCATAGGGAAACCCCTATGTGTTCGGAAAATATCAAGTTCAATCTGTAAGAACCTTGTAAGTAAATTCAACGATGTCGTTGGATTACATACTCCGTAAACGGATGAACCATATTCCATAGAAGTATATTGGTTTTCATGTAGATCAGACGATATAATAGCTCAGTATTGGTCAAAGGTCATCTGACTTTATCGGATAGTAAAACGTGAAATTGTTGTAAACAATCTGTCTCAAAAGTAAGACACCTTTACAGAAAAAGTTACCATTTAGATATCCCAAGACTATTGAACCGTATATTGAGGCTGGTCAACAGGTTGTAGCAGAGTAATTGATTGTTACGGCCGTTGTAGAGCTGGGTTATTAACATTCCATGGGGAGGCCGGGAGTTGGGTAATTTACATGCCATTGAGACGGCGGGAATTCGTGCAAATGAAATGTGTGAAAAAATTGTGCTATTTTTTAAAGTAACCAGAAAGCACTTATATCGAACGATTAGGAATTTCGATGTCGTTTTGATGTCTGAGTGACTCTTTGTATTCCAACGTTTTTGAGAGGATTTTATGTATTAAACTTTCTGATTTTGAATTACTTCGTTCTTTACATCACTCATACATGAATGATACTTAAATAATCCTCTCCCTGAAGTTACTGTGTACTGACTGGCTTGTATCAATATAAACTCTGCTTACGTCATTTCGGTAATGTTTATTAAGTCTTTCCATTTAAGCTTTATACGTCAGGAGGTAATAAAGCATTACAAACAGATGTAAAGTTTCTTAGTTTTGTAAAAAACTTTTGGCAGTATTCACACACCACATCAACACTCCGAAGACAGTGAAGAAGTGAGAGGGATGATAAATAAGCCCACGCCTGAAGATACAACTGCCTACACCAGGACGATATATAATCAGAAACGTGATGTAAGGTAAATTACTATTGTTTGGCCTCCATCTCACAAATGGGTTATGGGTTGATATCTGTAGTTCTTTCCTTGATAAGGTCGTTAAAACTTGGTGGATAGCTATTGTAAACTTGTTTGCAGTAATCACAATTACAAATAAGAAACGAGGAAGTAATATCCATACTAACGTTTTACTACATGATGATTTCAATGATCTTTTTTACTAAGCTGAGATTTTCTGTTTGAGACATTTCAAGCCCTTCCGAAAAAAATTGGCAGAATGTGGAAGCACATGAAAGGAATTTCAGAATTTGCTATAGGGCTTTTACGCAAAATTCGTTTGGAAAGAGCACTTCAAGGTGTTAACGGTAGGAAATGTTGCCAGCAGTATGGAGCTTAATAAAACATTCCGGATCCAGTCTTTTTCTAAAGGCATGAAATATGGCGTTGTAAGGAATTCGTAGCCGTCAGTGTGTTAAGAGGGTTGTTACACCTCTTTGATATCACATTGTAAAGAAGTTGCTCTTTGTGCTTTTCATGTTGCATTGTATTGCGGTTCGTAAGCGATTCTACCCTCCGACAAAAATTAAACACCTGTAATGCAGTGAACAGCTTAATTGCTACTGTCACTTTGTCAAGTGTGAGCTATGTCGGCATTTCTACGCTTTACTTGTCCTGAAGTCGTTATTGAAGACGGCGTGTTGGCCGAAATTTGAAATTCTTGTACTCATATTTCATCACTCGTAAGTAAATGTGATGAATTTTATGTTTATTACATGGATGACTCATATAGTAACTCCCTGGTCAGACTATTTTTAGGTCAGTGTTGGTCAAAGGTTATATGGATACACCAGATTTTTAATTGTAAACAATTTGTCTCAAGTTTGAAAACCTTGACAAACAAAGAGCACGGAGGGTGTATAGATTTAAATAGAGGTCAAAAGGTCGTCTGAGGGTAGCAGGGCTAGTAATTAATATTTATGGCTTTACAGTAAACGAAATGTATCAAAACACTGGGGCAAAGGTCAATTGTGATAAAAAACAGAGACGTATTGAAACCTTTGTGAGAACTTTTTAGGCAATAATCTTTCCATTTTTAACACTCAATTGTATCTCTATTATATGAAATAATAATTAATAAAATAAATAATTAATGTGGAGTGGTTGGCTGGTACTAATATAATTCCTGCTTACATCGTTTCGGTGATGTTACTAAGTTTTTCTTTAGCTTTAAAACTTTTCCAGTTCGAATACATCAGGTCACGGAGTGATAAAAAGTTACGATTATGGGTACACTTTCTTACTGTTGTTAATAAATGTTTGCAGTATCCATACAACGCACCAACAATCCAGAGCCAGTGGAGAAGTGAGTGAGGTCAGAAATACTCACACACCTTGTGATACAACTGCCTACAACAGGAAGATATATCATCAGAGACATGATGTAAGGTAAATATCAGTATTGCATGACCTTCATCTCACCATCTGTTTTTCATGTTTATATCTGTGGTTCTTTTTATGATAAATTCCTCATACCTTGTTGGGTCATTGATAACTTGTTTGGTGTAATTATAATGCTCAACTGAGGACTGTGGGAGTAATATCCATTCTTACGCATTTCTACACCTACCAACTCAGCACAGTCAAAGCGTCCCTTTTGACCATTTAAGACTCTTTTGAAAGGTTGATGGGGTGTGGAAGTTCCTAAGAAGAATTTCAAACGGTGTCACGGGACAGTTTACCAAGTTTGATTTGAAACAGCACTTCAGTGGTGTTAAATAGTAAGCAAAAGCTTGCCAGCAACGGGCCCCAGGCTAAAGGATATGCTTTGTATTCAAACCGTCCTCAAAGGTGAATAGCTTTGAATTCGAAGATATTGTTTACATTTGATTGTACGAAGTAATGTCTCACCATGTTTCATAATTATTAAATTGTATTTAAGGTCTTCTTTATGTGTTCTTATCTTGAATTTTATGACGTATCTTAGGCAAATCCTCCCTCCTCCTCAAAATTGTGACCATCGAACAGTTTCTTACTGCGACGTTGCACAATGTAAGCTAAAGAAGCATGCTTGCTGTGATGTTGCACTGCATGCATCCCTGAACTGAAATGTTTGAAAACGAAATACAAATACTATGTGACAAATAAGCATCACCATGAAAGCTTGTGGGTGAAATCTTATTGTTTCTGTGAATGTCAGGGTCAAGATGCAGGAAACCTTGTGTTAGAATTTACTGATGGATCTCACACTTGGCAGATCCCAGTGAAAATGGGACAAAAAAGTACTGCTTTTGGACGATTTCTTCCAAAATCTTCCAAAATCGTCCTGCCATTAAAACTTGTCGAGGACAGTTATACCAGTGGTGTAGCTAGATATCTCTTGTGTGAAGGGAGGGGGGGGGGGGGGCAAAAGCAAAAAATTTCCGACAGATTATTATCTTGAAGTAATGATATTCAATCTTAGCGTAGCGCCACCATCATCTGGCGTGTAGCGCGCGGAAAAAATTAGATTAAAATATCTCCAAGATTGCCTTAAATGACACTTCCAGGCCTTGTCAGTAACCATTTTGATGAGTAACTCTCCTTAAAAACATTGTTAGTAAACCCCCAAGAATGTAATTTTAGCTACAAATTTCCGTTGTAAGAATTTTTAATTAAGGTGGTAAAATTTCCGAGAGGCCTTCGGAAGCTTTGCGGGGGGGGGACCGCCCCTGCCCCCCTCTAGCTACGCTACTGAGTTATACATTCCAGTATTGCTGCTTGGACTATTCCTTTGAAGATCAGGAACCATAATAACTTTCAAGGTGTCTTTGTGCTATGAAAGAAACAACCAGATTCGTCCCTCAACAGTAGACGGCAATAATTGAGACCTGCAATAAATCCCCACTTCAAGGTGACACAGTCTCTGAAGTGCGCAATGAAACATTCCTTTCTTCTTAACCTTGAAAGATCTTCCAAAAGCAACGCTCTTTCCTACCAAAATCGTCCCAGAAGCGTAGGAAGAAATTGGAAGACAAAAAAAAAGGTCTTAGAAAAATCTTCCAAAATCATCCCATTTTTCACTTGGATTACAGACTTATATCTAGTGTGTTCGATTTGCTTCCCCTTGCATACTCGAGCTTCTGCCTTGGGTAATGATAGACACAGGGGCGTAGCCAGGAATTCGTCAAGGGGGGGGGGGGGGCGAAGCCCATAGACAGACTCTCAGCACTCCGCGCCACCATCGGTTGAAGCAAAGCGCAAGAAAATTTTGGCCCCAAATGCCTCCCAGATCGCTGGAAATAGCACTTCCCAGGCCTAGTTACCGCATATAAATAGGGGAAACACTAGCAATATTCTAAAACTAAACATAAAAAAATACCAAAAATATGTTCAAAGGGAGGGAGCGGCTGCCCCCTTCGCCCCCTTGGCTATCCGCCTGGGTAGACATACGTAGATGGGTGAAATAACCAAACGCTTTTCTACAAGTATCGGAAGAGTTGGTCCACAAAAGCCAGTGGTAGATCCTGTAACAGAGAAGACCCCGTATGTTCTACATTTACGAGGAATAAAACCCTAAGTGACTTTACACAATGCTGTTGCAACCAATTTCACGTTTCGTATGGTTCTCATATGTATTCGCATGCTCAGAAACTGGCCACCAGTGTGTGTTGTTTGGTTGCTATGTTTTCGTAAAGGACTTTGGGAACTACAACAAGTGGCTGGCTCGAAGGTAGCTGTCTTGAACCTGGCGTAAGTGAACGTAAATGCTGACGTTACAGGCTACTCGAACGGAGTCGCGCCAGACCCGAGTTGACTCGGGTGAGTAAGTACCCCGCGGAGCGGACGAAGTTTTTTCGTTCAACTCATCGCTGCGAAAAAACAAACGTCCGCAGGCTTTGGAAACAAATTCCTTTCATCTGCGTGGAAATCCAACGCAAACTTCATTTACATAGCTCTAAGGTGATTGGATGAAGCAACAGTACGTAGAGTCACAGTGGTCAATGCAACTCGACACAATCCTGGTATTCCCTGGCACCGTGTGTGCATACACACAGTACAGCGACTCCTCAACTAATTACTAACAACCTACCACTCAGCCACGAGAAAAGATTGTTCGATATCTTTCAACCGAAGATTATTTGTCAGCTTCTAAACGAACTCTTTGATATCAGTTGTCATTGTTTGTAGGAGATTGTCCATGATCAAGACTTTCATCTAAATTAGAAGCTTTAACGGACGAAATGTATTTTGGTTTAAACGAAATTGTGGTCAACCTAGCGTTGCAAAGATCCGAGTCATTGAGCACCGCCTACCTCAGGAATGGACCAATTGCCGTTCATGCTCATGAATATTAAGTTCATCAACTTTGAGGCTCAGTGAAAGGAATTTATGGCTATCGCCGGCAGGCTCTGAGGGGCGGCAGCCTACAAAAGGGGCGGCAGCCACAGAGGCGCTACGTAGCTAGTGAGTAGGGCACATGCAAATTGGTTCTGATGCAGATTTAAGGTTATCACAGGTCAACAAGTTAGACTTCAAGTTATATCACTAAGGAATGCAACCCAATGGGATAAGGACTGAGCAACTTCAGTATATCCAACACTAAGTGCATTAAGACCTAGTTCATGTGCAGATGGTCAACACATCATCATGAAGAGTCAAACCACTTTGATCGGCATCAGATTTCATCGTTGAGAGCAGTCAAAAGGCTGTTGAGTGAACACAGTTCCTTTTCCTAACATCTGACTTGAGTAGCTACACGATGGATACGAGGCGATTGCCTCCGCACAAAGCCTCTAGAGCCTCTATTGGAAATTTTTGGCACCGTAAGTAAAATTTCCTATAACACATGGTAGTCGGTTAAGGGGTTGAAACTGATCATTCTTTTTTTTCCCCTGTAGTGATGATTCCTATTATGAGACTCTATAACGTCAGGGCTCAGAAAAATCTAGGACAGAAAAGGTAAAGGATAGCCCGTGACGACGAAGACGACGACTAAGAACCAGCAGAGGATATAAAAACAGATGAAAACACAAAGATCTTTTCTCCTACCGGAAACTTTTCATAGATTCCAACGAGAATTATTTTTAGGTTTTGAAATAGGCGCAGAAGACAGCACTCTCAAAAATGGAAGAATGCTTTCATTTTTTTAAGTGAAAAACTCTTTAATATTACTAGTATAGCTTTACACAACCACACAAAGCCAGTAAAGAGTGAATTATGAAAAGTATTACCCTGGCCAGGAAATCATTCTTTGCTTTACACAATGAAAACGTCATAAAAAGTTTTAAAATTTTACAAGTTAAGACAGTCTATGGGAGCAAGAGTCCTGGTCATGATTATATATCAAATGACATTCTCAAGCATGTGGTTGATACAATACTAACTCCACTTACGCATATTATCAATCTCTCTTTCTTAAATGGAGTCTTCCCGTCTGTGAATGATATTCATAAGTCTTTTGTAAAATCAAAGTTCATTTCATTTGCTGACGACACTATGGTCTTCTTCCTAAATATATAGGAATCTAAGCGAACTCTTGCTGAAGCTACTTGTGAATTTTCTCATATCTCAAATTAGCTTAGATCAAATAAATTCTCTCTTAATATCTTGAAAACCAAATAAATGATTTTCGATAATAAGGTTACTGACTCAAGCAAAATGACTGCATTACTCGATGATCATCTTGTTACTGCTTCACCGCATACAACATTTTTAGGAATCACTATAGATGAAAATCTAAATTAGAAGGAACATATCTGTGAGGTTAGCAAAAAGGTTTCTAAATCTAATGGTGTAATCAATAGACTAAAGGCTCTTTTGCCCAGGGATGCACTTTTTACCTGTTATAATGCTCTTGTGCTTCCTCATTTTAGCTACAGTCTTCTTGTTTGGGGTGATACTCATATCAGCCTATTCAATAATTTATTTAAGCTTCAAAATCGTGTCATCCGCAATATAAGTCATGTAAATTATAGATCACACACTGCTCCTTTATTCACACTCTTAAAAACACTCACATTGTACGATTTGTACAAGTATCAGCTAGGTATTTTTCTTTACAAATTTCAGCATTCACTTCTTCAGTTTCTTCAGTTCTTCAGTTTTCGACGACTTTTACAGTTATTACACAAGCTATCACACTTATGACACTCGTTCTAAAGAATTCCTACACCATCAGTACTCTAGAACAAGTCTAAACTCTTCTCAAATACGAAGCGCAGGGGTTTATTTCTGGAATTCTCTTAGCCCTGACATTAAAAGTTCTCCTTCACTAATCGTATTCAAACGTAGGTTAAAACATTCCTTCTGAGTAGCAAACATAGTTAGCTAATACACAGATTTTCTTTTTCTATTTTTCTTCTTTTCTAACTCTATCTTCCTTCCTGTACACTTCTTCAGATTCTTATTTTGTTACGTTCTTGTATTTAAGGGACCAGACCAGAAAAGTTTAAACTTATTTCTGGTTCCTCTACTTCCATCTTTTCATATGTTAATTGTCTGTGCATTGTTATACATTCTGTGTACTTGCATGTAAAATTTATTAACAATATGTACAAAACTCTTCTGGAATGGCAAGTAGAAAAATAAACTTGAACTTGAACTTGAGGTAATCATTATCAGTTCGGCAGATTCTTTTTTGAGAGGATCTAGTTTCCCCCCATCTCAGGAAAATTGATCATGGGAATCGCTTTGTTGTCTATTTTACCCACAATTCTATGTGTTTTTTGTTTACATTTCCAGTAGCGAATAGTTCTTAAAACCCCCTTTAATACAAAGTTTAGCGGTCGAATGTAATAGAATAAAATGTATACTCGGTAGGTGTGTTGTGACAGTCATAGCTTCCGAAGAGCTACCGAAAGCTACGTCTTAATTGGTGGTTCACTATGTCGTTTTTGAGAAAAACGAAAGTTCTTGAGTGGACTTCATAATTGCTACACCTTGTCTGTGCTAGGTTGGTAAGGCTATATATTTTGATGCATAAGTTTCCTCCATTCTGGAGAACTTTTGTTTTCTTCCGAAAGAGAAAATGTCTCTGCCTGATTATTGGTTACACTCTTTTAAAACCAATAAAAAAGTATGTTCTCGTAGTTAAATATTCATTGGATATTTTGTAACAATTAACGTGAATAAACTGTTACAGTAACAATTATTCATTACTTTTGCTCGCTTCATAAATAATTTGGAGTTTCTACCCCAAAGAAAGCAGATCTCTTTTTTCAATAAAATATTCTGAATCAACTGTTAGGGTGGAAACCATGCTTTTCTGCTAATCGTAAATTATTTGTTTTCTATCGTTTGCTCGTGGAGGAGCCTCTTTGGAGGCTTTGGATAAGGTATGGTTCTTTTTGCTGTAACTGTGTTTGCATCACACGTTTGATCTTATTATAGTTTGAATTGAGCTTAGGCGTTTAAATGGCAACGTATTCGGCTTAACATAACTTTAAGGTACCAAGAAAATATGTAGTAATACTAAAAAAGGGCCAAAAAAGGGATAGCTCAAAACTGTGTTCAGTTTGATGATGACATGTGACCATTTATATGAAAATGTGAATACAGCATCTCTTATTTCATTGAGAGTGTCAAAATTGTGTGCTATAGCTATGTGTCAGTAACAATTAAGTGTGAAGGTATTTTATTTTTCTACGGGCAGGGCTGTATCCGAGTCTACCTGACCCGAATTCGGGACAATCATGCCGATTCCAGTGCCCGCCATTTTGGACCAATTCTGAGTTCAGTACCCTCGGATTCCGAGCCAATTCCTAATCCACATTCTTCAATTCCCCGTCAGTTCCGAGTCCTGCCATTTGACAATGTAGCATCTCGTAAATTGCTTTTTGTGCTGTTTTGCAATTACACTCAATTGAAAACGGGCATTTTTAGGAGGCACTTTCATGCCCTGGTTCAAGCTGTATTTTGATTGCCTGTATGTGACCATTCATCTGTCACACTGTGCACCAATAACAATGTAGCCTTAGGGAACAGATAATCAATTTCATTTTTGTGCAATCGACTAGAATCGGCTTTGAGTCCGAGTCCAGCTGTAGCCCATTTCGGGCCAATTTCGATCCCAAAACCTCCTTTTCCGGGCCAATTCCGAGTCAGAAGAAAATCGGATTCGAGTCCGAAATTAAGTCCAAGCCCGGACTCGGATTTTACAGCCCTAACTAGGGGGGTATTTCTTTGATCTACCAACAGCTGCAGAAACCTTACACTTTCTTGAATGAATTTCTTTGAAAGCTTTTTTTGCGAAATACTACAGTCTGAAGCATGATGCAAGTCATACGCAATAGGTATTATTCTCCATCGATGATTCATTTGTCTGGATGGTGCTCTTGGCCTATTGTCAGCTTAAGAAAGTACCGAATTGATTATCCCATGCATATACGTGTATACATTTCACATACGCAAATAAAAGTAATATTCTTAACCTGTGTAAAGAAATGATCTTTAAAGTCAATTTAACGACGGGAAAATTTTCTAATTTGTTTTATTTGCACTTGTGGTTAGTTGTCTCACCTCGGGAAATACTGACTCCTCCATGTCGTGGTTCTAAACGATTTTAAAGAGGTTCAGTAAATCACTAGAAATTACATTGGTACGATTAGCGCAATACCTACAAATTAAAAGAAGTGCAGAACGACTATAAAATCGTTTACTGGCTAATAACACGTTAATAAAGTGTGACTTTAAATATAACCATCATTAGCACAGTTCAACTCTGAGCTTGAGCTACGAGTCGATTGCTCGGATTCCGATTTCAGTTCCGCATTTCCCCTGTTACCATAATTATGTCAGAAACAACTAGAGTGTGTTTGAAAATTCTACTATATTTTTGTAAAACAGCAGTAAATTTACAGTTCGCCCTACCGACAATTGCTTTTCCCCAATCGTGATTAACAACCAATTGCTCAACACGTAAACTGTCATTTCCCCCGACTGAATATATTATGGGCTGCCAGGGACCCTGGCAGGATTTCTCTCATGGGGACGACATGGGGTACCGAATGTTCTGTGAGCGCCGGCCATAGAGGAAGAGGAGGACAAAGTTGAGGGGGAGCCCCCCTTTTCAATTTTTTTGAAAAATTAAATTTTCCTTTCATGCAATCTAGTGCTACATATGCTATCTTTCAAGTAAAATTTGTGTTAAAATATTTATGTATTTTAGGTAATAAAAAATCTGCATCAGTGAAGGGGAGGGCATGACCCAATGGCCTTCCCCTAAATACGCCAGTGTTCGAAACCTACACATTACTCCAAGGATCTAACATGATCTCCCTTTTAAGACCTTTTGATTTTGTTTGACATCTATTTAATGTGGATTCGCAACACACTTGTACTACTTGAATATTAGGTACTTGAGCTTTAACCGGAAAGAAACAAAAAAGAGCTATATAGGGATACAATATCGCGTGATCTCGCCTAAATAAAAGTTAGTATTTCACGTTCAACAACTGTACAGTAGGTGAACAAACCAACCGTGAACAAATAACAAAACCAGAACAAACAAACCTTTGCTTTTAGCCTGTTTCTACTGTAAAGTTGGTACAGAGCTGGAGTTGAAGCGCGTTTGTTAGTAATTTAATCAGTTACACATAGGCATTTACCGTTACTGGCCTCCTGTGTACGCTATTGAACTCTGCCTGAATTGGACCTTCTGCAATCGAAAGCACGCTTGGGACAAAATATGGATCAGTCAAAACATCCAGACACCTCTTCAACTTCTAAGCAAACGAAGCACCTTCCAAAAATATTCGGGATACCTATACTTGTACTTCAGAGATCTGTCATTTGTTTGGCCTTTCTAATAACTACGGCATATATTACGTACCAATTCAACATTTTCGGTATTCCCGCACCTTTGGATATGTCTACACGTGTTGTATATGCCGTCAGGGGCCTCGTCTTCTCAGTACTTCCAATGGTGTTTCTTGTACTAAAGATCGCAACTATGAGGATGGCCAAACCATTCGATCTCGGAAACAACCCGGTTAAACAAAAGACTCATTACGTATTTGATGTCTATACCCGAGTTCTTCAAAATACCCTTGAACAGACGATTTCCCACATCGTTAACATACTTGCATTATCGACGATTCTCACTCCGGAATATTTCTTTTTCGTCCCACTTTGTATTTTCTGGTTCGTGTTAGGACGATTTGCTTTTCTCGTCGGTTACTTGGACCCGCAAAATCCCTCTAGCAGGTTTTACGGTTTTATGATTTCTTCTCTACCGAATTTCGTTGGAATTTTGTACTCCGTTTATCACATTTTGATGAATTGAGAGTGATCGGTGAAAAACATTGGCAAATAACGTATGAATTAAGCCTGCTTTGTTCACCTTGTTCTCGAACAAGTTGTGACATCAATACACATCATCATGTTTTGAATGTTACGAAAGACTTTTAAGGACTTAATTATTTTGCATATTTACCTGCATGCACTGGTACTCGCTAAAACGGATTTGTACTCCAATTCAAAGGTTTTGAATGCTCAGCAATGCTGCTTATGCAGGATTTAGAACTCATATACTCGATGTGTACTCCTTGTATTGCATCTAGAGATAACAGACCTTCGTTCGTATTTATGACATTGTACTCCACCGCAAGCCTGTAATACACACATTTCGGTAACGGGGTTCTTATGACAGTAGTAAAATGCTTACAAGAGTGATCTAAACGGTGAAATGACGTCTTCGTGTTGTTTCCTCCATCTCTATAGCTAATAGCGAACAAGTCCTGCCTGATTCGTAAGCTAAGCAGTACGTGGATATGTTTTGGCACATCTACAGAACATGATGAAACCGTAGTGTGAAGTCTCAGCATAATGATTTACTCAATAGCCAATTGCCAAAAATTAAAATCCATCTGAAACACCGGACAAGCACATTTCTTGCTTTGCCTATTTTTGTTTTTATTTGAAAGTTCTTGAATTGACACTATTTTAATTGCTTAGGATGGGGATAGATGTTATTGCCTCAGTGCACCGTTTATATACCGGCCCAATGAAATTGCGTTTATTTTCAAATTGCTCTCGTGAAATGTTTTAAGGGGAACCGCTTCCTGTGCAACCTAAGTTAGAATGAATAATGACGACAATGCTACAATTCAAATGCTTCTATTGGGACGGTATTATTATTAGTCCTATAGACATTTTCAGAAGTATCTATGAGCTTTAAAAAGTGACCTGTTTTTCCCAAAACCTTAGCAATGGAAGTTGGGTTGAAAATAAGTCATCATCCTCATTTGTGCATTTCTTTGTTTTCAAAAACTACTATTAGTTATTCCTGGCCAGTGTGTAACTATACTTAGTTCAACTTGATTACCCAAAAGATAAGCTATTGACAGGTCCTATTATTGCACGGTACAAAACTTTTTATTTGGATTTCACTGGGAGTTAATCAACCGTGACTACAGGGGCCAAAGTGGAGGCTTTTATTACCAGTTTTACTGAAGGAAGTAAGAGACACACACAGTTTGTGGTTGCAGACAGTATTTTAAGCAGGCGAGTTCCTAATGTAACTCAAGTTAACTCAATTCATGCTATCAAAATGTGACAATCGATGCATCCACATAATCTGTGTTTAAAGTGGGCATGACACAGCCAAAATAACTTTTGTGTATTGCAAGATTGGGTACAGTAATGTAAAAGTATCATCTCACACACAATTAAAACCGGCGCAGTTCGGCATAAATAGAATTTGAAGAAAAACGTCCAGAAATCCAATTTCGAAAAATGCCGCAACAGGTCACCTGACTTTTATGACGCAATTGGCGGCACCCCGCACTGCGCTATGTAAGGACGCGTATCTAGATGTGAAACTAATGCAACGCTTTGGGAAAGTTTCATATCTTAGAAACTTCATGAAACGGATCACATCACAATACCCGCCCAACATACAGAGCGCAAAGCGCGGAACATGTTGGGGGCTTCGAAGCATATCATTGGCCAATATGTTCGCGTGCATATGCTCTCGTGTTTTATCTTCCCTGCATATAATAAACAGCTTTGTTTTTGTGCAAAAAGAACGCGGCCCGGGCGCGCTGTACAGAACAGCTATGATCATGTATGGACAGTCCGTAACAAGCGCGCCTCTACTAAGTGATCTGTTCAGTAACGTTGCTATTGTGAATGGTAAGCAGTCACCGCGCAACGACGCATAGTTCACGATGTGGTCACTGGTCACGCGCGCTGCTGTATAGTATCGTAGCACAGGTGTTTGCAATGATGTACCTGCTAGCACACGTTAGCATGCACATGATTCGATTTGTAAAACGATGGGTGAGCTGCCTGGTACAGTGTTACTAACCGTGCCTCCAATGACGCCACGATCTTGAGACGCGCTCACATACTTTTTTCGCTTTTGGATTTCAGATGGCTGAGTCTGGCCTGTAGTTGGGAATTCACAAGGTCGTATTACTGTGTTTATGGACGTAGTTTAGTCGGGAAAACATTCACTTCATTTCAAGCTGTACCCAAAGAATACTTACTGAGAAACGTACTTTGGCCGTGTCATACCCACTTTAAATATGTTGAGTGCATAAACCATGCAGGCTGCTCATCGGTTGATTTTATTTGGAAAAGGTTATACTGCGTGGTGGTATATTTACTCCTCTCACTGGTAACTCGTTGTTGTTGTTATGCTGGAGATGGGCTATTATGTATCTAAAGGTGTAATGAAATGTATTTTTCTCTTTGAGGGTTTTTCGGTACAATTTTATCCGAAGAATTGATCAAGTGTGTTCTTGTCTTCTGTTTTTTATATTGGCAATGCTTTTCGTAGCCTTGTACGTTGCTCTGTAATACTACAGAATAGACCCAAGTTACTCACCTAAGAAATACACTACAACACAACTCCTGCATTGTCACACCAAGTTCTACACCCAGCCATCTAACATATGCATCCATATTCAAGAGTCCTACACGTCAGCCCCGCCAGCCAGCCCCACCTCATGAAGACATTTGGATGAATAATTATTAGACCTGCATATAGTTTCACCTCCTTGGCGAAAAATATTTAGGCCATGCTTTATAACCTTTTTGCCATACACACTGGAATTGGTCTGAGATTGATTTATCTATTTTTGAAATTAGTTAGTGCCCAGTTGTTGATTCCCCATAGAGTAAAAACTGACCGGAGTTAGCACGTGGCCCACTACTTCCAAATAATTTTTGATCGCTGGCTCTTGCCCGCTTGTTTCAGACAGATGTGTTTGCTGTCGTTTGTAATAGTGGCTTCATGTCGATGTCACTGAGACGCGGTCTCTTTCTTGTTGACACATCCACTGTTTCAAGCTAGCTAGACTTCTTAATGCTATAAATTGATCATAGACGTTGGAGGGGGGTGGGGGAGGGGGGCTAAAGCCCCCAGTCAAAAACGTGGTGGGGCAGAAGTATGCTTACCCTTACTTTCATGAGAAGTTGCTCTATCAGAACTCGCTGATCTAGACCTCACTGTCCGTCCCTGAGAGCTCACATGGTTTTAATTACCACAGAGACCTCGCCACGCACACTCCTTGTGAAGTCACTGGCTGTTTCTGAGGTTTGAGGGTCTAAACGCGATGAAAACTAAGGCTAATTTTGTCATTTCTGGATCAAATTTGTTTAATTTTATACTTTTGTGAAGGTAAACTTGTCTGCCTAGAACTTTGGTTAAAAAATTTAAGACATTGCCTCTTACGCCAAACACATTATACCTCAGAAAATTTATTCCCTCTTATGGCTCATTTGCGGTTTTACTACAGAAAAGTGTAATATCAGATCCCTAAATGAGGACCATTACTCCCGCCAGGAGGACGGAAAGAGGTCAGTGATTTCTATTAGATCGACCTAGCATGTTATCCAAGGACGAGAATCCCTTATTTGTTCCTTGAGTAAAAAAATGCTTAAGGTTTCCAGTAATTTTCCTTAAACTTCGCCCAACACGTTGCACCATATTGCATCTAAGGACCCGCAAATATTCGAAAATTTTCCAAAGGGGAGGCACCCCTCCCTTTAGACTCCTCCCCAGACAGAAACAATGCTCAGCCCCCCCCCCACAGTCTCGAACAGCTTCCTTCGCCGATGAAATTGATTGATATCATCCCTTAACTATTCATCAACTCCGTGCAATAATCCCTACCTGCCTGTAATTTGTAAAGCGTAAGTACGCAATGGTCTTCACTGACACGATTTCAACCTTACATAGACCAAAAGAACAACCGTTAAACCTATACCGGTTTTTCACAGACGTCACAACGTTAACTGTCTTTCTTTCCATTGTATCCGCAATTGTTACTTAGGTCCTGTGGTGCACGATACCGATAAGACACCTTCGCATGAGCAGTGTCGGCCAGTAAGCCAAATTGAAACGCACTTGCGTACTTGAAAAACTTCGCGTCTCATAAATATCGACTACGTTATGTTGTTGATTTTTCCCTATCACATTGCATGGTAATGTACGAAAATTCACCCTGTCAATGCATAGGTTTAAGCCACTGTAAGAAAGGTGGGGCTGATTTCAAGAGGAAAAAACTATAAGAACAAGTGTTAAATTAGATAATCCAACTGGGCGTAATTACATGGCAAATATATGTGGAACTGGGCGCAGGAGGACACTCCCCCACAGGCTGAAGTAGCAATAAAATGGATAGCCTGTAGTGGCTATATACTTATCGGAATCATTGCGTAATGTTGGGTTTCGCAGCCTATGGTGCTTTGGCAGTTTGAGGGTTCGGAGAGAGGTGAGGTCCGTTCTGTCTGTTTGCAATGACCCATCCAGTCTGCTTCATGTCCCGTTCCTAAAACTGACAAATTTTAAAATGGAATTAGACGGCAGTTTTGGGAGAACAATTGAAAGGTATTGTTGGTCGTAGCCTATTTCGTCTTACTGTAAAGCCGACACTAACACTGACATAGCATTAACATACACAAGACTACAGGGGCTATACCGCCGGCCTTGACCATTAATTCGCAATAACCCATGCGCTAAGCTTTAGCCATCCAAAAAATATTTTAGTATAAAATTTGTTTGGTTCTGATACATGCCTAAGACAAATTTTAACTCTACTTTATAAGTTTTACCTGGTAACTGATTATCAAACAATTAAAGTCGAACGTGCAATTTGACAATGAATCTGACGAGGTCCACAGGTAAAACTGTATGTCCAAGCAGGCGCGTAGCTCCGGGGGCGGGGTGGGGGTGGGAGCCAAGCATGGCCCCCAGATGTTTGCTAGGCCCCCTAGAAACTGTGTGTGTCCTAATAAAATTTGTAAGAATTGAGGACGGCGATCAATGCCGTGACCCCCCCCCTCCGCATTTGATACCTAGGTCCCCCTAAAAATTTCATCCTAGCTACCCCTGTGTTCGAGGTTGATTATGCTGATACTCTATTTGATGAATCCTTCGTTATAATAACTTTGACAATCTGTTAAGTTCAGAACGGCTTAGGTAGCTAGACAATAGCAATCGTCGAATCCAATAAGCCAGTTTAGACTTACCTTTGCGTTCTTAAGGTCAAAGATTATAAGGGTATTCAAAGTCATCCAGTGAGTGAACGCTAATATAACGTAGCAACGCATAGCGCACGATGTACAAACCTATGCACAGCTCGATTCTGACTTACGATTACGCGTTCTATACCCCTAAAGCCGCGGTCACACTACAACGAATTCGGATCGGATTCCGATCCGACTTTTGTGAGTTTTTATTAAAATCTTCTCCATTTTCGGAGAATGAACCCAAAATTTGCCAACCTGTGTAATTATATGATTTTTATCGCAGGACTACAAATTAAATTTATGCGAATTATTTCGTGACGTCACATCGATAGACAGCTTTTATCGGACTACGCGTGTCCGACAAAAGCTGTCTGTCGGTGTGACGTCACGAAAAAACAGTTAACATTTCATTTTCATAGACCTCTGATGCAAATCATATATTTACACTGGTTGGCAAATTTTGGGTTCTTTCCGACCCGAAATGGAGAAGATATTAATGAAAACTCACAAAAATCGGATCTGAATCCGATCCGAATTCGTTGTAGTGTGACCGCGGCTTAAGACCTATGACCCGAAGAAACTGCACATGCGCAGCACCAACTAAGAACTGGCTAATAAACCAAACATAATCTTGCAAGTAGAATACATAACCGACTGGATAAATAGGCTACTAATTCAGGATTTTTGTATTACAGAGTAAGGCAAGTGAGTTGTTAACAAATCCCTGGTGAGACCCACTGAAGACGTATGCACACAGTAAACAGATTGACTTTAGTCAGCTTTTCTGTAAGCTTACGTATCTTTTATGCGTGGCCAGAAAAGATTATCTAATCGGTAGGCCTACTTGAACTCTGTTTATTTGCATAATACGAAGATGTAAAGGTGAAGTATGACTAGTGAGTATCAGAAATCAGTTCTAACCGATAATTTGTTAATCTTATATAAATAATCACCATACCTTTGCTATGGAACGATACTTTTATTACAGGCCTATGGATTAAGTCGCGTTAGAACTAAAGCATGAGAGGGTAATGATAGCCTGAACGAGCCTGAATCTAGTGCTAATTGAGAGTTCATATCTCTACGGTACATCGCCTATTACAGTGGGTGATAATTGGATATATCATGGATCAACGAAGAACGGAATCAAGTACGTCATCGACAGCAAAGCCACGTAAGGATCTTCCCAGAATCTTTTGGATTCCAACAGTTGCATTCAAACGATTCTTCTACACATTTGC
Source organism: Holothuria leucospilota (assembly GCA_029531755.1). Taxonomy (NCBI): domain Eukaryota; kingdom Metazoa; phylum Echinodermata; class Holothuroidea; order Aspidochirotida; family Holothuriidae; genus Holothuria; species Holothuria leucospilota. The sequence goes on from CM055980.1 coordinate 25,283,871, forward strand.
ATTCCTTACATCTACGGCGGCTCTAACATACCGCTTCAACATTTTTAGTGTCCCCGTATCTTTTGATATGTCTGCACGTTTATTATTTGCCGTCAGGGGTCTCGTCTTCTCAGTGCTTCCAATGATATTTTTTGTCCTAAAAATTGCAACCATGAGGATGGCCAAACCATTCGATCTCGGAAACAACCCGGTTAAACAAAAGACTCATTACGTATTTGATGTCTATACCCGAGCTCTTCAAAATACCCTTGAGCAGACAATTGTCCATATCGTAAATATTCTTGCCCTATCGACGATTCTCACTCCGGAATACTTCTTTTTCGTTCCACTTTGTATTTTCTGGTTCGTATGTGGAAGGTTTGCATTCATTTTTGGTTACTTGGATCCTAAAATTCCTGGCCGAAGGGTGTATGGCTTTTTGACCACCTCCTTACCAACTGCAGGGGGGATTTTGTATTGCGTTTATCAACTAATCTTCAATAGTTCAGCGATCGACGCATAAGCAAAAGTTCGTTATCCGTACCTACGTACAAGTAGCGCGCAGCCAAATTACCCGGAGAGATAGAGAGATGGTCGTGGTTTCGTATACCGTAACCGTACAGAACGAATTTGCACAAGGGGATCATCGAACCTACCATAGTTTGCTACTAAAGCGAAGAAGAGTAAAGGAGTGACAAATTTACATCTTGGGCACTGTATGATAGCTCACTTACATCACAAAAGAAACATATTTTCAACTGTGTTTGGGAATTCGTTTCGAATGGGGGCCGCAGGCTGTCACTGGTACGTTTTCAGTTACAAGAGAAGGAGCATGACTGGACTTCATGATCCTCTTCGTCGTCTAAATGTGCACTTGCAGATTTGGATGATGCCAAAGAAACTGTAAATTCGTTTTTTTTTTAATTTTACTTTTATATAATAAGGAAAATGCTTTAGCACTTTTAAATCTTTGATTCAATCCTCGTTGTTGAATTCATTAAAGGGAAAGATCAGTCGCCCAAAATTTATTCGGAAACATCAGCTAAATCTCATAAAATTTCACCTTATTTCATTTACAAATATCTGTGCATGATTACACAAACGGAAAAGTTTCGTGTAAAAAGTAAACTATGTGGTCTTTCTGCATTAATTGAACAATTCAGTGACAAAATCATCGTCACGTGACTTACACAGAGCCATTCATGAAGTGGAACACCTGGGAACACTAATTAAAATTGGGGTGACTGCATTTCCCTTCAAATGTAATTGTACAAAAACTAATTGAAACACTTCGTTCTGCTTTGTTTTGGGAAATTCTTGTTAAAATCGAGTATATGCTGTGCAGTAAGAATGGTCACCTGTAGTTTTCATGTAATGCCAGCATGAACAAATCAGCTCATGTGGAAATCCGTCCTGTAGTCAGACTTACGTGACTAGATTTAGATCACATCTGAAGTGGTCACTTATTTGGAACGTGAACCTGTGTATTACGTTACTCCAACAGTAGCAAAGGGAAGTAGTGTGCATTATTCGCTTCCCCACGGTTATATTTCCTGCTTTAAGAGCCTGTCAAATTGCCCGGCCTCAGGCCACTAAAAGTTTGAATGGCAAATCTACCTACAGGATGGATTTCATATGTGTTGCTGACAATAAGGATATCAGGCGACCATTGTATTAATGGGTCGTAAAATCCTGATGATCATTCAGAACATAATATGTCACTTCCACTTCATCAACAACGGATGTGTGAAAGTCGGTTCAAATGGAATGACTCCAACTTTGAACTTACTCCTTGAAATTCGTGTTTAAAGTCGCACCACCTAAATGTCCTATAAATGAAAAGGGTCATTCTCTCAACAGCTTTCAGTACCTGGTACACGCATATGTTGCGAACCTACTCATATCTGGGGGATGATGTTAATACTAACAATGAGTTGCTTTTATTTAGCTTTTCACACCAACGGCAGACCTCAAAGCTCTCCTCAAATATTACCCATGCTCAACGATAGTGTGTCCCAGAGGCAATCCGTCCAGTTTGCAGCAGGTATACATCGCGCGCCATGACATGCTACGTCACAGGCACCCATTTAACCCCTGGGTGGAGAGAGGCAATTGACATATAGCATCTTGTCCAAGGACACAACGTAATGAGCCAGGCAGGACTCGAACCAGAAACTATTGGATCGCTAGGTCCGACGCCTTAGCCATTAGTTCATCACGCTTCTTCTTGTATACGGTGACGAGAAAATGCAATTATTCATCACGTTCTGCAAGTGACCGTTTGCTTCATGTTCCATTCACGAGAGCTTCAACATGCTGTGGAAAACATTTTAGTGTCTTCGGTTCCAAAATCTGGAATGACCTGCCAAACAATATGACAGACTCTGGGTCTATTCAGACCAGGTATAAGCCATCACCTTACTGTTCGCACTGAGTAGGGTTCATATCATTAAATTCTGCCTATTTACATAAGTTTCACAATTTACTGTTAGTCTTTGTTCTTTGCACAGCGCTAGTCGGTACTTTTTTGCAATACAATTTTGAGTGCTATGCTAAACGACAAATTTAACTTGTATGTAAAGGGTATATACTTGTCAAGATCTCGTTGTGAAACATGTATACTTATGTCAGGTAAGAGTTAAGTTTTGAAATGATTATCATAACTTCTGAGGAAAAACAATGAAGATCTTAACTTCATCGGAAGTTCAACAGATGCATGGCTGGGAAAAACAGTCGGAAACAGAACCTTTTTAGTATCCTGAAGCATGGGCGGCTCTAAGAAATTTTGTTTGGGGGGGCAAACTCAAGTCCGTATTCAGGGAGGTTCGGAAACCCCCCCCCCCGGCAATAGTAATTGTCAGCTCCGGATAGTACAATAGGAGTGTGGTTTTTATTCCTTATTACAGCGATACCCCATGTAGTTTCAAGAGCTCTTCAAAAACCATTTCAGGCAGTCAGTTATGAGCTGAATACTTTAAAAATAAAATAAAACCATATCAGCCGATAGCTGCTACTCCATAGTGGGGAGAAAGAGGCAGGCGAAATGTTCAAAGCAGCTTGATTCATTTGTATACATTGCGCCCCACCTTTACATATTTTGTTTCTTTCATTGTGTCACAATATGTTTCAGCTTTGCCAAGAAGCCATAAAATGTTGGTTTTCTGGATTGCTTTCTTAGACTAACGAAAATTTCGAGCACTGAAGACACTTGAAAACGATGAAATGATAGCACTATTTTGGATCTCAGTACAATTCCCAAACGAATTTTTTTTTAAAGGGGGAGGGCAATTCCCGAAACTCAGAACGACGTCTCATCGTGTATACAAATAGCTAGATTAAAAAAATCTCACTACACTGAGCTGAGATTGACTGTTTGGTGTGTTTATTTTAAATCAACTGAAACGGTATACTTTGGCACAGAGGTGGAGAACTTTTTGCTTATAACATGCTATTTGACAGTCATAAGACCGCTCGTGGGCCAATGGCGCTATCATTTTGGACAAGGAAAGGGAAACCTCTCCTTCTATGGGAAATACAAAACGTTTAGGCTACATGCCCGTTACAACTTTTTGTAGACGGATACCTGTGCTAATATGGCAAAGTGACACCCGGGCAAAGCTGCTTTTAGTCGTGGATGATAATCAACACGGCTAATGAGTTGTGTATCTGATGATCCCGAAAACTCTGAAGTGTCTGCAAAATTATGGGGATTTAACTCCAGCATTACCGTTACACTCTGTAAATGGCATTACGGTTCCTAAGGTAATATCACAGCATGTTCATTTGTTTTGATTACCTTAGCTTGCACTAATGGTAGGGCCACTTGTGATGTCTGAAGTACATATAGAGGGATTTCAGTCACGTGACTTCAACCAACTAGACGCAATTTTGAAGGGCAAGATCGCGCGTCTTTTTTGTTTTGACGGACACGCGTCCATTGTGTCACAGTAGTATCTATGGTTATGCCGTGCGCGTGTATTGCAAATACGCTTACTGCGTGTGTGTTTTGCCCTTCAGTGCCCGGGAATCCATTGCGCGTGACGTCACATGAAATCCCTCTATAGTAGCAAACAAGCAACAAAGAAAACGCGCTTGAAGCGCGCCGAAAAAAATGTCGTTTTGAAAGAACTTTATTAATGTTTAACCTTTGCATCGCATTGGAAAGTTATTTACTTCTTTACTTTTAAACCGAGTCAAGGACAAGGGAGGGCTGGTTACCCATCTCGAACTACATGTTTTTTTTTTATTTATCATTTTTTTTTGTGAAAATTGAAGACCAAGCTTTGCAAACTTTTTTTTTTTTTTGGGGGGGGGGGGCAAGTGCCCCCCGTGCACCTATGGCGAGCCGCTAATGTCCTGAAGTATGACTGGAAGACATGGAGACAGGGTACTGAAGAGGGGGGAGATAGCTTCCAGGGGGGAATTTTTCAGGGAGACGGGATATGCTAAAAGGCAATAAGGCAATGGTAATTTTTGATCTTACAGGGGAATGAAATGTTTTCGGGGGGGGGGGGTGGCTAATTCCGTGGAAAATGTAAAAAGATGTTAAAGAGGCCTTAAAACAACAGCCCTACCCCACCTCCGCCAGAAGCACGTTGGGACATAATGACCACCATGCAACATTTTTGAAACATGATTCCAAAATTCTTTTCATTTTAGTGCAAGGGAGAAGTCACCCCAACTTAAATATGCTATCCGCCCCCACCCAAAATACTATTACAATAAAAGTAGAATTACTGGTATGCTAGACCAGCTCAGTAAGTAATCTAACCTAATGGAACTGTTTTATAGGCGACCCTGGTCATTGTCAGATCAGGCAAGTGATATTAAACCTGCCTGGTCAGGTGTGATAGGGTACACCAGTCCGACGGAAACTTTGTGAGATATTAGCGAACTAGTACAATAATAATCCTTCATTCATCATACACCTGGTCTGGTACTGTCTGGTTTATGAACATCTTAACCCCGAATATGATTCCTAGTTAAGTTTTTATTCTATAAGTCCAATAATGTTGGTCAATGTTTTCCATCCTAAGTTAAAAGTAAGAAGTTTACGTCATATTAGCCGTTTCATTTAGTTTTCATTGAATAGATCGTCGTTAAAATTTCTGTTGCTATGTAAAATTGACTATCTTGCTAATTATAATGAAAGTTACCGTACTTTGCTTTATGTTCCTTCTCTTTTTCACACTGTGATGCCTTAACTTTACTATTCACGACACTCAAAACTTAATTATTCTACTGTATCCGTCTAAATTTTTCGTAGTTTATTTTTCTATCATGTAGAAGTTTGAATACTTACTGATCATCTGATACCTTTTCCCACCGTGAAGAAAACAAACTGAAAACTGATATAACTGGGGTCCGCATTATTTGTTTGGCTTCACTGAATGATGATATCTTGTACGGGTTTGAGAGTGGAACTGAGGTGTCTGGGATCAGGGAGGTGATAGTGGACATGGGATAACAGGGGTGGTTAATTAGCAGTTCAGATAAGTTACTTCATAACAAACGTAGCCGTCTCCGTTATCAGACCATTCACGGTTACCCCACTGGTTCGCATTGATTGGCATAGAGCATGCGCAAGAAAATATGCATGCATGTTAGGGTTTGTGCGAGTAAACGATTGCGCGATTGCACGCAGAACGTATACGAATAGACGAGTTGGGAAAATGCTTTCACGCAATGCATCATGCGATGGGTCAAAGGTCAAGTAAACCACTTACCCTGACGAAAAAGTTGTCACGGTCGTACAGCTGACCTTGTGACCCAACCGGAAGTATACTGAATTACCCAACTGGCTTATTAGAATCTACCTTTTATTGTGACGACAGAGTAAGTGTGCTTTATCAACTCTTTTGCCAACCAGTCGTGACGTCATTTGTTCGTAAACATGGCTGAGTCTATTCCATAGCAGTAAAGTGCAATAATGGCAGCAAAACGCCAAGATATTTATGCCAACATGACAAATTTACATATTTGGTAAATTTATTACGAGTTTTTATCAAAACGTCGAAGTCACGCAGAGCAGGCACATCATAAAGCCTACGAACCTCGCTTATAGATAGTAGCGAGGAACGCTACCATCAAAACTTCACAGGCCTAGTGCAGACGAATAAAGTAAGCTCGGTATTCTGTTACCTAATTTGGAAACATATAAAATATGTATTCCTGTAGTTTTCTGACTAGAGAAAAAATTGCATTCTAAAATCGGCCTTTTGCTTTTACTGTGGAGGTAATTAAACTGCTACGTGGCTGAATTAGACCCTGAAGCATAGTTGTGCTTTTTGCTTTTCATGATTGTCACAAAGCTGTTAATTTGGCAGGATGGAATTAATAGTAACTTCTTCATTTCATTATAACTTGTTCAGCGCCCTTGTTGACCCTTGTCCCCCACTTTGTAAACATTTTTTTGATGTTTGGCGATTCAACAGCATTTAAAAGGAAAATATTGCAATTTCTGCTCTAAAACTTCATGTGCATAAGCTAAAGAACTCGTCCCCGTTCTTCGCTTTAGATTCCGTCAAGGAATAAACTGATCAACAAATGCTCGTAAATTCAACATAAGTACATTTATTCCAATACCTGTATGAAATCGACATAATATGATATAAATAGCACACATATAGAGTATTATACATATTTGTGTTTGTTGTTTTACCCTAACAAAAACTTAAATGCCATAGCTTTTGTGCTTGTACGTACATTCCCGTGCATACTGAGGAAAGACTTCGTATCCCATTGACGTAGTACGTAACGAAAAAAACCACGTGCAATTACTAATTCCATACTACACTTGTAGAAATGCTCTTCAAAGTTTAAGTAAAATAAGAACTCTAAAACTTTTAAGTAAACATTTACCCAAAATAACTGTAAAAATTACACATATCTTGTTCAATAAAGTAAAATTTCACGCACCAAATATTGCAGGTATAGGCCTTGTCTTTAAAATTACACAAAGTGAAGGAAATCTCTACATTGATTATGTGTAAAATTTTACTTTCTTAAATTACGTAAACTTTCTAAGAGGGTACAGTGAGAAGATACATCAAAGTTGAAATGAGAGAAGTAGGATAACGAAATAATTAAATATTTACTCACTTACGTCTTGATTTCGTTATTTGCTCACTTCCACCCATGGCCTGGTATTTATGTTGTACTCTATTTATTATATATATACATATGAAAACTATGTTATTATGCAAGTAAAAACACTAATACAGTTTCTTAAACACTAATACAGTTTCTTCCACAAACTATGTGTAATAATACAACATATAAAGCAACAATACATGGTTGGGATTTTAGCCATACCCTTGAACATGTACAAGATTTACTTTCGTGTTCGTCTGTATCTTTTTTCTAATTTGGCGGACCCATAAACCTCTCTCTCTCGTGACACAAATATATATATATATATATACATATATATATATATATATATATATATATATATATATATATATATAAAATCTATTTCCCTAGATTTTCTTGCATGTCAAGGACATAATGTGGAAAATACCTTTTCCAAAGGAGGTGGCAGGTTTGGAAGATGTCATGTCAACAAATTCGATGGAGAGTTAGTCGTAATTATGATCCTGTTTGTATTATTCTTTCCACCAATTCTATAGATAGGATTGTCCTCACCTAAGTATTTTTCGTTCTCTATAACTTGGTCAACCGATACTCGTTACCCAACAACTCCCCCTGGCACTTCCCAACCGCAACCTCCCCGACATCTCCCACCCACATTAATTTCCCCTGGACAGTTTCCACCGAGAAATTTCTATCCATGCTCATGACAATTATCCCTCAGACAAATTTTCCCACCGTAAAATTTGCAATTGTACGGGTGGGAATTACCATCTGAGTTTGGGATTATCCGGGGCTGGGGAATGTCGGGGGGAGGAGAATTCTCCAGGGAACGTTTTCATGACTGCTCCCACCTGGTTATTATTGGTCGTTAAACTATTACAAAGCACATTCATCACCTATGTAAGTATGCAAGGGTGTTTAATGCAGTCGTGTGTACTGTACGTCTTACCGGAAAGCCCTAAAGAAAGTGCCTCAATGTTACTTTTCAAATGCGTAAAGTTGCCCTTTTACGAACACAAGTGTCCCTGTCACAACCAGAAAAATATCTTTAATAAATTATTTTGTCAGATTTGTCTCTTCGCTTTTTAAAAGTTTTCTTCATCCCTCACTCTCCTTCATTGTTCAATAAAATAAAATTATCTCTGGTTGCTAGTCGTACTTTGTCACCATTAGCATATGGGGAGACATTTCGCAAGAGGGTCACAAGGATTGTCCCTTGAAATTTTTCCCATTTAAACAAAAAAAAAAATGACGTAAATTTCCTGACGAAGAGACAGTTTTTACCTAGAAATTGACCATTTTGCTCAAGAGACTGCTACCTGCTTACCCACCCAACCCGACCCCTGCCTTATACGACTATGCAAGTATAACAATTTTATTGTCTGACACTAAGATTTAAAGCCTAATGATTTAGCTTTGAATGAAATGTATGTAACTTTACCAGATTAACACTTTGGTAGAAAAGAAGACCTCCGTAGTCGTATCCTCTTCTTTTTGGCTGCTTGGAGTGTCGCTAAGGTAGTTACTTACTTAAACCCCAAAGTTTGCAGCATTGTTCAAGACCCCCCCCCCCTCACAAGCTACACTTACTACCCTGAGGTGAGGCCACGTTACTGTTTTATATTTTCATGAGAAGCGTCATTGGTACTGTCCCTCTACGTGACAACAGGTTGAACCTTTTTCCTACAAAAGATAACCTTCAAGCAGTGGTAGAAGATATCGAAAATGAGTATGATGAACTCGAAGACTGTGATTACAGATATACCGACGTAGAGTCCCATCAGACCACCGACGCTACCGAGGATGGAGTACAACTGTAAAGAAAATGTGGTACTTTCTTGGTAACAAATATTAATAATTTTTTAGAGAAGAAGGATTCAAGTTGATCAAAACGTCTCAATATTATTTGATTGGCAACCCGCTCATCGATTTTGGGACCTCTTTTGTCCAAAGTGCCACTATCACTGCAATACGTAACGATTGACAACCAAGCACTAATACGATTGACAACCAAGCACTAGTACCAAACAATTATATGGGCTTTCCACCAATGGGAGTACTCAAAACAGTGTACATGAAATGCATTATTTGAAAATCCTTTTGACATATGTATGTTTTAGAACAAAATGTTTTTCTTAAGGTTTCGACTAAAAATATCCATAAATTCAAGACGATGCTCGATCACCCAAAGGATGTTTAGGAATCTCCAAATATCTATATAACAATGTATGAGTGAGCATTGATTGGTAAGAGTTTACCCGATAAAGTCACTCCGATTTATAGTCAATGAATTTTGCAGATCGGTGGTGTACCTAGTGCACACGATAGTCCGTGGATATGGCCTTGCAAAGTACAGTGCACTGGAGCTTTGTCTTAGAGGTGCACTTAATAGGTGTTTTTTCTCTTTTCTGTTGATTTTGTTTTTGTTTTAAAATGAAGGATGGGCTTAGGAGAGAGAACCTTTACGGCCTGGGGCCAGATTACCAAATAAAAGGATTTTGATGTCCCCCAAGCCTATTTAGAAATAGCTCTATAGTTCTAAGTACACCTGGGCACCGCACTTGGATTGATTTTCACCCAGAAAATAACTTTAACCTGGTTGGTCAATGATGACTTGTACAAGCAGCTGTGTTCCAAATTCAGCTCACACACAGTTGTGTTTTAATATGACCTAGAGCAATTTAAACTCAGTGCAGGCTACTGTGGCTCCATCTTGGAGGTGTACTAGACAGGTGTCTTTGTTAAATTGCAGGAGAGAAACTTAGTGAGGAGAATTTGTACTGTTTGGGGTGAGATTATAGACCCTTTAACTGTTATCGAATTAAGTGATCGCATTAACTAAGAAGCTGCTACTCCGAGCGGTAACTCTTTCTCTGGTTGCTATCTCAAATTGTTAACTCACATTAAATAATCTTAGTAAGATTTTTTTCTAAAAGAAAAACATAATTTCCTCACCGTGTGGGCTTTTACTTGTTCGATAGATTGGTAGTTCAAATCCTCAAAGTATACTTTAACTCTAGCCAGATTTTTTCTGAAAAAATATCCAAATGCTTGAAAATATTATGAAAATGTAAAAAAACTGACATGATTTTTATTTAGTTCAGAATTAGCATCAACATGTCACTCAGTATAATAAGATTTCCTTCTTGGTATGTTAGAAGGAAGGACGTTTTGTTGGCATGTAAAATTACTGATGTTTCATAAGGTGATATTGCATATTAAAGGTGAACCGAAGGGCAATTACGTAATAGTTGCATGCCTGCCCGAGCAAATATGCTTCCGGCCTAAATAAAATTCACCATCGTGTTCGAAAACATTTAGACAATCATTTACTGTTTTTGCTTGGGATATTGCTACAACCTACCCCTTTTCGCTGATCTGGTTCATGTTGACAAATAGTAATTGCAATGACAGAAACACCTTAATTTATTAATAAATAATTAAGTCAATTAATTTAGTTATGCTATGTAATTTCGCGCATTTAATCTAATCAATGCAATGGTTCCACACATCCTAACAACCGAAACAAAAGTTCAGATTTCTCTGATACAGCCACGAAAATAGCCTACATTGCGTGTTAGGCCTATAAGTATTTCCATTATATCCAACTTAATTTTAAGGATTGCACTAGGCAAGTTCTCGACAGGGGTAGGGAATGAGGCCATAGCCCAAAATCACGATAAAAGCGACGGATTACTGAAAGGATGGTGAATAACTTTTCGGCGCTATATTTCAATAATTTGGTATTTCTATTGAAGTAAAAGGTAAAAATTTGGTTTTTATTGAAGTAAATGTAAAAGGTGAGGTTTGCAATTAAACATTAATGTTGTACAAATTTTGACAAAAATACATATTGCTACAAGATGAGAGGGCTCGTTCTACCTCGCAGAGCGGACTTTGTGTAGCCTCTCTTTTTAAGACTCCCAAACACCAAATATGACTGAACAAGGAATATCTCGTAGAGCTTGCTACGTAGGCAAGGCTCCTACGTGAATTAGCTACATTACTGAGAGTCTCGAAGCCAATCCGGCAACCTTTATGGTTGAGGCTGACATAGAGGTGAATTGGCATCATATAATATATGCTACTGTTTAAAACATTTCAAATTGTTAGGCTCAGGTATTTCTTGGTAACAAGGGTGGCGCCAGCGGGGGGCCAGGGGCTATGATCCCCCTTCAGGGAAAGCTGCCCCCGGCGGGTAAATTTTCCAGTTTCGTCGGGGAGCCTTAATCCGTACGATAAAATATGTAATCCCAATGATCATCAGTCGCCCCAACGATCTGCTTGATTTTGCTCACAGGAAGGGCATATTCTTCAATAAAGAACCCAGGTTTTCCAATTTTTCCTACAAAAGCCCCAAGTTTCTCAAATATTCTTTCATTAAAGTCCAAACTTTTCAAAATTTCTTCAATAAAACTCCCAAATTTTCAAATTCTTGTAAAAAAAGCGAAATATTTTTTGGCGCGCTTCGCGCGTCGAACTTTTGTGTTCCCCATCTTTTGTCAACTCATCGCATTTGTCGGAGGTTTGGGTTGGTGGGTTCCCTGTCGGGCAAATCCTGGCGGCAGCCCTACTTGGTAAATCACTGTAGAGGTATACGGTTAGCTGGCCTGTTGTCTGAACCACAGCGCTGATTAGCACTGATGTTTAGAAGTTATGCAAGCTAATCAAAGTGGACGTTACAGAATTTGCCCGTCAATACGACGTCTTACCTTGTTGCCTCCACGTTCTGTAACACCTGGGCGACGATTTCATTCTTTTGTGAAACCCTGGAGTAGAGATGTTCCTGTAAATATAAGAGAACAATTCTCGTTTAATTAAGGTAGTAAACTCATTTTAGCATCATTTTAGTTTTTCAAACGTATTCCCTGTGTCTTACCTTCAAGTATACGTTTACAAATAAGATACTTTTCATCCCTCCTCCATGCCCACTTTTTTGCATTAAAATGCTTATGGCATTGGAAAGTATGGTACCGGTGACCTTTTCTTATGCTTTTAGAGAACCTCCTTTTAACACGGCATTACAAATGACTTTACTTCACTGTTAGATGTGTTCGTTCCCTCATAACATAGGCTACTACTCAAATGTTCTAGTAGACGTTAATAAAGGTGGCAAAAATCGTTTTCAGAGGTTCCGCTGGCATCCCTAGCGATGCAGTGCTTCATTAATTTGTAAACTCAGTGCCAGTTCGCCATTTTCTTTCTTAGACGAATCTATATCTCAAACTCTGACAATTCCATTAACTGACAAAACACAGTCGTGGTTACTTACTTCGTATCGCTCGGAGGGCCACAATGTAGTAGTAGCTTGCACGTTATAAGCAAATTCACTGTGAAGAAAAGAGTAAATGTGATCGGAGTGTGCACCAATAATACCAGGCCTACTGCAATTTCAATAAACCTATAACACAGAATGAACCACGGCGTATCCACCATGTCTCAGCTTTGCCCATCCTCAATGTTGGCAGATCCATGAGTTTTCAAAAGTGGGAGGAAGATGAAATATTTTCGCTCCATTATAAGGTATGCAAATGTGTATATGTATTTTGGTTGAGCAGCAATAGAATTCCGTATAAGGGATCCGCCAAGGCCCCAACCTTTTTGCCGATTGATACATCGATAACATTATGAGGAGTGGCATACTTACTGACAAGGGGTAGGGCAAACACAATTTAGTTCATCGTTGTTAAAAAGCTCCTCCACCAATTGTCGACAACGTTCTGAAGAAGAAACAAGAAAGTTTGATAGTTACTTCCATTAACAGGCATGTAAAGACAAAATGCCACAAGGGATGAAATATTTTTGTGAGATGAGATCATTTTCAGGGGTAAGATATGTTCAGGAAATTGTCATAGATTTGTTTTCAAACAATCTTCGAGTGAACAGAATGCTCTCTTCCCCTCGTTAGCTACAGGCCCAACACTATCTCAAATACCGCACACCACCCCCTATATCTCCAATGTATAGCCTACTATGGGAAATCTAGAAAAATGGTGCTTAAGTCCATACTCCAATAGTACCTGTAAGTGCAAGTTAAAGCATTATGGTATATCTGGTATACACACGAGTAAAGACACAGCTATGGAAAGAAAGGAGCAGAAGTGTTCTCCTGAGTTGCTGAAATTTTACATTGTATTTAGTTCAAGGATTCTCATTTTTAAAGTATTTCGAACCTCCCGGCTGTTTAACCTGAAATTTTTCTCTCTTTTTTTGTTATATTTATTTGCAAAAAAAACTTATAACAAAGAAGTCTTATGTCGTATTTTCAGTATTTTACAGGCAATTTACATGCACGAAGTGCAGACGGCCAGTTGAGAACATAGAAGAAAATGTATAATGGCAAATAGTACTAAAACTGGAAGGGACAGGGTCTCCCCTATGTAAAGACCTATGATGAAAGGATATGGGGGCTCATATCTCTCTAAATCCAAAAGAGTGAAATTATGGACGGATCTAAAATTAAGACTAAATATTCGCTCTAAAAGAATGAGAGTGACTCTTTTTGCATTGAAATCTTTCAATCCAAATTTAGATTGGTCCCTTATTTCACTCTAAAAGAGTGAATTTTCACCCTAAAGGTTTAAGAGAGTAACTGTAGAAGATCCCTCTACCAACATAAGTCCAGGCTGTGGGTTCTGTAGGGTGGGGTAAAGCAATATTTTGTTGAGTTTGTATTCCTTTTAAACGTGTGTAACTGAGGCGAATTATTAACCAAGTTTATTTATTCAAGCTCATGAAGTATCGTGAAGTCTTTTTTCTCCCTACATAAAATTTTGACTGGACAGAAAATTTGTAACAAAATGATTTCAATTTGTCATTGATGCAAGTGATGCCATTATAAAGCAGGGTCAAATTGTGATTTTGTGATCAGCTTAGCGTTGCGTACCCACTGCCGTTTAGGGAGGCAGCCTGCATGCCAGCTTCATTGTAATGCATACAATAGTGTTAATAGCCCACGCTCCCGCCAGGGCGTATCTCCTAGACCCAAGGAGTAAACTTGGGGTGGGCCCCAGAAGCCCACCGCTGAAGGAGGAGACACTTTGCACTACTGCTGCGAATTCCGTACCGTTGGGTAATTCCAAGGGTAAGTTCATCATTTTTGCCTCACTTTTTTCATATTTGACGTCCCTGTTTTAGTTTATGTCATGTGGGGGAAGTAAAACCCTGAGGTTGATCATTCCCATGTCTGCTTGCTCGTTTCTGGTGGAGGGGAGGGGGAAGCGATTACTTACGTTGAGTGCTATTCAGAAAGCTGCATTTTGGAGCGTCGAATGTCGTGTAAATTTCTGTGACGCAGGAACATCTGTCGGCCATTGTTTCCAGCAAACACCCTTTTTCACAGGATCGCTGAGTATATGAAAAGAACTGGTCGTAGAGATACGATATCCCTGAAGAAGTACATTCACCCCAGGGGCTCTCCAGTCGCGTCAGTTCCGTCTGGAAAAAGAAAGGGGTAGGGGATCAAGAGAAAGTAAATACAACTGATTTTCAATTGTTAATGGTCGTTTTAAATAGGTGTAAAGTTCCAGAGTTTTCATGTACCTTTCAGGCACTGCATTTCCTCTGTTTCGTGGCAATTTGTTCCAAAAGCGATGCTTGCCTTAATAGCATGATCTTTAAAACATGTTTTTTGTTTCGTAATTTAGGCAAGCTTGCTCAAGGTTTGTTTTGGATAGCTCTGTGTGATTATTTATACGTCTTTTGCGAATTGTGTGGCAAACGACGAATGTCTTCATTCAAAAAATATTTTCTGACCAAGTCTTCAATGTGACACCTTGCAAGGGACATCAACAAGATTACAAGTTACTTGAGGATCCGAAATTGTTTTCAGGGTATGTCCGGTATGGGCTAATAAATCAGCTATCGCGATGATCGCACAAAAGTGGCTTCTGAAATGAGTTCCCTCCACTTTCCCTTGATAATAGAATCTTTAAAGTTTAAAGACATAATTACTAAACAAATAGATTAAGAACAAAAGAGTAAGTTAATTCACCTGTCTGATGCCAATAGCAGTCGACTGTCCTGTGCCGGCAGATATCCCAGTGTCTTCGGGGTATGAAAATACGTCGTTTGGGTGGACATCAACCCTCACACCTGAATCTGGTGTTAATAGGCCAATGTACTCGGGCTGTTCGATAAATAGCGTCAGATGAAGGCCTGAAAAGGAATAAATACCCATGTATAAGAACTACTCGAAATGCTGTAAATTTTTGTAAAGCCTACAAAAAGAACTAATCATTGATATTAATTAATTTAATTTAGTTCACTCCTCGTTAAGCTTTTTCCTTCATTATTATTTAAGCTGACTCTCCAATGGAGGCAAGCGCATATTATTACAACTTATACTAACAAATGCAGACAGCTGATCCGTTCACCGGTCGGATACGTGCAGTGTGCTCAATTGTTTGCCTCCAAAATGACTTCCCGTGACGACAATGCATAAGGTCTATATAGCTTATGCATTGACGTCACGCGACGTCATTTTGGCGCCAAAACAGTGAAGCACAGTGCACGCACGACGTAGACTTCGCACGCGACAGTAGAATACTACGCGCGTATACGACCGATACACGAATCAGCTGTCTGCATTTGCAGGGGTAAGTTGCAACAGGGAGGTGTTAAGAAGGAGGTCTTAACACCTCCCTGGTTGCAATGATACACGCTTGCCTCCATTGGAAGCAGGCGTGACGTCATATGCATAAGCTCTATACCCGACTCCAAATCCTAAAACTGCTCAAGGAGACCCATATATCGGGGCGGAAGAGTATATTTGATATGAGCGCCGTTCTGTTCGGCGATTCTGCGTAACAAAAACAAGAAAGCGTTACAGTTTGGTTCGCGTGCGCTTAAATCGGGCGTTATATGCGAGCAGCATACATTTTCCTGTGTCTTTATCCAGAGTACGTGACGAACACCACCGCGTGCTTAGAAAACGAACGCGCTAATTCTTTACCCACTACAAGCCAGGTCACAGGTCACACTAGAGCGATTTCGGATAGGATTGCGATCCGATTTTTGAGTTTTAGTTAAAATTTCCTCCACCCTGGTCAGAAAGAGCCAAAATTTGCCAGCCTGTGTAAATATATGATTTCAATCAGAGGACTACGAAAATGAAAGGTAAACAAATTATTTCGTGACGTCACATCGGCAGACAGCGTTTATCGGACGCGCGTGCAAAAAATCGGATTGATTTTTGAACAAATACCGTTCTGTTAACGTGTGATAGCGTGCATGCACGCCATTGCGCCGTTATAAAGTTGTCTCAGCAACTTCATGAAAAGGCCTACATCACAATAGCCGTATAGCATACAGAGCACCAAACGCTTACCGTGTATAGGATTTGAGGCACATCATTGGCCAAAATGCAAACGTGAATGTGCGCGCGCGTGTTTGCTTCCCTTCATGCGCCTTTTGCTTTTGAGTCAAAAGGACGCGTTCGACGCGTTGCCCAGAACATCTGTGCTAATGTCTGAAAAGTCAGTACCAACCGCGCCTACTCTGTGTACTGTTCAGTCAACTTCAGTGACGCTGGTACTATCACGAAAGTTACACAGTCATCGCGTCTCGACGCACCACTGGAAATGCGGCCACACGCTCTGTCCTTCGAATAGGCAGGATCACCCCTAAATCAAGATAAGTTTTAATTTAAAAAATAATCTTTTGATCACACAATCGTAGTTTAAAGATTCCCTACTCACTTTATTACCACAAAAACACTGGAGACGTAATGAGTATAGTAACAAAGGGTTACTTTGAATTATTGTACCCCGGTATCCTTCTTCATGAATGGCTCTGTTTATGGCTCTGACAATGATTTTGTCACTAACTTTAATCAATGCAGGCCCCCTGTCACCAAAGTATATAAGTGTGGTCGTTCACCTGAATAACCATTGACACTAGACTGCCACCACAAGTTGGCACGTTTCTAGGGCAGTGGAATCGACTTGAGTAAGCTAACCTACATCACATGACCCCCCGCCTCTCAAGTCGGCTTCAATTTCGAGGCGTATTCCGCAATTACGTGCGTCCTCCGGTTATACAGCTCAGTGGGTGAAACTATGAAAACTCGTAAACTTAATAGACACTGGGCGGTATCTCCGAATTTAGTCCCGCGTTTAGAGACCACTAAAAGTTAGGGCTGAAAATTTGTACCATTCCAAAGATGAAATTATAGAGAACAACATTATCTTTTTCACAAGCATAACTATTACAACAATAATTCTTATTTGAATTTCCTAATTATGAACACGTTTAAAGGATGCTGTGACTGAAACATAATTAAATATATTACACGTATAACGAGTTTGTGGATGGTGTAGTGGGAAGTGCTTGGTTTCTCACTCCATCGTTCTGGGATCAAATCCCATCTTGGACACCTACTTTTTTCATTCTTTCTTGTTATTCGATTTTTGGTGAAGTTCAAGGATCATGTGAAATCACCAGAGGTAAAAACTGAAAACATCGTCAAACATGATATCTCAAGAAGCCTGATAATTCGAGGGATAAACCTCAATGCAACAAAGCATTTCGTTTTGGCAAGAAAGCACTAAGCCTTTGGGCATTCTGGTTCTTAAACGATTATCATTCATGAAAAAGTTGGATTCTCGCCAGTAATATTGCTGTGTCTTTGCCATCTTATTGAAATAAAATTTACACATGATTTTGCCACGGTCTTGTCAGTCACCTAGTAATGATATTAAGCAACGATTAACGGGTAGAACGCAGTAAGGCTGACGTTTAGGTGACCTCTGAAGATGAGAGGAGCATCTGAAAAGGGGTTGCCAGTAGCGATAATACAACTTTTTAAAATATTTCTTAGCTGATTTGCAAAAACAAGCTCCAAAAATTGCGGGCTTATTGAAAAACATGTTGCTAAAAAGACATCACTTAGATAAAGCTAATCAATTCGAATACACAGTATAGTGAGTGTACCTTGAGTCGGTCGGTACCTTGAGTCGGTCAATGCACACAAAACGTAACACAGGCGTGCTGTTGCCTTCAAATAAACATATGACAGTAGAGAAACTCCAGCACGACATGACAATAACTCAAACTCTGTCAAAAATAAGCATTTACTCCCATTTTTAGAAGAAATTTACCCAGCCTAGCCTACATGTAGTGTTACCTAAAGGTAGCTTGAGACCTTCTTTAAATGGCCTAAAAAATTGTTTTAAACAATTCTCCAAATCACTGCAAATGGTCTCCTTCCATCATTTTATGATTTGTGTTTGTAATGGTGATATCATTATTGGAATATATTTTGATAACACTCTTATGGGCTTTCATAATGTTTGGGTGACCGACTCAAGGTACCGTTATTGAACCTAAGGTATCTGAAACTTGTGGTGGAAATTTCTCCGTCTCTTGAAAGTTTGCTAACGAAATTCACTCTAACTTTCAGAATTAAGAGAAAACACGTTCTTGAGAATAATGGATAAGTTTAAATTACATATGACTACTTTATGTGTATGTTTTTAGTGAAAATTCCCTTAATTGACCGACTCATGGTACCACCATCATATGCAATATTCAAGGAAATTGGTCAGGATGAATTTTAGGCACCTTGTTTGCATTTTATTCTTCCGCTGTGTTATAAGTGTTTAAACGTAAAGAGTCAAAAGAGAATTACCTTGTCTCTGTTATGAAGAAGATCTCAAAGCTCAAAATTCCAGTACCTATGGTACATAATTTAAAATTTTGTAGAAGGCGTTTTGCCTCCTTTTTGTACAAGGACTACCTTGTATCTTTTACTAGTAGCGTAAACTCCAGAAGGGTGCAAAAATTAGTAGGCTATGTACGTCAAAAGAGGAGTGTAAAAAAGGTGGTGCGATAGATTCAAAAAATAAAGGAGAATCAGTAATGACGTTATACCAACCATACTGAGATCCAGCTTTGGAACTGTTTCTTACAACAGACATAGGTTCGTCTTGTAGCTTTCCGTTGAAAGTAAAGCAGTTCCCGTAATGTCTGTTTTGAAACATACGGAAATCTCTGAAAATAAAATAAAAAATAAGGCTCATTTCACTAAAAGCGAAAGTTTTGAGGCGAAAATGAATGTACACTCATGATGCAGTATGATTTCTAAAATTACTATTACGTCAATGTCACGAAAGAATCACCAGAAAGGGAGCTTAACCCCCATCCCTCCCTCTCCTCACTACTTCCGGTCTTCAGACTTACGTGTAGTTACACATTCGCTTGTCAAAAGTGCACTGAATTATGAAATCGTCCGGTTCGTGGCCATACAGTTGCAGTTCTTCCGCCGTAGGATTTATGACATCGAGAATATCACTAAAATCTTCTGAAGTCGATGCATCGTAGAATCCTTGCCAGTCGTTTTCATCAGTGACGTCACCCCAGTCGTAATAGTTATCGTATTCAAACACCCAGCTGAAGTCGTAGTAACCCCAATCGGCAAAATCATAGTAGTAGTAATAGCTACCTGTTACAAGACGTACATAAAGGAAAAAGCAATATTTATTGACGGAGGTGGAAACGATTAAGACTCTAAAAACTACAATGGTGCTTTAACAGCCCTTTCAGGATCCTGAAATCAAAGTATCTTTAACAATGAAGTTTTAGCACTGTCAAAATGACAATTGCACAGCACTTTTATGGTGCCGAGAGTAATAGTGAAGAGGGCGGGTCCAATTTACATAAGTAGTCAAAATTTAAACAAAAGTTTTCATTATGGGTATAAATGGTACATATTTGCATTTGACTTATACCAGGTGCTTGTCACCTAACTTTATTCCGCAGTAGAAAATATTTACCACCAATTTATTGTTATTCTTTTTGATGTGAATGTTTGGAACAAAGATTATAATACTAGAGAATTCTAGGATGACGGTATGAACTTTGAAATAGGATAGTTACATTTGTATTTAGTCTACATTTCAAGCTGGATCTCCAACATAAGGTAGAAGATAGTGTCTGTACAATGAGACTTAAGAGTAGGGTGTCGCTGCACACAATAATAGTTTGGAGCAAAAGGAATGAATGCTGGTAAAAAAACGGAGTCACTTTGTAGTTTAATTGTAATGTAAAATGGTTTAAGCTCTTTCCAAACAGCACTTATGCAAGTTATTTTTATTGAATTAAGAATTATGTGCGTCACAACGCATTTTCTACGTGCTACCATATAGCACTGTAACTGCCCCGGAAATCTGCATTTAAGTTTTTAAAGTGTAAAATGGGGTCCAGAACATCTCTGTTAAGCTAAGGGGCCGCAGACTGGGACCTGAATTGTAGGAGTTACTTATGTAATGATACAGTAGATTTATTATATGATTCAAAAAGGCGTTCTTTTCTTCATTACACTCTATAATCCCAGGGAAGAATCGAAGCGCAAAACACACCTAGAAAAAGTGTAGGTCCAAGTCTGAGAAAATTCCACAATGCCAAAATGTTCATGTGCATGTGTTAATTCGTTTTCACGCTTTGTGTGCAGGATGAATAGAAGATTTCTAGTAGAAAGGTATCTGATGTGGAACCCTGAAATCTGACCATACCCCACTACGGTTTTGAAGTGGTGAGTTTTCTTTAGTCTGCCTGTAATTTCTACAAGAATAGTACGTCATGAATCAATCTTAGCTCATATAACAGTAAAAATAACACTGTAGCTATATATTTTAATCTTGAGTTCGAAATGGGAATCTGAAACCTGATGTTGGTTCAATTTGTTAGCACGAATACCCATCCACTCAGAAAGATTCGGAAAATTTTTATCTTGTGATCGTAGTCTCAGCGAGTTGGTGATTAAATAACGTCAGAGATTCCAAATTACTTAGGTGCCATTATTCCCTATACCAGAGAACACCTCGGAATGGGGAGTACAATACTGACGTGTGCTTTGCAGGTGTGCCCAGGTAGCTGCTGTCTCTGGATGACAGCTCCGTTTTTGGCCTTACACCTTTATCTTTCGAGCTTGAGTGTTACAGCGCTTATAGTGCTCTACTGTCTCGCAGGTACCCCACTTTGAAAGGGAATCGATTCAACTGATGTTACACTCTTAAAACACCGTGGTTAAATTCAACCAGCATCGGTGTTGTATATCCTCCTACACAATCATGGTTAATTGTTGGAGGTAATCCTGGTTAAACTTACTCATATCCTGGTTAAAGTAACTAGGATTTCTGTTAATTTAACCAGCATTTCATGGAAAATTTAACCAGGATTGTGTGGGAAGGAAATACAACACCGATCCTGGTGAAATTCAACCCCGGTGTTTTAAGAGTGTAAATATTTGTTTCATATAAGGTAATTATGTTGTTATTCCAGTGAACTCCAGTCCACCACGCAGCCTATGAGACAGAGCTCAAAATGGTCGAGGGCGACTAATCACAAATTTGAAAAAAAAAAGTGTCCTCCAAAATAATGTCGAGGAGGGCAAAATCTATCAAATCTTACAAGAATCGACCACCTCCTCTTATAAATATCTTTTCAATGAAACAATTAAAATAACTCCTCTGTAAAGGAGGGGCGGTGTTTTCCAAACCATTTGAAAAGAATTCCCTGACAAATTACTCTGAGTCCTGGTACGAGACAACGAGTATATGAAGACAAGTATGACATAGTTGAAAGAATAATTTAGTCCTGTAACAACCTGACACTATTTAAAATTTGTACCCCTATCCATGTAGAATATCCATATCCATCTTTTTAATGTGTCTACAGTTGAAGCATAGTTTGTTATAACACCCTTCTGATTAAAAAATCGAATTTCTTCTCATTGATCTCTCTGTAAGTTGCTTATATCATCAGGGGTGGTGCTAGACTGCTAGGTGGGGACAGGAGCCATGATCCCCCATGGAGAGGCCCCATCGGGGACTCTATATTCCATTTTCTTAGGGACCCTTATTGAGAACGGTAAAGTATCTGACCTCCGATAGCGACCAGTCGCCCAAATGGCTTACTTGATTTTACTCTCATAGAGGGCAGATTCTTTAAAAAAGCCAGAAATTTTAAAATTTTCTTCAATAAAATTTCTTCAACAAAACCTCTAGATTTTCAAATCTTCTTCAATAAGAAGCAAACATTTTGCATGTGCTATAGGATCAGCAAACCATCGCTTTTCGGGTTTTGGGTTGTTGCCCCCATACCCACTTTGGGCAAATTCTTCCCCTACTTAGGCCCGTAGCCAGGAATTCTGATATAAGGGGGCACCGACACCTCATAGAGAGGCACCGAAGAAGATTATGTTTGTTGTCAGTAGTGCCACCACATGATTACAGTTTGCCGAAACTACTCAGGGGATTATATCTCAAGCTTCCCTTACATAGCTTAAAGGTATCGGTTTTACGTGTGCACATACGCGCGAAGCGCGCGAAAATTTCACTCTTCTGATGGAAATTTTCCCTCCGCTTGCAATACAGAGAGGTAGAAATTCTCCACAAATGAAGGGAACAAGACTATAACCACGATATATCTTCACCTCAGCAAGCGCAGGTGAAGCGAACGGCGAGGAGGGACCAGGGGCTGCCATTAGGCAGGCTTGGTGTGATCCAGTGTGATTTTGTTAGGACCCAGAGAAACTCCCCGAATATGTGGCGAATTAACAATATGGGAACACCAGCATGGAGCTTTGAGCAGGACTTTGAATGACAGTGAGAGCACACCAATGTCTTCACAGTTCACAATTCAGATGGTCATTATCGTATTTCTACTTTGAACGAAATTTTGCATGAAAAAAAAAACAGAAAAAGTAAATTTTGGAATAAATTTTTGGTACGAGTAAATTTAGCTTCAAATCGTATAGTAGTCGAGGAGCGAATGTTACTCAAGGTACTAGATTACTACATGAAAGCCCCTTCATGTCCGGGATCTAACTTTGAGCCTTCACCTAGCTTTGGCTGGAAGAGCTCACTTGAATTTTTGTACTAATATAATGTTCATGGGTGATTTTACTGCGCTTGTGAGAATTGCACGCGAAGCGCGCCGAAACTTTGCAGGAAATTATTTACCACGGTAAAACCTGCATACAGACTCAGCAAGGGGTGGTGGAAAGATAAGCCCGACAAAGGGACCAAGCTCCTCTAAGAGGTCCAGCAACCCGAAGCCCCGTCAAGAGCAATGGGTTACCGATTGGATACCGAATGCGAAATTTTTGGGGAGCGTCGAAAAATTTGGGGTTAATTCTGTTGAAAAAGAATTGAAAATATTTGGTTCTTATTAAGGAAAGTTAGAAAATTTGGGTTTCTATGGAAGAATCTGCCCCCTCTTTGTCCTAGACCGTTCCAATTCTCCCTACTAAGTTCCTCCTTCCAAAACTGTGTTGAGTCCCTCCTTGTGCAGACACAAACCTAGTTTATTGTTTAACTTAGGGCATATCCTGTTGGGCATACGAGGCCATAATATGTAACCAGAATATTCTTTGCGCATGCTGTGTATTGTGAGCTTTGATTTCAGTCAAAGAGCATTCACCTATGACCAATTGAGAATTTTGCTTTCTCCCAACTAAAATGTATTTGGGGTGATGAGTGTCTGTCTTTAAGAACAAAACCAAGACGCCGGTCGACTGATCGCGAGGGGATGCCCCCTTCCACCACCCCTGGACATTGAGACACTTTACGTTTCATACAAAAATGATTATCATAGTGTTGAGCCTGAGTTAAGAATCTTCCCGATGGTAAAAGAAAGAGGATCATGGAACTTTTTATAGATTCAATTTTGTGTTTTTCCGGGAATCACACCTACACGAAAGAACAATAGCCTAATTGTGGAACCTGTACATTTATAAATTAAAGGAGCTGGGTAGTGGCGTAGTTCGGAAATAAATACGTCATACTAAACGAGATGTTTACCCTCAGTGTAATACTAATATTGAAAATATTCCTCTTAATGCGTTTTGTATTCTCAGTTAAAATAATTTTTGCAATGTAATTTGGTAATTGCGGTCGTTTTTTATTTCTTAGATTTTTTTCACTTGCTACATACTTAACAATTTGTTTTTTTTTTAATTTATAGTTCGTTACTTTTTCTTCTGGCACGGGCAATTTTGTATCGTTTCAACTTGTAACGGTTCTGATCGATGGATCAATTACGTTTGACAATTCTGATACCATTTGGTTTCATTTCGAGTAATATAACCATTTTCAAAATAATGGAGGGAGAAAGTTTCCTTTCAACCTAGTGAAAAGCTCAACAGAAGCAGATGCTAGTGGTTATACTGCACAGAACCGTCTGTTTGCGTTTTCAAATCAACGTGTCAGCGTAAGGAGTCCGTAGCGGAGGCTGTCCGTGTAAAAGCTTGAGCAACCTCCGCCTGTAGCTCTGTGTAAATGTGGAACCAGGAAACGAAAATGCTTGAATCAACCACCTCAGGTAAGCCTTAAACTTGTTGTTTTTGCAAACAATGAGTTTCCATTTCTTCCCCATAATAGACGGAATCGATTTTACTAACCTCCATCAAACTCATCATAGGCTAACTAAGAAAATCATAGGCCTAACTAAAATTACGTTAGGCCTAAAAGTAAGCAGTATCGTACTAAAACATGCAGCACTAATATACTACACACGTACGCACGTTGTGAGTTGTGTGTAGTAGACACAATGCATTTCGGATCGAATCGATAAACCAAGAAGCATAACCGGATGTGACGTAACGAAGTCGGCGGGTCCGAGAATTTATTCTGTTTTGGCGACTACCCAGCTCCTTTATGCAACATATCTGAAACGGGTGTTAAAGCTATATGTAAGTGAAGATGAAAGCGCGTGTAGTGCGCGAAAATTTTTGTAATTTTAGAACAAAAATGTTACAGAGAACAAAATACGTTCATTATTAAACTCCTTTTGGGATCATTTTTGGTTACAGATCGCTTGGTGTCATTCCAAGGCCACCGTTTACATGTACTAAAATTTTATTTCGATCGATGTTCCGCATAGGGGGGCACAGTGGTCCGCACGGGGGGGGCACGGCCCCGTCGTGCCCCAGCCTGGCTACGGGCCTGCCCCTACTCCTGCCTGTCAAGCTTAATGCAACGGAAAGTTGCCTACAATAGAAAGACCGGTGTTTCCCAACCTTCCTGAAACCTGTACCAAAGACTTGCTTTCCTCCTTTGCCCTATACCCCACAGGGATGTAAAAATGAGATGATAAAACTATAAGAAGGGCTTAATGGAACGGGTCCCCCCTCTCTCCTTTGTTTTTTATGTTTTTTGTTTTTTATTTTTATTTTAAGGGTTTTTGGGGGGTTACCTAGGATATGTTTTGGAAACATTTGATGCAAACGTATGTTCAAAAACGAGCTGACAAATCCTCCTTTTGGCAGCACAGCGTTCTCCGTCAAAAGTTTGCTTAATAATACCCCTTGGAAATAATGTATTCCGAATTAAGGAAAATTGAAAGAGACCAAAGAGTTGTTTTGTATATTCAGCCGAATTTATGAACAAAAAAAAAAAAAATTGGGATTGCACTCACAACAGGGACTGTGAACAAGCCCGTGTGCAGATGGGGAGGGGACTCTTTCTGGTTGAAAAAGAAAGAAACACAGTCTCTAGGGTCGCTACACTCCGCGTAAATTGTCAAAAGCCTGCATACGTGGGTGGTTAGACTGAGTTTATCAGCTTGTGCTAATTGAGAATGAGATGGGAGAATATGACCTTTTAATGTCCTACCGCACATGGTGCAAATCCTAGGAGTTACACACACCGGGTTATTAGATAAACTGTAAAACTTGTTCCATTGCTAACTCACCTCCGTAGTAGTTATAATAATTATTGTAATTATAACCATATGATCCCTGGTTGTAGTAGTAATAATTATTGTAATAAGACCCGTAGCTGGAGGAGTACGATCCACCCATTCTCTTAGACCTCTCCAGTGGCATGTCCGCCTCAGCATCGTCGTTATCCATTAAATTTCGTTTTTTTCTCCCGCCCCCGAGGCCTCCTGAGTAAGACGGAGAACCGCTGTATCCGTACGACCCAGCGTAGCTGTAGGCATTCCACCAATCAGAGGAGAAGTCGAAGAACCAGTCATAGTTGGTTTCACCTTCATCAAATCCCCAGCCTCCATCTATGTCTATAATTCCTTCAAATCGAGTTCCAAGCTTAAAAAAATCATTATGAAGAGAAAGTCCAGCTTAAGGTGAAATAATGGAGACGGCTAACCTTCACATATTGAGATAAAGAATGAGAAGTGGCTATTATCTACGTAGTTTTAGCTGGATGCGGGATTTTTTTCCCAGGACGAATTGAGTCCAGCTACAACTTTTTACCCTATCCCCAACCTTGACTCTAACCTGAGCATTATTTTTCCCTTGTCATGATTTCTATGAAAATTTTCAAAAATCGCCCCATTCTTCCTGTCGGCCAGCGGAATCCAACAAAATTGTGTTCCGAATTTTGTGTGACGTCGCAAACGGCTTTCCCCTTGCCAAGATTCAACTCAGAGCCTTTTCGTCTCTCTAATACATACTCAATAAGTACGCAATATAGCACACATAAAACACAATGGATACTTAACCATAGGCATAGGCACCTTTGAGGAGGGGGCTTAAGCCCCCTCAGTCAAAAAAGTGTTGGGGCAAGCATACTTCCGCCCCTCAATCCAAGGACGAAAACCCCTTATTTGTTTCCTCTGTAAAAATGTCAAAACTTGACAGTAATTTTCCTTAATATTAGCCCAATATGTTTCACCAAATTGCATCTAAGGACTCTCAAATATTTACCTCCTCCCCTTAGACCCCACCCCAGGACGAAGGTGAGAAACAACTTTCATCCCCATCCCCAGCCTCGAACAGCTTCCTACGCCTATGCAATTTACAATTGATTTCACAAAAAATCGAGTCTCTATCGAAAATCATAGAAGGGAAGAGTGACGTCACGAGGCATAGTCCAGAACATACAGTTGGGTTCATCTGATTGTTGGGTTACCACGAATGTCGAAGTTTAATAGTAAAATGTGCTGGAAAATTGAGTTTTAATGACAATAAAGGGTCGATACTCATATATGTCATCAAATTACTACCATAGCGGACCCGTCAGGCAAAACGGTTTTAGGTCAATAGGCCTAAATTACTGGTAACAGTTTTGAAAAAATACATAGTATCATTTAAAGGGGCTTATTGAGTTGGTTTACTAAATTCATGATTTTTTTTCACACCTGTTGAAATTTAATGACATCTTGATGGTTAATGGTCAAACTAAGAGATTCCGCACATCTGATACACAACTGAAATGGCAATGCTAGGGTAATTAATGATTAAAATCATTCATTAAAAATTCGTGACCAGACACTTTTTACCATAAGGTATTAATCATATGCAACCCCTATCCAAAAAAAAAATGTAATTTCTCACATTTTCGGTAACTATAGGAAGCTATACATGAGTAATGAGACTAATTAGAAGCATTGTCATGCAATGGCTTCCTTCAAACTCGTCACGAAATAGTTGATACCAACTCAATGAGCCCCTTTAAGTTTTGTACAATCAGCGTCATAAGGTTACACCATTTTTTAGGGGGAAAAAGGAGGGCGAGTGCCCTCCGATATTCGCCCCTTAGATTCACGCCTGCATGGAAACGAAGCCAACTGACAGTGATCATTATTTTATATCCGAGGCTTGAAGTTGTAAACTCACCAGTTTAGAACGAGCCATTCTGTTTAAATTGCAGACCGTTACAGCAGGAAAGTTGATCTCACGTTTCGTTACTAGCTCAATCTTTGTATTGTAGGAGTAAAAATCCGACACGATCTCCCATCCCTGTGATCCAAACAGGTAGAATGCCCCTATGACAAGGATCAACCAGAATAACTTTGACAAATAGTTGGGCCTGCTGATGATACGAGGTATTCCATGTGCTGTAGTATCGTCAGCAAAATCATGAAGTTTCTCGCTCAGTGTTTTGTGTTTCTTGACATCTGTGCTTGGTTGTACGTAAGATGGTGGTCTCTCTAGGTTAGTTCCATCTGGCAAGGACACTACGGGTTCCTCGAATCCACCGTAGCTGCTGTGAATCACTGTCACTTGTGTTTTACTAATGCAATTTGGAATTAAAAAAGTAAAACGGTATGAGTAAGCTTTGGTTCCTCCAGTACATGCAACAAGGATAATAGAGCCACCATCCGGAGGCTTCGCTTCGTGAAGCTCTGCGGTATTTACGACGTTGTATTTTCTTCTTATTGCATTAGATGTGCACTGAAGAGATCACAAAAATTACGATTTGACTATTAGTTTTAGTAAAGTATAGTCTAACTCGGACTAGGCTGACCAATTTGATGGTGCAGTCTTGTGGGTGGGAAGGCTGAAGAATCAGTGGAAGCTAGGGGTTTCGCATGGGTTTTGAAGAGTGATCGCCCTAAAACTGTCCTATACCGGTAAAAATATAATACAAATAACCTAACTAAGATAGGTCCCCCCAATATAACAATTTTTAAATATTTTAGATTTGGTATACTTAATTGTACAATTTAACAATTACTTAGTATGAAGATTCTCTGTAAGTGTCACTTTTGTCAATAGTGTTGCTACTAAACAGAAGGCAAAACTGCATTTCTGGGACAATGAAGTAGAGCATGCTGTTGAAGGGGTCCCGCATTCCCTGGCAAGCCCCCCTCCCTCTTTCGCGGCCACTGTGGCAGACAACCACCTAGATATGATATGTTCAGTTTTGACCAATACCCCCCCCCCCACACACACCTTCCTTTAGTGCAGTTTCCAAAACTACCCTAATGTCAACGACCCGACTAAGATAAGTTCGATCACATGCTAGTGGTTAGGCGGTGTGGTATTCCCGTTAAAAAACACCATTCAAAAAGATCACGAAAGAATGTATAAATTTCAGTGCACGTCTTATCTATTATAGGGCTAAATCACAAGTGATATAACAAAGGGATAATTGGAACATACACGTGGTAGGACAATGATGATACATTCTGAGTAATCATTCGCTAATAACATGGAAATACGAAATCTACTACAAGCAAAAAGTGTGAGTAATTAGCAATCTCGCAACGATTTACAAATTTGACTGTCAGCCTTTTGAGCGGGGTTCAAGTGGGAAGTCAATACAACAGATTAGTTCTGCTTTTATTTTCCCATTTCATTTGTTTCGATGTATAAAATTCAGGGGTCTTGAATGGTAGTCATTTTATGACGCTAACAGGGGCGGATCTAGGGTCTTTTCTGACCAGACGAGAGGCATGAACCCTTCCCCCACCGTCCAGGTTACTATACGCTTCATCGCTTCAAATGGCACCGCCTTTATCCACTCGGCCACAGCACCGTCTATATGTTGAAGGACACAGTGGAACCGGCACGGGACATTGAGGTGCTTGCCCCCAACCCGGCGAGTTTCCACAAGGAAATTAAGATAAACCGAAGGCGTTTGAGGTCTTAACATCCCTAAGCGGTTGGGTGGAGTGTAGTTTTGAATGAGTAACGGATCTACTTTAATAATCTTCTATCAAAAAAGTTTTGTAACTTATACTCGAAATTTTTACCCCCCTCCCCATCCGCCAACCTCTGTCTGCGCCCCTGCAAAAAAGCAATAGTAACGAGTGAGAAAATATTACCTAACGACTGTAGTGTATGGAGATGTGTCAAAAAGCAAAGTATCGACGTGCCCTTTCTGTGAATATCTGTAACACCCAACTGAATATCGATATTTTTGAAACATATTTTACGAAACTACTAGTAAATACACCGTTGAAATGATTTTAGTGGACACTTTTCACGAATTCTTGCTTTGTGTTTATAGTTACTTTATTTGAGGGGGTTAAAAAAAACAGCTGGGGTTCAAGAGCGCATCTCATGCGCAATAGCCTAAACTGAGTGAATGATGGACCATCTGTACCCTAATTGAGCTGTAGATAGACAATGAGTTTCCAAATGTTTGCAGGGATGTAACGAAACCGTATACCTATTTGACATGGGCATAATGGCTCATCGCTGTGAGTCGGTTCATGAGAGCTATTCCGTAATAGCTCCATGTTCTGTTTATCAGTTTTATGGGGCATGGCACTACTACGGATAGCTCCATGCATGGTACGACAATGCTGCTAATACCGATCATACGCTATTCAGTAGCATACTCCAAGGGTTTGGTTCCTCTTGGGTGGAAATAAGACAGCGTCATGGTATAAAAATAAAAGACAAATAAAAAACCCTTCACATTCATTTAAAGTCAATATTGTCAATACACGACTTTGCCAAAGACAGCACCATTTTGCATAAAAGCCACTGATCATTAACAAAATTTCTGTTAGGCGAGAATGGCATCCTTTCACTGTACCCGGATAAAAGGAGCCCCTTCCCATTAAGGGGCATAAAAGAAAGCCTTATCTAAAGAAAGGGCCTATTGGCTAAGATCATGTGTAGTATTTGTTCTTTTCAGTCATTCTAGAATAAGGCAACGCATAATAGACCCATGCTGTAGAGGTCGAAAGGTCGAGGGGTTGGTCACTTCAGTCTAGGAGTCCCGCTGGGGATGTATACTCCGGGGAGCAGAACCCCCCTGGGGTAACGTTTGGTTTTCACCCTTCGGCATTCAGCCAAAGAAAATTTTGGAAAAAGTACTAATAGAGAATTTCTAAAAACATTCCGTTATCAGCTCAATTCGAAAGATAACCTACAGTACCACTAAGAATCATAAATAACTTTGCATTATCAAAACTGTAGGGGAGGGTAACGTCTCCGAACCATTTCCCATGAGGACTTTCCCTGCATGTGCGATAAAGGAGTGACCCTCCCTAGGTGTTAACTACTCTAAGAACACTACTAAGGGTATTCGAACATATCGGATACCGTCGACAGTACCAACCGTGCTCTGTACTTTGAACATACGTGTATAATAATAATTATGCATTTACAAAGCGCCATCTACTTATGTAAAACATAATCCGAGGGGCAAAAAGGAACGCAGCGGATCATCAATAAGAACATGAAATCATAACAAAGCAAAACCACCACTGAAGTAAAGATTAATCATAAGCAATAGAGAACAAGTAAGTTTAAGATTATTGTTAAAGGTAGGTAAAGAAGTACAGCAGCGAATGCTCAGTGGAAGAGAGCTCCATAGTTTAGGAGTAGCTACACAAAAGGCCTTATGGCCAGCAGCTGTGGAAGTTCTTGGGGTGGTTTGAAGATTTTTTCCTGCAGACCTTAAAGTGCGACCATGAGGAATATGATCTGAGTTTTCCAGGATATAAAGGTGCTTTGCCATTTAGCGCTTTCCATGTGAGAAGCATTATTTTAAAGTAAATACGATGCCCGCCGGACTGGAAGCCAGTGAAGATGTCTCAAGAGGGGTGTAATATAATCATGTTTTCTAGTTTTTGTTAAAATCCGGGTTACTGCATTCTGAACACACTGAATCTTTCTGATCAACTTGTAAGGGACACCTTAAAACAGTGATTTGCAATTATCAAGCCTGGGTGTTATAACGGCGTGAACAATTAAAGGCAATAGGCTGTTACCCCAATCAGAGTTAGTATGCCCCGTCACTCTAGTTCATGAATGTCCTATTTTGATCATGTGACAATGTTTTTGTTAGTGAATTGTGAAATTCAAGGAGAATTTCTCCTTTCTTTACCTATTGTTTGTAATAATTATGTTCAAAACATCTTCGGAGGTGCTTGTAAAGCAATAAGAGGAGATTTGAAAGAATTTGCTGATTTTTCAAATTAATTTTTGGGGCGACTGCCTACTGCATTGAAGGCCGCTGAATCGCCAGGTAAATATCTGCGAACATCATGAGAAAAAGCCGTTTAATACTGTTTTGGTATATTTAACTGATTTATGGAAAATTCTGAGACCCACCAAATATTTTCAGGAGTGAGAGTGCAGCCCAGTAATCATGTATCAATCAAGATCTTCTCCATACAACACTGCAGATTCTACGAAATAAAGCGTCTTTACACAAGTATGTAACTTTGAAATTAAACTCTCCTATCAAATTGTATCTTTACTTTTCTTGTATAATTAAAATGTTAGTAAGTAAGCCTTTAGATTTCACGGAGTAAATGCATGCTAGGTCTGCAGAGGCGGATGAGGGTGCTGCAGCTCTCAGTAATTTACGGTTTGATCGTTTCTTCCAAATATTAATACCTGGGTTTAAGAACGACGAAAAAAAGCATTGAGAAAACGCCAAGCTCTCGTATATCTGGGTGCTTAAAGCTGTAGACCCCGTCTCAACTCAGAAACTCTCTGACTGCCCTCAAGCTGCAAGCCGAAGAATAGTTTAATAATTTTGAAAAAAGGGCATATTAACTTTGTTTGAATCTTAGAAGAAAACGGGTCGGCGGGTCGGCGGGTTCACTTCTCTTAGGCCTCTGTCTGTAGCTCCACCGTAAGTTGAAGCCCATACCGTACGGGAACAAGTGCCTAAAACATCCCAAAATCGCCGTAAATGACCCCTCTCACTGGCATATTAATTTAGATCGGCCGAAAATAATCGCCTATTGAGCATGCTATTATGTAGGCCTGAAAACAACACTATGAAATCGTATTCATTGCAAAAGTCAGTATAGCGAATAGGTAAGTGCCAGAGGTACAAGCTGAAAAGTCGACCATAATTTCATGTGAATCAGCGAGGTAGGGGTGAGTCTGGGGTTGCCGACTCCCTGAAAATATGGAAGCTCCGACACTGATATTAATTAAACACTCTTTTGCGCGGTAGTGAGGAGAAGGCTGTAGGTAAGGCATTTTGAAGTTAATAGGCGCAATTGTTGAATTTTTTATGAGGGGATTACTTGTGGTTGATGGGTTTTCAGAAAAGTTTTATCTCTTCGCCTTTCACTACAACGTTGTGACAATGTACGAATTCTAGTTTTGGCTTAAAGGTTGCTTGAGAAGACATAATTTTAAGTTCCTCGTACCTTTAACCAGTGTCTGAGAAGATTATGTTTTATTAGGTGTGGTATCTGGGCCCATCCTGCAGTGAGAGGAGCCCCCCCCCCCCTCCCTCCTGTGTTTGAGATAAAATTACTGTCTTAAAATGTAATTTGGTACTAGGCTATGTGTGCAATCCTTTAATTAAAGTCAATTTTACGTTCAGGAAGTTTCATTTTGGAGTAAAATCTGTCCGATATTTCAAATTGGACAAATCAAGAAATCACGTACATCAGAAAAATAAGCTTTTCCAAACTGAAGCTGCAGACTAGCACTTTTGCTATTTAAGGTCATCCAAAAGCGGAAAATCGCATTCCTTAGGTACTGTATGATAAGTGTAAGCTTGCATGCCTAACATCACTTGTAATGTTACATAAATCATACAAACACTATTGCATCGTACCGTACCAACGCAGGTGTTGGCCCCATCTAAAACTTTACAAGGCTTTGGGAATCCTTAAAAATATTATAGATCATACTGATTTCTTTACGAACTAAAATTGGGTCCAGCAATATGTGAATGCTAGTCGTCAGTATATACAAACATATTTATCCCATGAGACTGGTGGGTATTGTTTAAAATAGAGGTATTTTCAGAGCGGGGAGTTGTTATTCGGATAAAGACTCCCTGTTTAGAGCAGGGAGCTGGAAGACGGGCTGCAGAACTTCAGTACGGTTTATATAATACTAAAAAGCAACTTCGTTATAAACGAAAGTGATATTGTAGCACTTCGTCGATGTTATATATCGTTTACACGCGTCGACAATGTATATCATTTTCAGATCAGTTATATGCAAATCATGCGTCACGTACGAAACTAGTGTGCGACCAAATAATTTTATCCATTTAGCCCACTTCTCTTCAAATTATAACATTGCGTTTAATGATAAAAAGGGAATCGAATAAGTATTTCCATAACAAACAGATAACTTACTTCATGCTGCGTTTATTTTTCCATCGTCAAGTCTTTTATTACCCCAGTGAAGTATTTTACTCCGAATTTCCTGAAGGTTTCTTGGACTCTTCACCGTGGATAGATACGGATAGATGTAGTCAGTCAATGTTAAAAGATCAACCTGAAACGTGAATGCTGTATGGGGTAATAGAGGCACGGAATCGATGAAAGATTGAGTTGTCAACAAAGCATGGGTCGATGTATACTTTGACGTGATCAATATTGGGTAATAGATCACAAAAGCCTCGTGAGGATTTAAATATGTTACCATTGTGCAGTTTTATTGTCTCAAAGCTGATTTTGGATGTTTTTGTACTCTCTTGAAGAGTACCGAAAAACTTTTGTTGAAGATTTATTCGTAAAGTTGGGTACCGACGGCTATTCTCTCGTCGTAACATAGCCAACTAATGTCTTGCATCGGGTTGAACGCCTTTCGTCTAATAACTTCAAGGGAGATTAGACTTTAAATAGATCGATTGCAACTAAGGTTCAGTAAATAAACTTCAAATTTCATTGTTTCATGTTTCAATGATGTTTCTGAGACTGCTGACTGGTACAACAACTTGAATCTCATTCACCTAAGAGGAAAGTGCCGTCACCCCAGTCAAATTAAGCCGTGTTTATTGGGCGCGTGGATCGCGGAACGCGGAACGCGGAAAAGACACACGCGGATCGCGGAAAGAATTCTTTGTGTGTATTTCAGTGAAGCTGTGTATTGCCCCGGGGATCGCGGAACGCGGAAGCCCTCGCGGAACGCGGAACGCGGAACGCGGAACGAATTCACCGTGTCGAATTCTTTCCGCGTTCCGCACGTGGATTGGCGTAGCTTCCAGCAGGATTTCGCCACATTTTCAGGGCCCCGTTCCGACACTGGTCACGTACCATCTGATCAAGATGCCAAGAGGGAAAAAACTAAGCGATAGCACCGTTGAGCGGTTTGTTGAACTAGTAAGAGAGCGATCATTCATCTATGATCCAAAAGATGACAGTCGTATGGACTCACAGAAGATCAACAACGTGTGATATGCTCCTACCGCGATGACTATAGCTTCGTGAATTCGAGCACAGCGTGCTTAAGCGAACGTGGACAACACAGGCGCCATATTTTTCAGTCAGTAGAATGTCGGCTAGTTATGACTGGTTTGCTTCACTAAGCAATCCGCGTGGGGTGTTTATTGGGCACACGGATCGTTTCCGCGTTCCGCGTTCCGTCTCACCGGTTCCGCGATCCGCGCGCCCAGTAAACACGGCTTTAGTGTACTCCGTCATCCTAATTCATGAAAGGCTTTTCTTGATCATGTGACAATAATTTTGTCATTGAATCGTTAAATTCATGGCAAATAACTCCTTGCTTTACCTTTTGGTTGTGATATTATGTTAAAAAAAAAAACATTTTCAGAGATACTTTTAAGGCATAGCAAAGGAGATTCGCAAGTAAGAGTTGCTAACTTTTCAATTTTTGGGCGACTGCCTATTGCCTTTAAAGCTGGGTTTGCTTTACCTGGGTGGAGTAGGGTACTTCACGGGGATCTGGATTTGAATCTCGCTCGACTCGAGGTATTCGGAATTTCCTCTTGGACAGCTCACCACAGTTTCAATAAAAGAAGGCCATTCAAGTTCCTGTGGTAAATTTCGTGACGTCAAGAAATCGAGCATGCGTCATACCGTGGCGGTCTATGGAAAATTGCAGTCGGAGTTAGATGAGGTTTTACGGCTCAGTTTCTAACCAATTGGTTTAAGTCGGGCCTGCCACGGCCTTTTTTCCAGTTGTGGCTCACTGGCTTGTTTTCCCTACTCCATTGCTTATGCTGAGCACCAAGCACAATGCCAGTACAGTTCCATTTTTTTTTAAGTCTTTGGTATGGCCCGGCCACGAGTCGAACCCCAGACTTTCCGGCTGCAAGTCGGATGCTCCAACCTTTTGACCAAGCAGCCGGTCTATAAAATAAGTGCAGTCATCCCAGGTTGAATTAGTGTAACCGGGAATAATTGTAATTCATGAATGGCTCTGTCTGAGACATGTAATGATATGTAAGTCACTGACTTGTTCAATTTATGCAGATCATCTACTTAGTTTACCTTTAAAATGAAATATTTTTGTTCGGATATTCATGAAAGATATTTATAAAGAAAATAAGAAACTGTACAATTTAGTTGATATTTCCGAATAAATTTTGGGTGACTGATCTTTCCCTTAAAGTAGAGATTTTCCCTCTTGCACCTAGCTGTAAAAGAAACAATATATTCTCTCTTGCACTTGTTGTTATTCCGAACTGGAAGTAAAAATAAAATGGGAGTAAGAGGGGCTTTATCTGAGCCCAGCTAGCTTACCACATTCCGAGCCAATTCCGATTCCAGTGGCCACAATTGCCGGTCAATTCCGAGTCCTGGGACCTTCAATTTAAAGCCAGTTCCTATTCTAACGTTCCCATTCCCGGGCTAATTCCGAGTTTGATGGAACGTATCATTCATATGGTTTTCATACCATTTGTTGAGTGCATTTCATTGAAAACGTCCTTTTTTATATGTCAGTTTAATAGTATGGCCTGCCTATAGACCCTTTCCCAAATAACAATTACAAAGGATTGTGGGATAGAGTTTGTATGCGTCCTTTTTGTCAGTGGCATATTACTGTGGCGAAAAACGACGCATACCAAACTCTATCCCACAATTCTTTGTAATTGCTATTTGGAAAAGGGTCTATAAGTTAGTCATCTGTATGAGTCCATTCATGTATTGAACTGTTCACTGTTAAGAACGTAGCCTTAAGGTAAAGTTTGTGTAACTTTCATTTTGGGGGACTCGGCTCCCAAGCTGAGTCTAGCTCAACCCATTCTGGGCCATGCCCGATTCCGGGATCTCTCATTCCTGGCAAATTCCGTGTCCAGTAAAAAAAAAAAAACTCGATTTCTGAATCTTGTCCTGGTCGGGACCCGGGCGTTACAGACCTGCGAGTAAAGATCTAGTAGGTAACATATGGCGTCAGTATCATGAACAATAGGCCCAGTCCCTAAAAATGGTCAGCATTTCTTTCCTAGATTTTCTTGTGGGTGTGCTGCTCAGGTGAATAGGCGAACTCGAAGTCAAAAATGATAGAAACAAATAGATCTTATGCACTGACGTCACGCGAAGTCAGTCTGGAGGAAAGCAATGAAGCACAATGTGGACGAACGGCGTAGATTTCGAACGTGAGTGTAGTACACTTACGCGCGTATACGATTGGTTGACACGATCAGCTGTCTGCTTTTTTTGGTGTAACTTGCAATGATGCGCGCTTTTCCTCCAAACGAGGAAGCACTTTTTACTCCATGACATCATATGCATTAGGTCTATATCTTCCACAGAAACGAATTTGCAAGGAGCATAGAGCATGAAGTGGTAACACGATGTACCCCACTTTAAAAATAGAATGGGGTGCGAAAAACAGCTATGATAAACAGTACAAAGGACCAAGGAGCAGTTATTTAAAGGTTTCCGACAAGACGAAGGAATTTTTCTTTAAAAATGGTTAAAGATTATGAAAATTTGCCCAAGAGATAATACAAAGAAAGTGTTAATAGGCCTATGTCGAATGTAGGCATAAACCCCGGCTTTGTCTGTCACTATTTTCCACCCAGCTCCAGGCTGTATAAATAAAACAAACCCTAGACGATAGTAACGACCATTCCATCTCCATAACGGAGAGCTATATAACCACTTCACCTTGAAACGAAAAACAACTCAGAGGCTCTAGATGGTCACGTAGCTATAACCACACTGCGCAACCAACAATGTTTATAGCAAAGCTATTTAACAACTGTAAAGAACTTGAAACATATTCCATGAACAAACCTAACTCAGTGGACTTTGGCGTCGTTCTCTGAGTGAAAGTTCGCCGTAGAATGTGGAGGGCGAAAATTATTGATCGGGTTGCCAGGGGTATAACCAAAGTAAAAAATACATTTCAAGGCATTGGGAATTAAGTTAGGAAAAGTAAGGAGTCATTTATCGATTTGAAGCATTGTATTTGAATAAAAAGATTGTACAAAACACAGGATAATATAAACGATGCTCTAACAAAAGTGGACTGGAAATAGAAGAGTAGGTTGTAACAGAATACTAAAAACATTGCAATTGAGTGCCCAAGCTACTTATCACAATACAAAGTAGAAGTACCGTAGAGAGACCTTGTTGTAAATGAACAGTTTGTGCTTGAATGACGTATATAATACGGCCGGTGCAACTGTAATCTAGGTGAAGAAGCCACCTGACCTGCATGAACCTTGCAGTGGTTCTTCACCGAGGTCACAACGTCAGTTGAGCAATTGTAACTAGGGCCCATCTATGCGTTTGTACCCACAGCACACCTGCGCATGAGCTGTGACGTCATGCATGGCGCTCGGAAACCGCCTGATGTCACATGAGGATTTTCTAACCCAGGTTGATCTTAGATAAGCATGGCTGAGATAAGCTTTCCCTTTTCAGTAAGTTATTCGAAAATTATAAGGAAATGGGTGTGTCATTGCGCAATATAATTGTTCCCCATCGCTGAGAGTGGGTGAGGAATTTTAACGTATCGCAAGGAAAGACTTTCTAGAGCAATTTCCGACGGTTTATTTCAGTGTTTATCATGATCCGTGGTAACCATATAAAACGTCATATACTGGAGACCATGACAAGTAGCTGCACTCCCCGACAAAAGTAAATAAATGAAGTCATTCTTCCCCTCTCCTCCTTTCAATGTTGGCTACGAATTTGTGACGATCAGATAGGGTACAACATTGAAAGGGGGTAAGGGGGCTCCAAGTTGACTTTGAGATTGTGAGTGCAAATCGTCACTGTTTCGTCGGCGATTTTGTTTCATTTGTTTTTTCGGGAATCACTCCCCGACAAAAGTAAATGAAAGACGTCATCCTCCCCGCTCCTCCTTTCAATGTTGGCTACGAATTTGTGACGATCAGATAGGGTACAACATCACAAGGTGGTAAGGGGGTCCAAGTTGACTTTGGGATTATGAGTGCAAATCGTCACTGTTTCGTCGGCGATTTTGTTTCATTTGTTTTTTCGGGGATCACTTCCCGACAAAAGCAAATGAAAGATGTCATCCTCCCCGCTCCTCCTTTCAATGTTGGCTACGAATTTGTGACGATCAGATAGGGTACAACATCACAAGGTGGTAAGGGGGTCCAAGTTGACTTTGGGATTATGAGTGCAAATTGTCACTGTTTTGTCGGCGATTTTGTTTCATTTGTTTTGCCGGGGATTGTAGCAACTATTGAGCATGAGAGCGTAGGAGGGGGTCGGTGACTGGAAGACCGTCCCATAACCGTCGTCTTGGGAGATAGGTGTAAGGAGAGGGGTGTTCTCCTTTGGGAAAGTTTCAGTATTTGAAGTCCCCTATATTTAATTTGGTGCAACCATAATATGCATGTTTTAAAGTAAATTTATCCACAGCAAACGCTATTTTCAGGTCTGTTTATCGGATATGCATAGGTATATGTGAATATGCCGTTGTCCAGCTTAAAGAGTTATGTAGAAGGCTAAATGTAATTTTACCGTCCCACCTTTCCTTTTCAAGGTAATCCCCAGCCCTTAATGCCCTGAATAATTAGTAGAATGAAAAAGTGAACACTAAGAAACGAGGCTGAAAGACAATGACCATGACAATGACCATTTCGGGGGCCGGGAAGTCAAATTTTTAAAGCAAATTTTGACTCATTCTAAGGGTGACACCATATTTTTTTAATATTTAATGGCTTTATCAACCCTGATATGTCTTTTTTGATGCATTTCCGTGTGGAAAATGGGTAACACCCATTACAAAGCAGTTGGTCAGGCAAGTTAGGATTTTTCGGTCGGAAATGACTATTTTTTACCACCCATTTCACTCTTTTTGTCCTATATCTTTGTAGGTGAAGATTTTCAAACGCATTTTCAGACAAAATCATATGACACCCTTGAAAAGTGTGGGGGGGGGGGAGGCGGACCGCAATGTGCATGACGCCTCTGACCATTACTATCCTTACTTTGCAATCATCCAAAGAAATTATATTTCATAAGTGTTTCAAATCATACCTAGGAATGAAGACTTTTCGCTAAAAATGGTCTAGAATAGCCGCAAAAGCCACAAATTTGCGAAAAAGTTCTCAGATAGGACCTGGGTCCCCAACTTAGGGTTTCGTACCTTCGGTATTTCGCGGTCAAAGGCTTTGCCGGCCACAACTTACGAAGATGCACCCTAAATGAGGAATCAAATTTGCTTTCCTACTAGCATTTTACTGCGGAAGCCAATCGCTATGTTTCTGTACGAAGTACCCGTAACATTTTATTGATTTTGGAAAGTATTATACACCTATAATCCTCAAACTAATTTGATCCTTTTTACAAATTACACTTTAATGTTTACTTTCCTCAATGAGGAGTCCATTGTGCAAGATAATCGACAAAAATTAAACATAAAATAAATAGGCTGCTGGGAAAGTAGGAGTAGAATCGACTAAGTAATGGGAAATATTGCATTAAAAATAGAGAAGAACAATCGGCTCTAATAATATGTCTTAAATAACGTTGTCTTTCTTTAGCGCGCTTCGCCCGCATCCGTTTTAAATATTATTTAGTACAGGTATATGGGTGCTTACTGCAGATCATCGTGCGTGTTCATAGCTTTGTACAGACTATTCCATTATCACTGTAACCACCCGCCGATCAAAACCTCTTCATCACAAAAGTGATCTATTATTCTGAGTACAGCTATTATTAAATTGGTCAAAATCTGGTTTTTGTGATCTGTTTAGTGTACATTCAATAAGTTTTAAGATAACCAAATGTTTCATTCTATTGATTGTAAAGTGTGGAATACCTCAGGACTTGCGGGGGCGTTTGCCCCTTGACCACTGCCGGAGCGTTGCTCATGGACTCTACCAGGGGCCCTACCGCGAGCCCCTGGACCCCACGCCCTTAAAGAGAGAGCTGTGCCTTTGGTGTCTTTTGGTATTCCGCCAGGGTCCCCCCACTTTCAGACATTAAATCGCTACCCTGCTGCTTTGCCTAACTGGCAAGTACTTGGGTTCGTCGGAGCGGGGAGCTTGAGCTAGGGTAACAACCCCCACAACTTTTAGTTTAAAGGATATTTTCGTTTTAAACGTTTCTAGTTACCTTGAAATTAAAAAATCCGAAATTCTGGAGACGAATGTTTCAGCACCCCCCCCTCCCGCAACCCATAGACCACATGCTGGCACTGGTAATGTTTCCACGATAAGCATCCTCCACTTTTCCTTAGGCAAAAATAGAGGCCGAAAGGCGAAAATACAAAAAGATAACTCCCGAAGAACCTTCATCCCCTAAAGGGACATCAAATTTAACACGGAAAAACCTGTCAGCCTTCAGTCTTCTAAACCTGTTAGCAGGTCTGTCATGCTTAGCCCAGTTTCGCTAGACCTGACTGAATAGAACAGATACTCTACATGATCTTAGCTAAATTAAAAATGCCGAGTAGCCATCATTATTAACATTATTCCACTTGCTATAAATCTGTGACAGGAACAATAAAAAAACATATAACTCACCGTTTTACAAGCTTTTGAAGTGGTGTGCTTCGTCCTTGAAATCTGTCGTCCATGGCATCTTGTGAAGAGGTGTTTCTTCTCACTTATACTCTTTAATACACCTGAAGGTAAAACGTCCAAGAAAAAGTGGCTTGTTGTACTGAGCTAATTAATCCTGTTTCCTTTACTTCAGCCATGATATAAAGAAAAGGAGAGCAGGCAATTCCTCGATAAGAGGGGAGGCTAATTTATCCTCAATTGTGAGTCTTATCACCGTATAGACCTTCCTGTGGTTGGGTTCAGTGCGGTTGGCTGGATTATTATAAGCCTGCTCTTTCTGTGCCTTGAAAAAGTAAGAATAACATACAGCGCAGGAGCCTCTACCGGCCAACTCTGCGTTCCCAAATTAAAAATCAAAATATGCTATTCGAAAAATTAGACGAGATGCTTAAAAATAAGGTGAGATGTTATGGAGAGAGAAAAATTGCATTTGTGACACAGAAACGTTCCAAACCTTAAAAACCATGATTTATGGATAAAGTATGATTCCAGGGACCGCGGAGACGGGGAGGGGGCTACGGGGGCTTTACCCCCGCACTTTTTCTGCCTTGGGCATTTTGGGCCATCTTGAAAGTCTTTTATTTTCTTGATCATATTGGGCTGCCTCGATGGTTAGCCCCCGCAGCAAAATTGGCCTCGTGATCCATAATTTAACATAAGATTGCTGGGTACTGTTTTTTTTTATGAAATAGGATTTTTACAGCACGAAAGTCATTGCGTTTTAAATCTTGAATAATTTGTTCAACCAAACCTTCATTTTTTAAGTGAGGCAACATTAATTAATAATTCTTGTAATGATCAATACATTTGAAAAGGAAAGCTAGTGCTAGAGTGAATTTGTGACTGAGAAAATAGTAAAAGATACTCGATTAGACAATCTCTACAGAACAGAATGTCTGGTTCCTTTTCGGCTACACGAGCTGAGGAGGGAGAGTTCGGAGGAAAATATCGGGCCTTTTGGCCTCGATGGCTGGTTCCGTGGTTTCCAGGGGACTAAGACCCCAAGATCTGTTGGTTTACTGTACTTGATCTACATGACTGCATGGGTAGTGAAAATTCAGACGTAGAAAGTAGGAATAATCAAGCGGGTCCATGATATACACTCTTAATGCAAAAGAATGAAATTCACTCCAAAAGAGACTGTAGTTTGGGACCACTCCTATTAAGAGTGAATTTCACTCGGGGTGAAGTGAAAATTCACTCGAAGTTGAGCGATGTATCATTCCATGCAAGTGAAGTATCGCTCTATTTGGAGTGAATTTTTACTCCACCCGAGTGAAATGCACTGTTACTTGGAGTGGTCCCAAACTACAGTCTCTTTTGGAGTGTATTTCACTCTTTTGCATTTAGAGTGTAAAGCATATTTCAAAAAGGTTTCTTTCGAAAGAATGGTAACTTAAGCCTCATAAGAAATTATGCACGAGGGGCTCGAGTGAGGTTTCAAAAAAATGTGTAACAAAAATTAGGTATAAAATTCGATTCTTCTACAGCATGGCACGGATGTTACCCTACTCATCACTTAAGATCGCCAAGTGATCTCTTGAAGCTTCATTCTAAGAGAGGTAAAGATGTTCTTTCAGTTCTCGAAAAATAGTTTGACCTGGACTCATTCCTTGCATATTATCATGACAATTTTATGGACCATCACATACCGACTGAGTCGAACGTGCGCGAACGCTCGCTTAAAAATCACGTTCCATTAAAAAAATAATGGCGGCTCTTCACCGAGACACATTCAACTTCCAAACAAAATATTGTTTCCTAGAAAATGATTCCGAACAAAGAACAAGTGGTTGAAAAGCTTTCAGTTTTCATAAAATTTCTCATTTCAGGTTCAGTTCTCCTCCTTATTCACTCTTATGCCCAAAAGCGATGGGCGTCATTTTAAATCTTATTTCGATTAATGTGAACAGTCTAATTCGTTTCAGACGATATTTATAATAAGCGTTTTACCACTGAAACTTTTAGATTGTTATCAAAGGATCGTAATAAATGTGTATCATCACTTCTGGGGGTAGGTTAAAAATAATACACTGTCACGAAACACCCTTTTAGTTTGCGAGGAGATTCAATTTTCAAAAAGTTTCGATGGGGGGGGGGGGTGTCGACTTGCACCATAGTTCTAGAGTACAGAGGTGGTGAATAGCCCTTCATGTTGTCAGATTGTGCAAGGCCGGCTAAGAACATAAAGATGAAGAAAACAGGCATTTGTGATCTGGGGGTTTTTCACAGGGGAAAGGTTTGGGACATTATGAACCAACCACTCGTTGTGAAAATGCAGAGGTAATTTAACAGAGTTAACGTATGTATCCATTATCCAATAATCAAGCAAAAAACGATAACGATTTCGTAGATTCAGGCTGCTGATACAGAAAGTCAGTGACGTAGCCAGAAAGTTTAATCGGGTTGAGTTTTCTCCTGTGGGGGATTCATCATTTCTTGAAAGGGTTAGGATACGAATTGCTGTTGTTTCTGTACCCTCGAATTTTTCAGTGGGGCCCCTAGCGGCTAGCATCTGGTGGGGCTTAAGCCCCAAGCCCTCTCCAGCTTACCTTCGCAACGCAGTCGGAAAGGATTAATA
Source organism: Holothuria leucospilota (assembly GCA_029531755.1). Lineage (NCBI taxonomy): Eukaryota > Metazoa > Echinodermata > Holothuroidea > Aspidochirotida > Holothuriidae > Holothuria > Holothuria leucospilota. The sequence continues at coordinate 25,327,896 of CM055980.1, forward strand.
AAACTGAGCTCTAGAAACTAGAACACATAAGTAACTGAATAAAGTAGTGCACAAAAGTGATTAGATTCTCCCGATTCTCGTGGCCTGCACAGTTAAAACTGATAACGGTTTAGGAACCAATGGCTATAAGAATCGGTTGTCAGACAGGAAGCAGAAAACTTTTTAAACCGCGAATATTTAAGTGACATTAGTCTCATAAATATAGTATTACAAACTACTGCTTAAGATTTGCCGAAAGTGTGAAATAGAATTCAGTGGTACCATGGCACGACGTTGAAGCCGTGTTTCAGTTTGCCCGAGGCTCGGGTAGGGGCTACAGCTCCCATTCGGGGAATCATTTACTACTTTCAGGCAAATTATAAGCTACTTTCCGGAAAAATCAACAAATTTGTGAGCGCGTCTTTTGCTTACACGATATTTTTTGTTTGCGGTCTTTGACATATCTTCCTTAAACCATTGTTGCCAAGTTTAGTTAATCGTAGAGCCTAGTTAAGCCATGCTACCAGAAACTTTGCCCATAGACCCACAAAGGTGACTCTACGCCTTTTGCATCGTGTGCAGTATTGTCAAAATATTACTGAGGTTTGCCTTTCAAACTGGTTCACCCACTCCCTCATTTCTGTCTTCTCAAAGTCTGCTCAGAAGTACTTTAAAAGTGCTTGAAAACAGACAAGGCTTAACCTGAGAGAAATATATCAATGACTAACAGCCAAAAGCAGAAAACTGACAATACCTCTATATGAAGCATGCGTAAATGGGTTTTACTTTTAACACCGTCCTTGCAGATGTTAGAAGATTCTGGTATAAGGTTGAAGCACGGTTAATTAAAGTCAAAACAATCCATACCTCTGTTGTTATCTCAAAGATCCCTATTATTGACTGGTTGAGCATTTATTGATTGAAGCTTTGTATCAGGGATAATTACAAGTACAACGAGTGTTACCAGGGGAATCTCATAATACCTGTAACTTATGGCCATCGAATCTTCAAGAGTTCTAGCTGAAGGTAAAACCAGGGAGCTGTTACGAACAGCTGTAACTAGGGTCTGTTTCGGTTCAAGCCGTAATGCTATATTAAGCAGTAAATTGTTATCCGAATGGAGATAGCTGGCCAAAACTTCCTTTGAAGTGAAGTTTGCGCATCAAGGTCAACTAGTTATCATCCCATTATCTTGCTCTTAAGATTCCTACTGGAACTAACCTGGATTAAAAAGTTAACACAAAGAGGTTTCCCGTCTGCTACATTTGGAGTAAAATATGGCGACTTTATCCATTGCCATTAGATTGCCAGTCGCCTGAAAATAAGTTTATTAATCGAAACCACAGCTTCGATTGTAGGGATTGCTTCATCTGCCACGTGATTTTCAGCCTTCATATGCGGTCTGGTGGATGAATATTACATCCATGTTCCGTTTGGATTCAACGAGCAATCGCATGCTGTCTCGTACCGTGGGACAGTCGCGCAGTAGTGTTAAGTATTTCAGTAGGGGGATTTCCAACACGACTTAACTATTTCAATAAAGGGGATTTTTCAAACAACTCCTTCTAGTAAAATATTCTTGGGCGAGCAAAAAATAGATCCACATTCAAAGGTATCGTTCTGCATTAAAAACTTCTTTTCTGTTTAACAAAAGATGTAAAGTAGTTTGAAACAGATTCATTCGTTTCATTGGTTTCATGATAAGTTTCATAGACTGCACTTCAAAATTTTTGGACAAGCTTTGTCCTACGAACCGAGTGTCCAGTGGCGCGCGTAGGAACCGGGGGAGCCAAAGGGGCCATGGCCCCCCATATGGTTTGTAAGGGGGCCAACTGTCATTTTGGCCCCCCACCCCAATATCGCGACAGTTTACAGTTTCGTTTTACCCGTTTTTGCTCGCAAGAAGACAATTTCTCTAATAAGAACGTAAAATTTTCGGCGCGCTACGCGCGCAGAAGAGCTTCTCTACTTTCTTCAATAGTTCCATTCTACATCGCTAGATAGCGCAATCCTTTCCACCTTACCAAGTAACATGTAGGAAAAGTACACAGTTTATGTCGAGGTTGCAAATTTCATCCCATATTGCAGAGCCCACTAACTGTTCTCTTGTGTGTGTCAAGCGGTACGGTCAGTTGGTGAGGGACTCATGGAGCAATATTTGGCTATTTCATCGAATAGGTAAGCTAGTTTCGATACAATGCATATTATCTCCTATACGGTCTAGAACCCCAACAGATTTTCTTTCTTTTTTTTTGTTCTTAATGTTTACATATGTTTTTTGTGAAAACCTACCAAAAATTTTCGCGCTTCGCGCGCTTTGCAATTTTTACAGCTTCGATTCCGGGGAAAACATTTAATCAACGCGGAAATATGCTTCTCTAGTATGTACAAATTTTATGCAATATATGCTGTTACAACCGATAATGTAAAAACGACCGATAATGTAAAAAAAACTTTACCGATAATGTAAAAACAACCGATAATGTAAAAAAAATACCGATAATGTAAAAAACCCTTTGAACCGATAATGTAAAAAAAATTTACCGATAATGTAAAAACGCTCGTCTACCGATAATGTAAAAAAATTTACCGATAATGTAAAAACTGTTCTAAAGACGTTTTTATATGGAATTGGAAACGTGGAATTTTATCAAAAAAAGTCATACGTTAATTCAGAAAGGTCGTAGGTCATACCCCAGGGGAAGGGGCTCTCACCCCTATTTTACAGCGCCCTCTTGCAGGTATATTTCCCTTAAAAGGTACGTTGAAAGACAGCAGAAGAATTAAAGGTCACTTTCTTCTCAATTGTCTAGGCCAAATACATAATGCTGTCATATTTCTCCTTCATACAAAGATATTATAAGCATAGATTCCAAACTCCTTTACCTACACTGTTACGCCCAGTGATTCCTCATGGAGACGTTAATATCGGGGTGGAAGTGTGGATTTGACATGCGCGCCGTTCTATTCTACGATCTGCGTGCAAAAAGAAGAGCGCGTTACGGACAATTAAAGCCATTGTTAAAAAAGTTGACCCACGTGCGCTTTGACAGCTCGTTCATACGCCCAAAATACCTTTCTCTGTGCATTTATCTAAACTACGTGACGCTCGCTACCACGCGCTTAAAAAAGAACGAGCCAATTGCTATCCCGTGAAATGCGTGTGAGAAGTCGACGCACATTTTTAACTGCGTTTTTTGACGAGACCATGGTAACTGACCTATTTATAAATTGCGGACTTCAAAACAGTCAGTGTGCGTTCATGACAAGAGTGTTTGTTTGCCATGCCACGGGGAAGAAACATACTTCTCTCTGTGAATGGAATATATTGAGGAGTGATGATTTCTTAGATTTAAGGAAGTTCTAAATTAACAAGTAAGTTATACTTGCGCAAGACTTTAATGCGTCTCACTGTTTTCAAAACGACTGAGCAGTGATCAGCACTTCCGCCCCGATATTTTGGCCCACCGATCTAAATGTAGGACTGGATAAAACGCACGCTATTGTTTAACATTGCAGCGGTGGGGAACCACTTGGTGTTCACAAGATGGCGCGAACTACACCTTAAAAAATCATCGCGCAACTAGAGCGTAATGGCTAACGGTGCGGGATGTACACGAACATGCATGGAAAAATAAATCAAAAATATTGGAAATTATTCTTTAACCGAAGGAGAAAACTAAAGGTCATTGTGCAAAAAACTTTTTCAATTTTGTCTGCATTTTTTGTAAGCAAATTCTTAGTAATAACTTCACACTTTTGACATGAACAGTGAATCAAAGCGATTTTCTACATGCAGACAATGGTTTTAGTGCATTTACGGTGGGCCTATGTAAGTTTAGAACACCGTGCGAGAATATTGAAGACGTTGATTGAATGGTTGATATTGGAAACTGATGTTCTGCAAAGTTATGATTGTAAAGCTGTAGCAAATTGTTTCCACTAGGGACATACCTATGCAGGAGTTGCCTTAATATCTCTTCACTCAACTTCTAGATTCCGATGTTGGATATCGGAGTTTAAGTATGCTGATTGCAGGTAAAGGAATATCAAAGTCTCACAGTTGGTAGAAAATCTTTAAAAATACAGGTGCTTATTTTCATCTTAGACCCTACTTTAACCTACTAGATTAAGAAAGGTTTAAAGGATTTATTGCTAGCGGAGATCTTATATGGTCTCTATTATGTTGTTTGCAATACCCTTCTCATTTTCATCGTTCTCAAACAGTATTTTTGAATATTGTACATATTTGAACATATTCTTCTATTTCTAATTTTCTTCGTTCTTTACTCCCTAAATTTCTCTCTTTCTGGCAGACTTGTTTTATATTGCCTTTGCTATTTTGGTTTACCCACACCTCGACTATCATTTCATGTTAAGTGATGTAATTTGTGAAATCAAACGAATCAATGGGGAGAGATGTATCTCTGCTTTTCAGAACCCATGCATTTATGTCAAAATCATGCCATCACATGGCCCTTAGAGCATAACGTATTGAGAACTTGACCCTGACAAACTTAATAATTTCTAAACTGCCAGTGAACACGTCTTTACAGTAATATCTTAAGGTCATGCATGCATATATATGTTTACCATCAAATGCTCAACGTCATCACTCGTTGGCAAAAGAACCCGCAGCCTTATTCAAAATAAACTTACATTGCACGCTTTACTGTCGTCACAATGTATAACTTAATCCTTATTCGTCTATTCCTGCGCACAACGGTAGCAGCGTTTGACACGCGCCGTACGCGCACACATACTTATCGTGGCATGGGTTTTGTCAACCGTGACGTCATCATATATTGTCCGGTTAGGCTGCATCTTCTTTCTTAAAAAAAAATAGTTTTTAAAACTCATATTGCTCACGATTACCGTATGTAGCGTTTAACGACGAGTTTTGCATTGACGGTTGGTGCAATTGTAGGCTGCATATACTAACGTTTTGTAGAAATTCTAAAAATACGCCGCTCTCATAGCGTCTCTCCATTGAGCTTGTACGTGGCTAGGCGTTTTACGAGGAGTAGTTGCTGTGAGCGGAGTGGTTCCCCTTTTTAGACGCACATGTTATATCCAGTCCTACATGTAGGTCGGTGTTTTGGCCTCCATGAGGAGTCAGCGCGCCATTTTAAGTTTGGAATCTATGCTTATAATATCTTTGCCTTCATATACTTAAAGCGCCCTCACTCCCCTGTTGTTCCGCAAGCTCACCAAAAAGAACATATCTACGATAAAAAATATCATGAAAGGACTGTAACATATTTTATTAGATAAAGGTGGGTCATATTGATGGCACAGCTCATTTGCATAGGTCTATTGCCCAACAGAGGGCGCCCTCTAATAAAAACCAGATATTTAAAAAACTAAAGGACTGAAAATTATATTTTTGAGAAATGAGCCTGCCCAAAAACCCAGGAGTGTTATTATCTTTATTCTGAAGCTGAAGGAAGGTTATTCCCTCTCACCCGTTCCCCACCCCTGGGGAAGAAGGGGATGAAATCGAAGCTACTCACGCTTGATAAGAATTGCGTCCTAGAGGTTATCGACCACGCTGATTACAGATCCGAAGTCATTCATCCCGTCTCTCGGTCGTAGTGGAATGTGCGGGCCGTCAAAGGCCCACTTTAAGGGTCAGTGTCCCCAAGAGCAGATTTTAGGCATTTCAAAAGACCCAGTTTTCATACTAGATGGTTACCAATTAAAATTTAGGGATAAGATTTCGATTGCACTTGTTAAATGCGAAGTGAAATTTTTTTTGGTGAGCTTGCAGAACAACAGGGGAATGAGGGCGCTTTAAGTATATGAAGGAGAAATATGACAGCATTATGTATTTGGCCTAGACAATTGAGAAGAAAGTGACCTTTAATTCTTCTGCTGTCTTTCAATGTACCTTTTAAGGGAAATATACCTGCAACAGGGCGCTGTAAAATAGGGGTGAGAGCCCCTTCCCCTGGGGTATGAGTGACGACCTTTCTGAATTAACATATGACTTTTTTGATAAAATTCCACATTTCCAATTCCATATGAAAACGTCTTTAGAACAGTTTTTACATTAACGATAATTTTTTTTTACATTATTCGTAGACGAGCGTTTTTACATTATCGGTATTTTTTTTTCATTATCGGTTCAAAGAGTTTTTTACATTATCGGTATTTTTTTTTTACATTATCGGTTGATTTTTATATTATCGGTTGTAACATATGCCCCTAATGAAATGGTCTAGTACATAGGTGGTTTTCTTCAAATCCCACTTATACCCGACGACACTGGGGCTGTCGGTGCTTCGGTTCAGTGACCTCCGTCGGGCAAATTTTGGCTTCACCAACTAAATAAGAGTAGACTCTGGCTGTGGAAATCTCCATTCCAATCAATCCACCGAAATCCATGGGCCTAACTCCACTCTGAATAATTTCGAATAAAGTCGGATAGCTTGTGACAAACTTAATGTGTTTTAGAACAAATTAAAATCAACCTTTAAAAATTTTTTACAATTGCACATATTGATAGCTGCTATCAAGCCTGGCAAGTGCCATTTCCTGCGATCTGGGAATGTATTACTTGAAAATCTCAAATTTTCTCGGTTTGCTTCGTGCAAACCTATGGTGGCGCTCCGCTTAGATGATAAATGGGATTCACACTTGCAATCCTCTGACCCCAAGTCCGGCCAGCTCAGCTAATCCGTCCTAACAGAAACGTGTTTTAGAATAAAATCAAATCAAGCTTTACATTTTTTCACAAAAATTGCATATCTTAATGGCTGCTATCATGCCTGGCAAGTGCCATTTCAGGCGATCTGGGATGCATTCAGTCCCAAATTTTCTTGGTACGCTCCGCGCCAACCTATGGTGGCGCTCCGCTTAGATAGCAAACGGGAGCCCCCTCCCCCCCCCAAATAACTCCAGTCCTCCAGAGCCTCCCAAACAAAAAAAATCTTAGCTACACCACTGCTGCATGGATGTTGATGGTATAGTTGTTTCCCTTTTTCTTTGAATATTTTTATTTTGCTTAAATTAAATTAGGAAAAATTATAATGAGCAAATATGTTTTGGTGTGGGAAGGGGGACCAAGGTCGAGAAATCGCATCTGGTGTGGCTCCCCCAATGTCAAACATCTTCCTACGCCGCTGGTGTCAGGTAGCGCTATCAACCACAAGCAGGAACTGTTTCATCAACCAACTGCGTTCAGAGCAACTGCGTTTACAAGAAACTCAACACTAATTTCAAGGTTATTTCATGTTGATTTCCTTACGTACAGTAAACGTTGGTTCCTAGACTTTTTCTTTGTTTTATTTTTGAATTATTTTAGCCTGCTGTGAAGTAAAACCGGCTTGAATTTTCATAAAAATAAGTAACTTTGCTTGGCATTGTCATCCGTAGCGACAGAGGCCTGGTTTTGTAATAGGCCTAGGCCTATAACTATTAGGCCTAGCCTAAGTTTAGGCCAATGCGTAAGGAGGCCTAATACTTAGCCTGTAGACGGCAATGGGGCCTCCATAACAGTTTGATATGTAAACAAATGACAGGTAGTAGGGTTCAGGATGAATGAAGTCTAGTATACAAACCCAACTAGGCCAAGGACGGATCGAAGTTTACCCATGAGGCTTGGGTTATTTTAATCAAGGCCTAGGCTACAGTAATTAACTAGGCCCACTGGCTGCAGATGTTGTGGGCTCCCCAACAGAGGCGCAGAATGCCAGTAGGCTGTATAGCTAATAAGGCAACTTTTTTCAGTTTTTTCTTTGACTTACTTCCAAAGGGAGAACAATAGTAGGCCTAAACTGTTTCCTTTTTATTAAGATGGACCCTGCAGAGGAAGGGATGTTTGAGGACGTTACCCTACTAGCCTAATTCCTAGCCCAGCAAGTATACAAGCCTGAGTCTGGATCTGTCTTTCAAGAATGGAAGCGACAGTTGGTGGAGAAATATACAGTAGGACAGCAGAAACTGTAAATGATATTGACTCAGAGTTGGAGTGACAAAAAGAGCACAACCGTATCATTATGAATGGTTGCGCAGGACTCAGAACTAAGAGCCGAAATTGGACTCAGTACAGCATTTGAATGTGATGCCCTACACTATATGCCACCACAAGGAGACCAGTCTGAGAGGGTACATCTTTCATACCATGTATGGTTGCTCACTCACAAATGAACTATGACATAAATGATGTCTCCAAAATTATGATACCACATTTCTGTCATAATAGTCTGCGTGTTGAAGCAACCCATCTTTCCCGGAAAACCTGCAGTGACTACATAACGGCAGTGCCAGTGAGACAAAATGCCTGGTTAGATCAGTGTCATTAAAGCGGCCATGCATAACTCAGTACCGAAATTGTCAGCAAAGGGCGCCTCCACATTCACAAACACTTTTGATTGGTCTAAAGCCTACTGACATGGAGAAAAAATGTTAATTTATTTTTAAAATATAAATCTTATTGCAGGCATGGGAGTAAATCAATACTGGAGTGAAGTCTGCAGACCTGAAGAACTTTTCTATAGTTTTGGTATCATTATATGTTGGCACTTGGAGCAATTAAAAAAATGAAGCAGTAACATGTCCAACAGTTGAGCTTGTTCCCATCATCCTGAAGTCACTGGCATACGATCTTCGAATATTCATTTTTTCAGTATTTATTTGCTTGACTGTGGGGTTTAGGAAGTTACTGTGATACTGTCACAGTAACAAAAGTGTTAATTTGAAGCAAATGTTCACTACAGTTAAGACCCACAGCATGAATGCACTCTGTACAAATTGTAGTGTTTAGTTACAGTGTATAGGAATGCAATTTGGGGTCTGTTTTGAAGGGTACCCTGTGAACATACTAATACTTAAAAAGGAAATCTGAATATAAAGTTGTAGTTAGGAAAGATCAGTGGGTCATGCTTCTCATTTTGGGGTTGGTACACAAATTTTGCCTCTCCCTAATGTGGTGCACCACCATTACAGAAAATAACAGTTTGGTCAAAGGGTGATCCCTCTGCAAAAAGTGCCTCAAATTGTTGTTTTGGTTAATTTTCACCCTATTCTAAAAGAGCAGAGGATCCTTTGGACAATACATGATTGTGCAAAAATGGTCAAAATTGCTTTTTTTTGTTTATGATTTTGAGGCTATGGAAGGAAGTGGAGCCATCTTATGTCTTAGTGTGTTGTGCGGAGGAACGGGGTCATAATTTTATATTCAGGACCCTCTTCCTCGAAATTGCATGGTCATACAATAAAAATTCTAATGTGCCACGCACCCACCAACTCGTGAGCTTTAAGGAAATGTGTACCTTGTTCAGGCTGAAAACTCTGACAAGGAATGAGAGGCTAAGAACATGCCCAATTTAGTAAGTCAACGGCAGGAATTAATGGTGGCACCCCACATCTACAGTTACTTCTGCATAGACCTCTGTCATTATCTCCATTCAAGTCAAAGTGCCCACATTTTCTATGCGAATAATAACGGTTGTAAGCAGTCCTGTTTTGGAAGCTGTTATTTGTCGATTATCCACTGAAATATTCATCTGTTTCCACAGGGCACTGAAAAAGTGTTTTCATTCGCCATGGCTATCGTAGGTCGAAATATACTCCACGGGTTTTCGGATAGGTGTTGCTACTCGGTCGTTGAGTAACAGGGTTCCCCTACCCCCATTTCCACCAGTTGTCACGAGTGGGGTATTTGTGGAAGAAGGACGGAGATGACAAAGTGAACAAGCAAGAGAACAAAACACTTTTAGTAACCTCCTCATATTCAATCACACTGAATCACACATACATTCTGCATAAAATCGATTGTACACTCCATGTAAAAACATCACTCTTTCAGCATTTTCCTGTTCACGTTAGGCACAATATTTGTAACATTTCATAAACTGATTCACTTATTTTTAGTTTAAATATTTCTTTCTCATTTATACTATTTGTTCTCCACACTGGTAAACTTTAAGCTTAAATCTATTTACAATATAAAACCATTAGTCCACATCTTCTATTTACTAACTTACATATAACAGACATGACTCGGACTTACTGAAAAGAAATGAATGTACTAAATATTCAAGGTCTTCCTTGAATTGGTTTCTCCCAGACAACGATAATAATAACGGTTCTTGTGACTCTCTTTAGCCGACTGTTGAACCTCACTGCTCTCTTTAGCAAAATACTTATTGCTCTCTTCAGCAAAAAGAACTTACTGGTCTCTGTAGCAGAAAATAAGTCTTCTCTCACAGCACTGAGAGTCTTCTAGGTACACCCTAGTACACAAAGACCACCTTTTCCGCAAGCTGTTTTGTTCACCTGTTTTTCCTTCATACTTTTCTCTTCCTTTATTCACCCCAACCCTAAGAATCCCTGAGGAGTAGCTGTAATCCCATTGGTTATTGCCCAGCATTACTAAAAATCTTCTTTTGATACGCAAACTATACCTGGCTCATTGCCAGCACAGCCGACGCTTCTTTAAATACAACGAACCTTTTTGCTATTGCCAAAGTTGACTTGAAGGGTGAACCTAAGTAATTTGTCTCACCTTCTCCGTGACAGTGACCCTAAATGACCTTTGGCCGCCACTTAAATTAGAACGGAAAGATTCACTTATGGTGGTATCCACATGCTAAGTATGGGAGGTCTCAAGGTTACCCTTCTTGAGATACTGTGTTTAAAAGCAAAGTGTCACATCATCGCATACACACAAACACATGGGCGTCCGGAAGGGGGACAAGGGGGCACTTGCCCACTGGAAATCAAAAAGTTGAAAAGACGTAAAGAACAAATGACATCAACACTTTTCTATCGCCAGAAAATTTCCAGAAAATGGAAAATGATTAGATGCAACTCACAAAGCATAGGAAGTGCCATTTTCAGCGATCTGGGAGGCATTAAATAGTTTGCCTACAGGTTTCGCCCCCTGGCAAATTCCTGGCTACACACCTGTAAAAGGCGCCAACATTTAGCAATTAAGCTCTCTTCTGGGAAAAAAATTTCCCCTGATTTGATCAATTAAGAGCTTTGCCCCCCTAAATTTTTCTGCGGACGCCCATGCACAAACATACATATGCACTCTCATACACAACAACACAAATGACATCACCATTGCATAGATTCCTTTTGTCAACTGCAAGAAATCAAACAGCCAGGGTTTGCTTCTCTTTTTCAATTTTCACCAATAAGTACTACACATTGCCCTTACAAATTACACCAAAATGTAATGTACCATTATGAATTGTAGTCGTTGCTCTGTATTGGAAGGATTTTATTATTTTTTTACGGACAAAGTGCATTTCTACCATGAACAGATCCTTATTCTCGAGGTAATTCACCAGTACTTCTTCACTTGTGAAGTTAAAACGCAGTAGTACCCTAGTCACATAATACAGCTGAGTTAGCCCATTACTACATGGCGTGCTTGTGCATAAAAACATTACACGTTTGCAGAATACTTTCACGCTCAAAACTTTTCTAAAGCCGTCATATACCCCGTTTGGAATGATTGTCCATTATTCCAGTAATGCAGCTGAGTTATTTCGTTTAGCCATTATACCTATTTGCATCCCCCCTGTCCTGATAATGTTGAGCTCCCTTATCTGCAAGGACAAGACGATATTCGATCTACAAAACTCAACTGATCTGTTAGTAAATACTTTGGAACAGGGTTTTCGATATCGAGTGGGAGTACATCATTCCTTGAATCCATTCCTTTAAACCATTAGAATATTCAACGCCCATAGTAAAGAGGTGGGACCAGGGGAGTCTCCCCTGAAGAGTTTCCTCTCCTGAGAAAATATTTGAGAACCAAAAGAATACTTTTGCTTTAATTCGTCTCGGATTTCTCCCCACCCCGCTCTAACCCTCTTTGTGAAACACTTCGCTCTTTGAGCACTCTGCCTACAAGCCTGAAATGTTCATAACTTTCTACTGTTACAACGGCAAACTAGAAAAAATCTAGTTGTTTTGCCAACTGACAGAGATGTTAGAACCGTCTGAAAAGGTTAACTGTAGTCATAAATTTGACCATGAATAGAAGTTTCAAAAATAGTCGCGGTAGATCAATTACCAAACTTTTACTTTCAAAACGGATGGGGATAGGAATTTGCAAACAATCTTACGTCGTGTTTTAAACGTTTTCTAGAATTTTGTTCTTTTCACTTTTGAGAGCGTGTTTCTTCTTTATGTACTAGGTTGTAGAAATAAAAAATGCGGAGTCCTGTCCATGTGTTCTTTCCGTCGGCATGTTTAATTGATGTCGCCAGAGGACCTGCCTTTTAACTCTTCCTTTCTTTTATTCTGCTGGGGTATTGTTATGTTGCAAACTCCATAGCCTATGGCTATTTTTTATCACTACATGAGGTTTTTCCACAGCTTGCAAACAGCAACACACCAGTGCCTATACTTGCATCGTAGAAATGGTTACATGCAGGTTGCAGGGAAACGTCCTGAACAATTGCATATCGGTGTGAAATCGTAGAGATGCATTAGGCTGTTGGACATTTTTTGGATGTATGTTGTGCTATTTCAGTTGCCGCTATACAATTAGGCTGTAGTGTACGACATTACACTAGAGTCATAATTGGTCAGTTCTCAGCATTTGTTGTTATAAAAAATAGGAAATGAAAGAGCTAGCAATTTTTACGAGGTTAATTCGTCTCGACCAGGCAAAGGCATCGACATGTCTCCATCAGGATCCCCAAAATTGATGAGAGCTTCGTTTCACTCTTTGTGATGGTACTGGAGTTTTGCAAAATTGAGTTTGAGGAAATGAGATTTTAAACAGTTCAGTAAAGTCGAAAGTGTCGCACAAAAATAAGTCTAAAATCTCCACGGATTGTACGGAAACCCTGTTTCTACTTGAGACCAAACGTACTAGGCAATAAAATTATTTCTTTTCATGTACAGTGTAAGGTCTTGTCCCCCGAATGCCAAATAACACTTAAGCACAGACTGACAAAGACAATGCGTTGAACTGGTCTACTTTGCTGAAAAGACTCCAACTTTGTGACCTTTCCGTTAAAGTCTTTAAACTTTTCTACAAAAGGGCTTTTAATAAACCCAAATTCATCGTTATTCGAAGGATATAAGTACGACGGTTTTGGTAAGCAGGTAAAATTACACGATTTCTTACACAAATGAGAAATGTTTTGAAATTATTGCTGACATGTTGAATCGTACACCTGTTTTGATTGAGGTCACAGGAAACTAGACTGACTTGTAAAAGGCGATGATCTGTGCTATAAAACCTTAAGTACCCTCTTCAATCGAACAGCTTACTAATAGGTGGTTTAATAATTATAGATTCTAACATAGAAAAAAATGGAATTTACTGTAACCGTGTAACGAGGAAGTGTGAAAACAGATGCCTTCTCCCTGCAATTCAACCCAGCTGTCAACAAGTTTTCCTTTCACACAAAATGCCATGGTATTTTACGAAATACAAGTGAAAGTTCAAGTGTAGTGGTATCATTAAAACTAAGTAGAATTGTAAAGGAGTCCCCACGTTGGAAAACAGCATGACCAATTCATGTTCAATATTTGTAATTGCTAGTCTACTAGGCCATTAACGCAACTCCCATGATTTAGTTAAACTGTAAGCCCCTTGGACACGGTAGCATTTCACTGAGCCATAATGTTTAACACAATATCTGCTACCTGGAGCAACACGGCCAGTGCATTTCCTTACATGACCTTAATTTGTATTTCACTTTCTCATCAGTTTGTTGATGTAAATAATGTCAGTAGTCTTGAACACACAGACAAGTGAACTTTCAAATATTCACCTCTGCAGAGTATAGTTTGTAGGAGATTCAAAGACTGATTTTGCTTTGCCAAAATTAAACAACCAGTCAGATTTAGAAGGAAGTTTTCTCGCTACATCACCAAGCTTTGGTAAGTTGAATTTTGGATAGTATACATTTCAGGTGATGACTAAACGTGTGAGGGCGAGGGGGGGGGGTTGCAAAACTAATATGGGACACTAATTAGGAGGAGTTCCACTATCAGTTACCACAAAGAGTATCAAGAAAATTGTGGTCTTATAAGCGCCTTTCCAAAATGATGGATATGGCAAGTTCGAGGCCATGTAAAGTCTGACCATTTTTATTTTCTGATATCATATTTTTTAATCGAAAATTTCAAAACGATGCATGGAGAAAATTTGTTTGGTAAAAGTCACTTTCGTAGAGAAAGCTTAGGAATTTTGTTTCGTTATGAGCCACAATACTATCAATTTAAAACTTGTGTAGACACCAACAACAGGTGAAGCAATGTATTGCACCTTGGTCTTGTCTGCCCATTGTGGCTCTCTTTGTGGACTTTATGCACTTGTTTTAAGTTTTTCCCTATACTTATTTTTAAACGAAAACATTTCAATAAGCAAAAGACAAAACGAGATGGTTTTTTCTCTTACAGAAATGATAAGAATGATAACTTAATAGTTTAATTCAAGTTCGGACTTACACCAGCCAAACAAATACAGCTTGATAGTGCATTAGTAGAGGGCAGTTCCTAACGTAGACGAACTCCCTTTTCATTTTATCTGTAGTTTCTTGTTCAGCTTATAAGGGCTGAAAACAAATAAATGAGCCTTTATTGCATGCAGCAAGCTATAAGAGCGTATTAGTGCGCATTACAAACGCTTTTAAAACGAGTCGAATAATAGAACCCAAATGAATTTTAAAGTTAGTGAATGGATCGGTTTCTAAAGAGTATTGAACAAGGACAGGAACAAGGATAATTGGAGCCTAGGTAAAAGGGCAGCTGCAGAAAATAGCAATTTAAATTACAAATTTGTTGCAACGTTCCTGACATAGCAATACACTAGTACATGAACAGCCACGAGGGGCTGAAATGCTTAAGACAGCAGCAATTTGAACATTCGGAAGCCATTATTTACAATTCTTATTCTGCTATGCGGAAGTACCGGGAGAGTAAAATGTAAACGAAATCAGTAGAGCTCCCAATCACAAGGATTGTCTAAATTTTGATAAAAATACCAAATTTGGTACGCATCAACTATAGATAATATAAAAGGTGGATCCCAGCGAAATTTTGTGTTAAAGGGGGAGAGGCCACGATTTTCAAAATGGTCGCCAGGAAATATAAAAAGACATATCTTTTAGTATTTATCCACTTCCATTTACCATGTTTGAATTACTTTAATACTCTCCTGTAGCTTTCAGACATTAAAAATCAATTAAAGTACATTTCATATGACTGGATGTTTGCTTCATTGCATATTTTCAAAATGGCCTCCCGCATGTTGAAAATCATTTTGGGGGCACATTTCACTCCCAATTAACATATGCGATTGGTTTTAAGTTTTCACTTTGGTTTTACGGCATTAGGTAACAATCAAAGTAACATTATACATGATTAGATACTAACTTCATTGCAAATTTTCAAAATGGTGGCCATAAATATTTGAAACAGAACTAAGCTGTAAACGTTTAGGATGTCACTATGTACAAAAAATAACAAACTGTATGCGACAAGTGAATTGTTCAACGTGCAAACTGTTTCGTTGTCCATTGGTTACCATCAAAAGTTTCTTAATGGTTTGCCCGACTCCTTGACACATGTACAACTTACTGCTACCATAACAATCTTGTTTTTCCCCGTCCTGTGAACGATGAAGGTGTATCACACCCAGTAAAAGGGTACAGTGCTGCTGCCAATCATGGCTAGAGGTATGAGTCAATTTGGTGGGCCCCATTGTTTTTCAATGTGTTTCCTTTACCACAAGTGATCCAGAGCTTTGAAATATCCACCTTGGCAACTATGGAAACTGATTATTCATGGTGACTTTTTGTATCTTTGGGTTTCACAATCAGCATCGTTATTTGAGTATCAGCTTTTCGTATGTGTATTGTTCTTTCAATCTTCGGGTGACCCCAAATCTTTCCCATCAGGCATTTGATATGATCATCGAGGAGGTTGAATGGTCCTCATTTTGGGGAATTAATGTGGAAAAATGATTGGAAGTTTCTTAGAAGTGGAGTTATACCCATTTGTTATCTCCGTTGGTCCATTCCTCTACTTTCTCGAGTGCCTTGCTTGAGGCTATTCTTGATATATAACGTTTCATGCAATGTCCAATCCATCAACATTCTGCCAGATCATATCTTTGGCTTATCATGTCCTTCTGAGGTAATCATTCGTTCGAATTAAATCTGTTCTTAAATGAACCGTCTACAGTAAAGCGTTTCAAATAATTCACCATGTTATTTAGAAGTAAACATATGCAAAAGGAATACAGTCAAAATTACATGGTTACCGTTTGAAATTAGACAATTGAGGTGAACATATTGCCGCAGAAAGTGTTTTCGTCTTCCCTTCTGGGATTTTATCCTCCCATCAAACCCCAAAGCAGCATTAAATGATTTCAAAATGTTGTTCAGATATAATGTACTGCCCCAAAGCATATGGCAGCCATTCTGAAGGTATGCAAATCGTTGAACACCATATCACATCAAATATTGTTTTAATTGCCCTATTGTCACATTAACCATAGAAAAGGAATTAAATTTCTAAAAAAATGATTATTTAGAAGTGAAGAATGTCCGAATACATGTATTTGGATATGTCATGGGGATCATTTTAAAATGTGCAAATGAGTTAAACATCAAATCACATAAACTGTTGTCTTTATTGATCCTGTAATATCCCCAAAGCATAGAAGAGGATAAATCACTCAAAAATGTAACCTAGAAGTGAACTTATGCCTGAAAAAGTATATTTGGACATTTCATGGCAGCTGTTTTGAAAATATACGAATGAGGTAAATATGTTACTGATTTAAAAATGTTTTTATTGACCCTGTTATGTTTTCAAAACCGTTATGCAGAATAAACAACACAAAAATGTTACTTGGAAGTGAAATTTTGCCCCCAAAAATAAGTTTGGGCTTTTCATTGCAGCTATTTTGAAAATATACAAATCAGGTAAATACTCAGTCACTTCTTCATTCTGCAATGTCCCTCATACCAGAACAAAGCATGAGAAGACTCAAAAAAGCTACTCAGATGTGAAATGATACTCTAGGATACATATCTGGACATTCCATGGCCATTTTGAAAATATTATGGTGCCGCACGCCGCTCAAAGACAAATTTGTGTGCTTAGAAGCTCCACTATAGGGTTCATCTTGGGCTGGTGGCGTCATCTCAAAGTCTCCTAGATGCTAAAATGATCTTGGACATAGTGGGCCCAAAGCCACCATAGCCACCTTTCGGAATCTGCATCTGGCATAATCCGGAATATAAATGAAGAGAATGGGACCTTTGCTAAAATATCCGGAACCTTGTTTTGCATATTTAAGGAAAACAAAAATAAAAATAAAAACAAAACAAAACCAGTTGGGTGAAACTCTTGAGCCTTTGTAATAAAATGACCCAACTGTAAAGAGTATTTTACCTCATCTACTACAAACAATAAACTAAAGCGCAATTTCAGAAAATTGTCATCTTTGACCTTCTGAAAAGCAGTTTGGACAGCACTTCCCATCATTACTATCTCCCTTGTGGAGCCATCAGTTCTAGCAAGCGGCCACCTTGACTGCAAAATTGCCTTACACCTTCATTTATTCACATGATTATTCGTTTGCCAGTGTTAGAATATCGCCAACTTGTGTCTATTTTAACCTTTGTTAAATACGCCATCTGTTTATTAAATACGCCATCTGTTCAATTAACCATGATGTCTTTTCCGTACTACTCTTTCATTTTTTATTTTGATAACATTAACTTCAATATAAAAATACTTAAAAATATCAATTTAATATACTGCAGCAAATCAACATCCCGCAAAAACTAACATTGAAGGGAATGTTTCGCATTCATTAAATTTTTATTGTGCCATTTGTAAACCTAACTAAGCACGTTGTAACACTTTATTGGCTCATGAGGTTATGCTAATGAAAATGTTAGACGGCCTTTTATTTTCATTCATAGTTTAATGGATCAATTGATCAATTTCACTGTACATCATGTTCAAAACTGACTAAAGATAACCATCTTTTTTAAACCTATGGTACAATTCTGCATAGTGTTGCTCTTTATCATTTACCTAAACGCGCCACCCTATCGTCAAAGTTTCATGTTCATTAACATTTTAACAAATGCAACAAATTTCATTCTGGACATTTCTGACCATTTTGCCACCTTTATAATTTTCAAAAATAAAAATTCGTTATAAAGACAAACTACCTCCTGCAAAGAAAGAGCAATAAAATTTTTCTATCAGTTGAAACAACTATGCTAGCTGTAAAAAGCTTTAACCGACTTTTGAAACGTCCCTCTTCTCAGACATAATGTCTCTAAATATTTCGTTTGACGATGAAAAGGAAGAAGACAGTTTTCAACGTACTACGGATGTAAAAACGGTTGCCACAATCTTGAATAACTTTGCAGATGCAACCACAGCACATGGTATCCCACAAATCATCACGAGACGACGAATAGCAGCCAAACTGTTCTGGATATGTGTGGTCTCTATCTCCTTGTGTATCTTCTGCTACCAAACTGCGCAGTTGATACAAAACTACTACAAATTTCACACAAACATTGAATTAGTCAGCAGTGAATACGTGGAGTTTCCAGCGGTGACCATCTGCAATTTTAACAGAGTCAAACTCACGAAAGTGGTAAGATGTACTCTTCCCAAGTGCACAATAATAGCTTTACCGCAAGTTTAACGTTTCCCGGACAACTCCTTACGGAAAAGTCCTACCCGAAGGAAGTTCTACCGGACAATTTTCAACCGGATCAATTATCCCACAGACAACTTTCCCCGGGAGAAAATATGGATAATCGCCGGTTAGAATTGTCACAGGGAAATTGTCCCAAATGGGAAATTTCCGTGTGAAAGTTTTTCTGGGGGGGAGGGGGGGAATAGTCTAGGGAAAGTTGTGCCGAAGAAATTATCCGAGTGGGAATTGTCTGCAGGGAGTTGTCCTCACACTAGCGTATTTATGTTAATTGCGCCAGGGAAGCGTTATTAGCTGGAGATCCATCGACTAATCTTTCTTTGAACGCTAGTAATTGCCGACTATAATCTCTTTTGTGTGTTGTTCTTGATGATTCAATAGACCTACGAGGTGGTAGGAACTAAGTACAAGAGGGGCACAAAGTCCGCTACATCTCTGAGAGCAGATCGTGAAATTTGCCCCTTGCCTTAATGTTGCCAGTCGCTTACGATGTAAATTAAGTCGAGGGTTTCGACGCGTTTTGAGGCTGTTTACAACATACTTGTCTAGTTCGGTGTAACTTGCTCCATATGAGTGTGCCTTTTAAATCATGTGAGGGAATGCAGAAATTAGTCAAAATCTGAAAGGGAAGTTTAGTCTTATACTTCTTTTGCTCACGTGCATAAATCATGAGCATTGGTTTATTGTAAGCATCACTAGGTTCCTTGGTAATAAACAGTCGTTTTGAATGTCAGACCAAGGAGCTGTGAGGGAGGTCAGACCAGTGTTTCGTGCTGGACTGTCAGCAACTAGTTAGACATTAAAGCATTGTTCCAAATAATCCTTTTGCTGGGGTCACTGTAGGTATAAACATGGAGTAATAGCTCCATGGTATAAATGAGGTTGCCTAGATATCAGGCAAAGGAATGCAATGCTCTTCAGTTCAATAATCCCAAATTAAAGGATTTAGTCTCCATTCTTAGGGCAAGCTAATTTGAATTAGCATAAATTAAAATTTTTGATGGATCTCTAGCTAATAACACCTCCCTGATTGTGTCTTATTGACCAATTCGCGTGACTCCATGGTCATGGAGTTAAACGAGGAAAATTGTACGTGTCACTCACATGTAAACTTTTGATTGCAGAATGCAGGGGTGCTAACATGGAAAAAGCCAGGGAGACACTTCCCACTATTTTAAGGGCGAGGAAAACAGTATCGGATGCTCTCTTGATTAAGTATTAAGGATTTCAAAATGACGATTTTCAATACCATGGACAACTTCTCCATACCAAATGAAATACAATAATACTTGAATGTCTTCACAACGCATTATTTTCTCGTTCGCACCCTCGTCTCCACTTCCAGGATTGATATTCAAAACAATTAAATCATTACTACTAGCAGTGTTGCAAAGTTTAAGAGAAAAAGGATTTTTTCCGAAGCAGCGGGGTAACTACTTTGTGACACAGTGGGAGCGTGCCATACATGCTTTTTAATCAAGTTCTATCAAAACCCTTGGAATACATGTGTATTTTAATTCATAAATCTGCTTCAAAGATGCAAAGAAGGCGCATCAGAACAGACATGAAATTTTCTTCAACGATCTTAAATGATTCATGCCAATGCCCACATTTCTGTGATTAATTCTTCTGATGTGATATCTTTTGACTCTTACCCCTGCGTTCAAGAAGTTTTGTTCTCGAAAATGATCGAGGGTGGGGAGACTTTTCCCAGGAATATCCTTGGCATCCTTGTTCAACGGCCTGCTCTTACAGTTGGCCTGAGAGTGACGAGAAAGTGCAACACGTTACGATTCAACATGGTACAAATCTCGTTTAAAAAGGGCTCTCTTCAGAAGAGTGACTGTCAAGGAAATAAACATAATGTAGCCATATACGCCACATCTATTACCTTGAAACGCTTTATCAACAGTTTTATTTTGCACCCAAAGTCTGTACGTACTTGCACATAGTGAATTTCTCGTCAAAAACTAGGATAATAAAGAATGTTTCCGCCTCAATTTATCAGGGACCCAAACCACTCATTTGTCCACGTTGTCAATCGTTTTTTAAACAGTGTACTAAAACTGCCCAAAAGTAGTATCAACCCTCCACTTGACGTCACTCCCAAATGATTTCACACCCCCTTACCCAGATGATGAGAAAAAGTTTTCTACGCCTATGAACATTGCTGACCGGTACTAAGTGCTTTTTGACACACAAAAGTTGCGAGAGGATCTTATAGATTCCGGGTTCTCTTCTGTAGCTATGAGTTGGCCTCCAAGTAAATAAGAAAACTTTTGTCAAGATTTGGACGGGGGAAAACCGGCCGAAAAATCATAGAGACAAAAGCTTACACGATAAAAGCTGTGAAAAACTATCAGGAGTTCCATGAATAGTCAAGACAGGTAATCGATTTGAATGTATTAGGTCAACTCTTTGCTTTAGACCACAGGTACAATTTTTTTGATCATGTTATCGCAGTGAGGGCATCCAAGTTCACTCCGAAGAGTACTAATCTATCTGTGGAAGACTCATCACCGTGTAATCCACTAAATGCAATATGAGTAAGTTAAGGTAGGCAGCCAGGCAGTTGCTGTTGGGGAAGTCCTGACGTCGCATTACCTGATTGCTGATTAGCGGAATGCAAGCTAAAAAATAAATATGGAAACAACATTTAAAATACATTTAAACCTAAATAAAATTTAGGATCACTTGACCTGCCTAAAATAAACATAATGATTCAAGCCGTCCATTCGCTACGATGTTCGAAAATTCAACTATGTGTACAGAATAAGATTCTTAAAGCTATTCAGTCGAGGTTTCACTTTTGAAGCTGAAATCTGTGAAGAAGCTATGAATATCGTTGCAATCGTATAATGGACGAATGACAAATTATTGGTACATCAGCAGCCTTTACAGGTGAAACGGGAAACACGTAGGTCGATTATGGTTTACCATGATGGTTACTCAGGTGATGGAGGGAAAGGACTTGTAAGTTGATACGTAAATTCCAGAAATACCAAATAAGTACTATATCATTTCAGTGGCGAGACTAATATTTGCAAAGCATATTTTAAGCATCAAACCGTTTTACGCTCTTTTAGTTTAAAATTGTATTGACCATGCAAACGGCCGATAATTGAAGGTATCAATCAATATCCCTTCACCGCAACTCCCAAGAGACAGACATTTTAATACCAGCATTGTACTAGACTCAAGACAAAACGGGTCGTGCCAATTCTCGTGTCCAGTGGCGTAGCCAGGTTTTTTGTCAGGGGGGCAAGAGCACATAAGATTTCCCCCAATTAGTGATCTGCTTCCCTAATAAACAGTGTTCTCCGCAGGTCCAAATTTTGTCCGGGTGCTTTTCTCTGACCTGGCTGATGTGACTGATTGCCGTCCTGGGGGAGGGGTCTAAGGGGAGGGGTGTGAATTTTTGCTCATATAGGGTGGGCTGGATGCAAAATGGTGCCACATTTGGTGCTAAATGTAAACTGAATACATCACCAAGAATTCCTATTTTTTTAGGAAGCTTTTTTTTATCTTGCTTGTCTTCAGGTCTTGATGAATTTTTCTTGAGTCCTACTGGTAGATCAGAATCACAATGGGTGAAGTACAATAATTAAATGAACCCTGGTACACCTTTCCCTTCATCAGTTCACCACATTCACCACAATCAGTCCAATTTTACGAGGACCTGCCCTTGTAGCAGAGTATAGCACTTGACCACTGACCCATTCTAACAAACTGCAAATACCACAATGCTGCTGCTTTAATTATCAAGAAACATTGGAAGTATACAGTAAAAGGACAGAGTCCCTTGTCAGAGGTCCAGAGATCCCATGCTGTATAAAACAGATAGTAAAACATAACTAGTACAACTGTAAACATGGTATCATCATTCCATCTCTGAAAACCTTAATGAGGACTGGTTGTGCCAGTGTGGCATATACTTTTAAATAAGTAAAGTGTACTTGTTGAGAAATTTAAAATTTTACCAGATCATGCGCAAATTTCACCATATATTCACTTTCAAAATTTCCCCCAAGATTTTTCCAGAGGGGGCAACTCGCCCCCTGTCCCCCCTGGCTACGCCACTGCTCGTGTCCATAAAGTTTTACAGCTTGTGAAATAAAATCCCAGCCTTACAAATTAGCCTTACAGTGCGACCGCATTTATCACTAGTCCTTCACAGTCTTTTTCTGTTCATGTCGTGTATCATTTTCACAGCATGATTTCCTTCTCTTTCAGCTTATGAACAGTGAGTGGTTTGATAAGTTGCCAGAATACATGAAAGACATGATGAAGGAATCAGCAAGGGACTACCAGTGGATTTGGGACAATGGAGATCCCTGGTTCGAAGAGTACTTTGATAGCAATGACGCCGATGGCCCAGACAATGACGAAGTAAAGAATAAAAATAAAATACGACGTAAGTAAGGATTTCAGTTTTTAGTTCAGTAAGACTCCAAGTGCTAGTTTAGTACAGCAATGAATGTGGAGTACGGGTGATCTTTAAAAGCGGACATAAATCAGTGTTCAATGGGAATGATACATATCGGCCCGATTGAAAGCGTCGCAACGTAAGTCTGGAGGGATGTGAGTGGATTCCTCCGCAAATCCGTTATAAGCTCGCTTAAGATGACTATGCGATATTTGAATTGATGCATGCTTACTTCGAGTAAGCCACTGTACCGTAGATTTCAGAAGAACTATTGTCATACTGCCATTTACCTGAAAGGTGCGCAAAGTTTATCATTCCAAAGGTTTGAAATATTTAAGATATACAAACACGGTTTCAGTTTGATCTTGCTTTAGCTATACCGAGAACCAGCATTTTCATTGTACAAAGGTACTAATTATTTTATTTTAACCCCACCTTTGTTGAAGTAATACAAACAATTCAGACTTTGAGGTATGCCTTAAAATATACATGTATGTGGAATTGAACATCAGCGAAAGCTGCTGTTGAAGTATTTGCAAATAGCCAGGGGCGTCGCCAGAGCATTTATCACAGGGAGGGGGGTGGTGCCGTATTTGCCGACTGAGAAAAAACAAATGCCGACTAAAAGTGTTGATAAGAGATGCAGTTAGAGCTGAGGACCGTTAGTTCAACCGGTCGTGGTCCAGCAAGGGTGGCGCCAGGATTTGCCCAAGGGGGGGGGGGCAACGACCCGAAGCCTCGACAGCCCCAATGCCGTTGGTGAGGGGAGATTTGAAGAAAACCTGTGTACTATACCATGTCATTGCGGGGCTTATATTGCGTGAAATTTTGTATATACAAGAGGAAAATAGTTCCCCCCGATTTAAGGTTTTTCCCGAAATCTAAACTGTGGCATTGAAAAGCGCGCGAAATTTTTGGGTAACTTACACTAAAAAGAATCTGTACTTATTTAAAGCTCATATATGTCAACCAGTGAGTCATCCAGGATTTCTGTCAATGCAATGCAATAATGTTGTATGATCGCCGGCCTGGGGAGGGGTGTAAGGGGAGGGGGACCCCTCCCCTTACATCCCTCCCCCACGCCGGCGATCACACAAGGTGTCCCCCTCCCCTTTGAAAATTTTTGAAAAATTAGGTGTCTTTAAAATAATGTAATCTGGTGCCACATATGCCACCTCTGGAAGTGACATTTGTGTTTAAACATTTACGTTTTTGTAGGACCTAAAAAAATTGGCATCCCTGAGGGGGACATGGCCCAATGGCCTTCCCGCTGTGTACGCCACTGAGGTCAACTGTCCAGGCAGTTGGGCCCTATCGGGCACAACTTACATTGTACTTCCCTCTTCGAGTCACTAGCCGTACCGAAAGACAGACTCAAAACTTAGTTTAGGGAAATGAGATGAGATTCCCGGCATTTACATTAAACGATAAATTCTACTTAAGTTACTTGAAAAGATGGAAAGGGTTTGTTCTATATTTAGCCATTAGTAACGAAACCGAGGAACAACATACCGAAAATTTGGGGATTTATCGCAGAAATGACTCTTCTGAAAGCTAAAATAAGTAAACCGACCATGAGTAGCGACAGAATTTTCCCGACATGGGACCGGCCCATGCCACCGACCCCAAAGTCCGACAGCATGTCGAAGGGGTGAAAAAGGGATATGAAGGAACCTAACTATCCCATGCCATTGCAGAGTACCGTATATTTAGCATTATATCACTTAAAATGTCAAAAGCCGAGTTACGCACTGATACCGTTTTTTGAGTCTGAATCGTGAAATTGCAAAGGGCGCAAAAATTTTTGGTAGGCTGACACAACAAACATGTTATCATTAAGAACAAAAAGAAAAACAGAAAGACTGTAAGGGTTGTAGACTGTATCGGGGACAGCATACATTGTGTCGAAACCACCTGGGCTACCCGATGAAATAGCCAAACTTTGCTCCTTGAGTCGCTCACCAACTGACCGTAACGCATGACACACACTAGACTAAAGAACGGCAACTAGGCTTTGCGATATGGGATGAAATTTACGACCTCTACATAACATGTATACCCTGCCTACATGTTACTTGGTAAGGTTGACAGGACTTATGCTATCTAGCTATGTGGAATGGAACTACTGAAGAAACTGGAGTGACATTACAGCTCGTAGTGCATCGAAAATTTTGGGTTCTGATTACAGAAATTGTCCTCTTTCTTTCACTTCTTTTTCTCTTTCTTTTCCTCATGTTTCCTTCATTTTGCCGACTGGTGCAGAATTTACCGACTCAGTGCCAGAAACCACATGAGCGATGAACTCCTTTAGTATGCAATTATACCGAAAAGCCTTCCGCAGCTTTTTTGCTGACAGAATATGTTTTAAGTTTCAAAAAGTTTGGCTGGCGGGCTTTGAAAATATTGTATTAACCGTTGTCTACAAATGCATTCCAATCTCCTGTCTTCCGTCTGCACCAGCCCCTTTCTCTTGCCATGCTTTGTCCTTCCCTCCCCTGTTCTTTTCTCTGTTCGCTCGGTCTTTCTCTCTCCCTCTTTTCTCTCCTCTTCTTTCTCTTATTTTCCCCTTTTTCTTCTTCCCTCTAACTTTCCTTCGTTTGCACTTCCCTCCAATTTGCCGACTAGTGCAGGATTTTGCTGACTGCGTGGATCTTGGGGGGTGTCACACCCCCACACCCCCTCTAGGGTCGTCCCTGCAAAAAGTATACCTTATGGCGAAATCGATTCAATGACCGAAATCAGGTTATTTGAACAGAGAAATTCCAGTTGCATTTTTGCTTGATACGAAAAGGAAGAGAAAGAACGCAAAGATTCTCCACCTGAAATGGACTTTCATTCTATTTCTTTGTGACACTTTGACACACTCAGAGCTTTAAAAGGGTGGGGTTTCTCACTCTTCTCCACCCTTTGAAAATATAAATGTGTATATGTCATGCTGGCAATATATATTTCTAGAGAAAGGGACGAATTTCCCTGAGAGAACTCATATGGAATGTGCGTGTCAGCGGTCCCGATAGACAATGTATGTTCAGAAGTCAATTTAACCAAACTTTTACCACGTAATTGTTAGATCCAACAAAATTTACTGGAGTGGTTAACAGGGAGGATAAAATACTGGAAATGACCAGACGGATTCCTTACAACAACACACTCGAAAAAGATCTGGTTAAATTTGAACTGAATCTGATCGGAGGGGCACTGAACAGGAATCTGATCAATTACTTGACTGTAGTTGGTTCACACCCTTATAGTCACCTAATTAATCCCCTCACTTACCATCAGACATCTACTAATGATAGCTGTGTGCAAGGTGAGCGTAGGAAAATATCATCTGAAGTAAAGTTGTACAAACCAAAAAACCAAAAAGCTTACTGATTCCTTGTCTCTTAAAATATTTCTAAAGTATTAAACAAAAATACTCTCTCCCGCTGCACGCAAAATTCTGAAACTACTCTTAAACGGAGTTACAACCCTACATGATAAGTACAGCTCCCTCAATTTGCCCCTCTTGTGATAAAATCATGTTTGTAAGCAGTTTACAAGATTTTCTATTCATTTAACCTTTGACTTCTACCAAACTCAATTGGGTTCAGCTACTGACTATAACGCATCCACATGCTATTATGAAAAGTACCTTTCGTTCCTATCCAGTATGTCCCATTACACGGTTTTCAGTTTTTTGAACTCCAATGATCTCTTAATCTCCTCTTCAAAAAAAAATCATAGTGACAATTGTACCTATCAAGTATGAGATGTATCCATATTCGTGCCTCGAGCTATTGTTTTAATTAGTAATTTCCACCATTTTCGCTGTTTCTACTCTGGTGACTTCAGGTAACGTTCGACCTCTACTTAAAACAAAAGGGTTCATCTTCTGACTAAAACGCATCCATTTCCACGTGTGAAAAGTACACCTAGTTCCTTTTACTATTGTTTACAACAGTTTTGGTTTTTGGAATATGGTGACCTCAAATGACCTCTGACCTCCACTGCAAGAAATAGGGTTTTTTCTGAATATCAAAAATTTATGTTTAAGTGTGAAAAGTATCCACCATTCCTAGAGATATCCTGTTTGCAAGCTAAGCGTCACTAGCACACACACAGACAAACACACCTACAAACATGTTCACACGCATACAAAATTCACCGTGACTTCGTTTGCCTTCGGCAAGGAATCAGTCAAAAGGATTATTGTAAAAGTGAACGCGGGGTGTAAGAAAGTATTTTTCTATCACAATATCCATGAGCTAGTTTAGATAGGTAAAAGCCATTTTCTGGGGGAAACATCTAAAAGACGTTCGATTAAAAGTTGCAAAGAATATTATCAGTTGGGGCAAAAACCGAGATCTTGTTGATTATTTCATATAATATGGCGGAAAGAAGGAACCAAATTGTACCAATTTTAAACCAAACCTTATAGTTAATTTCGAGTCAAATTTAGTGAAGTACTTGTTAGGCCCGTGCTGGTACAGAATAGATTGTTTTAGAGTGGAAGTGGAAATTTTGGTGGAAACATGGATATATCTAAATTTGGCTAATACATTTGAAGGCCCTGGAGATGTATTCATGTTATATTTGCCTTTGCGCGTATAAGAATGCCTCAGTAGTCACCAGACTTTTATATAAAATTGATACATGGGAGCGAAGCGCCCCGAAAATAAGCCTTTCAAGATCAATTGACTTACAAAATATTACGGTCGTTGACATAAAATTGAGAGAAGAGAAAGTTATTCCGGTCTCTAAACCAACATACCAGAAATTATGTCTTATATACATACATGCAAATATTGCGGGTTTTGCTAAATGATAAAGGCACTCCACCCTCCCAAACCAAATTATTGAAGGGGACCCACGTGCACACAATTTTAGCAAACATTACTGCGAAGCTTTTGTAAACACTAAATAGTTCTGCAAAACTTTCCGCCAAAAGGGTGGCGCTGTCCACAAATAAAATAACGATGCAAATACGAGTTGCAGCTATCCTTCAAACGAAAATATTAATCCAAAGTGAGAGCCATTCTATCTCCGCAGATAAAATAAGGCTAAAAACATACAGGGAATATCCAGTACCGCTAAGTTCGCTCAAGGTTGACTGAAGGAGAGACAGCTGTGCATACGTACTCTATCGGGCCGTACCCGGCCACAGACTCTAGACTGAAACCTAAACTAAGCAAACTTACACAGTGGTCCCTATACTAACAATACACTTTCATGCTAGTTGTACAAGAACCCATCTAAAACTCGTGAGCTGAGAAATAAGGTAATGAAAAGTTACGAAGGATAAAAATACAAGTTCTTGCGCATCCAAAATATAAAATACAGTAAGTAATAACGTTCAATGAGATTCCAAAGGTGTCCACACTGCGGATGTTTGGATAAGCAAGTGCTCAAGATGTGATAATTCTTAGACAAAACTGAGAGCTGTTGTTACGAAACTTTCTTGCTGAGTGTTGTAGAAACGAGGGCAAATTGAAATCAGCTGACCAGTAAGTTCCAGTCAGCATAACAATGAATACAGTCTGTGATACTACGGAGGCCTTGTAAGGGCATAATTACTACACCCTTGAGACATTGGAAAGTCGAGCATTCACAAATATTACCAACTGTTACTGTTTTGGCCAATGTACTGAAGGTAGTCCGGCCCTTTTAATCGGACTCCGAGGGACTTTTTCTCACACTCCCAAATGTCAGGAAATATGGTCGGTAACCAAATGATGGCGCTTCAGGGGTGGCACTAGCCCCTAACCGGATTATTGAGGGGACTATGTCACCCATCCCACATGATAGCCACTCTGGGTGTATAGCAAACCTTTTTCGATAGTCTTTGGAAAATAATAGTTTAACTTAAAGTTTCTAAACAACATTACGTTTTTCACAGTAATAAAAATGTTGGGCACACTTTTCAGAACCTTAGTAGACTAGTATACTAGTAGGCAATGAAAGATAGAACAGGTCACTGAAGAATGATGGAGATAATTTAATATTTGATGTAATGGATTAATTTGCATTAAAAACTGAGGTAAACAATGGATGGAAATACCTTTATGCTTTCTCGTTGGGGTAGCATGTATACATTAACAAGTTCCATGCATCATTGAAGTGACCTGCCGGTAACGCATGTAAGGCTTCTGTCATCTAAGCCCAATTAAAGATGTACGCTAATTGTTTTATCTCTGTTAATACCCGAAAGATTCCTCGAGCTCCACCCCGTGGTTCCCAACTGGGCACTACCCGTGGACCAAACCAGAGGTTCTTCGGCTGGCCAATGGTCCCTACGCATTTAACAGGCTTTGAGTTGAGATCATCTTAGAAAATGCTGCATATGTGGACAAGATGTTTCGCCTATATTATGCCAAGTCAAGAATAATTATGCCAATAATTTAAAGTTAAAATTGTTACGAAATTTGTTAGTTCAGATAAGCAAAACGTATGTTGGTTATTCGTTCGTGACAAAGTTTATTAAATAGTTAGAACATCACCTAATTTCCTACTTATCCCCGTGACAAAACCGCAATGCCCCGTGCTACATTTACAATTTTGTAATGAAATGTTTTACAGAACACAAAAATGAGTAACAAGTCCTGAGAGATCGAAGTAAAGTTGAAAGAAATTGATATTGTTACATTTAAACGTTTTGTATTGTTTTGTTTGTAATAGGAGAAGAAACTGACAGCGAGAAAAAGATGAACGTGTCGTGGAGAACATTCTTGCAAATACGTCTATGTCATACACATTGTTATTGCTCTAAAGTAGTAAAACTATCATGTTAAATCTCTTATAGAGATATTTATGCCATATCAAAGGCATCTTATTTGCTTTATTCTGTTGAATTGTGAAAGCGTTCAATTTATTGTATTGTTGTTTCTTTCCTCCAGGTGATACTACTTATTCTGATTATTCTGGGTCCCTCAGCTATTCCTATTTTTCGTCTTTATCGGGAAGCTTCGAAAATTTTTTCGACCGATTGTCTGATGATTTCATTCGCAAAACTCCAGACGCTGTGGAATTTACGAAAGAAAAATTAAGAAAATTTGGACACCAGCCAGAAGATTTTATTTTGCAATGTACCTTTAACAAGAAAAGATGCTACCCCAGGTAAGAAGAGAACACTGTTACGCAATATTTATGACCCTCTTCATTATTGTACTTATTATTGGTGTTTAAGTGGAGCACATATGAAATATTTCAAAACTGTATCCAAGCTTATGCTTTTGAATGAAGGAGACACTTGAAAAAATTTGAAAGCATTCAAAGGCCATGATTTAAATAAGATGGACTGGATCGAATAATAAATGCCTTAGCTGAAGTTGTACGTGGTTCCCGTTACGTCTACGCTAAGGTTGCCGGACAAGACGAAAAAAACTCTAGTACACTTGGATGAAATTTTTGTACATTTACACCAACATAAAATTCCTGAAACGAAGTTATATATAAAAATAGAGTTAATTTTATATTACACAGAACAAAAACACGGAAAACGAAAGGGAACTAACATCTTTGCCTTCTTCTAATTGCATACTACACACAACATATTACATTAAAAATCCCATCTATTTCAATATTGTCAATTCTAAACACAGTACATTCCTTCAATTTATATTAGTTCCACTTTCTAACAAAAAGCACAAGTTTCCACTCTTTTCTCCAACCCCAAAAGTGACCAAACGTAGAACTCTTTTTTAAGAAACCAGAAAGCCTAAAGGCTAGGAATTCCTTTTCGAAAGGAAATAAAAGGTATCAATCTTTGCTTCTTGAGCTATTGCATTTACTCGCAATTTCCAAGGTTTTGTTTCACCTCCAGTGACCTCGTGCAACCTTTGATCTCTATCAAAAAGTGTATTGTTCATCTTCTGACTCTAACACATGCACAAGTATGAAACGTGTATACGCTTCCAAACGTGGCATATTATGTTTTCTAAGGATTCAGTTTTTAACCTCTGCTGACCTCATTTGATCTCCAACCTCTTACAAAAGCTATAGTAATCTTCCCCTTAATATGATAAATTTATATATCAAGCATCAAAAGTATCTAACATTCCTTTCTTGATATATTGTTTTTACGAGGGTTTCAGTTTTTGTCCTCTGGTAACTTCACATGACATTTGACCTCTAGCAAAAACAACAGGGGTCATTTTCTGACTATAAAGCATCTACATACCAGGTATGAAAAGCATCCATGCTTCCTCCTTTGAGAAATCCTGTTTACAACGTTTTGGTTCTTGACCTCAAGTGACCTGACATGACCTCTTATCTCCACAAAAACTGCAGGTTTCTCTCTCTTAATATGACAAATCCATATATCAAGTATTGAAAGTGTCCATCTTATTCCTACCTTTCGATATCGTGTTTACAAGTAATTCCCAAGACTTTTGAAGTTTCAACTTCCGTGATCTCAGATAACCTTTGATCCTACCATAAACTACAGGGTTCATCCTCGGACTAGAAAGCATCCACATGCCAAATATAAAAAGTGTTCATGCTTTGTACCTTGAGATATCCTGTTTACAAAATTTTTCGTTTTTGGTCTCTGGTTACCTGACATGACCTCTGACCTCCACCAAATACAATAGGTTCCTTTGCGTATATGATAAATCCATATACTAAGTATGAAAAGTATCTATCATTTCTATCTTGAGATATCCACTTCGACTGCTGCTGGCTACTTATCTGCATAATATTCTAGGCGGAGCTATACATAATAAACATATTCCCCAGCCTTTAACTATGTGGACAAAGCCCTACAATCTATTCCGGGTATAAACAAAAATCCATATAGCCATGGCTACAAGAGCCTTACTCATCGTTGGCTAGGTAGCAGCCTGTACAGCATAACTTTTTACTTCTTCAGTCATATCTCTAACGCCTACCCAAGTGAACAACGAAAAAGGTCTGGAAATTCATAGAAATACATGGTCCTAAGACAGGCGCGTAGCCAAGAGAGGCGAAGGGGGCAGCCCCCCTTGAGCATATTTTTGGTATTTGTTAGTGTTCATTTTTACAGTATATAGTGTTTCCTCTATTTATATGCTGTAAATAGGCATGGGAGTGCCATTTCCAGCGATCTGAGAGGCACTTTGGGCTAAAATTTTCTTGCGCTTTGCGCAAACCGATTGTGGCGCCGAGCACTGACAATCTGTCTATGGTTTCGCGCCCCCCCCCTTGACAAATTCCTGGCAATGCCTCTTCCCTAAGACTGGTTGATTGTGAGAGATTATTCAAAACAATGCAAAATCTGGTGCTGTTTATATTCCAAGTATCATTTTTGAAGGTACTAAAGCCCTCATAATTTTTTATAGGTCTACTAAATTCCGTCTGACACAAGTATTTTGCAAAAGGAAATTTTTCACTAATTTGTTTTGTTTTGTTTTGTTTTTTTTTTTTTGAACATGGGTTTTCAGCTTTGTCGGGCTTTGTCGTGCTTTTTCGGCAATAAGATCTGTGACATCAAAAGTAGAGTAAGCACACTCGCGTACGACTGTATACTGACAGTAAGCGAAGGCTTGTGCCCATCATAAAAGTCAATCGTCTTCTCCGGCCGGACGTAACGGCAACTGCCGCTTGGGCAATTGTAAGGAGTGACCATGTTTTTCGTTTGTTACAGTCATGGCATGTTACCTTGAAACCTAGCTTATTGCCTCTTTGCTTGGTTTAAAAACTTCTTATGCTCCCTAAGCTACACGATTACACCAACAGTGCCTATAATTCCTTCTCTTTAAGCCAAGTATATTCCAACAGTAGAATGCTAGTGTTCCTGTGTGATCGAACGTTTTGTTCACGATGAATAGGCTACGATGTGCTACTTGTACACCACCAAGCCTACCGTTATGCATTTCAGCATGTACTGGCAAAAAAGATGACGGTACTTTTTCGAGCGTTTTGTCTTTCTCTTAACAATCACGAGATTAATTACTTTCCTAGTGCAAATCTCCTCAGCTAATTTCCGAATATAAATCCAACAAATAACATGTCACACGAGTTTGCAATATGCAAACTTATCCATGCGTTCTGGAGTTTCAAGATAACACTAGTCCCGAGCTAGCTCCCTACCTATAGCTAGCTCATACGCGCACGCCGACGAACGTTGGGTACGTACCTTCGTACAGTTACCGAAGTGGCGTACGTACAAAGTAAACTGTGTGTTTAAGCCTGGCTTGACCGCTTAACCAATCAGAAGACTCTTAAGAAATATGCACTTTAGAAAGTCTCTGTGACAAGCTTGGAAGCAGGCTTTTGATTGGTATAGATATCAAACAAAAAACTGTGTTTTTTTACCACACTTCGTCGTTATTTTGGCCAGTTCAAAGTCTAGCAATATTTTACTGCTTCTTACGACATTTGTAAGTTTTTCTGCCTATTCAAAACAGTGGCTTTTGCACCTTCTCTTCAATGAAAGGAACCTCTCTGTGAGTACCTAGGATTCTTGAGCCATTTTGGGGGTTAAAACACTAAGTGAAAATGGCTAGTGTCTACATCATTGAATGTTAGTAAGAATCAACCGTCCTCTATTACGCCTATAAGTCATACATGCGTTCGACAATTCGTAGTTCTTTGGGACTGATCGTAAAAGATCCTACCTCTTTTTCAGCATCTACGGGCAAATTTTCGTTTTCTTCACTTTTTAATCCTTATTAATTTTAATTAAATTTAATTAAATTTAATTATTATTGTGGAAATAATTAACCACCAAGAAAGTGGAAGTAGTAGCCTTTAACTTATTACTGGGTGATGAGCTTAACTGTAATACTAGATCTTTAAATCCCCCAGTGTTGATATGTTATTGTAGTAACCACTCCCTGGCAGTAAACACTGCACAGGTGGTAATTCAACATATATTAATGATCGGACTTTTCAGGTTTCAGAATAGACTTTCAGTTTTACGACTACCGAAGTACAAATACTCACTCAACAAAAACAATTGCATGAATGAGAGAGTAGTGAATAAGTCATATTATGGTAATGAAGTTTGCGTCCAACACGAGACGCAATCCTCCTCACTTTTGGCAAGCCATAAAAAGGAGCTGAACAAACCGAGTCTGCTCCGCGGGTTATACTGATCTAGACTATAAGGCCAGAGAGCTGTTATCCGGATAACAACTCTCTGAAACGGCGACTCGCCGCTTGGGTGTCCTCCCTCAGTCCTAAGTCTACAATCGAGTGCTAGGACCTCACCCGTGCCTTCCTACACTAAAGCTCCCTAAACAATACAGAGATATGTGAATACTGTTTGCAGTAGAAAGCTTTGAAAAATGTAAATTACGTAACTGCGCTTGTGCTGTACTCTGGATTCTGGTTTGATTATGATAGAGCTAAAGCTTACGATTACATTTACAAAATTTCGGATAAATGTGACAGGTAACTTATAAAGTTTACGCACTATGCATAATAATTTCAGTTGTAGCACGCAGAGAAGTTGACTGCGATAACCATGTTTTGTTGTTTTTTATTTCAAGCCGTAGGCAGAGGAATGTATGCAATGTTGATTCCGTGTGTGTGCCTATGTATACGTGAATGTGTGCATGTGGCACTTTGCTTGTAACCACTTTATATCAAGAAGGGTAACCTCAAGGAATTTCATACTTTGCATGCTAATTGCCCTCATTAATCAGATCATCCCTATAGTTTTAGTAAAGGCCAAAGGTTATTTAGGGTCCCCGAGATCAAACTTTAATAAGCTTGTAAATTGCTTCTAAATACGATATCTCAAAAAGTGAAACTTTAAAGGATTGTACACTTGGCATGTGGATACCTCCTACTGATTACATGATCCCTATTGTTTTTGGTGTAGTTCAAAGGTCAAGTGATGCCAAAAAGGAGTCTACTAAGCACAGTATCCGTCTATGTAAAATTTGGTTTAACTTGAAGCATGCTATGTTGCCAACTTTGATTTAGTACATATTTGCCTTAAAAATTCATGGAAGTTGAAAGTCATTTGAGGTCATGATTGGCAGTTCCTTAAAAGGTCATTCTACGGTATCAGAGATCGACCATTCAGATCAAATGATGTCATAGCGAACTACTAATAGTTACTCCACGAGCTGTAAAACTTGATCGTAACCCATGGATATCCGTATCAAGAAGATCAACCACGACATGCTGCGGGAAGTCAATCTGATGACGATATCTTTCATCAACCATTTCATTCGGATGTTGATTGTATTTTCATGAAACTTGGTGTGACAGTACAATGTACAGGCCATATAAGGAATCGTTGTACTAGCCATCCGTACAATCTTCCATCCTGCGCTTACAGACACCTCTGCTGGAGACGATTTGCACGTGGCTAGACACTCAGGCTTTGAGGCATACCGGAATATACGGCACAGCCTGCAACTGCCATGGTTGAACTGTTTAGATATTTTCAGTTAGCTACGTCATTACATGGGGATAAACTATCCCTTAGGAACCGGACGGATTCCTGAAGTAAGATTGCCTTTATGTAATGGATTAGGCATAAAAATCGTTATTCAGTTATGCGGAGTTGGTGCCTAAAGGCCGTGAAGTGCGCTACCTTTCCTCTTCAAATATATATATATATATATATATATATATATATATATGTATATATATATATATATATATATATATATATATATATATATATATATATATATATATATATACCATTGATTGACCACCAGTGGAGGTGGCCAATTTTTGGGCGAGGTTGATTTCATTTACTCATTTCTTTTAACACAAAGTTCTGTGAATATAAGCGAGTCCTACTAATTTCAAATTATTTACAGATTTATATATATATATATATATATATACATATATATATATATATATATATATATATCTAAATCGGCACTGTGGGTGACATTTGTTGTTGAAAAGTAGACCTTAAGGGGAAAAAAAATTCGGGTGAAATATAAGTTTCGCCTTAACGTTTCCACACACTTTTTCTATGAGAATACGTAAACTTACAAGGGCGCCCTCTTAGATTTACAAACTAGATGCCATTACTTCAAAGTTGTCAAATTTACGGACACCTAGCTGTTAACACGAACGGATGGCTGCCCATTGAAATAACGTTAATTATATTTTTAGACGTTAGGGCGAATTTATTTCTTATGTATTTTATTATCATTTTTTCGCCCTATGTACAAGCAGATATAACAATTTCCCCTTAAGGTGGGAATTAGCGTTATATATATATATATATATATATATATATATATATATATATATATATATATATATATATATATATATATATATATATATATATATATATATATATATATATATATATATATATATATACATACATACATATATAGCACTGGAACTGCCTGTGCATAGAGCCTAGTCGAGGGTACCTAGGTCAAGTTTACACGTACACTTTGTTCCCTGAACCTAGGCCTAGGCTATGAAGTATTCAATGTTTACCGCACGTTACTGTGAGAGTAACATGTGTCTGCACTCTGCATTGAATTTTGCAGTGATTGTTGCTACGTATGTGCGTGTATGCACATATCCATAGAATATAACTACGTAATAATTGAACAACACCTGCGTTTTTATGTTTTCGTACAATGGTGTGAGCTTCCCCGGACTCCTAGCATCAAGGTTTAGCAGGTTTTGATTCCTTGCCGAAGACAAAAGGAATGCATACGATGTGATGTCGTGTGTGTTTATGTGTATGTGACACTTTGCTTGTAAACACGGTATCTCAAGACGGGTTACTGTGATATCATACTTAGGTACATCATATTTATTATATGATCCTATCGTTTCTGGTGGAGGTGAAGTGTCACCTGGGGTCACCAGAGGTCAAAAAGCCATGAATATTGCTTAATTGTAAACACAATATCGCCAGAAGGAAACATCAGTGCCTTTCATATTTGGGATGTGGATAGCACATATCACATAGATGATCCCTTTTCATTTTGGAGAATGTCAAAGGTCATTTGGGGTCACCGAAGGTCAAATAGCGAAAACCGGGAAACTGCTCGTAAACACCGTATTGTGTCCATTGCGTCACAGTGATATCTATGGTTATGGCGTGTGCTATATATAAGCATACTGGACATGAGTTTTGCTCTTCAGTGCGGGGCAATCCCCACCGCGTGACGTTACATGAAATCACTCTACGATGCTAGAAACAAACAAATACTGAATTTTGCATGCAAATATAGTCACATATAAGCTCAAACTTTGCTGTCACGGTTGAATTCTGTTAAATTTTTGCGTTCTTTCTCTATTTTACTCTGCCTATCATGCTGAAAATGCTTGATGAAACCGATTTAGTTATTTTTAAATATCGTCGAAAAGCGTAGAAACAAGAAAAATTTTAAGGATATCATAGATTTATATCAGTGTTCTTAGTGCTGACGAATGACTCTTTTGTGTTTAGATACTGTGCGTGATCTTAAAGTAAGCATTAATAAATCTTCACGCACAAACCGAAAAGACTTGGTTGCTCATATTGTTGTTATCTTATTCTTTACACAGCAACTTTACAACGTTCCAAAATAAACAGTACGGAAATTGTTTCACTTTCAACAATACCGAGAAACAAAAAGGAAAACGAGGAGTTATATCTAGAGTTGGATCAGATCACGGTACACCTCGTAGATCCTTTAATGCCATTAGCATTTTTGTTGCAGTAAACTGCCTTACCAAAACATTTGTAAAATCCATACTCTATGTAACCTTCATTGACCTTAGATACTTAGCACTTTGTTAGGGGTTCACTACCAAATGTAAAGATGAGTACCTTAAATCAGGTGTTTATTCTCATACGAAGAAGCAAACACTGTTGTAAGTGCCAAAATTCCAGCTTCCCCAAACTTTTTATTTGCAAATGTTTGTAGTTTACAGATACTTGTATCAAATTCTGTGGTTTTGCTAACAACATCCATTTTCCAAACAGTCATATTGTATCTATTGCAGGGCTTCATCTTACTCTTTTTATTGAGCAAATGGAATACGTTGGTAAAATCACTGAAGAAGCAGGGGTTCGTTTAGCTGTCCACCCGAGAGATATCCTTCCTCACCCAGAAGAAGTAGGATTTTCGGTTGCACCAGGGTTTTCTACCTCAATTGGCATTCGACAGGTAAAGGATTCTTTTAGCCAAGATGCGGTATCGAGATAAGGGAGGGTAGCAGTATATTAAGCGACCTATCGCAGTTTTACGTTTTATTAAAGTTGCCGGAGCAAAATACCAAATTGACGACGTTTTTTTAGTTAGTCAATTTGAAATCTTATTGTAAGTTTTATGCTAAATTTGAACAAGAAAGTGAGCACATTAAATATAAAGCACAGAAAGTTTCTGTGAGAAATTCTACAGTTGGACAATGATTTATGAAGTCATTATAAATGCTACAGTATGACTGCATTTGGATTTCACTTCTCTTTCCTTCTTTAATTAAACTTATATTACAAATATTGAGGTAATTGTCTTTTAGCACATTCAATCATCCTGGTTACGGTGAAGACATTTAAAGCAGATAATGTTTCGTTTATCTGAATTAGAAGGAAACCAGTCACCAAAAATATTAAGAAGCAAATCTCTACGATTGTTATAAACATTGTACATGGAATACATTCATTTACAACAAACTTATTAAAGTCCTATTACACCGTTAGCAGAAACAGACTTTCACAAGAAAATCGAAATAAATACCCTTGAGTCTTCTTGATCTACGTAATGAGGGTTTTTCTAATGAAACTCAAATATCACCCGAGTAATTCACAAGTAATATTTTGCACTACTGTAAAGCTCCTTCTGAAATGATTTCTTACTTTTTGCACCTATTGCGAAACCACTACAGTCGGTTGGATATTATTCATCCCTCATTCGTATACTTGTTAGAAAAGGTCATAGGTTATGTATGAGCCTTTTCAGACTTTTGGCTGCAACATGCTTTTAAGGATAATTTGTCATTCTTTGTGAGGGGGAGGGGAGGATAAAAACGGAAATGACATAGATGTTAAGATGCACTTGGAATAAACCATAAATTGTACACATATGCTATCTGGAAATCTGTTGGGTAGCACGCAAGTTGTTAAAATGTACCCATTCAGATTAAACATTTGTTCAAACTTTGTCACGTTTTAACCCACGGGAAATACAAGCTTCTCACATAATAGAGTAGGCCAATAGACGTATGGAAAGACATCGGAGGCTGAATGTCATACCGCTTGGGCTAAATTTGATGTGAAAAAGTTTATTGTCATTGCCTGGACATAAGCAACGTTTTGCTCATCGGACAGAAGTAGGCTACAGTCTTTGCTTGCCCCAGAGTCCATCAATTCCCCGCAATCTTATGTAATCTACTGATTTTCTGCAGGTCGAATTGAAGCGGTTGGGTTATCCGTATGGTGGATGTAGTAATGGGGAAAACACGAACTACTTGAGCAGCGATAGATTTAACTACAGTATTATATCATGTCAGAAGAAATGTCTGCTTGACTACATGGCAGATAGGTGTGGATGCGTGGATAACATCTACGACGATTATGAACATGTGCCGAAGTGCCAACGAAAAAACTTGAATCAATGTGAGGCTCTTATGTTTCTTCCCAAAAAGATTATAGCCTATTATCTGACAATTACTGCATACTACCGTACCGAAAATCCCCGCCTAACAAGAATATGATTAGGCTACGAATCTGCCACACATCGAAATAACGTTTTGTGCAAATTTACTATTATAAGTCTTGTCATTCCGTTGATTATTCAGTAGCTACGGCCTAATATAGTATTTAAGTAGTGGTATTTAAAGGTCTGGTGGCTTGAAAATGACAAAGGTGGATATTTAATGTAATAAATTAGCATTAAAAGCCTAGAGAATAGCCAAAACTCTCATCAAAATCCATCAGTATTGACCATTTTACAGCGTAATTTCTTTTTCCTTTTTGCTATAAGTAAACATGTTCTGGTCATGATCCATCAAACTAAACATGTTCTAAATTTGGAAATTTGTAACGTCGAAACATGAACTGACCAAATATGGTTATTGTTGTCCTTTGTTATATCAACCGCCATTTCAAGGATACGTGTAGCAATTGGGATGCCCCGAGGGATTTATTTGGAAGTTAAACTTATCCTTTTAAAAAATATCCATATCATCAAACTGTAAACAATCTGATTAGTATTTAAGACTGAGGTAGTTTGTATAGGATTAACAAAAGAAATGCTAACACTGTAACAATTTACATCATTATTTTTGCATGTATACTGAGTTTAATCAGAAACAGTCAAACTTTGAAGGAGTTTGTCTTGAGAACGGTAAAGGATATTGAAATAATTCTAATGGATTTTTCATTGGCGGATTATAACTTTTAAGTGCCAAGTAAAACATGTCTTTTTGGTGGCATGCCACCATAACTCCAAGTAAATGTTAAAATCATGTAAACCAGTTGGGTGTACTTACAGGTAAAAGTTGTTGTTATTAATTCTGAAGGAATAGGAGGACGGAAAGACGATTAAAAGGGTACGAGGTCTATAAAGCTTTAATTTGTTACCTTTGAACTTTTTGAGTTAGT
The DNA here is from genome assembly GCA_029531755.1 of Holothuria leucospilota. Taxonomy (NCBI): domain Eukaryota; kingdom Metazoa; phylum Echinodermata; class Holothuroidea; order Aspidochirotida; family Holothuriidae; genus Holothuria; species Holothuria leucospilota. The sequence continues at coordinate 25,368,474 of CM055980.1, forward strand.
AATGTTTTTGAGTTTACACGCATCTCTACAGGGAAATGTAGCCAGGTGGCCTCGACGCACTTCACCATTAATAAATTTACGTGTGACTGTCCTGCCCCTTGCCAGTAAGTACGTCCAGAACTCTAGAGGTATTTGACTTTCACTTCTTCTTACTAATGTTGACATGATACCTCTTGTAGAGGGCTTTGGTAAAACATGTTTCTCGTCAATAGCCTTGCAAAATGTCGACTGACAAATCCCTTCTTCCCCTAAGTTGGCACAATTAACTATCATTAATAGTAATGGCAACCCCGCGGATCCCCTCAGCTGGCACAAAAGAAAAACGATTATCACACTCAAGTCTTTGTTTCGGTCCTACCATAAGCGTACGAGGCGGGGGACAGGCGGCGCATATACCCTCCCAGTTCGAGCAATAATACCGTATCCATACGGGCAGATGAGACAGCCAAGACATTGAATTATGCCCTTTTGCAACCGACACAGTGGTATCAAAATTCGGGCAACTTGCTCCAAAATTCTAAATTCGGGCAAAAATTATCCCTCCCCCAAAAATATTGCCCCCCATACGCCTACGAGTCTTACATAAGTAAGAAAAAACCTAGTTTCATCCGAAATAGAGTTCCGGTTGTAGATCCCTCCTTACTGGAAGCCAGTGGAGTCGTGTAGTACGTTGGAAATCTAATTAGGCTATAAGTTTCCATTCTGCAACAAAAAGAATAAAATTGAATGTAGCTATCTTCTTATTCCTTTATCCCCATCTAAAACATGGGAACCTTAAACATTAAATAGGTACAAAATTAGTTGAATGTTGACCACTGCAAGGGGTTACCTGTGTTTGTATTCTTCCTATTGACTTGTGGCGAATACAATAATAAATTTTAAGTCGTTTGATAAGTTGTTGAAATGGAATGTCTTGCCTTAGATATTGTGGAGTCAGGAGAGTGCACTTGGAGGCCATGGTACCCTTACTTTACGGAGTCTTCAATTTACCCACATGAATTTCTGGTCAGTTGACGGAAGAAAATTTAGTGCTTCACAAAGTGAAAACAAAGTGACAATTGAAGGAAATTTTATATAATTGATACCTACCTTTTTAATGTACAAGGACTGTGATTAGTACTACAGTGATTTGAAATTCTACTTTCCAGGGGGTGGGAAGTGCTTTGTGCGCAGCATCCGGTTGGGGTATTCGTTTTATTATTGCTATTTGAAGGACATCTAGGTGGAATCACATCATGCAAACCCCACCATCATTGTAGTTTGGCTGTGTGCCCAAACCAGTATTGAAGTCAAATATGTCATGCACCAAACGAGCTTCTACATCATCAAAGCGTCTGATAGCTTGTCCTAGAAAGGTCAAATTTGTAAGCTTTGTGATCTGTGTACTGATTTTAACATGCGCGGATCCAGACTGGAGATTTTCAGGCTTCAGCCCTCCCGCTCCCTTTCGGTATCACGTTCTTTTTTGAGACGATTCCACAGCTACGCTACGAAGTTTGTATATATGTATATATATATATATATATATATATATATATATATATATATATATATATATATATATATATATATATATATATATATATATATATATATATATATATATAAGAAGAGAGTGGTAACGCTTTCATAACATCCAGTGTGAAAAAATATACATTTATTTGCAAGATATTTTGGGCGCCTTGCCCTTCCTCAGATGCAACAGAATTAAACTGAAATAGAGGAAGGGTAAGGTGCCCGAAATATCTTGCAAATAAATGTACATTTTTTCGGACTGGGTGTTATGAAAGCGTTACCACTCTCTTCTTTTCGTCTTATTTGTGGTATCCAGTACGCGTACCTTGAAATGTCTTTAATATATTATATATATATAGATAGATATATATATATATGTATGTATATATATATATATATATATATATATATATATATATATATATATATTTTGCTAATTTGGGATTAAGGGGAAATATTGTATGAAAAAACGTGCCTAAAAGGGGAAATCGTCTAAAAGGGGAAAAAATCAGGTCGACTTTGCGAAATCACACGCTTTTTATACAGAAATACGTAAACGGATGGTAACGTCCGTTTCACCACATGATTAACATGCTATTACTTCAGTGTTGACCAAGTTACGTACCCGTATCTTTTGACACGTACGGATGGTGGGCCATTGAAAAAGCGTTGTTGTATATCTGGTTTCGAAGAGGGGAAATATTTTTTAATGTATTTTATTGTTTTTTTCTTCGCCTTAACGAAACCGCGATATATCGATTTCCCCGTACAGTAGGAATTAGCGTTATATATATATATATATATATATATATATATATATATATGTACTTATCAGGAACATTGCTATCGAAAGCCTCAAGAGTGCTGGAAACATACTGTTGAGCGGTAATGCAATGATAAGCAGAACAGTTAGCAATTCATGAGTATATTTATCGCTACTCTGAGTTTGGTGGGGATGACCCACTCATCAGGCGATTCAATACACGACTGGCAGCAGTCTGAGTTACAATTAACATTGGCAGAACAAATAAATGTACATACCTAAGTTAATCCAAGTCTACTTAGTGAACCTGGTCAAAGAGAATTTGTTGAAATGTCTACAGGTGGAAACCAATTCAGACCGGGAATTAAGCGTAGCTAAGAGCACGGGGCTTATAGATTATAAAATACTTTTCCCACAGGCACAAATTACATCGTTTAGTTACAACATTATAGACACTTGCTTTTTTCAAAAATGTCCAGCTGATTGTATACGGTATATTGTTGTTGAAATGTCTACAGGTGGAAACCAATTCAGACCGGGAATTAAGCGTAGCTAAGAGCACGGGGCTTATAGATTATAAAATACTTTTCCCACAGGCACAAATTACATCGTTTAGTTACAACATTATAGACACTTGCTTTTTTCAAAAATGTCCAGCTGATTGTATACGGTATATTGTTGTCCTTTAAGTGCCATATGTATATACTAAGCGCTGTATCATGGGCGTACCTCCTATTGCTGAATGATTTGATATGAATATGGTACCTGGGTTTAAAGGACTCCGCAAGACCAACATATGTTTCTGTGCTCTCATTTGTAGAGACGGTGGCTTGGTAAACTACAGGGGAGGGGGTGTTGCAATTTTCAGGGACTGGACAAGGAGCCTTAATTCTACAGTTGCAGGAGTCCTTGTTAACAACTTCCCTAGCATTCTTCTTTAGCAGGGCTTGGTTGTGCGAAATAATAGTTTGCTGAAAATTATTTATACAGCAGTAACTAATTTTTAGGGTATTACGGCTGAATATCTTATGTAAGACACTTCCAGTCGGGAAGTGCTACTTGACTAGATTAAGAAAAGATTGTCCAATATTAGTTTCTACATTGAGGATTAAATCAAATAATGTTTCTGGATCTGTTGTGTCTCTTCTTTTCGGGTTGGTCTGGGATGGTCTGTCTGGAAAGCTTCATCAGTTTGGGAGGTTTGGTCTTCTCCAAAACCGACATCGGTTTGGTCTCGTTTGGTCTTAGCTGAAAGCTTTGTTGGTTTAGGCTGATCTTGGTTAAGTTTAAACCGACGATTGGGGGTCCCGACATTGAAACCCAGACCAAAGCACACCTTTACGGTAGAACGAATGAGTTCTTTCTCTAACAAAGAACTACCTCGAAGGAAGTAGCCAATGCCTTTCTCTCTTTGTGTCGTAGCGAAATCATCTACAGCAGCCGATCGAGTTCATCCGAATGGCCAGCAACATATTACCAAGTGAGTCTTGTTCAACGGAATGTGTAAAAATGATATTTAACAACATTTTGTCTTCGTCACACTCGAATATTTAAATGAATTACTGGGTATCTTGTATCTTCTGTGAGTAAGGACTGGTTGGCATAAGATTATGTAAAAAAAAATAAAATGTATTTCTGATGGAAGACTGTTTTGTTCTCCACTTTAAATGATCAGAATTTAAGTTTGAGCATAATTTCTTGAGTACAATTACAGGTGTGTTGTCTTTCAAGAGTGGGATCACATTTTCCTGGGTAGCTACAGTTAAACGTGTTATTTTGAACAATTGAGCTATATTGTGTTACAATTATGTCATCTCATTTTGAGGACAAGAAAGAGAAATACCTCTGACAAGGGAAAATGTTCCCTGCCCTAGGCCAACCTCTATCTGGCTATGGCACTGCCAATAACCTGCCTCAGTTGTGCGGAACGTGAGTTCAGAATGCCTTTCAAGGCTAAAACAGTTAAAATGTACGAATTAAAAACAGCCATTATTTAAAGGAATTCTGAAATATGAATGAGCCTTACGAGTCATAGTTGTTAACGTGGTCAAAATCTTTCCACCTTAAAATGGCACAGTTAAATGACACCACGGAGTATGAGAGAGCTTGTTTATCTTTTTACAGCAACACTTACGAGAAAAGCTCCGGAACGAAGGTAAACCTGAGGCAAATCTGTTGAACGATACACAAACTGCGAGGTAAGCGGCATTTAATAAGGTATATGGGCAACATTTTGTATGGCTGGCAAGATTTGATCGTTGAGAAGATAAAGATGACCACACCTCAAATATTGGATATATTGATTAAAAATGGCATACTTATTCTTTTTCATGCCAGATTACCTTGAAACTCTAGTGCAGATTAGTCAAATTTAAAGTGTATTCTGAGCGGCTTCTTTTATTCTTTTAGCTTCGTTTTATAGCACAGGTTGAAACTTTATACGTGAGAGAGCAGATCAGATAAAGCGTACCCAGTTATTGGTCTACAAAGGCTTTCATCCCGTTAGTCTGGGTCACACTGAACGTGCGGGATGGGTGGGTGGGGGGCTTCATGAAGGCTATGTTTTTTATTTAATTTCGTTCTTGATCAAATTAGTCAAGATATTACATTTATGAGGGTGCAACACCCATAAAATCTGAATATGAATACATCAATTGACAAAACAATTTACATGTTTAAGTGAGTGGCTTTGACACTCGCCACTTAAACTCTACTTCCAGGTACAAACTGGGCTGAAACAGGTTTCCTTTACCGGTGGGTCTAGGAAAATGAATATAAACAGTCATAGCTGTAATAAGTATTATCTCTACCCATACACTGCATCATTTTTTATGTGTTTTTGCAGGGTGGCCTATTTGGGATAATATCATCATGATGCATCCAGGATTTGTTATGAGAGGATAAAGGTTCCAGACGAAATGAGTCACACCCTAAAGTTTCGGTACTAGTTCCCGTAATTTAATGACGTTGATGCGGTACGGGTCCAGAGGCAAACACACAGAACAGGGGTGGAAGCTTCAAGAAGCTCTGGGGTACTCCCTAATTACGAGCATTAGAACGAAGTATTTCAGTATCTTAAAATGGCATTGAAAAGTTAAATAAACCTATGGAACAAACAACCCCCATGACACTTTTTTGCAAATGCCTACTTTGGATTTTGATGATGCTGGAGCTTCTTGGATATATGAAATTGGGGTTATGGCGTTAAACTTTAACATAACAATTGTACTCAAGCTGTCCAGTGAAAAAGAATGACGTCGCCTAACGTCAATGCACGAGGTTTAGTTGTTTTAGCCCTTTGACGTTTAATTTTCAAAAGTCTAGTTATTGATAGCCTACCAGTGTAAACGAAATGCGATAACTTCATGACAGATCTTGCTTGGACATCGAGTTGGTCGGTTACACGTGTATTGTCCCTGCGAAAGAATATCTTGTTATAACCAATTAGTTTGAGGTTTTCACTTGCATGAAAAGTACACTTTTGCTCTCGTGAGATTAACAAAAGGAACCTGTTCTATTGCGTATTTCAAACAACAATAGCTATACGATAAATTCCATACCTCTCTCATCCAGTTCCAAGAGCTTACACTCAGATCGAACTCGTGCATGTTATAACTTGAGAACCGTACAAAGCTTTCGTTTGGTTAAGAGGTTGGTCATGTTCAGTCATAGTGTCTCTTGAGGACGTAGCTCCTTTGTGGGGAAGAACCTTTTCGGGAAAAATGTTAGATTTCGCTTTTTTCTCTTCGCCAGAGAGTCGAAGGGACTTGGAAACAAAAAGTTCTCATGGGATTCGGTAATCTTCTGGCTAAAGAATAGGAAAGATTGCGTGAAACCACTCCAAGTGGGATTTGCACCTGAACAAAATCACTTCAAACAGTATTTAAATTGATTGCACTGATGTACCTCGTTTTGTTTTACTGATGTCTTATAAAGTCTTTATTCAATTGTTTTCATTTTAGAAAGAATCTGGTGAGAGTGAAAATTTATTTCGAGGAATTAAATTACGAGCTTGTAGAGCAGGTTCCTAGTTATAGCGTAAGTACATATAATTAGAAAAATTTAGTCATTGAGAATCTGCTGATGTAACTGCTTCCTTACCATAACAGAAAGTAGTTTACAGTATTAAAAATTTATAGAATTTCAAAGAAGCGTAAGCAAAATATTGATTCCTTTACAAAATGTTGGTCTAATTTGTAATAGTGGGGTGTTTGATTGGGGAACACGGATGATGGAAAGGGCCTTACGCAGTGGCGTGTAATGATTAGTGAGACAATGCTTGTGCGGAAGGCAAAATTCAAGACTTTCTGGCAGATTACTATCTTCAAATAACAATTTTGTTAGTGCTGTAATAAGGGGCGCCATTTTGCTTTGCAAGGGTTTAGACACTTGACTTAACATAAGACTGAGCTGTCTTGGCGACGGAGCTAGGGGTTCAAGGGGAACTCACTTTCCATTGCAAAACTTTAAGCAAAAACTAGCACCTAGATGACAAATAGTGCCATATATTTTAAGATTTTAAGGGACTATAAACCTTTCAAAACAAGTTTCAATTAGGCCTACCATCTGAGGTTTAGGTAAACTATATCACTGAACTGCTGTTATTGTGGGTAGTTCATAATACCATACATAGACATGACTCTGGGGTCTGTAAAAAAAAAGCATTGGCAGTTATATTCAATGCACGGTGCATTCTCGTAGGATGTTTCCCACGAATGCAATTGAAGCCAGCCTCGCTGGATGCTCTGTTTAAGGGCTTAAATAAATAAATGAAAATGAATGGAACGGCTATTCTGGACTATTCCTATATGGAAACTTTGCGCCCTCTATATGTTATATGAAAAGCTATAAAATGATTTGCCTAACCATAAGTGCAAATAAGATATTGGCCGAAACCTTTTTTGCATTGTGCAAGGGTGCTGCCGGAGAGCCAAGCGTTCCCCCTAGCCATCGTGCAGCCCATTGTGCAGCTTTATGTTGGGGTGTAGGGGAACAGGCCCGTTGAGATCCAGAGGCAAACGTCCAAACCTGTGGGGTACTTACTGTTGCTATAACAATGAACCCTCCATCTATCTACACATGACCTTGACAATGAACAGGGCAACAAGATACTCCACCAACTGCAAGGCTATCGGTAATTCCTTGCTATTGGGAGCTTGCGCCAAAGGTCAGAAGGTACAATTCAGTAAACGCGCTGGTTTGTCTGGAGGACACTGAGTCACGCACCATATTGCTTTAGTACATGACCTAGCGCACGGGTGTGTTTGTTTGTAATCCAGAAGGTGGTTGCGTTTATTGATTTTGCAAGCTTGAAACCTCCCTATAGGTAGACAGTTTATTAGCTTGATAAGTGAAATAAGGCATAGCCTAAGTTGAAAGTAATACCTTTTCAGACAAAATTTTCTTCATCATCTAGAAATATGTGTCTATGTAATTGTGAACGTCCATTAAATTTAAAACTTTTCTAACATGTTTACATGACTGAGTAAATAAAATCTGATATATAACTGTATACTCAATTCTATAGTGAATTCACAGGCCTTCAGTAGGTTTTCTATCTACGCGTTGTAATCTTACGATCTTTCATCAACAGGTCGAATCCGTTCTAGGTGCGCTAGGGGGTCTTCTAGGTCTCTACCTCGGTTGTTCACTCATCACAATCTGTGAGATTACTGTTTTTGTCTACGATCTAATCAATGCCGGTGCTAGAAGAGTCATACCATTTAAGATGAATACACAACATGAAAGAAAGGAGAAAACAACATGCTCCAGGTGCTAAGCCGAGTGACAGGGTCGAGTGACCGTAGTTCAGGGACTTGGTCAGTAGGGAAGGAAAAGGATGCAATTAGTCACAAGTAGACGGGGCACTGAGCTGACTTGTGCCAAGAAAAACATGTGCCTTCCGAGAACATTGCCTTATTTTGCTTGCAAAATCTGCCCGAGAAACGGTTTTTTCGTGAACTCGGCCCGTGGTTGCATCCTTCTGCTCCTCATGCAAGTTGGTCTTCAAATAAATGAAAGACAGAAAACACAACGATGCACGTTTCCTCTTCCCAGTGCGTCTAGCCTTCTTGTGTGAAGTCTTAGACGTTCACTTACAGTCCTACTAGCCCCCTGCTTGGATCACAATCTCAAAATCATTAAATATTTGAATGATAACTGTGAAAAGTAAAGGAATATTACTTTCTTATATCAAATAATTGTAAGTGCAAAGGTTATTCTATAATATGGCTTTAACAAATTTCACGTTCAAAGTTTGTCTTTCATGTAATGACCCCTATAAATGGAAGATATGACCTAGCTACCAAGCGCAATTCGTCAAAAGTTGGGCTTTCGTCGGGCTGTTTTGTGGCTTAGGCTAAAAGTGCATTTCCTTCTAAGCCCCAGTTGAGACCTCTTTGGACAAATATAAATCAATATTTAAATCAGTCATAAGGCATTGGACTTTTGCGTATGTATATTCTTTTATTATATTTGACAATTATAACTTTGAACCTAGATTCGCTCTGTGTGTACTAAACTGGATTAAGTTAGGACCCAATTAATTTAACAAAACATACTTAAAATTGGTAAGTCATATCAGTTCCTGGTTGATGCTGACTGGAATAACTGTTTTGGCTTGATAGATATCCCAATTTAGCCCGATTGGGTCCAACCAGGCGTTCTTGTTGGAAGTTTGGTTTCATTGAAGCCACTTTATAGATTCAAACATTGATGAATATGAAGAAAAAACTGACCTTTGGCCGTGGGTTCTCCATCGTCTGGTAGTTAAGCTGTATCATCATTGAAGGCGGTGGCGATATTACCAAAGATGATACTGCAATACGTGCCAGTTAGCAGTTTCTCACAATAAGTGGCCCCTAGAAGTAAATTTCTAATACCTACTTCTACCAAATACTGACCATTGGCCGGAAAATAGTACTTTAATCCTCTGCGATATGAAAGTGGAAAATGAAGTTTAGAATTGAAAAGCTGTACGGTCAGTCCCATTACCTCTCAAACGGTATGTTGAATAAGGAAATCTGCGTTTCATATTTTAGAATTTAGACTCAATTGTTTGACAATTCAAATTAATTAAGCGTTTGTTCATGAATTGTTTCATGAATAGAAAATATGTACACTGTAAATTACGACCGTGTATTTGATTACTGGTACCTTGCGTTATGTCATGTTATTCTTGAAAACCTTAATGTACATGGACTGTCTACACGATTGCCTGCTTCCCATTTAATGGTCTGTATAGACATGTTAATGCATTAACATGTCATGTCACTCCTGTAAATTTGATGTAAAAATTAAAAACGTTAAAAATAGCTGCAATTCTCTCCAAAATCCATCAGTTATTGACTATTTTACATGACAAGTACTGTTTTTGCACTTACATCATGAATAAAAATGAGCTACATATGCAAGTTTGCAACATGGAAAGAAGGACCGTATGCGTTCTTTTATCCTTTGTAAGTTTGTTTAACCTTCATATTAAGGACATATGTAATGGTGGTTTGCCCTTAGGGGTTTATTTTGGAAGGACAGGTATAGCTATGTACTTCCTCGAAAATGTCCACATTAAAAGGCAGTTTAAAACCAGCTAGTAAGTAATTCACAAATAATTTCTACAGGATTAGCAAAAGAAGCACAGACACTGTGCAGCAGTCCGCATCATAGTTCTTATATAGCTTATGGGAAAAAAAACAGAAATCGTGAAACTTTGAAGAGGTATATCGTAAGAACTGTAATTTCAACGGATTTTTCATTCAGGGGTCTTAATCTACCATTTTATAGTTATACAACTATTTTGGTTAGAGTTTAACATACCTTTAAAGTTGTCGCCTAACAGGAAGACACTTTAAAATAGGCGTATATATAGACTATGGGGATCTGAAAGCGGCAGCCAGCCGATGGGGAGAAGGTGCAACTTTATTTCATCTAAGGAAAAGTAGGTAAAAGTTACAAAGGAAAACTCCGCCGGCCGCTGTTAAATCATAAATGTTCTCGTTACGCATAAAACCTTGCACAGTGTACAATACAAATGCGAAGTGATATTTGCTGGCACTACCCCAACACTGTAAAGTTGTACAAAGTGAAGTCTAATTTATAGGATCACACACAAATTCACGCGTTCTGTAAATTTGTGATCAGCTTTTGTAATATCTTCTCAAGAAGAGTACAGTATTGAGTCATGAGTGTGAAAGCATAATTACTCGGTAAAATAAGTAATGTTGAGGTCTTTTCCAATTTGTTTTCAAACTACAAGCATGTTATATGATACATAACATGTGAATGACAAATTTATATGACAATTTTTGTAATCTACTCCCGGGGGAAGTAATGGGACATTACTCAGTAAAAATAGCCCCCAGTTCTAAGGGCATTGAGGGAAGTACCCGGGAGGAGCGGATATATATATATATATATATATATATATATATATATATATATATATATTCCCATTGACAAGGGGATATGACCTATGAGATAAATCCTAGATTTCAAAAAGAGTACAAAGTAGTACGCCCTTTATTACTACTCTTGTTTATCAAATTGATTAATTTTTAATAATGTAAAATGAAGTAAACCATTGAAAAACTTAAAAGACTTGAAAATTTTATTTGTTCGACAAGCCTTGCTGGCACCTGTTACCTGACTTTACTTTTGCTGCGATAGTCACTGCGACTTCACGGCAGAGAGATTTGACTTTTGCGAGGACTTCACTTCATCTGTTTTGCTGCGACTAGTCGCGGCAAGGTCACAGCAAGACTAAATCACATCACCAGAAGACTGTTTTGCTTGACAAGTCGCGGCATAGTCGCAGCAGGCCTAACACCTCCCTGGTCGCAGCAAGAAGGCAAATCTCTTCATTGATCAGAGTACATACCTTAGCATTTATATCTCTCCAGGAGGTCCTCTGTGATTGACTAATTCATAAAGAGAGCCCTTTTTGAAAGGCGCACCTGTATACTGTTTCCCACAGACAATGGGCGGACACTTTGGTGGAGTATATACAGGAGTATATACAGTAGGAGTCCATATGTTCACATGCGCTGTTAAAGTGAGCTTTTAGCAGTTAAGTGAAGAAGACTGCACTGAGAGACAAAAAATGACAGTTGGAGGTGTACCAGAGTATTTTCTTTAGTTTGGAGTTAGTTCCTTTAGTTTGGAGTATATTGTGGAGTTTTGTGCTTGCATGGAACATAGAAGCCAGGCTGTGTCCGTTACATTTTGAAAGTAACGAGTTACACTCTAAAAACCTCCTCTTCAAATGGGCACTGAATAGAAATCTATGCAAGTATTTGAATAGTTTCAGCCCAAAACTAAACAGTTTCTATTAATAAGTAAACCAAATCTAATCAAATATTTGAATACATTTCGTTTCAGTGCCCGTTTGAATAGATTCTATTCAAATCTGAATGGGCCCATAACATTTTAACTCGTTACAATGTTGAAAAAGTAACTAGTTACAGTTACTTTTGACTGAAAAATCACTAGTTACCTTTCAAAAGCATATAACTACTTTAACTTAAATATACGGTTGTCTCGTACGAGATACATAATGTAGGGGCGGGACACATGGGAGTACAGTAACATCCTTCGTTGTGCCCCAGATAGTAATTTCTTGAAACGCAAAGGGTCTCAATGGTCCCCCATCTGATCTTTACTATAGATACTGTGGACAGACGCTTTTGGCGCCCAAAACGCACCGACGAATAAGAATATTGGTGTCGCAACTTGGTAAGACATATATTCTTTTGGACGAAGCTTGGTGGCAATCAAAAGTCTTCCAGTTACGACAGTGCTCCTTTGAATGAGGGACCTTTACAGTTCTATCTCATCACCGAGGGAGGTTGACGAATTTTGTATGAGATCGGTGTTATGGTAGTATTAAAAGTTACTTCTCTCCAGAGACATGGGTATGATAGCACGATGATATACAATTTTAACCATCATCAAGATCTAAAGTTGAGCTAAGAGGCGTACAAGGTTAAGGTTTCACTTTTTCTCAATGTAAAAAACAATTCACATCTTGAGAGGGGTAACCGTAGTATTAACATGTAGGTCAAACAGCACAGTTGACTTTCTTTTTAAGAACTTTTGATATTTCAAGTACAGTACGACTTTTCTCTTCCCGTGTTATGAATCAGGGTCTTTCAATTATTTTTTTAGGATACACTTAAAGTCATCTCAAATATTTCGCTGTTTGGCTTACCTGATTTAGGGAAATGATTCATTGACATTTCAAAAAACTTTTGACAAAGCTTTGATTCATACTTCCGTGATAAATTAAGGATGTCATCCAGGATACATAAATGGATGCACGGTAACTGAAGCATGGCACCTTGTTTCTATAATCAGGGCTGTAACGCCCGAGTTCATGCTCGAATTCGCTTTACTAAAGTCAGAAGTGGCCTGGAATGGGAGGTTCCTTAGTCTTACTAATTAGCCCAAACTGGGATGCAACCGGACTCGGAGTTCACTCCATCCGAGCCTACAACAACAAAAACTACTCTAAGATTAATTAAAGGTCCGTTGTAATTAGTGCGAATGGAAAATATGAGTAACCACGCACAATCAACTGATTACCTAAGTGGGTAGGGCCGGACTATAAAACTGCCCCCTACAATGACCTTATTAATGATGAACCAAGTACATTTAATAAAACTCGTTTACATGGTAAAACAGACACATCTTGGAAACAGAGTGACTAGAATCAGATCTGGCTGGGACTTGAGGGGTGCAGGATTCGGAAATGGCCAAGACTTGGGCAACTGAAATCGTAACTGACTTGGACTCAGATTAGATGATTATTTTCTGGTAGAGTCCTAAAGTCACAAGACGAGACTGATGATTAAACTTAGTGCTTGGTTTTCTCTGTCTGTAGGTTAAACCGTTTCTAATGTGCACTATTCCCACTTTGTCCTCTACAAAATTTAAGCTTTATAAAGTAAACTTAGGTCACTGACACAGGAAAAAAGACTATCGCAGGATCGTTGAGTATCTTACAACGAATTTCATCAAGTACATATACCTCATGGAAAATAATAAGGTTTGTTTAATTAAAGACTCTGCTCAAGTTTCAACAGAGCAGGGAGGTGGGCTGAACAGAGCTAAAAGAATAAGTGCATGGTGTATGAAGAGACCCACATGTTAAAAGCCTCACCAATGGAAAATCAAGTAACCGTGCAAGACATTTACTTATCAGCTTGTGACCATAAATTGTGAAAAATAATGATGGTACACTGTAAAAAATTTCTGTAAATTTACAGAAATTTTTTACAGTACTTTTATGTTTTTGCCGTTTTATATAAGTATACTGTTATTTAGCTATATTTAGCTAATATCTGTAAATTTGCCAGTTTATAACGTATGCTAAAATGGAACTTAAATGGGCGGACTTTATTTTTGTCAATATTTTTTCTTGCACAATGATTGCTACCTCATAGATTGATGTTTTTGTGCTTGTTTTTTTATCAGGAACTGAATAACTAACTATTTGCTTTGCTTGTAAATGTTTACGACTGATGTATTGGTATTGTTTAATATTTATTTCGTAAACAATTATTACATTATTTAGAAATTCAGTAATGTTCCGATATATGAGATCCTTTTACAGAAACAACATTGTAATAAAGCAGAAATGCCAGCTGTAGGCAACTGAGTATTGTTTGGTTTAAAAAAAAGACAAAAAAATTGTTTGGTTTTCGCCCCTGGCTCTTCGCTAGAGAGTCAGGGGACTTTTGGAAAAAAGCTCAGA